>CM040122.1:9921614-10521614 GCA_022559845.1 Amorphophallus konjac | reverse complement strand
TATATAGTAAATCTGAAAGATTCCCTCTTATCTAGTGTTAATTATTGGACGCATACGTATGAATATAAATAAAGTTTACGATAAAGATAAGCGTATGCACTGACATTAGAGCAAAGAAAAGCATCTATATATATCCTGCATCCGATCATTACACATAATTAAGGATAATGGATAAGTATATATTTATTTGCACCATTGATGAATGGATTTAATTCAGGGTGGTTGTACGTAATTTCTTAATTAGCACGTATAATGCTATTGTTATAAGTCTTATTTTTATATGCTTATTATATTTTCTTTGTTTTATATTTATATATATATATATTCATAAACATGCACGTTAGTTCAAGTTTGTGAATGAATATTATTGTGACACATGTTCATACATCCTATTTGTTTAGTAAATAGAAATTTGATGTATGTTAATATCATTGAAGACTAGCTAATAGTGCATTTTGATCATTTTTTAGGATAAGGGCAAGTGTGCTATATGTAAAGAAAAAGAATAGGGTATTTAGAACAGTGTTAAGCTACATCTTGTTGCAATATTGATGACCGGGCCGGACACTTGTTGGAGTCCTGAATGGGAGATAAATCTCATATCGAAAAACACATGTGGGTTCTTTGAGTTTATAGTTCTGGGCCCCTTCAACCTTACACGTAGGTTTTAAGGTTTGTAAGATTGTATCAGAGTAGGCCAAGGCCCAATATGATATCTGCGCCACCTCCCTTCTAATCTAATTTTCATGGCCCATCTTGACCGTGAGGGAGAGTGTTGAAAGCCCGAATAGGAGATAAAATCCCATATCAAAAAACACACGCGAGTTCTTTGAGTTTATAGTCGTGGGCCCCTTCAACGATAAATCCCATATCGAAAAACACACGTGAGTTCCTTGAGTGTATAGTCGTGGGCCCCTTCAACTTTACACCTAGGTTTTAACCTGCGGGTAATTAACCTGCAGTCGGTAGGTAGGCCAAATTCATCTATCCACCCATAAGTGTTAAATTTTTTTACAACAAATAATTGATTTATTTACAGAGGACTACAATAGAAACCATTTGATCAAATGATCAGAAAGGTTTCTTTATTTCTGAAGGGGAAAAAAGAAAATCCTGCTCACACGATTGGGCTGATTGCAAAATGAACATCTTGATGTTTTCTAAACTGGATGTTACACTAGTCAATTTAGATCCCTTAAACATGCTTGGCATTGGTTTCCTGTCATCCCTTGTTTAATCTTGTACACTTCATCCAATGATATTCCCTTCTTCATTAGAATGCTTGTTAAGACAGCATGTCTAATCAAGATGCATGTCCCTCCCATTTTATCACTTGATTAGAAGATTAAGGAAACCGTGATTAAGGAAACGTCAGCCTATATATATATATATATATATATATATATGATGAAGATTATGTCAAAAGATTGTCAAGCGATAAGAATATGCATGCAATTATATGACTTACATATAATGGCTTCTGTGTCTCATTTTACTAGAAACGTATGTCACAAAAACCTTAATACATTACGTCGATGTAATCATCAAAAGTTTAACAAAATGCATGTTCTTAAGTATTATTATTTAAACTTTGAGCTCATTGCCCTCTTGTGGGTAGGTAGGTGGGTAGGTGGGTAGATGGGGTGTGAGGGGAAGGTGTACTATGAGTACAGCAAAAGCTGAGGGCAATGGCCTACATCTGCCAAGATCGATGTGTGCGCTATGGAGGAAACTGGTTAACCAACAGGCTGAAACACCTTTATGATATCAGAAAAGGATCATAAACCTCCAGTCCTCTCTGCTGCCCCTCCTTGAACATTAAATTAGAAGGCTTGTCAGACATACGAACTTGTAGCATTTCCCAATGATTCACATGTCAGGGCCTGTTTGATATGGCTTCACAGGCATTAACAAAGGGTCCTCATCCCCCCCCCCCCCCCGTCTGAACCATTCAGCTCCTCGGGGATAGTTTAGCGTTCAGATACCAGACGAGCAGAATCTGAGAATAACAAGCATCTAATTAGTGGTGATCAGCTCCACTGACTTCACATTGACACTAACCAAACTTAGCGTTTTTCTTGCATCTCAAAGCTCATATCAACTCCTGTAGTTAGTCTTAGCTTGGCTCATCATAACTTTCATCATATATCAGCTGTCATGATGAAGAATACAGCTATGTATATATGGCTTCTTTTCTGGCACTGTATGGGGTATCTGTCAGTTTCTATGTATGTGTACTCTCTAATGGGTTAATGAAGTCTCCCTTTCACTTGATCAAAAACAAAAAAACAAAAACATAAAACTTGTAAAACGGGAGAAAAAAAGGGGTGGGGGTGAAATCAAATGAAGTGTGGAACTGCGATGCTCACCCGGCTAAACAAAAAACTAGACACACTAACTTGGCTAGCAGCAAGAGTCAGAGAACCCCACATATGATGCAATAAAGGAGCAGCAGAGAGGGGGTGTGGAGAATAGCAATGGTACTGTGTGTGGTGGTACTGGCTGTGGATGTAATGACCCAGCCCACCCACACCATTAAAATCCCCTCCTGCCCCACCACAAGGCATTGGCTCCCTGACACCCCCATGAAGGAAGAGCAGCACCAAAGGGGGGAGGTCTTAATTTTGGATCCTGGCCCATGACCACCAGAAAGTCTTGCAGGGGGACACTCTTGGCCATCATGCTTTCTCCTTGGCTTCCCAGCCTCCTACAGGGCCTCCTCCTTATGATGCAAAAGAGAGGGTTAATTGCCTTGCCTACTTGCATGCATGTGGTCCAAAAGCTTGAGAAAGATGCCCCATGGCCCCTTTCCCTTTCACTGTAGAATTTGAAGGGTTCGTTCACATAGAGGGGTCATGGAAATTAATACACAAACTTAAGGAGTTGAGATGGTGAAACTTTGGGAGGAGTGATGATGTACCACATCTTCCATGTTGCCTACCCACCCACAAGTTGAGAACAATCAGTCTGTCGTATATAAATAGCCTGGAACCACCAGTGCCCAAGATATTTTTTGTTCTCCGGAGGGAAACATATGTATGTGGATGCATGCATGTTTTACATGGCAATAATGATGGCGGTATCATCTAGGCACTAAAATCGATACATATGATCATGGGATTCTGATATGTGTTCCTTCGACGCCAACACTTGGATTGAGGCCGGAGCAGCGGCGTTTCAGGCCGGCGGTGCCGTTGAGTGGCGGCTCGGTTGCTGGGCTAGTGCGACCACTAGGAGGCAGGCGGGAAGTTAAGGACGGCCGTGAGCTCACCACCCCCCATTCAAATTTCGAATGGGTGGGCTGGGGCGAGGCACTGAGCGACATGGATGTTGGGCCTGGTTTGGCCAGTGGTGGGCCGGTGAGTAGGCTGGTGTAGGTGTTCGGCCTGATAGTAGATGGGTCTTAAGCTGTTGGGGGGGGGGGGGAGAGGGCTGGGGGAAGAGCCCAATGGGTGATGGCGTGGTGTTTCCGGGTGACTGGTCGCCGGTCGGCCATGACCCATGACTTACCTATTATCGAGAGTCATGGGATTATCAGGCCCGACGGTAGGGCTGTCAATGGGCCGTGCTGGCCCGATTTCGGGTCGGGCCGCAAGATCTTTTTTGGTCCGCAGACTTTTAGTCGGGCCTAAAAGTCTGGCCTGACTAGGCCCGCGGGCCGGGCTCGGACTTTGAGTTCGGCCAGCGGGCCGGCCCGATCCGTTCTCTTTTTTTATTCTCACTCCAAATTTTAAAAATTATTTAGTTAAAATTATGTTATTTTACTTAATTAGAAATTTTAAAACTCTCTTTTCACACAAATTATATAATTAATATCAAATTTTAATTAATCTAGTGAGATTATAAATTTTATATTATTAAATATATTTTTTATTTTTATTTTTTTATTTAAATTGTCAGACAGGGCCGGACCATAGTCAGGTTTTGTATTTTTAAAATAATGTCAGGCCCAATCCGGTCCCGCCCGACATAGGTCGGGCCTGGGCCGGGTTCGAACTTTAATATTGATAAGTCAGGCCCGGGCCGGGTGGACCTAAACCCGGCCCGACCTATTGACAGTCCTACCTAAGAGTTCCGATAAGGGTTGTCTCCCCTACGCGTTAGGGCAACCCGCTTGCCTTCTCAGGCGGGCTCCTGTGTAGGTTACCAGCGGCATATCTTCTTCGGGGCGACAGAGCCGACAGGCCGTTGCCGACGGGACTATGCCGTTGACGAACAAGTTTACATTTGTCACGGGTGCCCTTTGCATTTAGCAAGGGGGCTCTGCTCTGTCACCTTTCCCGTCGGCTCTGGTGGTGCAACGTTCATTTTCTGCATCCAGATGATTCCATTGTTCTTTTCATTGCTGAAGATGGGAACTGGGACGCTCAATTCTTAGCTGAAGTGTTTCCACCAACCATAGCTGAGAAAATTGTCAAGTTAGCAACTTTAGAAATGCAAGAGGAGGACAGGGAGATCTAGTTGTTGGACGCCAAGGGTCAATTTTCCACTAGAAGTGCTTATGGGAAGCTTCACCAACAGGTACGTGCATGGTCACAATTTAATCTGGATTGGCCAACGCAACAGAGAGTGAGAACTTTAATTTGCTGTAGAAAATTGCCCGATAGTGGTTATCTACTTGCGACAGACTGATGAGATGCGGTGTGAGGAGTCTGAGGAAACTCAGGAGCATGCCCTGGTCTCCTGTTGTAAAGCTGTAGGCTTCTGGAACTGGAAGCTAGTTACTCGTAGGCTTGGATGGGGAAGAGCACCAAGCAGCTTAATTAATTAGAAGAGGAATGAATGGACCTTTGTTGCTGAGGATTCAGAAAATTTTTGTGTTATGGTGTATGTGAAGACGATGGTGGCATACACACTGGAGAAGATTTGGCACTGCATAAGTGAACGGATCTTTAAGGGAGACATTCACTCAATTAATGAGGGTTGGAAGGAAATCTTGTCTAATACGACTCATTATCCCATGGTCAATGAAATGCACCAGGCCTGGTTTAGTAGTTTCAGAAAGCAAGAAACCTATTGCAAATGGGGTTTTAAGATTCCAATTAAAGCACCACAAATGGGGCTAGATGTCTAATTATTAGAGAGGGTGGTGTGGGATTCTTAATAAGGAATTGGGGAGGATAGGTGCTACTAGCAGGGGCAATTTATTTAGGGAGGCCATGGCCTTATTAGAGGGAGTCAAGGCTCTCAAACAACTGCATCATCTTTAGAATGTTGTAGTCTGGTGTGAAGGGGACAGCCAAAGCATCATTAACTTCATCGAGATCAGAAAGTTTTTGATGGAAATTAAGCTAATGCTACAGGATGTAATCCAAGTTAGGTTAGGTTCTCACATGTTAAGGGGGGAAGCAAACAAACCAGGGGATTCAAGATAAAAAGCTCACATCACCTAGTATTATCAAATAACTTAATTTTTATGTATCAAGATAAAAATACACAAATATAAAGTTAAATGATACCCTCTTTCTTTTTAGCTGCTTTGTTATCGGAATACCGGGGGCGATAGCAAACCCGATGAGAGAGAATTGTGGGGGGCTCACACCCTCCTCTCACACACACGCCCCTTAATCGGGGTCGGGTACCGTATTTGACGCGAATGCGGTATCCCACCCGAGTTTCAAAGAGGGCCTTAAAGAATAAGGATAAAGATGAGACATCTGTCTAACCTGATAGATACCCCTTTACATCCTCTCTCTCTCTTTTTTTTTTTTTTGTGGGGGGGGGGGGGGGGATAAAGACCCTTCAACATCCTTGGAGCTGGGCAAATTATGCTGGGATTCAATTGTTGAACAATGATGTTGATGACCCATCATCTTTAGAATTTCAAACGGAGAATATGGATATATTCATTTTGGGGGACTCCATACATGTTTATACATGAACAGCAGCAATAAGTTCATTTAATTTAGTCATTTATACTCCAAACTATGGAGAGGAAAAAAAATCCACGTACAGGTGTAACCTTTTGTAAGGAACTTAAATAAAGGGATACTACTTTCTTCATCATTTGAGTGATCCCTTGATATTTAAAATCTTAGTGTTCTAACAATTTTAAAGATGACAATATCCATCTAACTAGTATCAGATTTCATAGGCACCCACTTGCACCTCTGATCAAAGAGGATGGAACCCATGGTGACGAGGCATGATTCCCCTGCCATTCACCTACTTTTTTTATCAAGAAAGCCAGGAAGAAGGTAAGGAAAGAAAAGAATGGCCACTGCTTTAGGTTTTTGACAAAGAGGCCAAGTTGAAAGATGGGAGTCCAATGCAACACACAGTTTTGAGTCATGTGTGATATTAATCCATGACTTGGAATCAGGTATATATATCCAGTCCCATCTGGGTGGTTGGGTTGGCCTCCAGCTCTCTCTATCATTTGAGTCTGAAAGTATGGATGCAGATTGTTCATAGTTTCAGTTGAGTTGAATTCCATTGATACTTTGAAGATCGAAAGGTGATTTTTACTGTCAAACCTTCATAAAAATTTTACATAAATAGAAATTTTAATTTAGTGCTAAATGAATACCATCTAGGGACGCGTGCGTATGCCGATGCATTTCTTTTATGTAATAATCATATCATCCATCTTATTAATATGTTTTGTTTAGATAAGAATAAAGATAAAAGATACAGAGTTTTTGTAAGATAAGAATATAAGAAGAAAGATAAGAATATAAGAATAAAGATAAAAGAATACAGAGCCACTACAGCACCATCTGCGATGTCACACCGGATCGGTGCATACTGTATGCAACAGATCGTGCTAGTCAAAAATTGGTACGGCAGTATTAATTTTCCCGATACGATATTATTTTTTAAAAAAATTAAATAAAAAATATTTTTATGATTAAAAAAAATTTATGTCAATATCGTATCATATTGTATTGCCGACGGGACACTAAACCTGGGTCACATGTGCCTTATATTGTAAGGCCCTCTTTAAAATTCGGGTGGGATACCGTGGTCGACTCATAAGATCGAATACGGTACCAGACCCCGATTAAGAAGTATGTGTGCGAGGGGCGAGTGTGGACCCCCCATAATTCTCTCATCCGATAGTAAATTCGGCTATTCTAACCCGATAACAAAGTAGCCCTAAAATATTTACTTTTTGTTCACATGTGCATTATGATACAGAAGATTTACTTTTTGCTTAACATGTTTTTTCTTGGAATAACTCATTCCTATCTAAAAAGTTATCAGTTGAGAATTGGGATAACTCTAAACTTGGGTCTTCCTAGAATAACTCGTTCCAGTAAACTAGAACTTGTTATTCCACCTGGGTTAGGATAGCCCCAAAAGTTTTTCAAATCAGAAAAGTAACAATGCAGGGATACCCTACTTGAGTTTAAATCAAGTCTACTTTTCCTACCAATTTTCAAATAGGGCCTTATATTCTTGATATTGATATTATCGTGTATTCTCCCATCCTAATAAGTATTGTTTAGTGATATCCTGCTAGCACCGTCAAAGTTAATAAAATAAATTGTTAAACATGTAAAATATAAAATTTTACAAGGGTGTACAAGATATTATGGAAGATTGTACGTAGGTGTATATATGTTATCGTTTTAATTATGTGATAAGATTATATAAGGCTAGATTAAAATGTTTTCATCTCCATCTACCTAAAATTAAATTAAACAAATGATAACTACAGACGAGGGTGTATAAGATGAAATATGGTTATTATGGGAGTACATGTGAATGATGTGATAATATGTACGAAGAATATACAAATACGGAGCACAATATGCAAGATTATAAAGAGTACACATTTAGTAATACGATAAATTTGAATGTCTAATCCCACGACAATAGAATGTTAGATATTTTTATTAAAAGTGCCTTCGAAGCAGAAAGTTTGGACCATATAACTTACGCACATTGGGCCAAGATATTCAGAGGATGGTCAAGATTTTATCATTTTTGTTGGTAAAAAAAGATCTTAAAGTAAAATATTTGGGCCTTGATTACGGACATATGTCCATCTTTATAATTTTTGATATAAGATCTTGTGAGCTCTCTTTTTAAGTCTCTATATTATTTTATTATTATCTAATTAAAAGATAAAGAACAAATTCAGAACTTGTATCTCTGTTTGACCTTCGTCCCACTGTCTAGAAGCTGAATTCATATTCTATGTGATGGGGGAGAATAAGAGATGCTTCTTGCTACTGAATTCCTTTCTTACAGTGAGATTTAAGGACTTCTATCGCGAGCTGTACAACAGAGAGTGGAATAAAAGAGAGGAATAAAAGAGTGCCATCTGCCTAAAGGGGTTGTTGGATGTGTCTTACCAGGGTTTGTCGACCCGGTCTACCCGGTCTCGGCGCGGGATGGGTTGGGTCTGCCTGGTCGCACAGCGACCCGGTCCGCCCTCGTGAGCTCTCGAGGCGTGATTTTTTATTTTTTTTTAAAATTTTTAATAAAATTTTATTTAAAGATTAAATGTTATATATATTTAAAAATATTAGAATGTAGAGTTTTTTATGATAATAGATCCATACTAAATTACACATAATTAATTATATAAAAATTACATATTACGCCGCTTAATTAAACATCCTATTATATATAATACATAAAAATTTATTTCAATTACTAAATATGTAAAAGTAAACATTGACATAATAATGACATTCATTCATGAAGTATAAAATATAAAAACTCACTAATCCTCGTCATCTGTGAAGCCTGAATCCCAAAACTCACTCATCCTCCTCATCTGTGTAGCCCGAATCCCAAAACTCACTAATCCTCGTCATCAGTGAAGCATGAATCCCAAAACTCATCATCAGATACATGAGACTGATCACCCGTATAATCTAACTCTATCCTAGTGGGTGGAGGTACATGTGGGTGGGACTGAAAATATGTAACCATCTGCACAAATGATGGGTCGTGTGCTGCGGTGGAGGGTACATGAAAATCTGTAAAAAAAGTCCTCACTACATCTATAGCTTCAATTCTATCATGTGCGACTGGTGCTGGTGCTGGTGCTGCTCGAACTCTGGACGTAGAGGAAGATCCTGCTCCGCCCTGTGCTCGTGGTGGAGGTACCCGGGACGTAGAAGAAGATGTCATGGGTGTGCTACGAGAACCGTATCTATCCTGTAACTGTGTTCGAAAGGAATGTCGGACATCTCCCGGAACTCGGTCGCATGCACGAACATCGCGTCCCACTCCCGCAAGGTGCTCCGTAAACCTGTGTATGCCGGTGACGCGATGTTCGCAGTATCTACAGTGCACATGTCCATCACCCTTAACAGAGTATCCATGCTCCCACGCAGGGTGACGCCGTCCGTTCATGATCACCTGCAAATGATGTAAAAGTTTACATTAGTGATTTCAATGATAAGTACAGAACTCTATATACGAAGAAATCAACAATTAATTATTAGTTAGTTATAAATATAACCAAATGATACATACTAATTAAGAGTATGGACCCAAACTGGGCCAGTGCCCATCTCCAAACAATTTGACATTAAACGTGGTACGCAGATAGGACAGATAGTCTTCATAGCGCATTGAACCTGAATAGTTCTCCCATTACATGCGTACGTAGTATTCATACTGCTGCGAACCTTGTGCGTACATGACCTCTACTGGCGCAGCTGCGGCATAGGGATATGGATACGATGGGAAAAATGAACTACTGTTATCTGAGTCGCCATGATACATCGGCTGCTGCGGCCATGACCGTCCATACGAGCTTCCAGATCCCTGGGAGTCATGTGTGCTCATGCTCTCAAAATTAGACAACATGCCTTGATAGCTGGTACTGTCTGCAACTGAACTTTCATAGTAGGGATCCCAATGATCAGCTGCACGTCTCGTCCCTGCCGGTGGAGCACCGTGGTCCTCATCTTGCGTGGCGTGTGTGAAGTGCTGCTCCTCTGTCCATGCGGCATGTAGACGGCCCCCACGACCTCTACTATGACCACTGTTGTGTCTCCACCCCCAATGACGAGGTCTTCATCTAAATTAACTTCATCATCACGTCCCGTTGCTGACTCGTCACCACCCAAATGCACATGTATATCATCTCCCTCCCCCACTGCCTCTTGTACAGCTGATGCGAGAAAAGTATTAGGCCGTGGTGTCTCGCCAGGTTCTTCAGCCTCCTCGTCCAATTCTGCCTCACCACGCTCAGTTGTGGCTCTTGCAGATACCATAGGGTCATCATCGTCTCGCAAGTACACAGCATCCGTTGGGTCGTAATCTCCCTCTCCTCTCCTTGTATCCATTTGCACATGTCGGACCTTTAGCCTCATGTTGTAATGAACATACACCATTTTGTCTAGCCTGCGGTGTGTCAGCCTATTCCTTAGCTTATTATGCAAGAAGGAGAACATCGATCAATTCCGCTCACACCCACTCGACGAGGATGTTTGCGATAGAACTCTCATTGCGATCTTCCTTAATACGGGTGCACTTGTGCCGTAATTTAGCCACCACTCAGCTGTGTTTAAGACAGATCACGTATAATATAATAATTAGATGTAAAAATTACTTCTCGAGATATAGAAGGTACATTGTGAAGACACATTACCTGGGTCGAGTCTGTCACGACTGGCCATGGCATTAGGTGTCGCAAATGAACCAATTGCCTCTCTAAATATTTTCATCTGCATTATCAAAAAATATTAAGTGTATATTTCATTGCATATTGTCAATGCTAAAATATCCAAGTATACCTCATTCAACGCATCAGCAGCATCTATTGGGGTGAAAGACAATCGGTCTACCACAATGTTGACCGATTCTATCAACGTATCGTCATAAGCAAGACCCCGAGCATATTGGAAGGCCGGATGTAGATAGTACGCTGCAATCGTAAGACAATGAATTACATATTAATATCAACTGAAAATCACAGCTCGTTGATTGGACGAGAATGTAAGTGTTTACCTGCCATGTGAAGATCGCGGCTCATTTGTCTGTCCCATCTGTCCTCCACGATCTCTAGAATGGTGGGTCCATATTTTTTGGACGTTGTAAGGATCTTCCGCTTGGCAGCTTCTATTTTACTGTACACCAATCACATGGTTGGTACTCTATCCCCATCCACACATCGCAGTACCTCATACAGTGGCTCTATCAATGACACTAATACCTTCACTCTATCCCAAAAATTCGAGGTGTTGACAATCCCCTCGACCTCCGCCCCTTCACGTGAAACAGCAAAAGAGGAACTCAGCCAGGTCTCACCTCTAAACATTTGCTTCAACCCATCCTTGTGCTTCAGTAGGCTCTGCAATGCGATGTAGTTGGTGGCAAATCGTGTGATGCCAGGCCTCAACAGTTCGCCGCCACAATGCTCCCTCATCCATGCCAATACAAGTGTGTGGTTGTAGATATATTTCGTGATTTTTTGTGCCACCTCGACCATAGATTTGACCATACGAAGCTGCCCAATCTCCTTCAGCATCAGATCTACACAATGTGCTGCACAGGGGGTCCAGAAAATGTGCCGTTTTTTCTTCATTAGCTCCTCCCCAGCCTTCTTATAGTTCGACCCATTGTCAGTCACCACTTGCACAATGTACTCCTCCCCAATCTCAGTCACCACTTGCTCCATCAATGACAAAATATATTGGTGACTGTGAATTTAACCAGACGCATCCACTGATTTGTGAAAGAATACCTATATGTCACAATAAACAAGGAAGTTGATCAGGCTAAATTTTGTGGTACCTGACCATCCATCACACATCAGTGTGACTCCGTACTTTGTCCATTTCTGCTTGAATGAGTCAATGTAACTCTTGATCTCAGCAACTTGTTCATCAAGATATACGCCAGCCAATTCTCTCGCTGTAGGTGGCTGCACGTGTAGCCCAAGGACATGTGCTTCCTGAAACATTGGCTTGTAGTAAGGGCTATTGGCTGCATTGAAAGGCAGACCCGCGTGGTGCCACCATTTTGCAACAGCCTGACCAAGTTTCCATTTAGGTCTCTTCTGGCCATATGCATCGTCCATCCTCGTTTGCTTGCCATGCTCTCGGGATAGTGCACCGGGCTCCACATCTTCAATGTTGATCGATTGTGTCCTTTTTCTTTGTGTCCCCGAGTCACCAGTCAATAAACTCCTTATGCCTCGTGGTTGTCGAGTCGTAGATGAACCACCACTCCCTGATGCTCCGGTCCTCGCCGCCTTGCGACTACGGACTCTAGTCTCCTCGGGATGTCTTGACTCTTCCCTGCTCTGACGTACTGCCTCACGAAACTCAGCTTCGTATGGATCGTTCACAGTGACATACACATTAGCCTGCTCAGTACGTGCTTGTTCGTCTTCGTCACTGGGTGTCCATGTACATTCCTCCTCGTTGCTGCCGCTTGCTATTCCGCTCACTGCCGCTTGATCCTTTTTCTTCTTTTTTTCCTTTTCTTGCATCTCAGCTCTCTTCTCCCGCAGGTGCCTAGCCATTACAAGTTTCACATCTCTAGGCACATGGGTACACCCAGCAACCTCATAGTATCCTGCCCCGGCTCCTCCTGCCAAATGCTTCTTCAACCGAGACACCCCTCCTCCCCGGTGTTCTATTTTACAATAGTTACAACGCCAACACCTACGGTTGCCATCCAACAAAACTCCGTGTGACCACCCAATATTATTTGTTCGTTCCTTAGGAGCCATAGAGTGCTATCTCCTAAAATTAAGAAATTCAAATTATGAAAATATATTATTTCCCATCTACAACTAACAATGAACATCATTTCATTATTTGCGTACCATGCAAGACTAAATTCAATATTTAATACATCTTAATATAATTTAGTTCAAAATAATATCATTATTTCTATAACATACATATAAGGTTAATATTTATAATTAATACATATACATTAACTTTAAAATTATTTATCACTAATTAGATATTTAAAATTACATCTCTAATTAAATTACATGACACATATAAATTATAAACATCTCTAAATAATTTATATTATACATATAAATTAACTTTAAAATTATTTATAAAATATTCATAACTAAATTTATATTTACATTAAATTAAATTACATTATACAATTAAATTAACTAATATACATTATGCATTTAAAAATATTTTACATCTACAACTAATAATGATATTAATATCAGTATTTCTACAACATGCAATACTAAATTTAATATTTAATATTACATTTAAATTAAATCTAATATTTAAATATGAATTAAATAACACATCAAAAAATAAATTTATTTCTACAACATGAATTAAATATTATTTATATTAATTCTACAAAATGAATTAAAGAATACATTATCACAATGATATTTCTACAACATAAATTAAACAAAACATATATTATTTATATAACATGAATTAAATAATACACTAACAATAATATTAAATAGTCTAATAAAATATTTTCCTATATTTTTTAGATTAAAAATAAACTAAAAAAATTAAACAACGCCCCCTCACCCTCCCCGCCCCCCACCGGCAGTGGCGGCGGCGGTGCAGACGCCCCCCTCCCCCTCTCACCCTCCCCCTCTCACGGTGCAGACGCCCCCCTCTCACAGTGCCCACGCCCCCCCTCCTCACCCTCCTCCCCCTCCCTCTCACGGTGCAGACGGCCCCCCTCCCCCTCTTACCCTCCCCCACCTCCCTCCCCGCGGCCAAATCCGGCGGCGGTGCCAGTGCAGAGGTCCCCCCCCCCCTCACCGTCCCCCACCCCCGCGGTGGCAGGCGCCCCCCCTCCTCACCCTCCCCCACCCCCCCGGCTGCGGCGGCGGTGCAGACGCCCCCCCTCCCCCTCTCACGGTGCCCACGCCTCCCCCCCCTCCTCTCACCCTCCCCCACCTCCCTCCCCGCCCCCCCACCGGTGCCAGTGCAGACGCCCCCCCCCTCACCCTCCCCACCCCCGCGGTGGCAGACGTTCCCCCTCCTCACCCTCCCCCACCCCCCCTCCTCACCCTAAAAAAAAAATTTAGGGCACCTACCTCTGATCGCCGGTCGTCGCCGCCGTCCGCCGCCGCTCTGCACCGCCCACACCCGCCAGCCACTGACTTCAAGCCGTTGCGGATGCCAGACACGCCCGCACCCCGGCCCGCTAAATGGGCGACCCGGCACGTACGCGCCGTCCCACACGTACCACACCGGGCCCGCCTCGACCCGCTCCGGTACGCGGCGGGACGCACGGGACCATGCGGTCCAGTGCGTCCCGGCCACGACCCACAGCCTGTGCGACCCGGCGCCCTCCCAGGTCGGGTCGGGTCGCGCGGGTCGGTGTGGGATGGCAAACCCTGGTTAGGATCAGGGTTTGCCGACCCGTCCGACCCGACCGACCCGGTCCCGGGACGGGTCGGGTCGGGCGGGTCGCACTGCGACCCGGTCCGCCCCGGTGCCTCTCCCACCTCCGGCGCCCCCCGCCCCCTCCTGCTGCGGCCCTCCGACGCCTCTCCCACCTCCGGCGCCCCCCCGCCCCCCTCCTGCTGCGGCCCCCCACCGCCCCCCTCCTGCTGCGGCCCTCCGGCGCCCCCCGCCCCCCTCCTGCTGCGCCCCCCCACCCCCTCTCCCACCTCCGGCGCCCCCCGCCCCCTCCTACTGCGGCCCCCCACCGCCCCCCTCTCCCACCTCCGGCGGCCACCACCGCCCCCCCACCTCTCCCACCTCCCCCTACCCCTCCTGCTGCGCCCCCCCCACCGCCCCCCTCTCCCACCTCCGGCGGCCACCACCGCCCCCCCACCTCTCCCCCCTCCCCCACCGCCCCCCAACCTCCGGCGGCCCCACCACCGAGATCGCTCCCCCCCGCCCCCTCCCTCTCCCACCTCCTGCGGCCCCCCACCACCCCCTCTCCCACCTCCGGCGCCCCCCCGCCCCCTCCTGCTGCGGCCCCCCACCGCCCCCCTCTCCCACCTCCGGCGGCCACCACTGCTCACCCCACCTCTCCCACGGTCCAACCTCCCCCTCCCCCTCCTGCTGCGGCCCCCCACCGCCCCCCTCTCCCACCTCCGGCGGCCACCACCGCCCCCCCACCTCTCCCACGGTCCCACCTCCCCCTCCGGCTGCGGCCCCCCACCGCCCCCCTCTCCCACTTCCGGCGCCCCGACCCACCCCGACCCGCTCGTACCGAGCCGGGTCCCGCCTCGCACTGCACCGGTACGTGGCGAGACGCACGGGACAGAGCGGGTCGGTCCGTCCCGTCCACGACCCACGGCCCGTGTGACCCGGCGCCCGCCTGGGTCGGGTCGGGTCGTGCGGGTCAGTGCGGGTCGGGGCGGGACGGCAAACCCTGGTTAGGATAGCCCCAAAAGTTTTTCAAATCAGAAAAGTAACAATGCAGGGATACCCTACTTGAGTTTAAATCAACTCGACTTTTCCTACCAATTTTCAAATAGGGCCTTATATTCTTGATATTGATATTATCGTCTATTCTCCCATCCTAATAAATATTGTTTAGTGATATTCTGCTAGCACCGTCGAAGTTAATAAAATAAATTGTTAAACATGTAAAATATAAAATTTTACAAGGGTGTAGAAGATATTATGGAAGATTGTACGTAGGTGTATATATGTTATCGTTTTAATTATGTGATAAGATTATATAAGGCTAGATTAAAATGTTTTCATCTCCATCTACCTAAAATTAAATTAAACAAATGATAACTACCGACGATGGTGTATAAGATGAAATATGGTTATTATGGGAGTACATGTGAATGATGTGATAATATGTACGAAGAATATATAAATACGGAGCACAATATGCAAGATTCTAAAGAGTACACATTTAGTAATACGATAAATTTGGATGTCTAATCCCACGACAATAGAATGTTAGATATTTTTATTAAAAGTGCCTTCGAAGCAGAAAGTTTGGACCTTATAACTTACGCACATTGGGCCAAGATATTCAGAGGATGGTAAAGATTTTATCATTTTTGTTGATAAAAAAAATCTTAAAGTAAAATATTTGGGCCTTGTTTACACACATATGTCCATCTTTATAATTTTTGATATAAGATCTTGTGAGCTCTCTTTTTAAGTCTCTATATTTTTTTTTTATTTTTTAATTAAAAGATAAAGAAAAAATTTAGAACGTGTATGTCTATTTAACCTCCGTCCCACTGTCTAGAAGCTGAATTCATATTCTATGTGACGGGGGAGAAAAAGAGGTGCTTCTTGCTACTGAATTTCTTTCTCACAGTAAGATTTAAGGACTTCTATCGTGAGCTGTAGAATTGAGAGAGGAATAAAAGAGTGCCATCTGCCTAAAGGGGTTGTTGGATGTGTCTTACCAAGGTTTGTCGATCCGGTCTCGGCGTGGGACGGGTCGGGTCGGCTGGGTCGTACAGCGATCCGGTCTGCCCTCTTGGGTTCTCGACGCGTGATTTTTTATTTTTTTTATTTTTAATAAAATTTTATTTAAATATTAAATATTATATATATTTAAAAATATTAGAATGTATAATTTTTTTATGATAATAGATCCATACTAAATTACACATAATTAATTATATAAAAATAACATATTACACTAGGTGTCCATGCACATTCCTCCTCGTCGCTGCCGCTTGATCTTCCGCTCACTCCCGCTTGATCTCTTTTCTTCTTTTTTTCCTTTTGTTGCATCTCAGCTCTCTTCTCCCGCAGGTGTTTGGCCATTGCAAGTTTTACATCTCTAGGCACATGGGTACACCCAGCAACTTCATAGAACCCCGCACCGGCTCCTCCCGCCAAGTGCTTCTTCAACCGAGAGACACCTCCTCCCCGGTGTTCTATTTTACAATAGTTGCATCGCCAACACCTACGGTTTCCATCCAACATAACTCCGTGTGACTATCCAATGTCATTTGGTCGTTCCTTAGGAGCCATAGAATACTTAACTGTATCTCCTAAATTTAAGAAATATAAATTATAAATCCCACTAAATTTTAGAAATATAAAATATAAATTAAAAATATCTTAATTTTATTCTAAATTATTTTTTACGTCTACAACTAACAATGAAAACAATATCATTATTTCTACGACATGCAATACTTAATTCAATATTTAATACATCTCAATTGAATCTACATTTTATGTTACAAATGTAATTTAGTCCATAATAAGATCAATTATTTCTACAACATGCATATAATACTAATTTTTTGTTTAATACATTTTTTGTAAAATATTTGATCACTATAATATTTATCACTAATTATATATTTAAATTATAAACATCTCTATTTAAATTACATTATACATCTAAATTAACTTTAAAATTAGTTGTAAAATATTCATCACTAAATTTATATTTAAATTAAATACATCTCTACTTAAATTACATTGTACATCTAAATTAACTTTAAAATTATTTATAAAATAAGTATCAATAAATTTATATTTAAATTCAACACATCTCTAATTAATTTAAAATATACATACAAATTAAATTTAGTTTTTTGTAAAATATTTAACACTCCAGATATATTTAAATTTAAAATCTCTTTTATTCTTAAACATAAAGTATTACATTATTTTACGTCTACAACTAATAATGTAAAAAATAATATCATTAATTCTACAACATGTAAGACTAAAATTTAAATTTAATACATCTTAATTAAATCTAATAATTAAACATGAATTAAAAAAATCTCTCAAAAATAAATTTATTTCTACAACATGAATTAAACAATATTTATATTATTTCTACAACATGAATTATACAAAGCATAAAAAATTTAGAGATACAACATAAATTAAACAAAAATTATATTATTTATACAACATGAAATAAACAATACAACAATAATAAATTTAAATAATCTAACTAATTTCATTATTATAATTCTTAAACTAAAAAAATATCAATTGATTTAATTTAATTATTAAACTAAATATTTTTTATTCTCTCCCCCCCCCCCCACCCCCACCGTCCCCCTCCCCCACCCCCACCGTCCCCCCGCCGCCGGCCCTGCCCCACCCCCACCGTCCCCCACCGCCACCCCTGGCCCAACCCCACCGTCCCCCACCGCCCCACCCCCACCGTCCCCCCCCCCCCCCCACCCTCCAGCAGCGCCTGCAACGTCCCCCCGGCGCCCCTGCCCCGCCGTCCCCCACCGGCCCCCACCCCCCCCTCCACCATCTCCTCCAACCGTCCCCCACTGCCCCTTCGGGCTCCCACCGGCCAGATCTGGCCGGTGGGAGCACGACGGGGCCGGTGGGGGACGGTCCCCCCCCATCCACCACCTCCTCCGCCGGCCCTCCCACGCGCAGCCCCACCGCCGCCCGCCCCCCTCCGGCCGCTCTGTTATTTAAAAAAAAAATTCAAAGGAAGACGACTTACCTCCGACAGCCGTCCACCGCCGTTTGCCGCTCCTCGGCATTCGCCGCTCGCCGCCGTCCACCGCTGTTCGCCGCTCACCGCTCACCGCCGTCCGAGACCTCCACCGCCGAGCTAGGCACGCCATGAAGACGCCCCCCACCGGTCCATTAAATGGACCGACCGGCACGAGAGGGCCGTCACGCACGTACCAGCCCGTCCCGTCCACGGACCGGTCTGGTACGTGGCGGCATGGACGGGTCGATGCGGGCCAGTCCGACCAGGCCACGACCCACACCCCGCCCGACCCGCTGGGCGCCTGGGACGGGGCGGGTTGTGCGGGTCGGGCCGACCCGGCCCGATCCGACAAACCTTGTGTCTTACAACATAGCAAAACACATGAAAAATTGTAAAATTATAATTTTTTAATGCTCGGAATGCTGTAATTTATTGAGATTTTTACATATATATCTTCGTGAAATTTAGTTTTGTCAAGTATACCTCTCGTCTGAGCATATTATCACGAATATCCTTCATTTAGACAGAAATGTTGTGATTATACCCTTTAGTTTACGATTGTCGACGGGAGGAGAATATTCCATGAAATATGTTATCTGCGGTCGTTAGATCTAGAGTATATTTGACAAAATCGAACTTTACAAGAGTATATATAAAAAAAACTTACTCTTTAACTCACACTTAACTCGGGTTAAACTAAAGTTTATCGACTAGACCGTCTCGGCCGTCTCGATTTTCTGTCGAGACGGGACGGGACGGTACCATCTCGCTCCGTCCCGTAAGATATATATATATATATATATATATATATATAGATATATAATATATGTAAAATAGTATAATAAAATTTATAACTCAGTTGGTTAAGCCGCTTGTGCGTGCTTCCTCTAAGAGATCTCATGTTTGAATCTTACAAACGCCTTGATGGGATTCAAACTCAAACTGTCCTGAACAAGTGAAAGCACTCAACTAACTTACCTATTAAACTACTTCTCGTCTTAAAACTCTGAGTTAAACACACGAGAGTTACGGCACGGACATAATCAAGACATTACTCATATTTTGAGGATATTCATGATAATATGCTCGGATGAGAGATATATTTGATAAAACTAAATTTTACTAGAATATATATGTAAAAATTTCTAATTTATTTTACAGTGTTTTCCTTAGGTTTAAAATGATGGATTCTAAAATCGATTATTTTTTGGAACATCCTTTTAACCGATTCCGATTTTCAAATCAAAACTATCGAAAATCAAAAATCAGAGATATTAGAAAGGGCTGTTTTAAAACCGGTAATTTTACTCTCAGAAAATTTAAAATGGGTGATTTCAAAAATAAGATGTTACATTATTTTAAATGACAACAATTTGAAGAATGCGGTCAAAATTTAAAAATGTCATGTGTGCCGTTAAACCCAGGGCCGGTCCCACCTCGCCGCCCGTGGAAGTTGGGTGTCTGGCTATCTTTTTGGTTTCCCTGGGCTCCTGCGCGGGAAAGGAAGGGCAAACCTTGGTTTCCCTCCTCCATCTCGTCTACCCCTCGCGGGGGCGAGTCCTGATTCCTCGGCAACCTGGGGGTGGCTTCCGATCTCCGTCTCCGGCGGCGGCGGAGGAGGCCCGATGAGGAGGGAGGAGGACGTGCAGCTGAAGGCGGCCAAGAGGGGGTTCCGGGAGGCGGAATCTGACGGAAACCACGAGGAGGCGGCCCGGTGGGCGAACGTGATTGGCGACATCCTCAAGCGGCGAGGGGAGTACGTGGAGGCCCTCCGGTGGCTCCGCCGCGACTACGAGGTGTCCACCAAGCATCTCCCCCAGAAGCAGCTGCTCCCCACCTGCCAGTCCCTGGGCGAGGTCTACTTCCGCCTCGAGCGGTTCAAGGAGGCGCTCACCTACCAGGTAGGTATATATGACGAGTTCCATCTCCATTTCGTATGATCACCGTCGTCGTAAGGGATTTGGTATTACGCAGAGCACTGGAATCAACTGAAATTCCCGGATTCGATAATGAGAACTAAGGTGTTATTTGGGAACACATCCCGGATTGTTCCAGTCGCTGAGATCCCTTAATTGTCTATGAACTACCATCCTTTTTGGGTTTCCTTGAGTGGGGAGTTGATTCCACTTTACAGCTTTCCTTATCTACATGTGGAATAAGGCCTCTGGTCGCCGTGCACTGCTTTATTATTATATAAATAGGATAGTAATCTGCCATTAGATTATGTCTTGTTCCCTTGAGTTATCCATTTTCCTGTGGCATCTTGTTGTGTGCAGAAGAAACATTTGCACCTGGCAAAGGAGTCAGAGGATCTTATTGAGCAGCAAAGAGCAAGTACACAGCTTGGTCGAACTTACCATGAAATATTCCTCAAATCTGAAGATGATCACGGTGCCTTGCGGAATGCCAAAAAGTACTTCAAGGCGGCAATGAAACTCGCTAGGACACTGAAGGAGAAACAGTCATATCATAAGTCTTCTCCTTTCCTCAAGGAATTTATTGATGCATACAACAACCTGGGCATGCTTGAAAAGGACCTTGATAATCTGGAAGAAGCCAGGAAAATCCTCCTTCAGGGGCTAAAAATCTGTGATGACGAAGAGATTGATGAAAATGATGATGCGCGAACCAGACTTCATCACAATCTTGGAGGTGTCTATTTAGAACTGCGGCAATGGTGTAAAGCTAAAGAACACATTGAGAGGGATATAACGATTTGTAGGAACATTGACCATCCAGAAGGGGAGGCCAAAGGTTTCATTAATCTCGGTGAACTGCACTATCGGATGCAAAACTATGAAGATGCCATACATTGCTACCAGAAGGCTCTTAAGATTGCAAGTTCCATGCAAGATGAAGATGTGCTGGTTCATCAGATAAACCAAAATATTAACACTGCAAAGGAAGCGAAACAGCTACTGGAGCAGTTGCAGAAAGAGGAGCAAAAGCTTAGAAAGCTGACAAGGGCTATTTCTGATGCTCGCGGCACAGGAATCGAGAGAAAATGTCTGTTGGAGCAGTATGCACTATTGGACAGTCTGATTGATAAGTCCCACTCAGTTTCTGCATGGTCAAAGGTAACACGTTCTTATATCCTTGTCTCTATCATCAATCTCTTTAGTTCTGTATCAATGTTCTGTTATACAATTAGCAGACAAGATGTTGATAGAACTCCTTAGTTGAAAGGATGCTTCTGTAGTCAACACTGCTTCCTGCCAAGTAACTTAAGAATTCGGATCTATTGAAGTGGGGATAATGTCAAGGTACCATTTTTCCCACTCTTTCAGCCACATTTACTGAGAACTGTCTAATCAAATGATCAGACAGCTCCAGTTAAAAATGTCACTTGCAATGAAAGATGTACCAAAAGTATCTTAAACAAGAACCATGCCATTGTCTGTGACAAAAGGTATGGTATCATCTCATTACTTTTGAAATGGAGAGCCACAAACCTTTCTGGCATGGAGAATTTGTGTTAAGTGTTGGAGCTTTTCTTCTTCATGTATGGATGTATCAAATTGACAGATCCAGTGGGTACAACCTTTTTTGCTACCTGGCTGTAGAGTCACTTTTGAGTTGTATATCATGGTTTTAAACCACACTTCCCCACAACCTCAAACAAGTGCTTGTAATTTTTTTTGGGAAGGTGAATTGTTTGGAAATTGTTTACATTTCAGCTTTTCTGCAAGTTGCCTTTTGATAGTTTGATGCTCATTATGAGCAAATGCACAGCTAAATGGAACCTCAAAAGTATGCCAAAAATTGATATTTTGTTTCTAGTCTATGAGACTATTCGGGTTTAATGGAATGCAACCAGTTGTATTTCCTATTCTAAAGAAATTCCATGGCCTTGGGAACTCATTGATCCTACTGAACAGATATTTATATATAGTTGATAAAATGGTGATACCGTTGACCTATTTTAACTGCTGTAGTATCGACATTCATGGAAAGAAAATCAGTTCGTTTAAGGTGTGAATTAAGCAGCAGTTGTGGTTGATGTAAATCCAGCAAATGTCATACATGCATTTTTACATGTGCCCGTGTTTGACAGTAAGAAACACAAACAAAGCCTGGAAACATGGGAGCACAAAACAAAGCCTAGAAGCATGGGGAATCTGCAAGAAATTTGGCTTATCTTGTTTGTTCAAGCTTAAGCTTATTCTTTTGTTGTTTCTGGTTTTTGTGGCTTATTCAAATTATCTCATTGTAGATATTTGTGTTTTAGCTTCAAGAGTTTGCTAAAAGGAAGAAAAAGGTGGCAAATGAACTTTGTGACAAGGAGAAGCTGAGTGATTCATATCTGGCCATTGGGGAGTCTTATCAAAAGCTCAGAAATTTTAGCAAAGCACGCAAGTGGTACTTGAAAAGTTGGAACACTTCAAGACTGATTGGAAACCTTGAGGTATGTTATTTTTTAATGCTTTTGTGCAAGGAATGTTGTTATAAGAAGATTGGAAAAGGAACATTTCACAATATCATGAGGTAGATATAAGTTGCATTTGAACACAGAGATGGAGATGGATATATAAAATGAAATGTCTGCTTGGAGATCAAACTGTTGTTAACTATGCTCATCTCACTGAGCTACAAATGAAGATAGACAAATTAATATGAAAACTTTGTTTGGTTTTAGCATCTTGGCACCATGGAATGAACGTTTTAGCATGTTATTAGATTGTATTGGCTTCAACATCCAAATGCCTGCTTTTCTTATAAGGACTCTAAATGGTTCCAGGGGCAAGCTTTGGCAAAAATAAATATAGGGAACGTTTTGGATTCTGCTGGGGACTGGGCAGGTGCATTGGAATCATTTGAGGAGGGTTACAGGTGCTTGTCCCTACTCTTGCTTTTCATGGAACCATGTCCTGTAGCATGGGTATAAGTTTGTCAGCTTCAGCTAGTAGATTTGTGATTTTGTCCTATGTTTGTGCATTCTTATTATGCCTCTTTTCTGCAGTATAAGACAAACACAATTTGTTTTTCTTTTTCAGAATTGCAACTGAAGGCAATCTTCCTTCTGCACAGTTATCTGCATTTGAGAACATGCATTACAGTCACATGATCAGATTTGATAATGTAGAACAGGCAAGGTAACTTTAAGAAACTGGTTTCCCATATACTGCATCCTGGTAGTCAAGAATGGTTCTCATAAATGATGCTTGCTGCAGGAACCTGCATGATGGCATTCAGAAATTGAGGCGAATAGTAGGTGATGAAGATGAGTTAAGGAACTTAAGAAGTGAATATTGTTCTGAAACTGAAACTGAAGGTGAAGAGATATCTGGTGGCACAGTGGATGCGTGCAATCTCCCAGACAAAAATGGGACTGATAACCTTAGGCTATCAGCAGCCAATGTTGAGGAATTTGGGGATGATGTTCCTCTTGTCTCACTTATACATCCAAGAAAAATTTTTTCTAGGACAAAGATGCCAACCTTAGATTCTCATAGTAAGAAAAGTGTTCACTGTCTGACGCCTGAGTCCCCCAAGAATCCAAGTAAACCCTGTAACAGTCAGCAGCACACACAAAAGCGTGCCCGTATTGTCATTTCTGATGATGAAGATGAGAATGATACAGTGCATTTCTTAAGGGGAAGGATAAGGAAAGATTGTGTGGTGGATGTGACAACTTTTGAAGGGGGTTGATCTTGAAACTTCTCTATATTTCTTTTATTGCAGAGCATCTCTTAAACAGTTTTCATTTTCCTGAAGATTTTTAAAATTGATAATGGTGTATCGTCTTTTCCCCCTATTTTATGACAGGTGGAAGGGACAAAGAGATTTGTCTTTCCAACTTCCAGGTAACTTAAACATGAAGAACTCCCAAGTCTTTCTCATATATAGTGGCCATAAGTCGCATCCTTCATACCATTACAACTTAGATTCTTCCTGATTATACAGACTATGGTGTATTTACTTGAATGATATATTTCTGGCTAACTTTAATGATTATCATTGTTGTAATGCATAAACTAAACATTTGATTGCTAGGATACATGTCATCCCAGTGTCTCCAAGGATGAAGCCAGTGCCTGCACACCCATCCATCTTGAAGAAAGTACCTGTTCCTTCAAATCCAGGAGCCCAAAGCTTAGTTATGAGAATGAAATGGAGTGTGGTTCGTTGAGTGCTGCTGGAGACATGTATACAACCAGGGGTCCTGCAAGTGGGTCAAAAATGGGTCATAATCATGCCCCTCGCAGTCTCCTTCAGAGACACAATGACACAAATGTCCTCTCCAATTGTGATGATGTGCATGCTGTAAGTTGAACTTGCTGTTGAAGTGGAATATTTAAAAAATTATTGTTCTTAGTCTCACCAGATTTCAAGTGATAGTGGTAGTTAATTTGGATTTGAGACTTGTTAATCTCGTGCCATAGTTAAGAACACTAGTACATATTTATTGGATACTAATCATTGGTGCAACACTGGGTGCATTTTTGCACGCTCTTGGTCAAGAAAAAATGTTCATGGGAGGGAAAAACATGGGCTCAAGTTTATCGTATGATCAGATAGTAAGGTTTCAATCTTTTAGGCATTCTTTAGTCTAGATACTCCTGACTTCTTTTACCATGACTTTGGTTTTTTGTTTTAATTTTTTATTTTTTATTTTTACAATTAAGCTGTTCTATCATTTCATAGGTGATACCATGCCATATTAGTTTTTATGCTAAAGGTTGGCTAAACTTGTAGCTTGATGGATAGTCTTTTGGTCAAGTTACATTGTATGTTTCTTAGTGAACAAGAAAATTTACATTGAACCGGAGGTCTGAAAGCAAAATTTCTTGAAATTTGTGAATGTGATGTTTGGTCCACTGGGGATATACAAATTTATATCTGCAGTTTGTTTGATCCTCTTCTGCATGGTCTGGTGAAGTTCCCAATATTTGTCGGTCTTAGATAGGATCTCCCTGCTGTGATATCTGCAAAATAAGTATGCTTTTATGCCTAGTTTGATTTTTATCCATTATCTCACATCTTATGCTCTTATTCACTTAGTCTGTTGATCCTGTTCTTCATCATTACTGCAGCATGTCGTCACATTTAAAATTGGTGACTACTTCATTATTGTGGACATTCATTCTTGCATGGATGGTGATAAACTGAATGAGGAATATGTAAAAGCAGCAGTAGCTTGCCTTTACTATTTACAGCTCCCTGAAGAAAAGAGATCAAAAGGTGTAGATTGATCAATGACTTGATTTTAGGAAAATTCTAGCCACATTCCTGTATTCAAACCTAAATAAATCACATGATATGTAACTCATTTAGTTGTAAATGATTTCCTGGATTTATGTTGACAGGTCTGTTACCTATTATTCGAAGCCTTAGATGTTCTGGGAAAGATCAAAACATGCTTGAGTCAGTTGATGAGATCAAAGATCATGTTTTTGTCAGGGGCCAGGATGAAGCTGTTATTGAGGGTAAGTGCTCAATCTCATTACACATTTTTTTTTATTCCTCTTATACTAGCTATTTCAAGTCGAGCTATGCATGACTTTGTGTACATCTGTGAAAGAACAACTATAAAAGTGAATTTTAAATTCTGACAAACTTTGTGTACTTATCACAATGATCTGGATGGTGAGATGTGTAACCAAATCCCAAGGGCTTGGAAATAGGCTGTGAACTGAATTTCCTAGTTAGTGGTCCACATCTTGATAAATGAGAATCATTTCACCTGTGAACATATGATTTTCACCTCAGCCCAACTTAATTGTTTTGATCTATCATGCATATCTAGCAGTTGTCAACAATAAGAGAATGAGGATTCTTAATGTTTTAGACAAGTGGTGACTAAATGTTGCTTCCTTACTCTATTTCTTTGTCAGTGGAAGTCTGAAGTTTGTCACTTCTCTTTAGTCTTTCCACTCCTCCATTTATTGTGTACACATATCTATGTGCCAGTAACTTTGTGTTTTTTCTCCAACTATGGTCTTAATTCCTGCATGCTATGTTTCTTTCTTGCCTGACCCTTCACAGGATGGGTCCCAAAGCACCTAATGAAGTTGTATATTGACTGCTGTAAGAAGTTGTCCGAAGAACCTATTATGAAGTTACTGATACAGTTATACAACCTGGAGGTAAACTTTTTGTTTTTTCCTCTTCATCTCTATTTGGCTTATGTTTGCATGAACTTACTGGATTGTTTTAAACTTTATGATTCTGAAATTTCAAGGTTTCATACTGCCTCTCACCAGGTTTCAGAAGATGAGGTCATTGTCTCTGGCTGTGGTCTGCAAGATGTATCTATATCACCTTTCTTAGATGCTTTGCAGGAGCATAAAACTCTTGCTGTCTTAAATGTCTCCCATAACCTCTTAGGTATAGTCTATCGATCACAAAAAACCTAAATATATTCTAACTCATTTAAAAACCTGTACAGAGATTGGCATCATCTATTCCCATCTTTATGACTGCCATGATGTTGCTTTGCCACCATTCAGGAAATAAGACAATGGAAAAGCTTCATCAGATATTCACTCACTCAAGCCAAAGATATGGTGGCTTGACATTGGATTTGCACTGCAACCAATTCGGTCCTACTGCTTTGTTCCAGGTCCTTAGCATTTATTTTATTGCAATTAGATGTGTAATTTTTGTTTCTTTCCAGATAAAATAGAGCCTTTGAAATTTGTCAAGAATTTGAGAGAATAGGCAGTGATAAGGAGGAAGAACACTTTACTGCATAAGTTAGTTCCTTGAAGAGTTTTTTTAAGTTTGATGACATGTTACATCATGGATGTTTCCCTCAAACTAACTGTCATGTCAATTGGGTATATGTTGAATATTTCCTTAGACAAGCCTCATGGGAGTTAGTCTCTAATCAACAGATCTGTGAGTGTCCTGTGCTGTTGGCTCGGTTAGAGGTGCTCAATCTTTCTGAAAATCGTCTCACTGATGCATGCAGTTCTTACATTTCAACTATCCTGGTAAACTGCAAAGGTGTGTTATCCTTACTGTGGTTCACTTGAGTACTAGGACTTGACTGCAGTGTCCCCATAGGGGCACCATTATAGTTGTAAATTTTGCATTGGAGAAGTTGATTGGCTTGTCAGTTACTCTTCTAACCTTTGTGGTTCTCCTTGTGGCACCCATCTACTTGTTTCTAAGAAGGTTGTCGTTTATTTTTTCTGAAGTGCTTTATAGCTTAAACATGGAACAAACTGCTATCACTTCTAGAACAATTCAGAAGATTGCTGATGCACTGGATGATGGGTGTGTACTTTCGCAGCTCTTTATAGGTAAGCCCTTCATCAGTTACATCTTTATAGATATCTGACACACTGGGTTTTCCTAACTGGTTTTGTTATCTCACCAATTTGGGCATTGTCTTGACAGGGAGAAATGGCCCAATATCAGGAGTTACCATGGTTAATCTGTTAAGTAAACTTGCTGCCTTGAAGAGGTAATTTTGAACTTGTCAATTGTGATTGCGATATTCAGCCTTGTGTAATTTCATATGGGATGACTATTGCCACTTGAAAACACTGTGATTTCATCCATTAAATGTGGAGATACATTTTCAGCAAGGTACTGCCTAGTACTAAGACTATCAAGGAAATTAATTTCGTAAGTTCTTTCACCATGTTCTCAGATTTTCTGAACTGAGCCTGAACGGTATAAAATTAAACAAGCCTGTGGTGGAAAGTGTTTGTCAACTAGCCAGATCCTCTAATCTGTCAGTTCTGATGATTGGAGGAACTAATATTGGATCAGTGAGTGAACAAGTTTGCATTCTTGTTTCTTTTGAAATATGTATAGAATAAGTGCCCTGATCTGCTACATTCTTATGCAGGATGGAACAATGCAATTAACTGATGCATTGTCTGAGGGTCCTGGAGAATTGGTGAAGCTTGATCTATCATACTGTGGATTGGTGTCACAGGATTTAATAAGAGTATGTGCAAGCACTTCCATTGCTGGTGTCACCGAACTGAATCTAGGAGGAAATTCCATTGGAAGAGAGGTGTGCCTTCTCATCTCTGAAACTTGAACTAGTCTATTTTATGGTTACAATCCTTCTAATCTTTCCAGATGAGGACCTTAGTGGTGGTGGTTGAACAGGATTTACAGGTGCATGCTATATTTTGTAGGTGTACTGATGTTTTTTTTTTAATCTGAAAAGAGCACATAGACGATAGGATTGATATATCTGCTGCACTGGTTGTAGAACTCGGGATTCATCTTTTTGTTCTATTTTTGGTTACATGAGAGATGCAATAGACTCTCACGGAATTTGACCCGACACGAACGCATTTTCAGTATTGGATTTTGGTTGGAGGCCAGACGCAGAGTTAGAGCTCAGAATACAGAGAGCTATTACTTGCATTTTTTGAAATCTCATGGTTGCAATTCTATGACTAGCTTTCCTACGCTGAAACGCATTTTAGGGAGATGCTGGGACTGCTTTACTCGCCAAGAAACTGAGAAAGAACTTTCTGATTGTTCCTAAATAGCCTCTGCATGTTTAATTTGTGATGCTGCGTTTTCACATAGTTCTGCACCTGCCTCCACTTCCTGCTCTCCCTGCCTGACCGAACCATGGAATCAGGGCTGCGATGCACTAGCGTCACTGCTTGTGGATCCACGGTGCTGTCTCCAAGTTCTCAACCTGAGCAAATGCCACCTCGGGCTTGCCGGGGTTGTTCATATGGTCAAAGCATTGTCAGGTGAGGAAATTAAATTTAGCCATCCTTCTCCGGCTTTTTCCGTTTTATTTCGATCAACCATGAGTTACACCCATCATAATTCTCATCTCTCAGAGAATGTATCCGTGAAAGAACTGTACCTCGCGGACAATGCTGATATAAACCCAGCAGCTACTCTACCGTATGATTCAACTTTGCATGATGTATCAACATCTCCGTGCAAAAAACTCAATCCGGTGCAGCCCTCTGCCCAAGAAGGCCTGCAGGAAGTTGCAGACAGTGAAGATGAGGATGAGCACCCAAAGGGGCCGGCCGTATCGTGTCAGGATGGCAGCTGTCCCAGCTCCTCTCGGAGGCACCTACCTGGGGTGTCCCAGGCAATGGAGGAGCTGTCAACGGCCATTGCCTGTGCCGTGCAGTTGCAGCTGCTGGACCTCAGTGGGAATGCGTTCACAAAGAAGGCTGTGGAGGTTCTGTACAGTGCATGGCGAGGATCACCGTCCGGTTTGAGGCCCGGAGGTCCGGTGAGCAAGCATGTCAAAGACCAGATAGTTCACTTCTCGGTGGAAGGGAGGAGGTGCTGTGGCGTGAAGGCCTGCTGCAGAAGAGACGGGTAGTGTAACTAACAAATTTTTAATTAAAAGTCGAAACTAACAAATCTGTAATTTGAACATAAACATTTTATAAGCCCCACTTTGATAGTGTGTTATCCTGGGGTTAATCTAGATTAATTTTATTTTAATCTCATTTTGATTTTATAAGTTGGATTAATTAATCCGGTTAAAAAGTGGAGTATATCCGAGTTAACTTTGGATTATCTATCCCATCTCACTAGGTGGATTAACTCTTTGTTGGCAAACCAAAAGTGGATTAGATGAGAAGTTTTTTGTTCTCCGGAGGGAAACATATGTATGTGGATGCATGTTTTACATGGCAATAATGATGGTGGTTATATCATCTAGGCACTAAAATCGATACATATGATCATGTGATTCTGATGTGTTCCTTCCACGCCAACACTTGGATTGAGGCTAACTAAACCATTTCCACCTAATTATGGTGGACACAATTTCTTAGGCTGCGTTTGAAAACACTTTTGCATTTATCTGATTATGAAAAATCTGAATTGTATATGTTTTTAAAATATAAATTTTTTATTTGAAAATAATAGTTCAATAATCTCATTCGAAAATATACTCAAATGTGATCGGATTTTATATGGAGTTATCCAAAAATTCTCTACTTTTTTGTATTCAAAATTTAAATTTTATGGATATCATTGTACATTTGCCAATTTTTTGAGATTTTCCCTCCATTCCAATGATTAAAATTCATTGGAATCATTGAAAAACTTAAAACAAAAGTAGAGATTATCACTCTCTTCAACTTTTGAATCTATATTTCTCCTCTCACCAAAATCTAATTTTCACGTACATCAAGCTTAAGATTTGTTTGAAAAAAATTATGTCATGTCAAATATTTTAATAATTGAAATCTATTTCTCAATCTTTTTCTAACGAAATCTTAAAATGGTAGACCAATGAGAAGCTAAAGATCACTTACCATTCACATGTGAACTTCTCGGTAAATATTTGCTGGAGCCGTCTGGATAACGTTAAAATAGTAGATGTCTTAAATTTTAAAGGCACTGATTTGCAAACTATTGTCAACAAAATCTGTGATTTAGTTTTTAGCTATTAATTAGGGGTTGTTTGCTTTGTCATTACATGTTATACCATGCCATAAAATACAGTATTTATGTAATACACAAAATATGATACTTCGTGGTGTTTTACAGCATTTTCCGTCGAACCAAATAACCCACTTACGAAAAACAAAATCAAGGATACCTCGCTAAAATATCAAAGCTAGATTTTGTAAAGTAGGTTATCCGGTTTTTGTATTTTAATTTTTTTTGCATCGAATGGAATGAAAGAAATGTTAGAGATGTTGGAATTTTATGTCAATGCAAATCAAAGAAACCCCAGAATTTCAGCATTCTACGTCAATTAAAATGACCCTTAAATATAGATATGATATTACAGCCATAAGGTTACCTCAAATTCAATTGATTTATAGGTAAATTATAAATATAACCAATATAGCCATAAAAATACCAAATAGCATCTTTGAGAACACATCTTCGAGGACACAGTGGCATTTTTGTAATAAAAAATTTACAATAGTTTAACTTCTTCAATGAAGGAGGAGGCATGGCAAGTAGGACTACCTAGGATTCCCACATATAAAGAGGTCATCTTAGCAGTTAGTCAACTTATGAGGAGATTATTTAAATTGACTTTGGATATTTTGGTGGGGGTTTAGGGGGGAGGGGGGAATTATGTCAAGCTCTTACAATTTTAAAAACTTTGACATTTTTTTATCAAAGTTTCATATCAGTTCAAATAAAATAAGGAATTTTTAGGGAAAAAATCTATAATATTTTGTAATTATAAAAAGGTTAATCTGTTTATTTTCTCAAAAGCCCCCACAATCTGCTCCATTGCATTTAAAAAACTCTCACTGTTAGTTTTGGATTGGAGACATCAATAGGTCTTAGCTCAACCCTAGTTGAATCAAGGTACGTTAAAGAAGGAAAAGACTAAAAGAACCACAGAATGTAAATAGAGAGATGACGAGGATGATGAGAGAGAGAGAGAGAGAGGAACCACACCTCACCTGAGGGGGTGGGGTGAATATGCACACACACACACACACACACACACACAGAGAGAGAGAGAGAGAGAGAGAGAGAGAGAGAGAGAGAGAGAGAGAGAGAGAGAGAGAGAGAGAGAGAGAGAGAGAGAGAGAGAGAGAGAGGACTAACTATATATATGGGCATTTTTGGGAACAACAGATAAAGAGTTAAGGGGAAAGGGATAGTTTCCATAATATTCCCCTTTTAAAACGTTGACTAACTATATGGGCATTTTTATAAGCTTTAGCAAATTGTGGAGACTTTTGAGAAAATAGATGGATTACAAGGACTTTTTTGTAATTACAAAAGATTGTGGTGGTTTTCTTCTAAGATCCCATAAAATAATGATCTAGCTTTTGATGCAAACTAATGCCTTAACTTATGGCCTTTACCGTTGCCAAAACTCACAGTATCACCCATTTATAAGGTCTGCGATTAAAACAAAGATCATCACTTACATTTGAAACTCCTACTGCAAGTACACTTTTACTCATGAAACCTGCTGATCATCTTCGATAATCACTTCAGATTTTATTCTATACCTAGGCTGTTATTGAAAATCATGACATTAAGGTACATTGAAACAGTAATGGGTGTGCAACAAGTACTAAGCACCCTCCCTCATTGGTCCAGTTGAGATCAAAAAAAAAAAAGAGCAGAGAAGCATGAGACACATGAGCAAAGAGTTCACCAATTTATTTTTTTTTGTTTTTTTGGGGAGGGGAAAGCGGCTCGAAGCCGTGCCCTCCTGCCACCTGCGCAGGAGGGGGGAGGGGGGGTGTCCACCCCGCCACTGGCGGGGGGACAAAGAGTTCACCAATGAACCTAAGGTTGCTGCAAGTGTTAATCTTTAATGCCAATGTCCCACATTGATATAATCTTTAATTCCAACAAAACTATCATCTATTATAGGGTTATGTTCATGAAACCTGAGAATCATCTCCAACAGCCTTCTCAAATTCTATTCTAGGCCTACCTGGTTACTGGAAATCATGGCATCCATACACAGCATATTGAGTGCTAACACCCATTTTTGTCATAAAGGCCGTTTGGTTTCATAGAACATCGTAATATTCCTTATTTGCATAACAACATTTTACATTCTCTTACACAATTTTACGTCAAAACAAATAGCTCCACAGTTCATCACTTGAAATAAAATAATAATGTATTTGTTCATATCAAGTGACACATTAAATCATGACCTTGGGCTTTGTCATCCCTCCAGTCTCTACCATTTACAAAATCTTTAGTTTCAATGGGATTATCACGTCTTACGCTTACAACCTCTTCATACAAGTGTTATTAACCTACAAAAGAAAATCCATTTTCCGGATGTATAGCAAGTCATACTCGTGTATAAATATGTATGTAACCAATTTCCTTCCACCAGGCTTCAGACCAGAGGCTCCATATAGAATGAAATTGTAAATAAAAATAAGACAATGTGTGTGGCTTCATTTAATCTACGGGCTGCATGGGAATCTACTGTTTCTCTCACTATCACAAAAAAACGTTGAAATGTGAGAGAATCTAGAATTGGACCAAAAATCACCCTTAGATCACCTGTATGACAGTATGAGGGAAAAAAGATACTATAAAATGCCTACAACTGCAGTAGTTACGGATATAATCTCATTTGGATGAAAGGTTGGTATTCAGATTTCTAAAGCTGAACCTTAATCCACGTTCTTAGATAATCTCAGAGTTTTTCTAAAATTGCATCACTGAACACAAGCTTATATTTGCCGCCTCAAAAATTTGAGGGTCGCATATAAACATAAACAGCAATCTACCTGACACATCCTTGTCTGAAACATAACCAGATAATGGGTAAAATAGAGGCATGACAAAAAAGAGAGTGAAAAAAGATAAAATTAGACATAAATCTCATCGTAAAATAACAAGGGGCACGAGAGCGGGTAAACATATAACATAGATGGATTCCTTTAAGTGCCCCAATGACATTTCTTGATTATGCTTCGGAGAAACATGCGCGTTAACATGGCAGGAACGAACAAACTAACCCCAGTGATAAATAATTAAAACAACACAAAGATGAGGAGGCTCCGTTACCAGCTCAGCTTAGCATCACTGGACTCTGCAGGAGTTTTTCCACCATAATTCTTTGCTGCACGGCACTCAAAGACTCTGAATTCATGATCGCATTTGCAACAGCAATAATCGTTTTTGGCGAGGATGCGTTGACCTGTATGCATCAGAGGAACCAACGAGCCACTAACAGCATATTAGTCCATGCCATGGAAAGAAAAAGACTAAGTGGTCACAAACATAAAAAGGTAACATGCCTTGATATAATAAGACATCAATTAAAATTTAGCTGCAAATGTTTGGAGGGTACAAAGAAGCAGAGGCAGAACGTACCCAAACACGGCCATTCAAACCAACAGCAATCTCAAATGACAACTTCTTCCCAAGAGTCTCAAGGACAGGGCAGGTTGGAGATCCTAGCAACCTGAAAATACAGGTGTCACAAGAAACTTCTTTTTTCTGCTCCATGGAAGAAACTGGAAGAGAGATGCAATGCTAACTTGCCCTCACATTCGGCATAATCCAGTTGATGATTCAAACATGTAGCCATCTTTCAATGGACCAAACTCCGCAGCTTTTCCACTGGCTATGAAACCAGGAAGAAATTGTCGTTCATTAATTTCTCATACAAAATTATGGTCAAGTAAAACTTCAAATCAAATATCAGGAAAGTTTGCAACTGAGACAGTAAAACATAAATTAGACATCTTGACAAGTGCTTTCAATTTTATTTCTGGCAATCTTAAATATTGAAATAAGTAAATACCAAAGGAAGAACCAGTTTAGTAACAGAAAGACATGGGTAAATGCTGAACGCCTGTTAGTCTTTTTAGCAGCTGGATAAGTTGAAGCCAGCTAGGTAGTTAAGCTCAGGCATATATGATCTATCTGTACCCAAGACAAGTTCTTCCCCTAAGCTTAGACCAGGAAAAGAGGGTGTAGCTGGCGCATAACCATGAGAAAAATAGAGAGTGGGGTCTTCCCACATTTCAAGAATTTGAATTTGAAACAAACTCTCATCAACAACTCCTTTCCAATCCCGTTTTAACAAATGTCACTTCCATAAAGAACCTGCCTTCTCTTCGGTAGAGCATTTCTCATCTCTCACTTCTGTAGTTGTGATTTAGACAAGCATCATAGTGGTCCTGCACCCAACGGTTTTCTGTGATGCAGTTGGAAGGTGGACAGAGAGACGAGAAGAAATACCTCAACAACAGGCAAGTACTATGCCGTCCCTGCCCCCCCTTACCCCCTTGCCATTTCCACTGGAGAGTGTGAGGCCAACCAGCCAACAGTGGGCGTGGTGGCATTATTTCTGACACCCGCACCTCGGGTCCGCCCGCGTGTGAGGCGTTATGATAACAATGCCCGCGCCATGATGCCGAACTTGCCCCCGCCACGGGACCGCGTGCCCGCCGCTCACCACGAGCCAGCCACCGACCGTCCCGACCGCTGACCCGAGTTAGCTGGACCCTAGCCCGGAAGTAACATTCCCGGGACCGGCCCTCACTCCCCAGCATGAAGACACTCGCCTTTTGGGGATCCGTACCCGACCGCTCACTCCGAGCCGCGTCCGGCCTCCCTCAAGCGCCAGTCAGCGTCCGTCCCTGCCATCCAGTCTAGCCCTCCCTCGGCGACTCGGGCACGTCTCTAGCTCCCCGAGGAGAGCCCCTATAAAACACGCGGATAATCCGCCTTATCCTGCAACGACCCAGGGACCGACCTACGCGTCGGAATTGTCCCGCGGCTTGCACCGGTTGTATTTCGGCCCTTTCGGCCCCTCTGTAATGCCCACGTGGCACCTGTAAAGCATGAAACCAGTTGAATATACATACCCGTATCACGGGTCCCAGTTTCTTGCCCCCACTAACCAGTGTGCAACCCGTTTTCTCGGGTCTCAGTCCACCAGTACCCCAGCTGCAGGATATACCCGGTCCATTGTTTAAAAAGGTGGTGCCTCAAGGCACTAAGGCTTAAGCCTCAAGGTGAGGCACTAGAAAAATGCCTTGAGGCATGCGCCTCATGTCTTTTACTTGAGGCTTACGCCTTTTTTTGATTGAGGTGGTACGCCTCACCGCCTTCACCACCTCAAGGTATTTAATTGAGACGTGTGTATCACTTGAGAAGATGATATAATGAGGTGTTGTAGGGTACTCCCAAAATTTACGTTTCTTTTGTTGTCCTTAAAATATAATTCAATTTTTTTTTCTTGGTAGGTACTTTTTTTTAACAGGGAGGGGATAATCGAACTCGAACTCGGGCCTTCTCCCATATGGGGAAGGGTGACAAACCAACTGCACTAGACAACTGGCTCATAATTTAATACTTTTTGAAATTATATGAATTTATCATTGAGTTGATAAAACATTAACACATGAAAATCACTATTGTTTTTAGCATTTTTTATGATTTTAAGATTATTTTTGTCTCTATTAAGGCTTAGGCCTCGTTGTGTCTTAAGGCTTACGCCTTATGAGGCTTACAAAAAGTGCCTCACAACCGCCTCAAGACCTTTTAAACTATGACCCGGTCCCCTGTCCTTGGCTTCAGAATTATCCAGGCTCTTCTTTAGTACGGAACGAAGGTGTTCAGATTCAATCCGATGTAAATAAACACCGGTTGCTTGCGGCCGGTGGGGAAAGACGTCCCGTACACGAATCCCCATAATCGCCTATGCACTCGCACCCGTGGAACCTCCCTTTCTCTCCACGTGCCGCCCGATACCCCGTGCCCATATGCCGCGTCCTGGCAACGCTTCCCCAGTCAACATTTGGTTCCATAGGTGATTGTCGAGAAATCGACTGGCACGCTCGCACCCTGTCCAGTCACCCTGTCTCCCGGTCACCCCGGTCTCATTCGTCTCGAGTGAGTAATCAGCCAGTTCGTAGGCCGTTGTCTACGTCCACCAACTCCCAGAAACCTCTCGTGCCATCCGACCCCTCTTGACTTTCCGTAAAAGGCGAGTGCCCGGTGCCGCCGTGAGAGGTATACGGCTATGAAGGAGGATACCCCGAGATACATCAAATTATCGTGTTTTCCTTTATTGCTTTATTCCTTCCCTCATCGCGGCCACCGATATTTCCGCGCACCTTCCCTACCACCCCCTCATGGGTCGAGACAAGGAAAGCCGCCGCGCGCGAAAACATCGGGTCATTTGATTTACATTTAGACTTCATTCCACCACCAGAACAGATCGTTGAATTTGAGTTTCATAGAGATCAAACCCCCTTTTTGGGTATATTTGTAATTTCTGACCCATCCTGAGTATCTCTGCAATTTTGAACCCTTTTTGGATATTTCTGCAGTTTCTCCTTCATGAGTATTTTTGCCGTTTCTGACCCTTCAAGGGTATTTTTGCAATTTTCAACCATTCTAGGATATTTTGACAGTTTTCTGACCCTTCTGGGTATTTTTACAATTTCTAACCCTTTCGGGATATTATTGCAATTTTGGACTATTCTTGGGTTTATTTGAGGTTCTAAACCCTTTCTGGATTTATATGTGATTAGCCCTTCAGTAGGGTTATAGAAAGCTCAGGGGTATTTGTGTAGTTTGTCAAGACTAGGGATACTTTTATAACATCTGAACTGAACAAGGATTTTCGTGTAATCTTGGCATGAGGCCCAAGTCCCTCCTTGGTGAAGACACGTTGGCCAAAAATTCTCGAGAGATTGCTTCTCTTTCTCGAGCTCTTATGGGTTGGGGTCTAGGTTCATGCGTCCATCAACACAACGCTAGGGATCGACCTGCCCGGTCACATCGCAGGGGTCAAGGGGGCAGCGCCCCTTACGGGGGGTCTCCAGGTGTAATATCCCGGACCCTTCGGATCCTTCTTCTCGGGTCTCGGATCTGTTTTCTCGGAGAGTCCGACTCCATTGTGTTCGAAATTATGTTTCGGACATATTTCGTGTTTGGATCCGTGCGATTCGGATCAGTTTCGGAGGCCCGGAGCGTGTTCCGCGACTTTTTCCACTTGTTTTCCGATTTCCGCACGTGTGTTTCGGTAGAACCTGCGGAACCTCGTAGCGGGTGAACCGGGCCGTTCACTTAGGCGCGGGTGGTACCGTTGCGATCGGTGCGTTCCGAGGATCGCAAAAATACAATTTTCAATTTTTCGATATTTTCTGAAATTTTTGGATTTTCTATATAAATCCCTATTTTCTTTTTCTTTTTCTTTTTCCCTTTCTTCTTCTTCCTTCCTCTTCCTTCTTCCTCCCGTGAGCGACCACCCCCTTCCTCTCTCTCTTCGTCCGACGTGACCGCAGCGGCGCCCCTCCCCTGCTGCAGACAGCAGTGAGGTGACGGCGTGGCGGCGACGGCGGCGGCGAGGCAATCGTGGCGGCGTGTGGCTCGTGAGGTTTCGTGAAGGAACGAGGGTTCTAACAACTTCTTCTTCGCGTTCGGCGGCGTTTCGGCGGAGCTTTGGCTCCATTGAGGTAAGGAGACGAATCCCCATGCTCATCCCGTCGTCCCCCGCGATTTATAGGCCGAGTAGAGGTCGAGGGGCGTTTTTAAGTCGAGTAGAGCAAAATCCATGTTTTGGGGGTTGTCTGCCGATCTACCGTTTCGTCGCATTTCGGACCGATTCGAGGGCGTAGATGCATGCTAGGGGCTATAGGGGAGCTTCCCCCTTGTTTTCCCCCTCATCCGTGGATGATCGGGGCGTGGAACGGGTTTTTGGGTTTGTTCCCGCCGGCCCGTTCTTTGGACGATTTGGCGGTCCTTCTAGTGACCGCCAGAGACTTTGGCGGCCTAAGGTAGGTGCGCCAGAGCCTGTGGCGGCCCAAGGTGGGAGCGCCACAGGGCACTGTTTTGTCGGCAGGTCTTTTGGCGGCTGCACGATAGACCGCCAGAAGATGTGGCGGCCGAGGGTCAGACCGCCAGAGGGCGAGTTGACCGTTGATTTCCGACCGTTGCTTTTCGACCGTTGGGATTTTTGGGGTGTGGCGGCGGAAGGTACGCCCGCCTCATCCTTTTGGCGGACCTAGGTAAGACCGCCATTTCCTTCACAACCCAGGGTGCGGCGGCCCATTGTTGGACCGCTACAGTCCCTGTGGCGGCCCAATCCTGGACCGCTAGCCTTTGTGGCGGCCCAAAGATGGACCGCCGAGATTCATGTCCGACCGGAGTTATGCTTTGCCGATTCGAGCCCTGGGTTAGTGGATCTTGATCCGCGTGCTGACCCGTGGTCTAACTGATGCTGGGCATCATGTGGGGACCACACGTGAGGGTGCCGTGAGATCCCGAGAGTTGGTGTTCTTGGCTCGTGTCACCGTGAGTCGGTGTCAGTACGAGGAGCGGCCCTTGTACTTCGTCCGGTTTAGACGTTGTTTTCTGTTGACTAGAGAGTTTACTCCTTCAGTAACCCTCCACTAGTCGTAACCTTCCGACACGCGAGTGGTCCCACCAGGGAGTGGTGGCGAGGCTACCCTGAGAGACGGTTTTTAGACTGGTTTCCGTCAGGCCCCACGTTTGACGCCAGAGTCCGACTGAGGGGAAAACCAGTCAGAGGGCCAGACCTAGGACGTATGGTTTGTGTGTGCACACGTGGTTGGGGGCAGTTGGACCCGCGCTGACGAGCGCGACCCCAGCTAGTCACTTGTTATGTGATTACTTGTACGGTATCCCCGTTCCACCAGGGGTCGAGGGGGACACCCGAGGCGCGGTTTAAGCCATCAGTGGACGCATCCGGCCTTACTTCTAGTGGGTTGGTACTCCTGTCTTTGTATGGTAGCGGCTCTTTGGCTTTTGATGAGTTGTCTCGATTTTCGTGCCGTGTGTTCGGTACTAGCCATCGTAGTAGCTTGTAGTTACTTTCCGCGCAGTTTCTCGGTTTGCGAGGTGGGGACCGGATGATCCCTGTTGAGCCTTGTGTTTTGAGACTCATTCCCTGCGTGTTTTCCGTGTTTCAGGTGAGACGCGGCTTCAGGGGAGCGCTTCCGAGGCTCCGCGTGGTTCTGGTGCCCAGGGTTAGTTGTCAGTTCCGGGGTATGCCCCGCGTAGTTGTACTTTTCTCTTTGGACTGTACTAGTTGTGGACTACTGTTATATTTTAGACTGTTGTTATTTTGTAGACCATGTAATTTAATTAATGTCATTAATAGCTTCCTGCTTAATTCATTTAATCTGCGTAACTCTGCAATTATTTTAGATTCTTGTGTATCTCCACACCATCCTTTCAACCCTTCCGAGTCTTCGGGCTCGTGGGTGGCGGTTCGAGATTCGGGTTATCGGGCCCTCCCGGTGTTCGGATCTCAGGTCGTTACAGCTGGTATCAGAGCACGGTTGTGGATGTATATGAGAATCGTAAATAGTTGCAGTGGTCCACTAGTCCACAATGATGATGTACAGTCGGCACTGGCTTGGGGCATCGTGTGTTTTATTGATTCCGTTGTTTTCCGTGTCTTCTGTCTGTTTGCAGTAGGCGAGTATGGCGTCGAGGCGGAGGACTCACTCTCAGCAGGGACAGTCGACAGAGGAGCAGGAGGAGCAGAGCAGAGTGCCACCAGTTACCACCCAGGCAGGGGATGCAGCGAGAGTTCCGGGGGCCGAGGATTTCTTTCGGAGCATGTTTCAGGCCATGGATCAGTAGTTTGGCGGTGATGCTGGTGAGGGCTCGTCGGCTAGGGGTGGACCCAGTCGTGCTGTGAGGGACTTCTTGCAGTTTCACCCACCCTATTATGAGAGCTAGCCAGATCCCGATGTGGCCAGGCGATGACTTGATGAGATGGAGAGAGTGTTCAGTTCCATGCGCTGTGCTGAGGAGGACAAGGTGATGTTGGCCTGTAACCAGTTGCAGGGTACGGCTCGAGATTGGTGGTCTTCAGAGTGGAAGACGTCCTTTCAGTCTCGTCCGCTCCAGGAGATCGCGTGGAAGGACTTCGTTACGGTCTTCGAGCGTACTTATTGCCCATCCTATGTTGGTACGCAGAAGATGCGTCGATTTTTGGAGCTGATTCAGGGCGACATGTCAGTGTTGCAGTACAGAGCTCGGTTTATGGAGTTAGGCCGTTATGCTCCCCATATCATGGAACATGAGGGAGTGAAGACGGAGCAGTTCGTGCAGGGTTTGAGGCAGGAGCTGAGGCACCTTCTGATGGCGAACGCTGCTACTGATTTGGAGACAGCATCTCGTGTGGCGGCATCTTTGGAGCTGGATGTGCAGAAGGTCCGAGGATAGGGAGGCCAGGGGTAGTCCCAGTCAGGCCGCGGTCAGCAGACGGCTACCCAACAGCAGAGTACTTTCCAGCACGCTACTGGTAGTTCGGGAGCATCAGTGCCGGCAGCGTCAGCGACAGGATCTGCGACTTTTGGCTCGAAGGTTAAGAGGTTCTTTAAGAAGAACTTTGGGAAGAAGCGCAAGGACCAGAGGCAGGCGTCATCGGGCAGTGTACAACAACCGATTCTTTTTCAGCGTCAGGGATCAGTGGGTGGATCGCGGGGAGGGTGTCCCCGGTGTGGTGAGTCGCATCCAGGCAGGCAGTGCACGGCGCCGGTGATTTGTTTCAGGTGTGACCAGCCAAGGCATATGGCGCGTGACTATCCCTAGAGGCCGCAGCAGTAGCAGTACCCTCAGCAGCAGAGGCCACAGCAGCAGCAGCAGGGGCAGTATCTGCCGCTACCCAGGTCAGCGAGTGTGGGAGGCAAGCAGAGATCCCAATGCCAGATCACACACATGACCAGGGCAGAGGCAGTGGCGTCACAGCTCGTGGAAGGTACCGTTCGGATTTTGGGTTGTGCAGCTCAAGTTTTGTTTGATTCTGGCGCGTCTCATTCGTTTATTTCGAAGGATTTCGCGCTGAGTATCGAGGAGCCGGTGACCCAGATGTCCTGTGATTTGGCAGTGGAGTTGCATTCTGGTGATTTTATGATCACTCCGTATTGTTTCGATGAGGTTCCTGTGTCGGTTGAAGGGCGGAGTTTGCCGGCCGGACTTTATGCGTTGCCACTTCAGGACTTTGATGTGATTTTGGGCATGGATTGGCTCGAAGCACATCATGCTTTGGTAGATTGTGGCTCGAAGAGGGTTTATTTCCGGCGGCTCGTAGACCCACCTTCTATTTCCAAGGTATTAGGTCTTCCTCTTCCCGCTTTCTTATTTCGGCTATTAGGGCTCGTCATTTGCTTGATGCGCGTTGTCAGGGTTTTCTCGCTTCTGTGGTCATAGTGGACCGGATGGAGCCAGATGTCGAGGACATCCCGGTGGTGTGCGAGTTTCCTGATATTTTTCCTGAGGACCTACCTGGATTACCTCCCCAGCGGGAGATTGATTTTGTGATCGAGATCGTGCCTGGTACGGGACCTTTGTCGAAGGCTCCTTACCGTATGGCTCCCGCTGAGTTGAGAGAGTTGAGGGCGCAGTTGCAGGAGTTGCTGGCCAAGGGGTACATTCGTCCTAGCTTTTCCCCTTGGGGTGTGCCAGTGTTGTTCGTGAAGAAGAAGGATGGTAGTCTGAGGTTGTGCATTGACTACCGGCAGTTGAACGAGGTAACTGTTAAGAACAAGTATCCGTTGCCGCGGATTGATGATTTGTTCGACCAGCTTCAGTCTGCTCGAGTGTTCTCGAGGATTGATTTGCGGTCCGGTTATTATCAGTTGCGGATTCGAGAGTCTGACGTGGAGAAGACTGCGTTCAGCTCGAGATATGGGCATTACGAGTTTTTGGTGATGCCATTTGGGCTCACCAATGCCCCCGCAGCGTTTATGGATTTGATGCAGAAGGTGTTCCGTCCCTACTTGGACCAGTTCGTGGTTGTATTCGTAGACGACATCCTTGTTTATTCGCAGTCTGCAGATGAGCATGCGTATCATTTGAGGGTTGTGTTGCAGACTTTGCGAGATCACTAGTTGTATGCTAAACTCAGCAAGTGTGAGTTTTGACTTCATGAGGTGCACTTTTTGGGGCACGTGATTTCTGGTGATGGTATTTCCGTGGATCCAGCCAAGGTCGAGGCAGTGATGCAGTGGCCGAGGCCAAGGTCCGTGACGGAGATTTGGAGTTTCTTGGGGCTTGCAGGCTATTACAAGAGATTCATTCAGGATTTTGCTTGTGTTGCAGCCCCGATGACCAGGCTTACGCGGAAGGATGTGCCGTTCGTCTGGACTGGTGAGTGTGAGCAGAGCTTTACGGAGCTTCGGAGGTTGCTCACCTCGGCACCGGTGTTGGTGTTGCCTTCTGGATCGGGAGATTTTGTGGTGTGTACAGATGCTTCCGGGATTGGGTTGGGTGTTGTGCCAATGCAGCACGGTAGAGTTGTGGCTTATGCATCTCGGCAGCTAAAATCCCATGAGGAGAACTACCCTACCCATGATCTTGAGTTGGCGGCTGTGATCTTTGCATTCAAAATTTGGAGGCATTATCTGTACGGTGAGAAGTTCGAGGTGTTCACATACCATCAGAGTTTGAGGTATGTGTTCATTCAGAAGGACCTCAACCTCAGGCAGAGGCGATGGATGGAGTATATGAAAGATTATGACTCCACCCTGTCTTATCAGCCGGGCAGGATGAATGTCGTTGCCGATGCCTTGAGTACGAAGGTTGTGGTCAGCACTATGATGATGAAGAAGTGGAGGCTCTGGGAATAGGTGCCAGCCGTGACCAAGGAAGGCAGAATCGGGGATCGGGATCGGATCGCCCGGTCCCAAACCGATCCGGGTCGGTGGGATCGGCCGATCCCGGCCGATCCCGGACCGATCCCGGCCGAGTCAGGCCAGCTGACTCGGCTAGGGATATAAGTGTCAAAAAAATCTAAAACAATTGTAGAAAAAATCTGAAAAAATAGAAAAATCATTCTAACATAGATCTATATCAAATTTAATGTGAAATAGTTGACATTTGCTAATCTTTTTGTGAAATAGGTGCATGCATTGATTACATGCATATATCTATGTGCATGCATTGATTACAATTTACAAGTAGAGCATGGCTGTGTATACTGTATACTATGAAGATAGGATTGCATAGTTGTAACACAGGAAGATGAATTTTAGTTCATGGTTCTTTGTTACACCAATCTACTTGAATTTAATCTAATTCTAACTATTGAAACTCCTCTTGTTTCTGAACATCCATAGAGGCCTTGATTTGTCATATAGAACCATCTGTTTATTTGGCTTTCATCATGTTTAGCATCACTTACTGGTAGTACTCGTCAATAATCATATAAACCATACTTGTTATGTAAATTGTTTATCATGTTGTTTACTGGGGTACCCTTGGATTCCTTGGACATTGTGTTTTGGAATTTATTACATTTAGCAACATTTTTATTGTGGGATGCTGGTTTTCAAACCTCACAAGCAGGCAGATTTTTTTAGGATGATCAGCATGCAAAGAAATTTGGGAATTAATATAATTAATCAGTGTCTGGATTTCTCTAATTCTGTTGTGTGGATAAATTCTTTTTTGACTTTCCATGTTTTAGAATGTTAAATGATGATAAATTGTTGTACATGGAGCCGCTGTCTCATACAACTTAATTCTTTGATGTACACTATTTATCACAATGTAACTATATTAGTTGACTGAGATAAAGCTGATCTAGTATGCATGGATATGAATATCCCTACATATTCTTTATTTGCCTCAATGCATATCCATCAGTTATTATTTTTCAGAAATGAGCAGGAATGCAGACTCGGCCTAGGATCGCCCAGGATCGGCCGATCGGGCCGATCCCAGGCCGATCCCGACCGATCCCAGGCCGATCCCACCGATCTCGGGTTGGATCGGCGGAGGTGGGATCGGGATCGGATCGTTTCGCCAGAAATCCGATCGGATCGGGCGATCCGATCCGATCCCGGGCGATTCTGCCTTCCATGGCCGTGACATTTAGGCTCAAGGTTCCCCAAGAGTCGGGGTTAGCTGTTCTTGCGAGCTTGACTGTCACGCCAGCGATTCGTCGCCAGGTGGCAGATGCTCAGCGTGCAGACCCTGAGTTGCCCCGGATTTTAGCTTTGGCTGATGTGGACTTCGGCGAGGACGGAGCTGTGAGATTCCGTGGCAGGCTATACGTCCCAGCCGAGGAGCAGGTGAGGCGTGCGGTGTTACTTGAGGCTCATGGGAGTCAGTACACTATACACCCGGGTGCGACGAAGATGTATCGGAACTTGAAGAGGCAGTTCTGGTGGCCAGGCATGAAGAGAGATATTGCCGAGTATGTGGCCCGATGCCTGACCTGTCAGCAGGTGAAGGCGGAGCATCAGCGACCGGGAGGTACTCTTCAGCCCTTGGAGGTTCCCGCGTGGAAATGGGACCACGTGACCACGGATTTTGTGGTGGGATTGCCGAGAACTCCGAGTGGGAAGGATAGTATTTGGTTGTTGGTGGATAGGCTGACGAAGGTGACTCGGTTGTTACCGATCAAGGTCAGCTGGAGTGTGCCCAAGTTGGCTTGTCTTTATGTGGAGCGGATCGTGCCTTTGCATGGGATTCCCATTTCCATTGTGTCAGATCGAGATCCGCGTTTCACTTCTGAATTCTAGAGGAGTTTCCAGCGAGCTCTTGGCACGGAGTTGGCGTTTAGCTCATCGTATCATCCTCAGTCAGATGGTCAGTCGGAGAGGACCATTCAGACGTTAGAGGATATGTTGAGATCCTGTTGCCTAGAATGGCAAGGGAGTTGGATTCACCATCTGCCATTGGTGGAGTTTGCCTACAACAACAACTATCATTCGAGCATTGGGATGGTACATTATGAGACGTTGTACGGGCGTCCGTGTCGGACTCCACTCGTTTGGTCAGAGGTTGGTGAGCGTTTTGTGATAGGACCGAAGTTGGTGCAACAGTGCATTGATGTGGTGCATCAGGTCCGTCAGAACATGTTGGCGGCGCAGAGTCGGCAGAAGAGTTATGCTGATCGGAGAAGGCAGCCACTCTGTTTTGCGGTCGGTGACCGTGTATTTTTGAGGGTTTCTCCCATGAAGGGAGTGATGAGATTTGTACAGCGTGGGAAGCTGAGTCCCCGCTATGTTGGTCCTTTCCTCATCGTGGAGCGCATTGGCGAGGTTGCTTATCGGTTGCAGCTACCTCCTGAGTTTGTAGCGGTACATAATGTGTTCCATGTCTCGATGTTGAGGAGGTATTTGCCCGATGTTTCTCATGTGTTGGAGGACTCGGTTTGGCCCGAGGTGACTCCCAATCTGTCTCTACCGGAGTTCCCTATCCGTATTGAGGATCGGCGAGAGCAACACCTGCGGAACAAGGTTATCCCTCTGGTTAAGGTGGTGTGGCAGCGGCACTCTGGCGGTGAGGCTTCTTGGGAGCGTGAGGACGAGATGCGTCAGCAGTTCCCTTACCTGTTCGAGTGAGTATCCTTTTTCTTTCCCCCGTGCTTTGCTTTAAATTTCGAGGACGAAATTTGTTTAAGGGGGAAGAGCTGTAATATCTCGGACCCTTCCGATCCTTCTTCTCGGGCCCTGGATCTGTTTTCTCGGAGAGTCCGACTCTATTGTGTTCGAAATTATGTTTCGGACATCTTTCATGTTTGGATCCGTGCGATTCGGATCAGTTTCGGAGGCCCGGAGCGTGTTCCGCGGCTTTTTCCGCGTGTTTTCCGATTTCTGCGTGTGTTTCGGTAGAACCTGCGGAACCCCGTAGCGGGTGAACCGGGCAGTTCACCTAAGCGCGGGTGATACCATTGCGATCGGTGCGTTCCGAGGATCGCGAAAATGTAATTTTCAATTTTTTGATATTTTTTGAAATTTCTAGCTTTTCTATATAAACCCCTATTTTCTTTTTCTTTTTCCCTTTCTTCTTCTTTCTTCCTCTTCCTTCTTCCTCCCGCGAGCGACCACCCCCGTCCTCTCTCTCTCTTCGTCCGGCGTGACTGTGGCGGCGCCCCTCCCCGGCTGCAGACGGCAGTGAGGTGACGGCGTGGCGGCGACGGCGGCGGCTAGGCGATCGTGGCGGCGTGTGGCTCGTGAGATTTCGTGAAGGAACGAGGGTTCTAAAAGCTTCTTCTTCGCGTTCGGCGGCGTTTCGGCGGAGCTTTGGCTCCATTGAGGTAAGGAGACGAATCCCCATGCTCATCCCGTCGTCCCCCGCGATTTGTAGGCCGAGGAGAGGTCGAGAGGGGCGTTTTTGAGCCGGGTAGGGCAAAATCCATGCTTTGGGGGTTGTGTTCCGATCTACCGTTTCGTCGCGTTTCAGACCGATTCGAGGACGTAGATGCATGCTAGGGGCTATAGGGGAGCTTCCCCCTTGTTTTCCCCCTCATCCGTGGATGATCGGGGTGTGGAACGGTTTTTGGGTTTATTCCCGCCGGCCTGTTCTCGGGACGATTTGGCGGTCCTTCCAGTGACCGCCAAAGACTTTGGCGGCCCAGGGTAGGTACGCCAGAGCCTGTGGCGGCCCAAGGTGGGAGCGCCACAGGGCACTGTTTTGTCGGCAGGTCCCCAGGTCTTTTGGCGGCTGCACGATAGACCGCCAGAAGATGTGGCGGCCGAGGGTCGGACCGCCAGAGGGCGAGTTGACCGTTGATTTTCGACCGTTGGGATTTTTGGGGTGTGGCGGCCGAAGGTACGCCCGCCTCATCCTTTTGGCGGACCTAGGTAGGACCGCTATTTCCTTCGCAACCCAGGGTGTGGCGGCCCATTGTTGGACCGCTACAGTCCCTGTCACGGCCCAATCCTGGACCGCCAGCCTTTGTGGCGGCCCAAAGATGGACCGCCAGAGGTTCATGTCCGACCGGAGTTATGCTTTGCCGATTCGAGCCCCGGGTTAGTGGATCTTGATCCGCATGCTGACCCGTGGTCTGACTGATGCTGGACATCATGTGGGGACCACACGTGAGGGTGCCGTGGGATCCCGGGAGTTGGTGTTCTTGGCTCGTGTCACTGTGAGTCGGTGTCAGTACGAGGAGCGGCCCTTGTACTTCGTCCGGTTTAGACGTTTTCTGTTGACTAGAGAGTCTACTCCTTCAGTGACCCTCCACTAGTCGTAGCCTTCCGACACGCGAGTGGTCCCACCAGGGAGTGGTGGCGAGACTACCCTGAGAGAAGGTTTTTAGACTGGTTTCCGTCAGGCCCCACGTTTGACGCCAGAGTCCGGCTGAGGGGAAAACTAGTCAGAGGGCCAGACCTAGGACTGGTTTAAGCTGTGTGTGCACACGTGGTTGGGGGCGGTTGGACCCGCGCTGACGAGCGCGACCCCAGCTAGTCACTTGTTCTGTGGTTACTTGTACGGTGTCCCTGTTCCACTAGGGGTCGAGGGAGACACCCGAGGCGTGGTTTAAACTGTCAGTGGACGCATCCGGCCATGCTTCTAGTGGGTTGGTACTCCTGTCTCTGTGTGGTAGCTACTCTTTGGCTTTTGACGAGTTGTCTCGATTTTCGTGCCGTGTTCGGTACTAGTCGTCGTAGTAGCTTGTAGTTACTTTCCGCACAGTTTCTCGGTTTGCGAGGTGCGGACCGGATGATCCCTACTAAGTCTTGTGTTTTGAGGCTCATTCCCTGCGTGTTTTCCGTGTTTCAGGTGAGATGCGGCATCAGGGGAGCGCTTCCGAGGCTCCGCGTGGTTCTAGTGCCCAGGGTTAGTTGTCAGTTGCCAGTTCCGGGGTATGCCCCGCGTAGTTGTACTTTTCTCTTTGGACTGTACTAGTTGTGGACTACTGTTATATTTTGGACTGCTGTTATTTTGTGGACCATGTAATTTAATTAATGTCATTAATTGCTTCCTGCTTAATTCATTTAATCTGCGTAACTCTGCAATTATTTTAGATTCTTGTGTATCTCCACACCATCCTTTCAACCCTTCCGAGTCTTCGGGCTCGTGGGTGGCGGTTCGAGATTCGGGTTATCGGGCCCTCCCGGTGTTCGGATCTCGGGTAGTTACACCAGGAGGCGGAGCTCCCTAAAAGAATTTTTTTTATAATCCCTCTCCAAGAAGTGGCACAAGGGACATCACCACAAGGGCATCTATGCAAAACCTTTTTGTAAAAGTTGGGGTGTTTATAAGATTCCTGATTATTTCAGAGAATCACATTATTTTTTCCAAAATATTTACAATGAGATTACATTAACCACAACACAAGGACATGTGTACAGACTCAAGGAGGGACAATTTATAACATACTCTCACTGTGAGCACAAGCACAACACAAGTACAAACACAACCCAAAAGATGGGCCTTCAAAAGCACAACCCTATGCGCTCTCTCCTCCTTGCGTTCTGTGTCCGTTCTATGTCCCGCCCTAGGTCCTCCTAGGGGGTATTTATAGAACCCATGGGCGGTTATATGTTGATCCGGTCCAAATATGGCCATCCAGGGCCTCTAATCGGTCCAAGTACCCTACTTTGGGGCTTTAACCGGGCCAAATACCCCATTTGAGGGTTCTAACCGGACCAACTCAGTCAAATGTGGGAGTATGGGGTCTAACTGGTCCAAATCCCCCCATTGGGGGTTAGATCTAGTCCAAACCCCTCAATTAGGGATGGATCCGGACACCCCAGTTGGGGGCTGGATCTGGTCCAAACCCCCCAATTGGGGGTGGGGGTTAATTGGGGTTGGATCCGGTCCAAACCCCTCGATTGGGGGTGGATCCAATCCAAACCCCTAGTTGGGGGTTGGATCCGGTCCAAACCCCCTAATTGGGAGTTAATTGGGGTTGGATCCGGTCCAAACCCCCAAATTGGGAGTTAATTAGGGTTGGATCCGGTCCAAACCCCTCAACTGGGGGTGGATCCGGTCCAAAGCCCCCAATTGGGGTTGGATCCAGTCCAAAACCCCTCAATGAGGGAAGGAAGGGGGTCAGCCCCTGTAGATGACTTTTCCACTGCTCATCCAACCCATAGTTCGGTGGTTAGTCAACGTGGGAAGGGGATTTCTTTAAGTTTTGTGCCTCTGCTATGAGGAATTGCAAGGGGCAAGAGGCTGATGGTGTAAAATTTGTTGCTTCCGTTGTCGCCTTTGCTGTTTAATCTACTGTGATCGCACCACTTGGTGTTGATTTTTCTCGACAAATTCTTGAGTTTCACAAAAGCCTTTTTGTAGATGATCAGGGCTTGTGCACATTTCCTGGATGCATCCCAGAGTGTTACATAATTGTAAGGCTCATAAGGGCCTTTTTACAAAACCTGGAAGTTTAGGGGGAATGATATCATTTTCCCCAAATAGATATATAAATCACATGAATCATATTGATATTGTGTTGTACATGGGCCAAGGGAGCGACTTTTTATGACATACCCTCACAGCACAAGCACAACACAGCACAAGCACGAACCCAAAAGATGAGCCTTCAAAAGCACAAGCACAACACAGCACAAGCACGAACCCAAAAGATGGGCCTTCAAAAGCACAAGCACAAGGATCCTCAGAGCTCTGGCTCTTTGCGATCTCTCCTCTCTGTGCGTCATCTGTCTCTATTTTGCCCTGGGTCCCACTGGGGGTATTTATAGAACCCAAGGACGGTTACAAGTTGATCTGGTCCAACCTTGGCCCTCCAAGGCTTTTAACCGGTCCAAGCACTCCACTTGGGGGCTTTAATCGGGCCAAATACCCCACTTAGGGGTTCTAACCGGACCAAATCAGTCAAATGAGGGATTTGGGGATTGGATCCAGTCCAAGCCCCCCCATGGGGGTTGGATCCGGTCCAAACCCCCTAATTAGGGGTTGGATCTAGTCCAAACCCCTCAATTGGGGGTTTGATCCAGTTCAAACCCCCCAATTGGGGGTCGGAGGTTGGATCCGGTCCAAACCCCCCCAGTTGGGGGTGGATCCGGTCCAAATCCCCTAGTTGGGGGTTGGATCCAGTCCAAACCCCCCAATTGGGGGTTAATTGGGAGTTAGATCCGGTCCAAACCCCTCAATTGGGGGTGGATCCGGTCCAAACCCTCCATTGGAGGTCGGATTTGGTCCATACCCCCCAATTGAGGGAGTGGGGGTGGCCGGCCTCCATATATATATATATATATGTGTGTGTGTGTGTGTGTGTGTGTGTGTGTGTGTGTGTGTGTGTGTGTGTGTGTGTGAATGTGTGTGTCATTTTTCTCTCTCCTTTTTTTCATCAATTTTTTGGCTTCAACAACTACCTAACCCATGCAAGTAGGAGTTTCACTCGAACATCCCAAGACCATGAAAAGAAATGGCAAGGTTATCTCAAACAATAAAACTTGCCAAAACTGGCCCACCCACTTTCACACGCACGTGCAACAAGAACAATGTTGACCCCATAAAATATTCAGATATTCTATTTTCCCAAAGTACGAAGGATGTGAAATATATATGCACATCTATATATGTGTGTATGGAAGAAGTGACAAGTGTCAACACCCACATGCTTTCACAAGAAAAAAAAAAGCCAAGATGGAGATCCTCTGTACAAGCCAAAAAAATAAGCTAACTCCACATGTTGAAGTGGGATTTGTTTAAGAGGTACGGAGGCTTTTTTTTATAGGAGAAAGGGACACCGGAGGCCTCAACCCCTCTCCGCCCTGCCAAGCAGGCCGGAGGGAGGCCCTCCGCCCTGCCAACAGGCCGGAGGGAACTCCTCCGCCCTGCCAGCAGGCCGGAGGGGCCCTCCTCCCTGCCAGCAGGCCGGAGGGAGCTCCTCCGCCCTGCCAAGCAGGCTGGAGAACTCCTCCGCCCTGCCAACAGGCCGGAGGGAACTCCTCCGCCCTGCCAGCAGGCCGGAGAACTCCTCCGCCCTGCTGCAGGCCGGAGGGAACTCCTCCACCCTGCCAGCAGGCCGGAGGGGCCCTCCTCCCTGCCAAGCAGGCCGGAGGGAGGCCCTCCGCCCTGCTGCAGGCCGGAGGAGGTCCTCCTCCGCCCATGGCCCTTTCGGTTACTAAAAAAAAGAGAAAAAAGGAGAAAAAGAAGTAAACACGGCAGTTACAGAATAAGAAAAGGCAGGGAGGAGGAAAACCAAGAGACTACCTTTTCGGATTCCACCGGAGGAGGCTCCTCCGCCCTTCCTCCAAGCTACTATAAGAAGAGCACAGCACAGAGAAGAAGAGAGTCCTAATGCAATGTGTTATTGACTGTCACATGGCACAGAGATCTCCTTACGTATGAAATGCAAGGAAACATGCATGACATGAACTACAAATACATTCAAGAAAAATATGCAACTGATGCTACAATGAAGCAAGGCAAGGACACACGACAACAACAAGAAGAACAGCAACGGCAGGCAGTGTACAGGAAGACAGCCGGGAGAAGTTGCCTCCAGCAGATCAAACCTCCCAACCCAGGGAACGTTAGAATGCAAAGGGATATGGTCACCATAAATAGGGCCCCGCAGGGGTGTTCCGGTCACCTTCCTTGAGATTGGTGTGCCTAAGAGATCTCTTACCTCTTGCAGGTCATGAAGGGGTTAATTCTATGCTTCTGCATAGAGATCAAATGGGCCATGGGCTTCTGCATAGAAATCAAATGGGCTTACAGATGAAAATCTGGGCTTACAAACAGATCAAATGGGCTCAAATGGGTTTGCAAATGGACAGGAATTGTGCAAAGAAACTTTGCAGAAATACCAAATGCCATGAAACATTGCAGAAAAGATGTTACAGAAATGCATCTGAAATATAATGAAACATTACAGAAATGCATAGAGTTGCAAATACAGAAATGCAGAAATGCAACCAGATGCAAATACTCATGCAATCAGATAAATGCCTGTGCTCTATATGGAGTATGCTCTATCGAATAAATGTTTATATCACAGGTTTCCATATGACAATCAGAAGTGCAAGTACTTGTGCTCTATATGGAGCTCTATATGTGCTGCAGATTTCCATGAGAAAATCAGAGAAAAGAATGCTTGTGCAGCAGAAATGTATAGAAATGCAACAAGTGGAAATGCTGTACAGAAATGTCAAATGCAGAAATGCAACCATATGCAATGCTGCGCAGAAATGCCAAATGGCATGTTTATGCAAACAAAAATGCATTTCAGAAATGCAGAAATGATGTTACAGAAATGATACAATGAAACATTTCAGAAATGCTTTGCATAAATACCAAGGGAAATTATGCAACGCTGAAGCTGTACATAAATTCTTGCATTATTGCATTTGAAATCATTGAAATGGCTATGGGCTTGTTCCATGCACAAGTGGGCTAGTCATAATGGGCTAAGAATGGGCTTGCCTTATTGCATTTGAAACCAGTGAAATGGCCTTATGCTTATTGCAATTGAAACCATCCAAATCATTTGAAATCATCCACAGGTAGATTGAAGATGGTAAATTGCAAGTCTTACAAATGTTCAAGGCTCGGTGGGCAGAAAATTACAGAAATAGCCTCGGTGGGCAGAAAATTACGGAAACACCCCCGGTGGTGGAAAAATTACAGAAATACCTCCGGTGGGCAGAAAATTGCAGAAATACCCTCGGTGGGCAGAAAATTATAGAAACACCCCCGGTGGGCAGAAAATTACAAAAACACCCTGGGTGGGAAAATTACAGAAATACCCCCCCCCCCCCCCGACAATGGGAAAATTACAGAAATGCCCCGATGGCGGGAAATTTACAAAAATACCCTCAATGGTGGGAAATTGCAAAAAGACCCTGAGATATCATAAAATTGTGAAAATACCATAGTTGTGGGAAAGTTGCATGAAAGTCGTCGTTCAGTTTACAAACTGTACAAAGTTCACGGTTTGTCTCAAAATCACCAAAGAATGCTCTCATTCCGATTGGCGCCGTTTGCACGACTCGGTGGAGCGGGACCACGCCCCTTCCTTGAAGCGGTGTGCGCTCTCCTGGGTTCGACTTATGGCTAACCATCTAAATCCATGCATCTTTTATGACCAAAAACTCAGAAATTGATGAAATTGCAAATAAACCTTGAAAAGTCAAGAAAATTCATACTCGGAATACCCAAGACGTCAAGAAGTGACGGGGTTATCTCCGAGAAGTCAAAATGGCAGATATGCCCAAGAAGCTCAAGAAGTGACGAGGCTATCTCCGAGAAGTCAAGAAATGTCAAATATATGCCGAAAAGTCAGGATGACAAGAATGCTCAAGAAGTGACGAGATTATCTCCAGGAAAGTAAGAAATTACAAGAACATCCCAAAGTGTGGGGAAAACTGCAAAATACCCTGATGGAGGGAAAATCACAAATATACCCCACCTCAGGCGGGAATGTCCTTTATGGACACCAAGGCAACTTAAGAGTCCAATTACAATCAAAATAGTGATTATGGCCATGAGACAACTCCGACGGACCGACAGTGATCATCTTGGCGATCCAATGGTCCGATCCTGACAGAATTGAAGTTCAACCGTCCGCAGGGGACAAAAGTCAATTTAATGACCCGATCAAGATGAAAGCAAGTTCCAAGATCTAAATGTTGATTGAAGCAAATTCAAAGGCTCTGGTTACAACCGGATGTTATCCTGAAGACCCGATTACACAATCGGGATCATATGTGAAGATCCTGAAGAACCGATTGTAATCCCAATTATCTATGTTCAAGAAATAAAGTCTCCAAATTTCTTTGCAAGAGTATGTACCCGTAATGGGCGATCGTCAAGATCATTTATGTCACAACGTATAGAGGCAAAAGGCGTCCTTCGACAGTTAATCAAAGGTGTTCGGACTTGTACCGATGTAAATTAACACCGACTTCGGTTGGTGGGGAAAAGTCCTGTACACGAACCCTAAATCGTCTGATAAACCCCAAAAGCGCGGAATTAACAAATATGTCAAAATATATGACATATCCATCCGGCGAAATCGGATGTCCGAAAATTCCGCGTGTAAACAGACTGGCACGCCCGGTGGGACTTTTCCTGCCTTTCATTTATCTGTCGAAGAATAGCCTTGCCTCGACAAAAGTTGTGACTCCTTCACACTCTTGCAAGAAGTTCAAAGGATTCCCACCGTTGAAGCTGCAGGCGGGGGCATCAAAGTTAAAGCCACTGGGGGCATCAAGGTTAAGACTGCCCGGGGCGTCAAGGTTAAGTGGTCCCTTTCAAAGGCCAAATGTCAACATGTATCTAAAGTTACTCCTACTAACAGGGGGATGCCATTCCAACCGTGGCTGCTGCCGTTGGGGGCATCAAGGTTAAAACTCCCTGTCGAAGGCCAAATGGCAACACAATATATGTCCAAGTGGCAATTACTGATAGGGGACAACGCCACCCCAACCATGACCGCCACTGCTCGGTACATCCAAGTGAAGGCTTCTTGTTGAAGAGTAAGTGCCAACAAAATTCATATGCTGTCCCTGCTAGTCGGGGGCAATGCGCCGACCTGGAAGAAAATTTGTTGTGGCTATATCTAAGTCTGGCAAGACTTGTCCTTGACCAAAAGCAAACCAAAGAAAAAGAAGAAGAAGAACACAACTGGCCAGATAAAGGCGAGCCGATCTCATAACAATACTTTGCTGAATACATCAAGTTGAGGCAGAGATGAAAGAAGCCAACGCCTAAGCTTCGTTCTGAAGCGAAGGCACCGGTGGGAAGTCAAAGCCTCTAAATTTGGGCACGGGGGTAATCTTATTGCCGTCTACATTAAGTGAAAGGTGAAAATGAAAGAAGTTGACATCCAAGCCTCACGCAAAAAAGTCAAAGCCCTTAAGCCCGGGCGAGGGGGCGATTCTGTGAACCAACTCCTTATCAAATAAATATGGGTCACCAAGGAGGAGGCTTCGAACAATCTAAGCCTTCTAAGGCAACAACTTGAGGCAGGAATTTCAACCCTGGGGGCATGTTTACCCTAGGGGCATGTTCCAATCAGCCCCAAAATAGATTTTCCTCTCTCTCAAGACATGACATGAGGCCGAAAAGGAAGTCGAATAGATAAGAAAAGGGAAGAAGGAAGGAAAATTGGTGAAGCATCATGCTGCCACCTTAGAAAGTCAAGAGGGCGTATCTGGCAAAGAAAACTCCAAGAAGAGGTAGGGGCAAAGCACTAAATAATGCTTCGAGCAAAATCTCTGGTGAAACCTCAAGCAAGGTGACTCCGGCAAGCAACAACCCGATCAGAAGTCCAAAGCAGAAGGCTCCAAGCCAAGTCCCAGGGCAAAGTCAGAAAGGCTAGTCCGGGAAGAAGGCTCAAGCAAACTCTAAGTGAAGACAAAATACAAGCCTGATAATAAAAAAAGGAGAGACGAAGTAAAACCACTGGCAGAGCCAAGAAGACAGATTCAAGGGGGACCTCTGTCTTTTCCCTTTCCAATTTCAACACTCTGTTAGTGGAGTTTGTCCTAAAATCATCAGTTTGCGAACCTCTTAAGGCTCAAACATGTCTGCCTGACGTCAAGCCATCTATGCATGAGATCCAACCCATGCTTTGATGCCAAATCAGTGTTAAACACCAACTTATTCCTTGATCTGCCAATTTTGGGTATTGTTCCACTTCGGGTTCTAAGCCACCCTTGGCAATCAAGCTCATTTTCTAGTAACACAAAGCTAGCTTCAGGTCTAAACCTGTGCTTGTGCCACCAAACCAATTTCGGCGTCAACCTCTCTCCCCACTGTCCACAGGGAAGTTGTAAAATTCCCTACCAAATTTTACCCCGAAAGAAGAAAGAGAAAAAAAAAGAAGGAAAGAGAAAGAGAGAAAGAAAGAGAGGAGCACTCCTGGCCCAGGCCCTCCAAGGCAGAAGCTCAAAGCGAGAATTTCATCTCGAGAGGGACGAATTCCACCCAACTCGGTTGTCAAACAATCAGTCCTCTTGAAATGAAGCACAAGCTGAGGAGGAGAAAAACAAGAAAGAAGCGTCTGAAGAGAAACGTAAAGAAGCAAAGTTGAATAGGCAGTTGCCATGGAAATCTCCAGAAAATAAAGTTCATCTGCGAAGAGTTGCAAAAGAGAGAGAGTAGCCCTTCCTTTCACTCAATGAAAAGCATGTGAAGTTGAAACTGCATATGTTATATGATCCACCTCACTCGGATCATCACCTCGACAGAGCTTACATCTAGAATTCAAAAAAAAAGGAAAAATAAAAAAAGGGGGCTTAAAATAGAGGTGCCCCGGCGGACTTGGCCATTCCCATCACAGGGATGGTTGAGGGTAAAAAAGTCAAAGAAACCCGGCTGAGGTGAAAACCCGAAAGGGCGCCTCAGGCAAAATTGGGTAACCCCTCAGCGTGAAAACCCGAAAGGGCGCGCTGGAAAAAGCTAAAGGGGGCCAACTTCGGCGAAAACCCGAAAGGGCGTTGAAGTTGGTAAGGTGAAAAAAAATAGAAAAAAAAATATATTTTCTGCAATCATCATGAACCAGCATCGTGGTTATCCTCCAGTTGAAAATCATGTCCTATCAAGGGGCACAAATGCAACAAAACCCAAACCCTTGGTTTGAAACCCCTTTCGGGTCGATAACCATCCAAAACAAAACCCAAATCCTTGGTTCAAACCCCTTCGGGTCAGCCACCATTAAAACCAACTCTTTGGTTACCCAAGCCATCCTTGGATAACCACAAAAAAAGACACAAAACCCAAATCATTGGTTCAAAACCCCTTCCGGCTTAGCAACCAAAAAATAAAAATAATTTTTTGTTGCCCAGACCTTTCGAGTCAGCAAAGAAAAGAGAAACCCAAAGTCATGGTGCCCAAACCCCTTCTGGGTCAGTTACCATTCCAAAACCCAAAAATTTCATCGTCAAACCCCTTTCAAGCTAAAAAGCTACGGGCCTATAAGTCATTGGCCCCACATCTTCCTTATGGTGGAGGATCAATGGAAATTCAGACACTTTGTCCCAGCGACAACGTCAAGCAACAACAACGTCAAGCAACAACGTCAAAAAAAAATGGGGCTTAAAATTGAGGTGCCCCGACGGACTTAGGCATCCAACTTGTTGGTTGCCTAAGGGTAAAAAGATCATAAAACCCGGCTGGAGTGGAAAACCCGAAAGAGCGCTTCAGGCAAAAATGGGTAACCCCTCAATGTGAAAATCCGAAAGGACGCACTAGAAAAAGCTAAAGGGGGCCAGCTTCAGCGAAAACCCGAGAGGGCGGTGAAGCTGGTAATCTCTGGAAAAAAAAAGAGGAAGAAGAAAGGAGAAAACACATCGTCATTATGCACTACCATCTCGAACATCCTTTGTCCAATGGTTTTGTCCCACTGTGGCGAACACAATTATCAGAACCATCAAATCACAAGTCCCAGAAAAACTCACCCAAATTCCAACTTTTGGCTTCCAAATCACAAAAGTCAGCCAAACCGTCAGTGCAATCCTCAGCTTCCAAGTCACAAAGGTTAGCCAACTCCAACTCCATTTCTCATTCCTCAAACCGCACAGGTCAGCCAAGTTTTCAAAGCCCAAAGGTCAACCAAAATCTAAACTCAAGTCCCAAATTCCATTGGCCCTCAAACCACCAAGGTCGCCCATAGTAAATTCTAAACCCCAATTCCAATCTTTGGCTTCCAAACCACAAGGTTAGTCAACCTCAATTCTAGTCTTTAACCCCACCTTAACTCCTAATACTTGACTTCTACGCCACGGAGGTCGGTATAAGAGAAAAAAAAAGAGAGAGATAAAAAAAAGAGACCAAGAAAAATGAAAAAAAAAGGGAAGAAAAAAAAGGGGAGAAAGAAAAAGGAAAAGAAGAGTAAAAAAAAAATGAAAAAAGAGGAAAAAGAAGAAAAAATGAAGGAAAAAAAAAGAGAACTATTGTTATTCATCACCATGAGCCGTCACCATCGACGCCTCTTTTTATCCCCATTCGGGGCAAGCATATCTCAATACTAAATTTCTATGGTAGTGTTGGCATCCATGTCCGTTTGGGCCATCAACCCTACTTAAAGTCACAATTTTTGGTTTTGACCCGCAAGTCCTTTTTGGACCGTCAATTCCACCAAACTCCCAAACTTTTGGTTTTGACCTACAAGCCATCTTTGGACCATCAATTCCAAAAATTCTCAAGTTTTTGGGTGTTTATTCACATCCTCAAATCTTCAAATGATGAAGAAGTCGACCCTATCACCTCCGAGGTCAACACAATTGAAGAAGATGGTCCTACCGAGAAAGAGGAATAAGATTGGCGTGAGCCGATTATCAAAACAAAGAATGGTTGCCTCCCTTCAGATCGGGCTCGAAGGGTTCAACCGCTGCGAAGGGCAACATCATATCAATTGATAGGAAATCAATTATATCAGCTGGTGCATTAAAAGGACAAGCCTGTCCTCTTACGTTGCCTCTCTCCAAAGAAAGTCAAGATAGTCATGCACGAGGTTCACCCAGAGCTCTGCAGTGCCCATCAAGTCGAGGACAAAATGAAGAACAACATATAAGGGTTTCTATTGACCCACCATGTATGCGGATTGTACTCAATACGCCCGCATATGTCATCAATGCCAAGAAGACTTCCAAGCTTGTTGCACACCATGGCTCTTACATGGCCCTTTACAGAATGGGGAATAAATATCGTGAGGCCCTTCCCACCATCCACAAAAGGCTACAAATTCATCCTAGCCGCTACAAATTACTTCTCCAGGTGGACCGAAGCTATCCCTCTACGGGAGGTCACAAGAGAGGCAGTCGCCCAATGTGTTAAGCACCATGTTATATATCGATTCGGCACCCCCTGTCGAATCATGTCATATAATGACACTCCATTCAAAAACATGACCATTTACTAGTTGGCAGCAAAGTTTCATATCAACTGGAGAACGTCAACGGTCTACAATCTCCAAGCCAATGGAATGGCTGAAGCCTTTCAACAAGACTCTCTGTAAGCTCTTAGCCAAAATAGTAGGCAGCCGCAAAAAAGGACTGGGGAGAGAAAATTCATGAAACTCTCTGGGCATACCGAACTGTGTATAAGACTCCTACTAGCTGCTCACCCTTCTCTCTAGTATATGGGGCGGAGGCCGTAATCCCAATTGAGATTGAAATGTCTTCCTACAGGATAGCTTTGCATGTTGGCCTTCAAGCCCACGAACAAGACGAAATACAGAGAAGACTTGAAGAGCTCTCTGATCTAGAAGGCAAAAGGTTGGAAGCTTATAAACACCTGCAACTTTATCAAGCCCGAATGATTCGAGCCTATGATAAGCTTGTGAGACAAAGAGCATTCAAAAAGGGTGATCTCGTCATGATTAAAGAAAGAGAAGTCATGGCCGGAAGGTCCAGTGGCAAATTACAACCAAATTGGCGAGGACCATACATCGTCTCCAAAGTCTATGAAGGAGGCACTTATAAGGTCGTCGACCATAAAGGGGAGAACCCCTTTCCACCATTGAATGGAAAACACTTGAAATTATACTATGCTCCCGAGCATGAGTTCCAACAACAATCTGCACAAGACTTGCCCTCCTCCGCAGGAGAGTAAGGAAGGATAGGGGAGTTTCTCCCAAGAAAAACTCAAAAGTCACAGATGCTTTGAACAATTCTCGTTCATGCCCCACCGTGCCAAATCTCAAATTTCAAGTTCTGGCTTGCCAACATAGTTGGCCGGCCCCCAAATCAAAAATCCCAAGTTTCGGCTTTCCAATTTCATTGGTCAGCCACCCTAAATCCCAAAATTCCAAGTTTCGGCTTTCCAATTTCATTGGTCAGCCACCCAAAATCAAAAATCTCAAGTTTCGGCTTTCCAATTCCATTGGTCAGTCGCCCTAAATCAAAAATCCCAAGTTTCGGCTTCCCAATCTCATTGGTCAGCCGCCCTTAAATCCAAATTCAAAGTTTCGGCTTTCCAATTTCATTGGTCAGCCACCCTAAATCCAAAATCCCAAGTTTCGGCTTTCCAATCTCATTGGTCAGCCACCCTAAATCAAAAATCCCAAGTTTCGGCTTTCCAATTTCATTGGTCAGCCACCCTAAATCCAAAATCCCAAGTTTCGACTTTCCAATCTCATTGGTCAGCCACCCAAATCTCAAATTCCAAGTTTCGGCTTTCCAATTTCATTGGTTAACCCCCAAAATTTCAAATCCCAAGTTTCGACTTCCCAACACCGTTGGTCAGCCCCAAGTTTATCGGCTTCCCAACACCGTTGGTCAGTCCCAAATCTCAAGTTTCGACTTCCCAACACCGTTGGTCAGTCCCAAATCTCAAGTTTCGACTTCCCAACACCGTTGGTCAGCCCCAAATCCCAAGTTTCGACTTTCCAATTTCATTGGTTAGTCGCCAAATTCCAAATCTCAAGTTTCGACTTCCCAACACCGTTGGTCAGCCCCAAGTTTATCGGCTTCCCAACACCGTTGGTCAGTCCCAAATCCCAAGTTTCGACTTTCCAATTTCATTGGTTAGTCGCCAAATTCCAAATCCCAAGTTTTGACTTCCCAACACCGTTGGTCAGCCCCAAGTTTATCGGCTTCCCAACACCGTTGGTCAGTCCCAAATCTCAAGTTTCGACTTCCCAACACCGTTGGTCAGCCCCAAGTTTATCGGCTTCCCAACACCGTTGGTCAGTCCCAAATCCCAAGTTTCGACTTTCCAATTTCATTAGTTAGTCGCCAAATTCCAAATCTCAAGTTTCGACTTCCCAACACCGTTGGTCAGCCCCAAGTTTATCGGCTTCCCAACACCGTTGGTCAGTCCCAAATCCCAAGTTTCGACTTTCCAATTTCATTGGTTAGTCGCCAAATTCCAAATCCCAAGTTTTGACTTCCCAACACCGTTGGTCAGCCCCAAGTTTATCGGCTTCCCAACACCGTTGGTCAGTCCCAAATCTCAAGTTTCGACTTCCCAACACCGTTGGTCAGCCCCAAGTTTATCGGCTTCCCAACACCGTTGGTCAGTCCCAAATCCTCAAGTTTTGACTTTCTAAACTCCGTTTGGTTAGCCTCAAATCCTAAGTTCTGGCTTTCTAAACTTCGTTTGGTTAGCCCCAAATCTCAAGTTTTGGTTTTCTAAACTTCGTTTGGTTAGTCCCAAATCCTAAGTTCTGGCTTTCTAAACTTTGTTTGCTCAGCCCCAAATTCGAAATTCTGGCTTTCTAAACTCCGTTTGGTTAGCCCCACATCCTAAGTTTTGGCTCCTAAATCATTTGTTTGGTTAGCCCCAAATGAAGCGCCGACTTTTCCGAACCCCGTTTGGTTAGTCCCAAATCCTAAAAAAAAAGGGGAAGAAGAAAAGAAGAAGGAAAAAAGGAAAAGAAAGAAAGAAAGAAAGAAAGAAGAAAAGACCCTACCACTTCTATTGGCGCATTTTTGCGATTCTTCAATGAGACTCAGCCTGAGGTCGACTTGGTGGAGCGGGTCCATGCCACTTCTCTGAAGTAGTGTGCGCTCTCCTGAGTCCCTTCTCAGAGATTACTGAGTCAAGAAGTATCTAATTCAACCAAACTAAAGAAAGAAGTCATATGGCCCGGCGTGAAGTATCTGATAGTATCAAACGTCGGACTAAACTCAAATGCAATAATTTCCCACCGCACAAGAATGAAGTGTTGCGACAATATATAATCCATTCCAATCTCACTTCAAGATGTCATCGTAGCATGGAGAAGGGCTATTCAAGGGAGAATCTAGACTAAACTCCCAACCATGTCAATAAAAACTAAAAGGTGAAAATTGTGAAAACTCTGACAGACATCCCGTGGAGAAGTTTTTGTGCAAATCATCTAGAGTAACTTCTTCATAAGGTCGCCCCGAGATGGGTAAACCTGAAATCCTGTGCAAACTCCATAAATCAATGAAAGGTCTCACCCTCAACAGTGGCAAAAGTGTTGTAGCGGCGGTTGAAGTGCTCTGCCAAAGCCTGAAGCAACTCAGCATAGCACGGGTATCTGTATAATGCTGTTGTGACTGCATGGCGAATCCCAACCAGGTCCAGAAGCCGACTATAATGATGAAGTACGCCCGCCAGCCATTCTGTGGCTCCTGAATGAAATTTATGAGAGGGGAAGCCAGCCATCTGCACGAGAGTTGCCTTGGAAAAAGCTGTCAAAAAAAAGGGGGAGAAGGGAAAAGAAAGGAAAATAATGAGAATGGTTGTAATCCTCATTCTTGAAGCTATAAAACAACAACAAAAAGAAAAGATGATTGATCAGTCCCAAATTAAAAGCAATGGCGTTATGCAGCAAACAAAGCCACAAGTTGGCTAAGTCGGGGAATGCACGGGACGCCCGCCGTCACCCTTGGCTCCGACGGACCCCCCGTGGGGGGCATTTGTTGACCCCATAAAATATTCAGATATTCTATTTTCCCAAAGTACGAAGGATGTGAAATATATATGCACATCTATATATGTGTGTATGGAAGAAGTGACAAGTGTCAACACCCACATGCTTTCACAAGAAAAAAAAAGCCAAGATGGAGATCCTCTGTACAAGCCAAAAAATAAGCTAGCTCCACATGTTGAAGTGGGATTTGTTTAAGAGGTACGGAGGCTTTTTTTTATAGGAGAAAGGGACACCGGAGGCCTCAACCCCTCTCCGCCCTGCCAAGCAGGCCGGAGGGAACTCCTCCGCCCTGCCAGCAGGCCGGAGGGGCCCTCCTCCCTGCCAGCAGGCCGGAGGGAGCTCCTCCGCCCTGCCAAGCAGGCTGGAGAACTCCTCCACCCTGCTGCAGGCCAGAGGGACCTCCTCCGCCCTGCCAAGCAGGCTGGAGAACTCCTCCGCCCTGCTGCAGGCCGGAGGGAACTCCTCCACCCTGCCAGCAGGCCGGAGGGGCCCTCCTCCCTGCCAAGCAGGCCGGAGGGAGGCCCTCCGCCCTGCTGCAGGCCGGAGGAGGTCCTCCTCCGCCCATGGCCCTTTCGGTTACTAAAAAAAAAGGAGAAAAAAGGAGAAAAAGAAGTAAACACGGCAGTTACAGAATAAGAAAAGGCAGGGAGGAGGAAAACCAAGAGACTACCTTTTCGGATTCCACCGGAGGAGGCTCCTCCGCCCTTCCTCCAAGCTACTATAAGAAGAGCACAGCACAGAGAAGAAGAGAGTCCTAATGCAATGTGTTATTGACTGTCACATGGCACAGAGATCTCCTTACGTATGAAATGCAAGGAAACATGCATGACATGAACTACAAATACATTCAAGAAAAATATGCAACTGATGCTACAATGAAGCAAGGCAAGGACACACGACAACAACAAGAAGAACAGCAGCGGCAGGCAGTGTACAGGAAGACAGCCGGGAGAAGTTGCCTCCAGCAGATCAAACCTCCCAACCCAGGGAACGTTAGAATGCAAAGGGATATGGTCACCATAAAAAAGGCCCCGCAGGGGTGTTCCGGTCACCTTCCTTGAGATTGGTGTGCCTAAGAGATCTCTTACCTCTTGCAAGTCATGAAGGGGTTAATTCTATGCTTCTGCATAGAGATCAAATGGGCCATGGGCTTCTGCATAGAAATCAAATGGGCTTACAGATGAAAATCTGGGCTTACAAACAGATCAAATGGGCTCAAATGGGTTTGCAAATGGACAGGAATTGTGCAAAGAAACTTTGCAGAAATACCAAATGCCATGAAACATTGCAGAAAAGATGTTACAGAAATGCATCTGAAATATAATGAAACATTACAGAAATGCATAGAGTTGCAAATACAGAAATGCAGAAATGCAACCAGATGCAAATACTCATGCAATCAGATAAATGCCTGTGCTCTATATGGAGTATGCTCTATCGGATAAATGTTTATATCACAGGTTTCCATATGACAATCAGAAGTGCAAGTACTTGTGCTCTATATGGAGCTCTATATGTGCTGCAGATTTCCATGAGAAAATCAGAGAAAAGAATGCTTGTGCAGCAGAAATGTATAGAAATGCAACAAGTGGAAATGCTGTACAGAAATGTCAAATGCAGAAATGCAACCATATGCAATGCTGTGCAGAAATGCCAAATGACATGTTTATGCAAACAGAAATGCATTTCAGAAATGCAGAAATGATGTTACAGAAATGATACTATGAAACATTTCAGAAATGCTTTGCATAAATACCAAGGGAAATTATGCAACGCTGAAGCTGTACATAAATTCTTGCATTATTGCATTTGAAATCATTGAAATGGCTATGGGCTTGTTCCATGCACAAGTGGGCTAGTCATAATGGGCTAAGAATGGGCTTGTCTTATTGCATTTGAAACCAGTGAAATGGCCTTATGCTTATTGCAATTGAAACCATCCAAATCATTTGAAATCATCCACAGGTAGATTGAAGATGGTAAATTGCAAGTCTTACAAATGTTCAAGGCTCGGTGGGCAGAAAATTACAGAAATAGCCTCGGTGGGCAGAAAATTACGGAAACACCCCCGGTGGTAGAAAAATTACAGAAATACCTCCGGTGGGCAGAAAATTGCAGAAATACCCTCGGTGGGCAGAAAATTATAGAAACACTCCCGGTGGGCAGAAAATTACAAAAACACCCTGGGTGGGAAAATTACAGAAATACCCCCCCCCCGACAATGGGAAAATTACAGAAATGCCCCGATGGCGGGAAATTTACAAAAATACCCTCAATGGTGGGAAATTGCAAAAAGACCCTGAGATATCATAAAATTGTGAAAATACCATAGTTGTGGGAAAGTTGCATGAAAGTCGTCGTTCAGTTTACAAACTGTACAAAGTTCACGGTTTGTCTCAAAATCACCAAAGAATGCTCTCATTCCGATTGGCGCCGTTTGCACGACTCGGTGGAGCGGGACCACGCCCCTTCCTTGAAGCGGTGTGCGCTCTCCTGGGTTCGACTTATGGCTAACCATCTAAATCCATGCATCTTTTATGACCAAAAACTCAGAAATTGATGAAATTGCAAATAAACCTTGAAAAGTCAAGAAAATTCATACTCGGAATACCCAAGACGTCAAGAAGTGACGGGGTTATCTCCGAGAAGTCAAAATGGCAGATATGCCCAAGAAGTCAAGAAGTGACGAGGCTATCTCCGAGAAGTCAAGAAATGTCAAATATATGCCGAAAAGTCAGGATGACAAGAATGCTCAAGAAGTGACGAGATTATCTCCAGGAAAGTAAGAAATTACAAGAACATCCCAAAGTGTGGGAAAAACTGCAAAATACCCTGATGGAGGGAAAATCACAAATATACCCCACCTCAGGCGGGAATGTCCTTTATGGACACCAAGGCAACTTAAGAGTCCAATTACAATCAAAATAGTGATTATGGCCATGAGACAACTCCGACGGACCGACAGTGATCATCTTGGCGATCCAATGGTCCGATCCTGACAGAATTGAAGTTCAACCGTCCGCAGGGGACAAAAGTCAATTTAATGACCCGATCAAGATGAAAGCAAGTTCCAAGATCTAAATGTTGATTGAAGCAAATTCAAAGGCTCTGGTTACAACCGGATGTTATCCTGAAGACCCGATTACACAATCGGGATCATATGTGAAGATCCTGAAGAACCGATTGTAATCCCAATTATCTATGTTCAAGAAACGAAGTCTCCAAATTTCTTTGCAAGAGTGTGTACCCATAACGGGGGATCGTCAAGATCATTTATGTCACAACGTATAGAGGCAAAAGGCGTCCTTCGACAGTTAATCAAAGGTGTTCGGATTTGTACCGATGTAAATTAACACCGACTTCGGTCGGTGGGGAAAAGTCCAGTACACGAACCCTAAATCGTCTGATAAACCCCAAAAGCGCGGAATTAACAAATATGTCAAAATATACGGCATATCCATCCGGCGCAATCGGATGTCCGAAAAATTCCGCGTGCAAACAAACAACAATAAAAAAGGAGTAACAGCTGCTTATCCAACAAACCTGTAATACCAGGTAAGAATATAGAGCACTTCCTAACTTGTGCGTGTGGTAGTTTCACTCAAACATCCCGAGACCATAAAAGAAATGAGAAGGAATATCTCAAACAGTAAAACAAGTTCAAAACTTGCCCAACCCACTTTCACACATGGGTGCAACAACAAAAAGGAGCAAAAGCTGCTTATCCAACAAACCTTTAAAATTAGGTAAAAATATAGAGCACTTCCTACCAACTTGAGTAAAGTCATTCCAAGCTTTAGCCTATATCACAAAGCCTACAATTACCATTAGACAATTCCCTAGAAACAACAGCAAAAATATGCCAGATATCAATGGGGGCTAACTCTATGGGGATTCAAATGGCCATTTAAGTTTTAGCAGGTTATGCTCTCTGTTTGCATTTAAAAAAAAAAGACACATTGCGTTGATTAACTATTTATTAAATCTTTTGCTATCAAAAAAAGTTCAACTGATTTTATTTTAATGTGCATGTAACAATGTAACATAAATAAATATAAACAGCAATGTCACTGAGCAACCTGAATCCCTTGCCTGCACTTTTATGGGATCCAGGATACTTTTCCAGGTCAAAAGAGGTGCACACTGGCTGATTCAACACAGGTCATACAATGAAAACGAACATCCCTCTTTTCTTTGGGTGAGGAGATCACCTGGCATTGGTCAATTCCCAGGTAGCACTCATCACCTAATTATTTGAGACTTTTAGGTGCATATCAGATGGAACAAATATTCCCATGAATTATTATCTGGAAACTCGACATGAAATAAATGCCCTAAATGTCAAGGAAACAAGCAATCTTTTATATACGAAGCAATCTAGCAAATCTAAAAAAGTCATCAATGCATGGTTATTTGCCACCGCCTGCTTGATCACATGTAAGCAGAGCCAAGCTACAAGTAGAGTGCCATGGCTATTTTTCTGGCACAGTAGAAATACCAAAAAGCAGATCAAATGGATCATATACTCAGTTTAGATTCATAACAATTACCATCAGTGCAAGATAGTTCAGGATTCATGCCACTATTTGCTTTGACCACCCTGACATAGAGAAGCGTACCTATCTGCAACACAGAAAAGCATACAAATAACATATCCAATAAATAACCACAGATTTAGAGCACATGAGCATAGTTGTTTTTTTTAAAGTGGGTAGTACCACTAATGTATAAAATGAAAAAGAATGTACAAGTATAGGCTGTGACAACCCCAAAAAATAGCAAACCCCAAAATCCCATACATCAAAAGACCACACAAAGCAAATGTGGAACAAACGAGTCCCCAAACAGCCAAAAAGAAGTGAAGAAAAGGAATTCACATTACAAATAATAGCAGCCCATTCCCATACTCTAGCACAAACAAAAGAAACAACTTGGAATCAATAATAGCAGATGAGCATAGTTATCAATGATCAGAGCAAACATGGCCTACAGAATTCTATTCTACAATAAACTCTGGGGTAAGCCAAATCATCTGCATACAAATGAGTCTCTTGTATACATCAATTCTTCGTCACATTACCTCAGTCATTGAGTACATGTCTCCCCTCTTGGTATGGGAATAACCTATGGGTGTGGGAGATCAGATATCTTGCTTTTGTGTTTCATTAAGGTGAAGCAGAGGAGAAGGGAGAGATAGGTTGGGTCCTAGGGCACATCTGGTCGAGGTATGACCGGTGAACATAGGGGCTTCCAGGGCTCTCTAGGGGGAAGGCACTGCTTCAGATGTGGACTGGACCAAATTATTCGGTCCTGTAGAGCTTCGGCGAGGAGCGTCAGAAGCAAGAGCCACCCTGCTCGGTCCTTCTCTGACATTGTGAGGAACGCCCCCAGGAGCAGGCGTGAGAAGATTGGTGGACGGGCTTGCGTGAAGGGAGTGACTCCGCCACCGGAGGTCGTGCAGGGCATGCTGCTGTGGATGTGTAGGTGTCTGTGTGTGGATTTGATAGAGGGGTCTACTGTCCCGGCGGGAGTGGAGGCGGTGTTAGATGGAGGCCCGAGCTCAAGGGTCGGTTGGGAGGTTGTCCAAACTGGCCTCAGGAAGTTCCTGGCGGTGGGCCAGTCGGAGGAGGAGGCCGTAGCCTGGGCTAAGGCAGGTATGCAGTGGCGGATGGCATGCTGTTCCATCTTCGTCGGTGGACCCTTCATCTGGGGACCTTCCCCGACCCCATGGAGTGTAGGCCTAGGGTTCGCTTTGTGGGCATACCCCTAGTCTTCTGCGACGAGCAAGGAGTTTTCACATTGGTGCATCATTTCGATAGGCTTGAACTGGGTACAGTGAGCCTGGCCGTTGGAGGAGATCTCACGGTTGCGGAGGCCATTGTCTGGGAAAGCGGTCCGTGGGAGGAACCAGCAGTGGTCACCATCGAGCTCGTCGGCAAGGTCTTCCTGGTGCGACTGGAGGCTACACCGACACAGCAGGTTTTGGCAGCGGCGGCGGTCAGGGGGAGCAGTCACGGTGTCCCGTTAGGGCATCCCAAGGCTTGGCGGGAGGTGGAAGGAGGAGGCAGGCCAGGGGGACGTGGCGCAACCACAGCCGCCCATTTGAATTTTAAAATCGTGGGTTGTGCGGGTCGTGCTATCAGGTAGGATTGGCCTCCTACGGTCCAATGGAAGGGGACGAGCAGGCCAGTTCCAGTCCTGGGGATGGGTGGTACAGGACTGGTCCGGTAGACTTACACGGATCCATCCCACCGCCACGTATCGGGTCCCACGGTATCGAACACCCCTTTCTTCCCTGCCCGATAGGGCCCTCTTGCGTCACGGTGGGGGGGCCTTGCAACTAGGGTGCAGGCAGTGGTTCCAGGCCCGGTTCCAGCCACAGCTGGCGACAGGTGTCGGAGAAGACGGTGGCGGAGAAGCCGGCAGCGACAGGCGGTGAGCTCTGGCAGGTCACAGCAGTGCCGGTTCCGCAGATCTTCCCACAAATCTCTGCGGCAGCCTCCTCTGCTCCTACCGGTGATCCTCCAGCGCATGGCGTTAAGGAGAGCAGGGCGGACAAGTTGGCCCTTGTCCCAGTTCCATCGCCATTAAGCCACCTTGCGGAAGGCAGGTGGAGCAGCCGGCGGTCTTGGCTAAGCAAGGCGGGGGGAAGGAGCCTGTCATGATAGTGGCGGCGCAGGCCTACTCAAGCATTTGCAGCAGCAGCAGACCTGTTCCAGCTGATGCAGGCGGAGGCTCCAGTTGTCCGAGCGTCGAGGAGGGGTACGAGGGTGGCCTTTGCATCAGGGAGGTGGGTGTTCTGGATGCTGATGGGGATGCCTCCCCGGACCTGCCTTTGGTCTCGCTACCTCCAGAGGAGGCCTGTGCTGTAGCCCCTGCACTCCCGGCCAGTCAAGTGATGCAGGCGGAGGGGGTGTCTTGGGAGGAATGTCTGCTTTTGGGCCTCGCTCAAAGGAGCAGATCAAGCGGAAAAAAACAAGACGTCAGGGATATCTTTTCTGAGGTCGAGAGGATTATGGTGGATCAGACGAGAGATGTGGCCAACTTGATTGGGGTTTCCTATGAAGGAGCCGATAAGGAGGCTAAATCCGCACTCAGCACGATCCAGAGAAGATGGTATGCGAAGCTGGCTAGGGAAGCCAAGATAGTGAAAGTGCTTCTCGAGGGGAGGTACCCAGCGTAAGCGAGGGGTTAGGTTGAGTTCATAGGGGTTCTTGAGGTCTGCCGAGAGGGTCGTGTGGGTTGGAGGGTGGAGTAGGACTGTTATCAGGTTTTGGGTGGGGGTGGTTGGTTTGTATGTCTGGGTGGTGGGTGGTTGCTTGGGTGTATGGGGTTTTGTTTCTCTCTTTGTTTTGCTCCCAGGGCAGAGAGTTGTCTGCCGCTTTTTGTCTGGGGAGCTTGGTGGGAGCTCTCCCTCTTACTTGTAACTACTTTCTTTTCATTTATATAATTAGTAGTACTACCCACTTCAGAAAACAGAGATCTATATGGCTCAAGGAATTAAACAATAGAATCTGGAACCGAAATGGTCTTCACTCTTGACCAGTTCCGGCTATATTATCAGTTCTGTTCTCTGGGCCATGGGACTTGCAATCATGTACTGCTTGGGCCGGTATCAGGGAGAACTTACAGAACAGAAAGAAGAAAGCAGATCGGGAAAGGAGGGTTATGCATTGTTGGGAGATTGATGTAGAGGGACAGCTCTATAGTGAGATAAACAAAGACAAGGTGGAGAGATGGTGGAAGTGGAGGGATGAGACTAGGGGGATGAGTAGAAAGGCATGTCCCACAAACTGGTGGGGCAGCGGCAATAGCGACACAAACAAGTACCTTTACCTGCAGCAGCAGTATAACCCTGTCTCAGCAAAGACACCCAGGAGTGGCACACATGCACAAAAAGAAAAAGCAAACAGTAGGCAATAAGATACCAGAAATATGATTATGATTGCAAAGCGATCTGGCCTATGGCTTTGTAGTTTTTAATATCAGATGAGATAAACAAGTGGGCATATTTCAGGGCAACTTATTCATAATAGAGTTGTGAAATGTGGTTGTTAACTGTAAAATCTCATCATGATAGTGAATAATGGAAGAAGATAGATATCAGCAAGCAGACAAGATAGACAACACTGAGCAAAACTGATTTTCATTCTGTAAGGAAGAACCCAGTTTTATTTTGGGTGAATGGATTTTTACGCGCATAAGGTTTCATAAGATAGAACTGATGTGCAGTTTTGGTCAACTCCATTGTTTTCAAGGGGCCGCCTAGGTAACAAAGCGCTAGATGGTGCCCCAGGCAACCTGGCGCCTAGGCGAGCAGCCCATTAAGGCACTTGCCTAGCTGCCCTGGTGCACATAGGGCACCTTGGGCCCACCTAGCCTCCCTTGGCAAGGGCATTCATCTCCTTGTTTTTGGGTCTATTTTAATATTTGGACAAAAGTTTAGGGGCAATTTTGGAAAATTGACAAATGATATGGCAAGATTGGAAAGATAGGACTTCCATTTCCCTTTCTCCTTTCTCTTGAATTCTTCTCCCTGCCAGTTCCTCTTCCCTCCTCTTGTGGACATTGATTCAGGTCGCATGGTCCACTTTTTAAATTTAGTATCTTGACAATTGACAAGTGGAAAATTATGAAATTACTATGTTGGTGTGGTTATAATTTACCTAGAAATGTGTCGTATTTATGTTTTCTTTTAATATCTATTTGAATGCCAAATTTTAGATTAAAATTCTTTATTGACTAACAGATATTTGCAAATTCTTATTGGTTTTCTCCTTATTAATTTGCTATTGTTAGTCATTTATTCTGTTTTTGCTTTAAGAATATTGGTATAGGTTGAAGATTTGATTTCCTATTAACTAAAGATAGAACTTATATGAAGAAAATGTATAGTAGTAGTTTTGTTGAAATGTACTTAGTTATATAAATTAGGCTTGACCTAGGCACCTCACATGTAGTAATGTGATGGGCTACTGTCTTGGTTGCCTTGGACACTTTGACACTTTGACAGCCATGGCCAACTCAAAGTCCAAACATACAAAAGCATGTGGGATTCTGGGATTTACATTGAACGAGCCCGAAAGATGACAGCTATGTTTTACTCAGTTGTGAGAGAGAAAATTTCCCCCCTTAATTATTTGATTCAAGTTTTGGTGTGGTGGTTGTGATATGGAATCAGAGTGATTCAATACCAATGTGGGATTTGGTTCTCAATCCTCCATAGGAATGGAGAGACGTCAAATAGATTTCAGGGACTTGGAATGAGCCCCTATGTTGATTTGGATCAAACATGTAGATCCATGCATTGGACCCCTCCTCAGCGCCCTGAGCCAATGTTATATACATCAAGTAATTAATTGAACACCCTTGATTAACTATCTGATAATGTCCTAGAAATAAAGTGGCTCATAAATGAATGTGCAAGTTTGAATCAGGCCATGCACTTTGAATTTGAGCCCAAAAGTTGTATCATGCCCTTAATTTTTTTTTTGGGGGGGAAAGTGGGTAGTTGTATCATGCCCTTAATTGGTCCATTGGGATTTGAAAAGGGTGCTTTTTGATAGGTTTTGAATGAGGATTAAATGAACACAGCTAGCATGAAAAGCTAAGGACATGGGGGATCAGGTTTTGGTGAGTCTTAGATTGTCAGAGTTGGACATAGAGCATTAATGAATAAATTAGGTTTTCTTTTCTGAACACCAAGAGTAACACCCACCCAAAAGCAAGGCTGAATCAATGGTAGCCCAAGCCATGGGTAGGCTAAACATCTCTTGGACAGTGGACCCCCCTTGGCCTGGCGAAGTCACTCACGTGAACTTCGGGTTGGTACCGGCCCCATAGATGGCAGTATCGGCCGAAATCCATACGTTTCGGCCGAAACGTATCGGTTTCGGCCCATACCGAAACCGTTTCGGACCTGCTCATTGTAGCAGGTCCGAAACTAATATTTTTTTTAATGGTTTCGGACCGAAACCGATCGAAACCGGACCGAAACCGGATGATTTCGGTCTGAAACCGGACCTGCTCACTGTATTTTTTGCCTTTTTGGATGTTTTGAACTGGTTTCGGCCGAAACCGAAACCGGTACGTTTCGGTTTCGGTCCTGGCCGAAACCGATACCGAAACCGGTACTACCATCCTAGACCCGCCCTACATTTTTGTCCACTTGTGGGATTTGATGTCATGACCTAGTAGTTGCCCACAAAATGCTTATCTAACTCTCCCACCCGCGAAGGACAAAATGGGGTTTATTACGAGTTAAGATCATCTTCTTGCTGATTTTAAACTTCATAATTTTCCATCACACTGGAGGGGATTCTAGTCACTCTACCATCTTTGCCTCACTTTTAAGGAGGTTCTTATTGTTGAAAGACTTCTATCCTTTTCAACAGATCTTTTCCCTTGAACTTTATGATCTTTATTGCACTTGAGGGTGTTTTAGTTATTTTACATGTAAAAGGTGTGAAAGTGAGCTGGTTCAAGGATCAAATTTCATTGATTTCATGACAAGAGGATTGAAATTTCATCCACATTTGCACTGTTGATGATATTCAATAAAGGTGGATTTAAAGTCCAATTACCCACTTGACTTAATAATTCATTGTTTATAAACATGTAAATTTTTGAAGTTTGAATTAAAAAGGCATGAGTGGGTAACGAGATTAAAAGTATACTTGGAGAATGTCCAAAAATCATAATACCACCTTTGAGTTTATGTTCCATAACTTTAGTTCATAAGAAGAGCATGCACAATGAGGTTATTCATAAGCTAGTGCAAAAGGATATCCTTAATGGATGCAAAAAAGAGGTTCAAGAAACTTTGGATCCATGGGGATCAAAGTTTGTCATATTGTACTGGATCAGTGCGATACGACCAACTTGCACTAGATCAAGGGCCACTGGGGCCATGATCCAGAGTTGTATTACCCCGATCTGGGTGTATCTATTTATTACTTATTTAAATAATAATATAATATTTAGAACTTAGTTTTAAATTTTTAAAAATAAAAAATCATAATAATGATATAATAAGATAACATTAGCAATGGATCTTGCATTTCCATGGATGAAGACTATAAAACTCTATTTGTGAGTTTATTGATTTATTTATTATTATTGAGCTAGCTTTGAATTCCCATGGAATCATGACTCCTTTACCCCTTCTTGTATTCATTAAAGATATCATAAAGCACTTAACTTATGAATAAGCTCATTGCACATGCTCTCTATGCATTGGAGTCATGAAACATGAACCCAAATGTTGTGTAATGACCTGTAGGTGTCCTCAAAATATACTCCTAATCTTAACACCCATTCATGCCCCTGAATTCAAATGTTTAAACTTTACACCATAAACAATACATCATTAAGTCAAATGGGTAATTAGAATTTAAATCCACCTTTATTGAATAACATTAACAATGCAAATGTGGACTAGAGTTTCAAACCTCTTGACATGACACCAATAAAATCTGATCTTTGAATCAGCTCACTTTCACACCCCCTAAGACATGAAATGGCTAAAACACCCCCAAGTGCAATAAAAAGGATGGATCATTTAAGCGCATGATACAACTTCTGGGTTTAAATTCTAATTATATGGCCTTATTTAAATTTGCATATCCATTTATAAGTAGTTTTGTTTCTAAGGCATTATCAACAATTAATCAAAGGTGTCTGATTATTTGATCAATATACCAGTGGAGAGGGAAAAAATCACTTCAACATCAGTCCAGAGTTATTGCGGGCCAAGTGCGATCTATTAGCCAAACAAGAACCTTTTAGAACTGATTGCAAAACAATGGCTATTGTTTATCAAGGGCATCCTAGATGGAGTACATAAAATCCTTGAGGGCTAGTTGCTAAAATAGGACCTCAAAGAAAAGGTTGTCGAAATCTGTACATGTACATGTATAAACTCTCAACTCTCAAAAACTCCCTATACAAAAAATCTCCACACCAAGTTGGTGCACCCCAATTAACTGTCCAAAAACAAAAAAAAGGAGGAGTTATGAGCCTCCACTTTAGATAAGTGTCTCGCCCAAAAAGCCATCGTGTCACAAACAAAAGAAGAAATCCTATCCTTCAATCTCGTTTCCCTTTTGAACATTCTTCTATTCCTTTCGCTCCAAAGGGCCCATAGAGTGGCATGAAGGACAAGCCACTAAATCACATAATCGCCCATTAGGTTCCACCTCTTGTGCCACTTGAGGAAGAGCTAGGGTACCCCCTCAAAATGACCCAGCGGCTGATGGAAAAGCTGGCTGATGCTTGCCCAAATGTGTTGCGCAAAGGGGTAGCCTGCAAACAAATGATCCATATCCACCTCCGCATCCCCGCATAAGCAACATAAAGTGGAAATATGTTGCAGGAAAAGAGCCACTCTGTCACACGTGGGCAGCCGACCATGGGTAATCCTCCAAACCAGCAATTTGACCTTGAGTGGACTATTGGGGGTCTAAACCTGAGGTGCTAAGGAGTGTCGCACCCCTCCATCTGAAATGAGGGAATCGGCCGATCTCGCTAAGAACCCCCCTCCCTCTCCCATCTCCACACCCATTGGTCTCTTGTACTGGCATTAAGTCTAAATTGAAGGAGAAAAGCGAAAAGGTGTTCCAGTTGGTCCATCTCCCCGGTAGTGAGGGTCCTCCTAAAAGTAGGTGACCATATGCCCCCCGCCAGCTGCGCATCAAAGGACTGAGTCACAGAAGCTAACAGTGCACCCGCAAAAGCATATAAGTAGTGAGGGTCCTTCTAAATGTATATGACCATATGCCCCCCGCTAGCTGCGCATCAAAGGGCTGAGCCACAGAAGCTAACAGTGCACCCGCAATAGCATATAACGACGGAAAGGCCTCCGCTAGTCTGAAATCACCACACCACCTGTCCTGCCAGAATGAATGCCTCTCACCATTACTCAGGCTAAGTCGAACACTGGCTTTGATGAAGTCAACACACAGAAGGTTGCCTCTCCAAATGAGGGAGACATTGAACATATGAGACGAGATCAAATCCCACACTCTGGACGAGCTATAATACCTCTGTCTGATCAGCTGTGTTCATAATCCTCCATCTTCCACCCCAGCCTCCATAGCCACTTGCATAATAAGGCCAAGTTGAAGTCTCTAATGTTCTTGATGCCCAAACCTCCTACTTCTTTGCTCTTGCAAACTCTGCCCCAAGCGATGTCATGTCATCTACAATTGCTTTCACTGTCATGTCAAAAAAATCTAATCTAAATAAACTCTAATTTCTTGGCCACCGTCTTCGGAATTTTGAAAAAGAGAGGAAGTAGATCGGCAAGCTGTCAAGCACAAATATGCAAAGTATCAAGCGCCCTTCATTTGAGAGAAGCCTAGCCTTCCAACCTGTAAAAGCCTGGACTCATATCTTTGTACCACCACCTGTCAATCCCTACAATGGAGCGACCCTAGAGACAAAGGCCCAAATAACAAAAGGGAAACTCCCCAATTTGACACCCAAATGGAAGCTACTCGCCTAAGAGCTGACTCCTCTATGTTGATCCCCGCGATGTGACTCTTGTCATAATTCACCTTGAGTCCACTGATATCCTATACCATCTCAAGCATCAATCTGGTATCAACCAACTGGTGCTCCTCGTTTGCTAGAAAGAGGACAGTGTCATCGGCATATTGAAAGTGGGTGATGCTACTGTTGGAGTGACAAGCCTGGAAACCTCGAATCATTCTTGCCTCCTTTGCTCTGATCCACATTCTACTTAAAATCTGAGCCACCAGAACAAACAAAAGTAGAGATAAAGGATCCCTCTACCGAAGCCCTCTCCTACTGGAGAAGTAAGCAGAAGGCTGCCCATTAATGAGCACTGCTGAGGAAGCGGAAGAGATACACTCTCGTATCCAGGAAATCCAAGAGTGATGAAAACCCATCTTAGCAAGCACCTGAAGGAGATAATTCCAATTTGCTCTATCATTTGCCTCTTCAAAATCCGGCTTGAGAACCACTCCCCTCTTTCTCTGTTGCTTCATAGCATACAAACACTCATGAGCAACAAGGAAGTTCTCCTAGATGTGCCCCCCTGATAAAAGCGCCCCATGCTGATCACTGACTAAGCCATCAAATGCCTTCTCTAATCTGCTAGCCAGCACCTTTGTGATGATCTTATAGGTGCTATTCAACAAGCTAATGGGTCTAAAATCAGCCCACTTCTGCGCACCCTTCTTCTTAGGGAACAAGACCATGAGGGTTTTGTTAATACCCCTCAAATGGGCCCTGTCCCCGTGGAATTCCCTAAAAGCACCAAGTAGCTCCTGAACAATGTCCCAAGACTGCTGAAAGAAAATCATGGGAAAACCATTCAACTCAGGAGCTTTGTCACCTGCAAGACAGAAAACCGTCTGTCTAATCTCCTTGTCTAGAAAGGGACCTGGAAGAGCCTCACTATCTGCTGCAGAAATATGAGGAAGCAAGTCATCTGCAAAGACAGGTATGCATATCTCCTCCTCTGTGAAAAGCTTAGCATTGAACTCCTTAGTATGTCTTCCGATGTCCTCCTCCTCGGTAATAGTATCCACTCTGACCCTGATGGAAGCAATATGGTTCATCCTCCGTCTTCCTAAAACAATCCTGTGAAAGTACGTTGTGTTCCTATCACCTTCCTTAAGTCATTTTTCCCTAGATCTCTATTTTTAGTATATTTCTTCCCTGATTAGGATCTCATCATACTCTGCTCTCAAGGACTCTCTACTCAGCATGTCCTCATCGTCCAGCAAACCTGCCTCCTTTAAACTGTCCAATCCTCTATCCGTTGTAGAATCATGTCTTTAGTATGTCTACTGGGAAGGCGCTTGGCAGCACCCCATCTTCTGAGCACCTAGGCCAACTGGTACATTTTACCAATTAGAGTAGCCATACGAGAGCCATGCAGCCTATATATATCCCACACCCATCTGATTGTGTCAAAGAAATCATCCGCTTTGAGCAAAAAACTCTCAAATCTGAAAGCCTATCTCCTCTCTTGACCACGGCTGGTCTTCAAGAGGATATGCTTGTGATCTGAAGACAGCCTAGCCAAATAAGAAGCGTGTAGATGAGGGAAGTGATCCTCCCAATCCACTGACACAAGGAACCATCTAGCTTGGAGCACGATGAGGATGCCCTAATATTGGACCAGGTGAATTGAGCATTCACCAAATCAATGTCTATGAGGGCAGCCTGCTGAATGAAGTCACAAAAGTCCTCTATCTCTCCCCAATGAGGGTGATCTCCCGTCCTCTCAGAAGCTACCGACACCGCGTTGAAGTCGCCACCCACACACCAAGGCTGGACCGAGGTGAGGTGGTATGCTAGCAACTCCTACCATAGATCTCTATTCCCCTCCCTAGTTTGAGGTCCATAGATCCCTGAAAAGAATCTATTCCTCAAGCAAAGGAAGTGAAGAGGGATAGTCCACCCGCCAACCTACCTGTCCACCTCCACCTCCATCTCAAAGGGGTTCCATAACACCATGATATCCCGTGCTCTACCCACAGCAGGGGAGGCCACCCCCTTAGATAGCCTATCACCTCCAATCTCCCCATCAACTCCTCTCCATTCCCCCCACTCTTAGTCTCCTATAGACAAAGGATGTCGACTTTACATCTTCTCACCATCTTTCTCTTCTCCCCCCCACCCCCTAGACCCCTCACATTCCATGAGATGATCCTCATGGGGACTAGAAGTTGTGACCCTCTCCCCCCTCCTCTTTCTCTTCTACCCCCTCACACTCTTTGCTCGCCCTCTTGTGATTTTTTTTTCACCGCCCTCACCAAAGCCGCTAGCCACCTCTTTTGGATACGGAATAAAAACCCCCTGAAACCCTTCTCCACCCCCTCATAGGAGACCCCCAACTTGTCTGCCAACCCTCTCATATATTCCTCCATCAGCCTCTCCACCACCCCGATCAACTCTTTCCCCTCCTTGCCAAGGATGCCATAGGCCTCCATCACCTCCTCCTCTAGGTAGGCTGCCCCAGAAGGAGTACTCGGGAGCTCAGCCTCATCTTCTGACAGCTCCAACAGCAGGCCTGCTAATGCCTCGGGCAGGATAAGGTCCTCAACATCGGCATCTGAAAGGGCCGCTCTCAACCTCTGCAGGCCTTCCACTTCAATCGCTCCCAGGTCTATGGCGGACGGCAACGACAACTGCATACGGGTTGCATCAGGTTTGGCAGAGGGTCACGCCCCTCTGTCTCCCTCCAACGCTCTGCGTCTTTTCCCTGCGATTGACTCGCTCGACACTCCTGATGTTCGGCTTCACCGTGATGTTGCTGAGTGCCAAAGACGACGGCCTGTAGCTATACTGGGCCTTCATGTCGGCCACCATGCAGCACATCCTCACCCCACCAGTGCAAGGCTAGGGTGGACGCTTCCTCCGGACCACCCCCCCTGTCGGTGTCAAGGACGGTGACGCCACCATAACACCTTCTGGGTGGCCAGACGTGAGCATCGGCTGCGCCTACACCGTAGGGAGGATCGGGCAAGGAAGAAGCCCCTTATCGGGCGTGGACGAACCGGCATCGCGCGACTTGTCGGACTCAGGTAAGTTCCAGGTCCCGCTAGGTGACCCAAAACGAGCACCGGACAGGTTAGGTGGGCTCGACCCATCCGGCCCATGCACGTTCAGCCAACGGCAACAAAACTGGCCCCCTTGCGAAGGGCTCAGCCCAAGCCAGCATTCAGGGCCAAATAGAGCCCAGACCGTTCGAAATTTGAAAGCTCATCCTCACTTCATCCCTAACCTCCGACTTGCCCCCGCAAAACCCTAGCCCAAGCGGCGGCGACGGCTCATCCGACTGCTCTACCTTCACCCAAAGCCTGAGGGCATACGAGTCCCCCTCAAGCAGAACAGTGACAATGGTTGGAATTGCAGCCGAGCTGGAAACCTGCACCACCACATCAACGGCCATCCTGAAGCCCATCGAAGAGAAGCCCAGGCTCCCCCTAACTGTGCTCCCGAAGCTCTGGACCACAAACGAAATTCCTTCTTCATCGCAGAGCAGCAGAGGAACTCCCTCTAGATGACGTGAAACTTCCTCGGCTTGGGACAAGGGAAAATGCCCCTTGACTTCGTCCACCACTGCGAGGGCTCCTTCCGCCACCATGACGCCCGACTCTACCACAGCCGACACCGACTGCTCCCTTGCCCGACCACCAGGAAGGTCATCTGCATCACCCTTGAGGTCTCCCAGCAGCCCCCTGCAAGCTCCTCAAACATGCCAGTGACTTCCTCCGGCCCGACTAAACCTTCCACCACCGTTACACAAAGGCTCTGGCACAGCCATCCCGCTCGATTGAACAGGAGGCCTGGCGGAAACTCCCCTGCGTCTGCGCAATACTTGCTCCTAGACGCCAAAAGCCCCGGTGGATCGTTCCCCTTCACTACCGCCGCGAACATCCTACTATGCCTGGACCTCCCCCGAGACCCAGCCAGCGAGGGAACCCCCGCCTTACAGAACCACCTGATATGACCCTTCTCCCACAGCCGAAGCAAGTCAAAGCTCAACTGGCCGTTCCCCTCACGTGGACATGCTCCAACAAGTGCCCACTCCGGCAGGCCATGCCTGGGAATCCCATAGCTTCTCACTCTAGGAGAGGCTAGAGTTGGACTTGATCAAATAGGTATATGATGTCATGGATAATGGATTAACTATAATAGTACATCTGGAAAGTGAATTATAATAGTACATTATTCAAAGACATGAAATTTCCCTTTAAAAACTTATCCCTAAATGAATAATAGCTAGTTGCACAAGAACCAGATGTTCCAAATTACAGCCTGCATTTTTGACAAATTTACATTAAAATGAGGAATGACCTAGAAACTTCTCCCTTTTAGAACATTTCTCATTTGACAAGTATTCAAGAATTAAAGAAAGCAGATGCTACAAATACATATTTCATATATCACAGAAAAATGAACGCAATGAGTTATGAATTCCCCACAAACAGAAATCTTTACACGCAATTTCTTTCTCAAAAGTCACCAGCTACAAGTCATCCAACAATCAAGTGTTTCAGTTGGCAAGTACCAGACCACCAAGAAAACAATCCCAATGGCATCCTAGCTAGATCAATCAAAAGCCCTAGTTTTCCTATTTGGATATCATGGATAATTGGATCCATAATTTACTTGTGTGATCCATAACCAAAGGATCTGTATCATATCCAATTTAAGTAAATGACTAAAACATTCAGTCATCTATTTCTTGTAGAACACAAGCCCATGAAGAGCCAAGGTATGACAGGCAATCGTATATTGCAGATGGTGTGCCAAGTGATACTCAAGTGCTATTTATGTTAACTAACAAAAATTTCACCATGTTCATGAAATTTTGTATGCCTTCACATTGGTGATTGCATTCAAGTTCTTGCAACGAGCTTTGTACTGAATAACATATGATGACAGCATTTTTCAAGGACATTTTTAGAATTTATACCAGCATAGGCATGAGCTTATTGTTACCTAGTTCACACTTTACACAATCTGCAACCTGTTATGATGTACTCCTCAATCACAGGAAATATTAAAAAAAACTTTCTTAACAACAGCAATATATATATATGCACATACATACAAATATCATCTGAGCCTCATCTGGGACAAAGGCATATGTTTAGTTGCTAAGTTGAGAGCATGTAACATTATCCACTCCAAGTTCTTGCCACAGTCCCTGTTCTAGGACTAGGTTCATGCTTTTGAGTGCATACAAAAAATGCCGAGTTCCTTCCACTACTTTAGGCCTCAGTCATAACAAGGGACGCTATCTTTGTAAGCATATTAAGGAAAAGAGTGATCTGAGCATCAGTAGTACCTCAAATTTGGGTATGTTTCGCCTCGTTCCACCTTCAAATGCCAGTACAGGCAAATATGCTAGAGTAGGTCCTTTTATGTCAACCAAGAAGTTCTGAACAAAAAAACAAGTATTTGTAATATTGTCTCACACACAGTGCTTTCAAATGTAGTAAGAGCTAAAAAAGGGTGCTAATAGTGATTCCATATGTTGATAAAAATTAAGAATCTTCAGCACCCACTCAACATACAACAAAAGTAACATGAATAATAATACAAATTCAAACCAAAGAAGTGTGCTCTTAAACCGACATGGTAATATCAAAAGGAACTAAATATCAATCACACCAAGGCATAGGAAAAAGGAAACTATTCTGCAGATATGGGTCTAAATGGCTTTCACCAACTCCCTCAACAAGCCCTTCCTCTATGGGCAAAGGTTATATGGGAAACAGATGAAACAATCAGGCTGGCATCTGTGAGGGATGACAGGCTGAGGCCTAGCGTGTTTTTTTTTTTTTTTGAAAGTGGGTGGTACCACTGATTATATTAAAGATAATAAGGGATTTATAAGTGTACACTCTCTACTTACAAAACATCCCTATACAAAAGGTCACATCAACAAGATGTGTCACAAACTATCTCCCCATCAAAACCAAAAAGAAGAGCTATGTGTATCTACATTACAGACAATTTTAGCCCACTCTCTCACTCTCTCCACCACAAACTCCCCTATCCTCACAAGGACCGTGCCAATGTTCCTGAAATTTCTATTGTTTCTATCCCCCTAGATGGCCCATAATGTGGCATGGAGGATTAGCCACCAAACATGCTTGTCTCCCATGAGGGGTCGTTTCCTCTACCACACACAATAGCTGGTGGACAATCTCAACAGGTTGGTAGCCTTGCTGAACTAGCCACACCTCTTTAGCTGACAGCCGGTGAACAAATGATCAATATTTTCCTCCTCCACCCCGCACAGGCAACAAATGGTTTGGACCCCCTTCAAAAAGGAGACAAGTCTGTCACATGTTGGCAGCCTTCCATGAGAAATCCTCCACATCAGCACCTTAACTTTGGGAGGGCTCTTAGGTTGCCATATTTGCTTGGCCAAAAGACTCCACACACCCCCATCTGCAATGACTTTATAAGTTGATCTAACAGAGAAGCAGCCATCTTTGCCCCATCTCCAAGTCCACCCATCTGCCTTTCTTGCATCTATGGTGTGATCCTGTAGTAGAGAGAGCAACTCCTCAAGCAAATCAATTTCCTCATCCCACAAGTATCTTCTAAACATGGGGGGTCCAACTCCCCCCCCCCCCGGCTGACCCTTGAAGGCCTGAGCCACCACTACCAACAGCTCCAAAGAGACAGCGAACAGCTGAGGAAACCTTTCTTTAAGCAATCCATCAATGCACCATATATCTTCCCAGAGCCGACATTTCTTACCATTACCCAACTTCACTCTAGTCCCTGCCCTGATAATGTCCATGCTCTTCAAGTTACCCCTCCATAATGGAGAAGTACAATGCTGGGGAGGGGGAGCTGGGGAAATCACACACTCTATCTCTGCTAAAATATCTATGGTACATGACTACATGACTGGGGCCCATAAGCCCTATTCCTCATTGCCAAGCCTCCACAGCCATTTGCTCCACAGTGCCAAATTGAAATCCCTGATGTTCTTCAGTGATTGTTGGGTATATAATTGTACTTGAAAAAGGGACAAGATAAATATGTTTAAAATTATAGTGGATTAGCCTTCAGTGATTGTTATATTATATTCCCAATGCACACTTTCCCGTATATTTCTTTTGTTTGTTGCAATAACTCTTACAGGCAGCCAAACCAACAATCATAATGACAAACTCAACATGACCTTCAGTAATCAGGGTCGGGTCACCACAAAAAATCTGTTTTCCCATCTTTTTCCGGTCTCCCAATCTTCCCCATCAATTCCATTTTCTTTTTATACCTCTACAATCCCCACTGAACTTCCCATGATTTAATGAAACCTTTCACAGTTTGAAGCTTGAAAGCTAAATTCTTTGGACCCTTATCACCTCTCGACATTCACTACCGATGTCCTTTCACAAGTTAAATAAAAGAAATTTATTGTAGCCACATTTCTCAATTCTGAACAGATTTGACTGTTTTCCTACTTCCTTGATCACTACCATCAAGTAGAACATTGTAATCCAATAAATGCCAAGGCAAAGCAACCACCTTAACCATAGGAAATAAGAGGTCACAGATACCATCAAACAAGATTCTGTCAACTTTGGACATAGATAGCACCTGCCTGGGGTTACTCCAAGTAAATTTCTGGTTAGAGATAGGCAAATATAACAAATCATTTTCCTCTATCCAATCACTGAACTGCAACGTTCCTGCTGATACCTCATTGGCATGTTCCCGTCTGAAGCAAACCACACCTCATTGAAGTCCCCAGTTACACCCCAAGGTAGAAGGAAAGTCAGATGATAATAATTTCACTCCTGAGTTTTCCCCTTCCCTTACTAATTGTGACCCATTGACATTGGATAACATCCACTGGACAGAAGAGTTAGCTGCCCCCAACTTCACTGTGAGAGAATACTCTCCCAAAGATAACAAGTCTCGTGTTCACTTCTGCACGTCCCACAAGGTCAAAATACCATTGGACATTCCTATGGACCATCAGAATGCAAAATAAAAATTTAAGCTGCCCAAAAGATGAGTGGCCATAACTATATCAACTGATACGCATTTTGTTTCCTGCAAACGAATGACATCAGCATGCTTCCATCTGACTAGATCCTGAACCACCATGTGCTCACAAAGGCCCATAACATTCCGGGTCATCAAGATAATTTCTGTTGGTCAAAGCCCTTCGTACACTGGAGCCCCACAAGAAGAATCCGGCACCTGTAAATCTGAAGATAGCAGCTAAAATCTTGAGCTCCCTGTGACCCTTGGCCTTTCTTAGTGGACTCTGTTGCATTTGGCACACCATTCCCAAAACTGGCCAACCCTGTTTTGAACCTGCAATCTCAATGCCAACGCCATTGCCTCAACATTAGCATTCTCCCAGTCTGTAAAAATTGCTTCAACCCTTCCAGATGCTCCTTCCCAAGATTTACACCCTCTCCTGAGTTCCCAGAAGACAATTCTTGAGAATTTGAAATATAAGGAGGCTTCCCAACACCTCCCTCAGCAAGTGAAAAGTGAGTCAGGGAGGATTTTGGGGGGGTGGGGGTGTGGAGTGGAGAGATTACGCACACCCAAATCCATCAAAGAGAGCTGCAACAACAGCTGTTCTTTCCCTTGACAGAACCACTGCAAAGCAGCCGAAGACCCCTTGCCGTGATCCTTCTGTCCTTCAAGAAGGGGCTGTGCCAGATCACCTTCCCCAGAAGTCAATGAAACATCCTTTCCAAGAGAGGAGTAGAGGACTTCTTTCCTTCTCCAGATGTGCGGAGATCTAGCACCAACGTTGACTGGCCGGTCTGCCCTCAAAGCCAATTTCTTCTCCAATATACCTGAATATGAGCCCCCTATTTCTCCCTTCTGATCTGTTTATGCAGCCCCTTTACCACTTGAGCAGAAATAGTAATAGCTTGTGTCCAGAGTACCTCCACAGAGTTGACTGGCATGCCCACCATATCGACCATGTTTTTAATAGGTTGCTGAGCTGTTTCAGGGACGAGGTTGGCTGATGGCACCTGAGGTGATATTTCACCCCCATATGTATTAAGATTGCGTGCTATACCATCAGACTTCGCATCAGATGTAATTGATCCTTGGTGAACTGGACCCAGGCTTCAACTCGGCCAAGTCTGGCCTGGAGGACTCGTTGTCTCCTTCCTCCGGACATCCCGCCCACCATCACATTGCAGCCTGTAGACTTTGTCAGCTTCAGTAACTTCTGGATAAGACCAAGGGACCCCCATAGCATCATCTTTAATCTAATGAGAATCAATGTTGAAAAATATCCAGAAAAATATATCACCCCACCACAGTTTTAATCTGCCGGGAATGTCAGATTCATCCCCCACTTCCACTCGAATCCTAGCATACTGTAGATTACAGTCTGCACGTACACCTCCCTCAAACAACCAGAGGATGCAGTAATGACATTAAAAATTCCTGGACCTCATGCTGGCAAAGGCAACCCAGAAATTCTGCACCACAGAGACTTACCCCTCTCCACCTCATTCATGCCTTCCTCTGCCAGCCGAAGATGCCACCACACTTTAACATGCTCCAAAGTAACATTTTTTTGTGAAAGAAGCTCTGTGTTACTTTTTTGGGGGGACATAGACCGAAGCAAAACCCATCTATGTTGAAGCAAATCCACTTTCCAACCAAGATCTCCTGGCCATGCTGTTCGTAAGGCACTCTGTAAGTCAATGATACATAACAGCCCACCCTCCACAATTCTGATCAAACTGCCTTGAAAAGACAACATGCTCTGATGATATGAAGGAACCACAGTAGATCAATTGCCAGTGCCTTGGTGACCCATTCTCTAGAACAATGGGAGCTTTTTGAAGGCCTAACATTCTCCACTGAAATAGAAGCATCATTCTCCATACACGAAAAACTGTGATGGCCTAATGTGCCGCACCTCCAACACACCACTGCATTCCTACAATCCCTGGCAAAATAGCTATTGCCTAAACATGTAAAACAATAGAGTTGATGTGGTCATTGGAACCTTCTATTTCCATGCTACTCCACCTTCCATACCATGGTTGTCAAGGCGACCAAGGCGGTGGCCCACCACCCTACTACTTAGGCGACAAGGCAAGGCGCCTAGGCGAAGCCTAGTTTATATAACTAAGTACATTTCAAGAGAACTAACCCTATACATTTTCTACATATAAGTTTTATCTTTAGTTAATGGAAAATTTGATATTCCCAAATCTTCAACATATACCTATATTTTAAAAAGCAAAAATAGAATAAATGACGATCAATAATAAATTAATCACAAAGCTTATGAAGTTAGAATCTCATTCTAACTCGAGAAATGGAAAAGTGATGCTGCCAGCACAATTAAAAAAGCATTATTAGCTGAGTTTATGATGAAAGGCAGTTCAGTTTCAAATTTCAAAGTTCTGTTGTATGTAGAAGATGTAGAAAAAAAGTTAATGTATCCATAATAAAAACGGACTTCCCTTGTCCATCATTAGTTTGAAATTAGAGAAGGAAAGACAAATCATGGAAATAAACAATCCAATATTAATTTTCTTCACATTGAATGTCAGAACTCCTCATTTTCTTCATAAGTCATGTTTATCCAGGAATGAGGCAATATCAAGAAGCCAGTAAAGAAATTCAGAAAACATTTGCTTTGACAATGGAAAGGTACTTGTCATGTTTCTACATCCTGACTCCATTTTCAGGATTTTGTGTTATCTGATATGAATCAAGCTGAAAATGCAGATATATGTGAACATGCATGTACCTTCCAAAAATACAAACATGCATGCACAAACTAAGAAGAAGTCATAAGGTGAAGTAAAACAAAGAATGGATGCCAAACAAGCCTTTAGAACCCAAATGGTCCGTTTGGATGACTAACATTTGGAGGGGAGGGTGGGATGAAATGTCAACAGATTCTTGAGTAGTAATGCTCTCAAATTACACACATTATAGAATTTCATCTTGCAAATTTTCAATCACCCAACAAATTAAGGCATTCTTCCCTGCCCTGGTTGAGTGCGAGGATAGCAGGTGGAATAAAAGTGGGAGGAATCTAGAACATCTCAAGCAGAGAAATATAGTTATTTCTTGGATCAAAGCATAAATTATTGAACAATGCTTGTAAAACAAGTGAAGGAGCAAAACAAGATCATCTCTTCAAGGAAAAGAGGTGCCAGACATCCAAGCAAATGGTGACAAAAACTAATTATATAAAGTAGATGAAGATATACTCACATCTGGTTTACAGTCAGCTACAATGCCAAGAACCGTATCCTCAGCACAAGGTGTATACTGCAATACAAGGAGAAAATAATGAAACTGTGTCAAACATGTGAAAGATGGAATATTATACCGTAGGCATTCCTACACTCTAGAGTTCTTACATGTAAAATAGGAGATAACTTTTAGCTAAATAATCTTAAGAATGATTCATCCTGATTCAGTCTGATATAGACATGTAGATGCCTTATGCTTGCTTAATAGACATGCCACCTGTTCCAGATAATGATTCTACCAGAATAAAATAGCATCCTGAATATCGTCAGGCACTCATCAAACTCAAAAAAGAGATCTATCCCGGCAGTGAGAACAAATCCTTGGACATGCACAAGGTAGGAAGCAAACTTGAAATGGGGCAAAAATAGACACTTCAAACAGAGAAATGCATCTTCAGCCACTGATGAGGTTATCTTTCTTTCAATTTTATAGAAAGAGTAATAAGAATATCAACTCATAATAGAAGCATAGAACAAAGAAAACATACAACCTTCAGGAAAAATTAGCATCTCATCATCATTGCAGGACATGAGAACTGCGTACACCATCAAGTTGAATGTGCATATGATACTTTGTACAAATTAATGTGGTGATCAGTAAAAATTGATGCCACATGTGTTTGATATGCTCAGGTTTGTCGAAACTACTCATTCCGCTATACTCGTCAAAACCTATCTTTTGGCAGTTGATTCCGAGATGAGGGGAGCCTGGGTGCAACAGTAAGTTGCTCCATCGTGAATTGGAGGTCAAGGATTCAAAATCAGAATCAGCCTCGTTGTAAAAAGCAAGGATAAGGCTGCATATAATTGACCCTCCCCACACCCTGAAATGCAGGAGCTTCATGGCATTGGGCTGCCCTTTTTTGGTAATTGGGTCCTTTATGATTCTGGTAGAGAGTAAAAACAACTACACAAGTGATCGACTTTTGTAGTTACGGGTCTGAGTGTGGTCTGGACTATGTGTAAGTGCATGTGTGTCTTCAGGGAGGAGGCCACAAATACTCACTCTCTTCTGCGAGCTCTCGACCCAGTACTTGTTTGGCTTCGAGAACCTCAACTTTCCGGCCTTGATCACGGTGATTGTGTCGCCATCCTGAAGAAGCATTGTGAAATTAAATTCCCCCGGCAGTAACCAAGTCGAAAAAGTCCACCTTTAATTAAGCATTTTGAACCCAGGAATATTTTACAAATCCTCACCTGGCGCAACCCTGATCCCAATTTAATTGTCTGGTTGGTCATCTTCGAGAGGTCCAGGGCGACGTCCCCAGGAACCTAAATAACATCATTGACAGGAAAAAGAAAGTGTTACGAGAGAGACACAAACGATGGAAACTGGAAGGAGGATTGAAACTCACAACAATCTTGTCAACAAGGCATTTTGTCGAGGAAGCAGCTTCTTGTACTTGCATCCTGACCGTCATGATCCGCTCGTATAAAAACTCCCAACTGTATGACTTGACTCCTTCCGCCGTCGTAGGAAAGAGGAAGTCCGACGGAAGTGACGGAGGCAGGGAGGGAGTGCCAGGCCAGGCCGCTACGAAGGGATCAGATATATTATTTAGTCTATTTGTTATCATTATATCATTAAATAATTAATAAATAAACTTAACAATAAAATTTAATGCACTTCAGCAATGAAACGAAAGATCTATGGTTATTATTATGTGATTATTATATTTTACATTTTAAAAAATAAATTAATTTTAAAAATTATAATATTACTTAAATATTTTACAACATATCACGTACCGAATTTTCTCTAATATTGTCAAGTCGCTAGCAGAATCTGCAAACCATGGTTTACAAAATTTATGGCGTCAAAAATCGGATGAGTCTGCGAAATTTCCCTCGACATAAATATTTTGTGACAAATAATAGAAAAATAATAATTAGATGTCGAAGGATGATATCTTGACATTATTCCGCAATTCTAGTTGGAATTTTCAAAGTTATTTTATGTGGGGACTTACTTTTTAACTCAGTGGTTAACACAATTAATATGTTGCTTTTTAGGTCACTGATATGTATTGTTCACGAGTAATATTTTGTGTATCGAATCCGGTATATAAAGTTATGTCAAAGTATAACGTTTAATTTTATTGACTAAAAAACAGTGAAAAATTTCATTCTGCACAAAAAAAGATGTATGCATCAGATCTGTACGACGTATATTTTCGAGCATTAAATAGAAAATGTGCTCAGCGAAAAAATACAGGAATAAAATATTTTATGAAAAAGTGAAATATTTTATTTCACAAATGAAATATTTAGTATAGAATTAAAATATTTTATTAAATTTCATTCTTGTAACAAAATAGCTGATATAGAATTGAAACATTTTCTTAACTCCCGTTTACTTCGTTGCATGCACGTAGCTCATCACATTGCACCATCTTTCTCGACCCCTCACTTATACACAAATTTTCAAAGGCATTGGACTCTACTTGCACCTAATCTTTGTATGACTTTCTTCCAGTCGAGGTGAGGAATCGACGGGATGGGATTTGGGACTCCGGGGAGGTGGATTAACTTCCATTCTCGTGCTCTTCTAATGGGTATAACCCATCTATTTATAGAGGTGCATCCCCCACAACCCCTCCGTCCCTCTCGCACCCCTTTTCTCTCCCGTGATTCCCGGTGGACGATTGCCAGAATTTGGCGCCGAATAGACTTTTAGTCCATTCGGTGCCGCCATCGTTGACGTTGACCATCTACCAACATCTCCCACTTGGCCAACAAACTATTATACCCCACTATTCGTGAGTGGCATAATATTTCTGTCGAAACACTCCCACTATCCGTGAGTAACTTTCGACATACTCTCACTTGACCAACTGTTCCCCACTGTCCGTAAGTAATATTTTCATCCACCATCACTATTCATAAATTCCATACTCTCATTATCCATGAGTAGTATTTCCGATACACTCCCACTGTCCGTCAGAGGTATCATTATTCCTATTGTCTCACTATGTGTGAGTACTGTTCCGATACACTCCCACTATCCGTCAGAGGTATCATTATTTTCATTATCCATGAAAATATTCTTTTCTAGCTTATATATTCCTAAGCCCCATTAAGCCAACATGCTTAATGAAATTTTCTGCTGAGATACTTTTCGTCAAAGGATCAGCAATCATATCACTTGTGGGAACATAAGTCACATTTATTTCCCCTTTCTGTACAATATGTCGAATATAGAGATATTGTACTTCAATATGTTTTCCTCTTGAACTGTTTGCTCCACTATTAATCAAGTTAATAGCCGCTTGATTATCACAGTACATCTCAATTGGTCCATCTACCAAGTTGAGATTTAAATCGTTCAAAAATCTTTTGATCCAAACTGTATGAATGGCAACTGTACTACATTCAACGTACTCAGCTTCCTGTGTGTATCGAGCAACACACCCCTATTTCTTGCTTCCTCAAGAAACAGCACCACCACCAAAGATGAACAAATGCCCCGACGTGGACTTTCCGTCATCTTTATCTCCTCCAAAGTCTGCATCCGAATATCCGAGAACCGCAAGCGTATCAGCTTGATAAATAAGACTGTGGTGTAAAGTTCCTCTTAGATATTTCAAAATCCTTTTAACAGCTTCCCAATGTGCTGAACCATGATTACTTTGGTATCTACTTATCAAACTGACTGGGTATGCCAAGTCCGGTATTGTACACATCATTGCATGCATCAAGCTTCCCACTGCTTGTGCATATGGCACCTTGAGCGGCTCCTGTCCCTCTCCGGGGCATTGACCCTTACACAACCGTTTCTGATAGACTAACTGTGTAGGTGTCGGATTGCTATTCTGCATTCCGAATCTCTTGAGTACAGACCTTAAATATTTCTCTTGGTTTATAGTCAACATTCTAGACTTTCTATCCCTTAGGATTTGTACACCAAGAACATATGATGCCTCACCAATGTCCTTCATCTCAAACTTTCCACTAAGTTCAAATTTGACTTTATTCAACATTTCTATGTCATTACTGGTGAGTAAAATATCATCCACATATAGGGATAGCATGATATACCTACTCCCACTATTCATGACAAACACAGTTATCCAACTTGTTTGAAACAAACCCTAGTTAGACAACTACTTCGTGAAATTTGAGATACCATTGTCTAGAAGATTATTTTAAACCATATATTAATTTCTTTAACTTGCATACCCTTTCATCTTAGCCTTCCACCTGAAATCCCTAAAGTTGTTGCATATAGATGTCTTCATTCAACTCTCCGTTAAGGAATGTTATTTTTACATCCATCTGGTGCAGCTCCAGATGAAAATATGCAACAATAGCCAAGATCATTCTTATTGATGCAAACTTAGCCACTAGAGAATATATTTCTTGAAAATCTATACCTGGTTTCTGTGTAAACTCCTTTGTAACTAACCGGACCTTATATTTATCGATAGACCCATCAGCTCGAAGCATTTTCTTGAATACCCATTTGCATCCTATAGCATTTCGATTCTTTGGTACATCACATAATTCCCATACATTGTTCATTTTCATAGAATCAATTTCTTCATTCATAGTTGTAAGGTTTCGCACAGCACCTACGGGCGACGCAGCGGATAACAAAAATTCATTTGCCCGATCCCGATGTTGTGGAAAGCTTAATCAGTGCTCTAATCGGTGTTTCTAAGACCCTAATTACGGGTTGCGTGTTTCACCTTGCGCGGAACGACGCTGTCCGCGATGCCCGATGCAGAATATCGAGCCGCACGGCTGTACGGCCTCTAGAGCAGATCCACACGGACCCGTGCGCAGTGACGGTACCTCCCCGGCACGACCTTCCCCGGCCCTTTTTCACCTTCTGTAGAAAGAGAGCAAGAGGGAGGAAAGGGGAGGAGCTAATCCTCCTCTTAAGCCTTAATACTTGCTTAGCCTAAGAGTTGGAAGAAGAAGCTCGAATGAGCTTCACGTAAGATCTATATATAGAGTTTATCATTATTAGAAAAGGACTCCAAAAGACCGAAACTGTATATATGTCATATCTCATATTATACATATGTATTAAGCTCTATTTACACTCATTTTCAAAAGGAATTAAATAGAAATAATACATACATTTGTATAATAATAATCCGTCACCCAACAATCCATTGTGTGTGATCCTCTAGGCCCATAGTCACTCGAGTTTAAGGCCCATTAACTTCTAATTCCCAATTAGAAGTAAATTAAACGTATTATTCACGTCTACTAGAGCCGAATAATAGTTTAATTCATTCCGAACCTTCGATCATGTTGGGTCAAACAAATCTGCGTGATTCTAGAGGACGTCGGGTTTAAACCAGCCTGTCTGATACCTGTAAGTCCACAGTTACTGCATCGATATAATCCCTCGCTCCTTCTATGAGTCTGGTACGATCGAGGGTATGGTTCTTGTCAAACCCCATGATCGTGCCATTTGACTATGACCTCCTTAAAGTGTATGACGTCCGTTCTAAACGAACTCACACAACCCTGGCCAGAGATTTAACGGAGCGTCAATGTCATGACCCATTAACTATCTGATATTTACCCGACAGTGAGCGATCCCTTCTTGACCATTGACGATCTTCACACGTATCATGGAGTGGTTAATGACTCGACAACTCATGACTTATGGTTAAAGTCACTTAGCCAAGTAATTAAACCATTCCAGTCCTCGTGTAAGATCCGATCAATGTCTCAGGTCAAAGGACCAACGATGCTACTGAGACAGTTGGATCTTCAGTTGACATTAGGTATAATCAACCATCTGAAGATCCAATAGCGGATCAGTTCAGTGTACATCCTCCAAGGACATACACCTACACATATGTGTTGGTGCCCCGCACCAATGACCATGAGACTGGTCGCTGACACATCATGTGTACTGGTTTAATAGGTAATCAAAGTCCCCGAGTGATTACCTTCCAACCAGGAACAGTTTAAGGTATGTGTACATGTAAAGTCAATCTCATGTTCGAGATCCCATCTCGAGCTGACTTTACAACCACATATCCTAGGGATAACGTAAAGTAACACAATCGCATATTTACGCTCAAACACCACTTTATTAATAATGAACAAGATTGTACAACTATTGGACCTACCCGACCCGAAATTGGCATGTAGCACACCAACACTAACAATCTCCCACTTGAACTACAGCCAATTGCCCACAACCTTGAGGCCCATCTTATCCCGATGACGCTCAAATACAGTCTGTGTCAAAGGCTTAGTCAGTGGATCTGCTGTGTTGTCTTCTGACGGTACACGCTCTACCGCCACATCTCCACGATCAACAATCTCCCGAATAAGGTGAAAGCGCTTGAGAATATGCTTTGACCTTTGGTGAGATATCGGTTCCTTCGCCTGGGCGATGGCCCCATTATTATCACAAAATAATGGGATGGGAGCCGATATCTCGGGAACTACGCCAAGTTCCAATATGAGTTTCTTCATCCAGACGGCTTCTTTAGCAGCTTCAGCTGCAGCAATATATTCCGCCTCCGTCGTCGAATCTGCAGTCGTATCTTGCTTGGAGCTTCTCCAACTGACTGCCCCTCCATTCAACATGAATACAAATCCAGACATGGATTTGCAGTCATCTGGATCTGACTGGAAACTTGAATCTGTGTAAGTTCTAAGCTGTAGGTCCTCTCCTCCATAAAGCAGAAAAAGATCCTTAGCCCTTCGCAGGTACTTAAGGATGCCCTTTACTGCCTTCAAGTGCTCTTCGCCTGGATTTGCCTGATATCTACTGACAATGCTTAAAGTATTGACAACATCAGGCCGTGTACATAGCATTGCATACATGATTGACCCTATCGCCGAAGCATAGGGTACCTTATTCATGTGTGCCACATCCTCAGAAGTTTTAGGACTCATCCCTTTGGATAGGCAAATTCCATGTCTCATGGGAATGAGATCTCTCTTGGAATTTTCCATCCTAAACTTTTTGAGGATAGTGTCTATGTACATGGATTGGGATAATCCTAGCATCATTTTATATCTATCTCGATAGATCCTTATGCCCAGCACATAGGATGCTTCTCTCAAATCCTTCATGGAGAAAGTTTTGGACAACCAAGACTTGGTTGATGTCAACATCTCTACATCATTCCCAATGAGTAAGATGTCATCAACGATCCTTTCTCCTTTTCATGAGATTCTTCTTCCTCTAGATTTTCTAGAAATGTTGCATCCCTGTATTCAACGATCCCTTTTTCCTTATGAAAAAATCTATAACCAGATGATTTCTCATAATACCTTATGAATCTACATTTCAATGTCTTTGAGTCCAATTTATCTCTAAGTTGACTCGGAATGGGAACGTGGGTAATTGACCCCCACTTCTTGAGGTAACTCAAACCGGGTTTCCTCCCATTCCATAATTCATAAGGTGTACTTTCTATGCATTTTGTGGGGATTGCGTTTAAGATATGATTTGCCGTAAGCAATGCCTCTTCCCACAAATTCTTAGGGAGATCTGAATGCGATAGTATACATCTAACAACATTCATTAAAGTTCTATTCTTTCTTTCTGCCATACCATTCTGTTGTGGCATATAAGGCATTGTCACATATTTTTTAATTCCGTGTTCTTGACAATATAACTCGAATTCCTTTGAGTTATATTCCTCACCTCTATCCGTTCTTAACACCTTAATATTCCTTCCATGTTACCTTTTCACTTCCATTCTATATTTCCGGAAGTAATCAAATGCCTTTGATTTTGCAGAAATCAGATAAACATAGGCAAATCTGGAATAATCATCTATGAAGGTTATGAAACATTCCTTGTTGTTATATGTCTTTATACTTAGGGGGCCACAAATATCCGAGTGGACCAACCCTAATAATTCGTTTGATATATGTCCTACTGCGAAGGGTTTCTTAGTCATTTTTCCTACTAAGTAATGTTCACAATGTGTTAGTTCCACATTTGACAAACCCGACAGTAGACCCATCTTTATCATTTGTTCCATTTTAGATTTTCCGGGATGCCCCAATCTAAAATGCCATAGATCATATTCCGATAAAGAACACAAAGAATACTCAGAAACTTCAATATTATTATTCTCGGTGTCAATTACAGGGATACAAAATAAATCATTCTCGGGGACAAACTCCTCCATGGCGAGTACTTTCTTTTCCTTCCCTATTGACACTCAGTTATTGTAGAACCGCACTTCCAGGCCATTTTTCATCAAGGTCGGCACAGAGATTAAATTCCGTAAGATTTCAAGTGCATAGAACACATCCTTGAGGACCACGATGTTGCCCCCAAGATCCAGCCTATATGTCTCAACACATTCTACATCTAGATAGGTGTTGTTACCCATGTATATCCTTTGTTCTCCTGCCTTGAGATTGTTTAGCGTCACCAGCCCCTTCTTCATCTTTGCAATGTGATGAGTGGCTCCAGAATCGACCCATCATTCATTTGAGTCGGCCATCGCGGCATTGCATTCCGTGACGTCGATGAATTCTCTCTTTCCGGCTCTTCTATTTTCTGGGTGTTTGTTTCCACCCTCATTTCCGTGCTTTTGGGGACAGTCTGCCATAAAGTGGCCAAACTTCCCACATGTGTAGCAAGCACCACGAGGAACTTTCTTTCATTTTCCTTGGAACTTGTTGCCCTTAAACTTGGGCCTTTGTGTTCCGAGTGGACGATTCTGGTCGGTGGACTTCCGGTGTACAGCATTGGCCTCTTGCAGGTTCGCTTCTAGTTCTTTTCTCCTGGCCATTATATCTTGCTCGATTGCTAACCGAGCTGACAAGTCCGTGACACTTTATTATAGAACCACTTATTCTTAAGGTTGTGGCAACCATGTCCAATGATACTGGTAAACTATTTAATATAGTCGCCACCTGCATCTTCTCTGAAATTTTGGTTCCAGCAGTCGATAGCTCCTTAGCCATGACAATCATTTTATTCACATGCTCGACTACGCTATCACCTTCCTACATCTTACATGTGTTGTAACGATGCAACAAGAGTTGAGTATTCACCTCGATTTTGGTGTCATACTTATCTTTGATAGCTTTCCACATTTCATCGGAGGTTTTGTAAGTTTCGAAAAACCTTATCAAATTGTCCTCCATGAACATGAGCATTAGGCTCTTAGCCCTTTTGTCATCTATTAACTATTACTCCTGTTTTTTCTTATACACTTCCGTGGATGTTGCATTAATTTCTAGAGCATTGGTGTCAATGACATGTTCTATGTTGTCATGGATAAGGGCATATCGGATTTTTCGATGTCACATGTCATAATTGATTCCATTACGTTTGTCCAATTTTACCAGCTCCGAAGCAATGAACTTACTGGTCATTATGATTAAAATGAATCTGAAAATTGGGCAGCTTAATTTAATAAACCAAAATATGATGACAAAAATTAATCTAGGATCTATGTTGATTAATTCTGTCATTTCTTTGTGAGGGGTTTTGTATTTTGTTTTATCTTATTTAATTTGTGGTCAAAATAACTAATTAACAGAAAATGATTAGAGATGCAAGAATAACATGTCCAAATATATAAGAATTTTTTTTCTTTTTTTAACTGATCACTAAATTACAAAGATCAATATAATTGTGAATTAATCTCTTAAAACATGAATAGTTATCTATGTTTTTAAATGTCAATAAGTAGAGATATAACTATTCAAGAATTAATCAAACATGTTTATGTCATTTGAACAGAGTATGGTTATAAATAATTTTTAATCAGGATATTAGAAACATATTATATCAATTTTCATGAAAGATGACAGGGCAGTTCACATTGCAAAAGAAATTCTTTTGAGTTATAATTGATGCAGGGTGATGCACAGAAAACACAAAAATTTATGCATAATGAATCTATTAATTGAACAGGGTTAGACACGATACAGCAACAGGGGTGGTTGGCTATGTATTGTAAAAATATTGTTTTAATTTGACTGGATGTGATGATCTTTCAAAATCTTAAAAGAGTTCACTCGAGCACAGGAGAAAGAATAAAGACATCCTCGATGATAGTGCAAGGAGGCTCCCCGTGAAGAGTTTACGCAAAACAAAAGAAAACTCTCATTATTCTTTTTTATTAGTCTACAGGTTCTATGCTAGTAGCCTATTAAGATACTATGTGATTATTTTATATGCACAGCCTTCTTTCCCAAATGCCCCAAGGGTTCGACCACCTACCTGCAGGGTGAAGACCGAGGAGAGCGAGGTGAGGACGGCCGGTGACGTCCGGGTGGATGCAAGCGGTAGAGTCGCCGGAGAGGGATGCGCTGCTGTGGAGGAACGCGGGAGACGTGCCGGCGGTGAGGAGTCGGAGGAGGACAGCAGCGGCAGCAGCAACGCGGCGAGGGCTGTCGTAGAAGCGGGTGGCAGCGACGCGGTGGTGAGGACGGCGTCCGGGCGGTGCCACAGCGGCAGAGGGTCCTTGCTGCGACGGGGGCCGATTGCTGGGAGAAGGTCTTTGCTCTCTTTGCTGAGCGGCAGCAGGGACGGAGAGCGGCCGTCGGCGTTTCAGCGGCTGGGAGATCAGGCCCCGACGCGGTCCGACTGCAGCAGCGGCGTCGGCGTGGTGGTGCTGGTAGCAGCAGCAAACGGACTAGCAGAGGACGCCGGCGTTGGCGAGCGGCCGGGAGAGCCGGGTCACCGGCGCCGAGGCGTGACTCTGATATCAGTGTAGTACTTTCAAGTGTTTCGATAGAAATATTATATCACTCATGGATAGTGGGGGTATACTAGTTTGTTAGTCAAGTGGGAGATGTTGGTATCGAATGAACTAAAAATTTATTTGACGTCAAACTTTGATAATTATCCACCTAGAATCACGGGAGAGAAAAGAGGTGTTAGAGAGACTTATAGGTTGTGGGGGATGCATCCCTATAAATAGATAGGTTATATCCTTCGGAATAGCACGGCCAAGGAAGTTAATCCATCTCCCCGGAGTCCCAAATCTCATCCCGTCAATTCCTCCCGTCGATTCCTACACAGTGGAGGTGAAAAATCGATGGGATGAGATTTGGGACTCCGGAGAGATAGATTAACTTTATTGCTTATGTTATTGCTCTAGTTCTTCCGATGGGTATAACCTATCTATCTATAGGGGTGCATCCCTCACAACCCCTTCATCCCTCTCGCACCCTTTTTCTCTCCCGTGATTCCCTGTGGACGATTGTCAGAGTTTGACGTCAAACGGACTTTTAGTCCATTCGGTGCCGCCATCGTTGACGTTGGCCATCTACCAATAATTTTGCCCCAATAAATAGGAGTTTAAACCACCATCTCGGTGCATCCCCATGCTTTAGTTTCTTCCATTCCTTAGAATAGTTAGAATAGATACTACGCTTCTTGTAAGTTCTAATGGGATTTTTCCCTTTATGTGATTTCTCTTTCGTAGGAGCCATGGAAAGAAAACTCTCCACTTCTGGCCGGCTGGAAGGAAAGGAGATAAAAGATCCACTCTCTCCCACCTTGTACTCTTTGGTGCACCATCTCATTCTTTCATTTCTTCAGAGTAACATCTGCATTTATTTCTTCCTTTCAAGTCGATCTAAATGACAATCGCGATCATGTTACTCATGTATTGAGGATGCATGCTAAGGTTTACACTCAGTAGTAACAAACCAGGTGGTAAAATGAGTTACACCATAACATCTTCTCTCTCTCACTACTCAGTAGTAACAAACCAGGTGGTAAAATGAGTAACACCATAACATCTCTCTCTCACTCAGTAGTAACAAACCAGGTGGTAAAATGAGTAACACCATAGCATCTCTCTCTCTCTCTCTCTCTCTCTCTCACACACACACACACACACACACACATTTCAGAGAATTATTACCCACAAGCCGACTCAAAAGCAGAGAAAAAATGAAAAAAAAATACATGCTTTGAAGAGTTTTACATACATAGGACGTATACAAGGCGCCATGATTGGCATAAGTTTCCACATTTCAGAAAATTATTACCCACATGCCTACTCAAAAGCAGAGAAAAAAATGAAAACAAATTGCATGCTTTGAAGAGTTTTACATACATAGGACGTATACAAGGTGCCGTGATTGGCAGAAGTTTCCTTCTTGGCAATAGGTTTGTGAGGCCTGCGGACTACAGCAGAAGCAAACAGGTCGCATGACACACACAAGCTTGAAGCCTGAATAAGGTAATCACTTCTTTTTGATATAAGATTTGACATTACTGTACAGATTTTTACACATATGTAAGAGGGTATGATCCAAGAAGGGGAAAAAGAAGCTGTATGTTCATTGCCTCTCATTCCGAACACAGACATCCAGACAGATTTTCTCCAGCATCCCACAAAAATCTTGGGGAATCAGAAGGAAATCCTTGCAAGGGAAAACTCCATCCCACTGCTTAGTATTTGTCACGGAAGACTCTCTGAATCGAGCTCTCTTTACTTCTTGCTATCAGTTGGTATGAAAAGCCCCCCTTCAGAGAGTCAGGACCAATCACCGTCATGATGATAGCATTCCCTACTGGTACACCACAGTTGTTGAGGAGAAGAAACAGAATGCAATCCTCACCGAGAACATGGAATGGCTAATTTTTGTCCATTGAAATTTTAAAAGGCAGATTGTACACAAAAAAGATGGCATGGTCACCATGGCTGATTTTGAAATGGTCTGACAACTGCTTCAAAGGCCCTGCAAACGTGCATTCAGAGATTGGGCAACAACAAGTTGAATAAATACATGTTTTTTGGTGAAAGTTTGTGTGTAACTGACTCATCTACCTGCATCCATTGCGGGTGTAAGGACAGGACACTTTGATAGATTCAATGACAGTTTCAAGTGCGAGGCAACGGCTTGGACCAATTGGACATGAGCAAGAGTGGCATTTTTTTTCATCTTGGTGCAACAAGAAAAGCATGCAATATGTCCATTCCTGCACTGGATTATCAAACAGAAAAAAGCCAGATCAAATGAACTTTGTAGGTTAAGCTGATCACTGAAAAGAAAGAATGCACATGTTGCTCCAAGACAGTTCCAACTAACAGAAAGCAAATGAAAGAATTTCAGTAAGGCAAAATATGCTTAGGCTGTGAATTTTGCCTAATAATAATTCACAAGACCTTACAGTTCACATACAATGTATGTAGGAGTTAGCTTCATATATCAAGACCATGATCTTCTCTCCTTTTCCCCACTCTTTTCTCTCTTGTGGAAAGAGATGACGCTATGCATGTAAGGATGACTATAATCAACGTAAGGTTAAACATTTTAAATCTAATGATTGTGAAGGAATACCACAGTCACTTCACAAAACTTCTGAAATTTGCATAGTTCTGTCACATTCCCAAGAGCATAAGAGGATGAGTGAGTAAGATCATGGTAGTATGAGTAAGAAAAAGCATGCCAAATACGTTCTTTCTTAAGGAGTTTGTTTGGAGTAAATAATACTACTCAAAGTAAGAAATGGAGTAGCAAACCAAGTGATAGTAGACTTCAAAGATTCTTTCTTTAACATCTTCATTAGTACCTTCATCTATGTATGGGCATAAATGAAGTTTATGATTCTCTTTGCCTTCTTAAAAACAGTTGCAAAGAATGGTAGCTCAAAACTATCCTCTATCATTAAGTCAAGGCAACGTGATACACATGGAGTCCAATGCAAATCTTTTCTTTTCTCCATTAACTTTTGCCTTGCTGACTTATAATTTGCTGCATTGTATGTAATTACTTGGACCAAAATTTCCTCACCCATCTCCTGAGTGACAGCATCAATAAGATGAAATAACATAATTCTAAACTAATCATGGTATAATTAGGAATTGATCTCATAACTGCATATCCTAGATTTAGATTTGTTTCTACCATTAATAGTTGGGTTATCTCGTGATTTGTAAATAGATCATCATAGATATAAGTATGTACTGAGCCTCCTATTCTGTCATGTGAGAATGATTAAACCTAATGTTATGACTAGTACATGGATATATTTAAATTCATGTTCTCGTTTTTTAAATTTTGGTGTTACTACTCGTAAAGTAACATATATATATATATATACACACACACATATATAACGGTAACTGTGAATAAATGCTGGTGACAGGAAAGGAGGAGGATTTCTTTTTCTTTCTTTTTTGACATTGACACGCCCATTCGTGTGAAATTGTATCTAAGAATTTACATTTGTATCTGTATACATACTCTTTTATACGTGATATTTTGCTGGTCAAGTGAGAGGAGAGAACAAATTCCCATCCTACATCAATCTCTGGTGCGATAATCTACAAACAATTCCAAGTCAACATGTCCATACTAACATAGCCCCCAGTATTTCCTTATTTGCGCCAGTGTTCTTTTTCTAATGCGTGAAATGGCATTTACATGGCGATAATTACTTGAATGGTGATCTTAATGTAGGAGAGAAACTGTCTTTTCACGTTTCTTTCATGTTTGATCGGATTAAGGAATCTTTAATCTAGAGAACGTGTACGAATCATATGATTTGTGATGATTAATTCATAGAGTAGAGCATGTTTACGGCGGCGTAGTGAGAGGCTCAAGCTCGTGTAAGAACACATCCATCCAAAAATAGTGAGTAGAAGTGGAACCGTGTCAGACAAATTCTTCAAGTCCGTAAATATTATCGTACGATGAAGGTTACAATTAATTTAGCTACAACAGCAAAGTAAATAATGATGATTAATTTCCCTATACAATTGCTCGAAATAGTATCTATTTCATTACATCAAGCAACTAATTTCATCTATTCTTACCCTGTTATCCACTTTTCTGCTTGGTTATCTCATGAATTTCTTGAAGTTGTGTTTCCAAATACAGCCTAAGAAAAGCTTGCAACCAATAAGGTGACAAACAAAAAATGGCTTCTTGATGTTTCAGTCTGAGTGTTGGGATCCAAGGCTCTGTGAAGATCATCGTGATTTGTTTTTGTTTTTGTTCCCGTTTCCTGCAACCATTCTGACTTCTTCAGGTGCAAAAATTCAACAACACGTATCAACAAGGAAATCATCACAAACCATATGATTCTTTTGCCCACAATCGAGATGGAAACAACCCCAACAGCGTTTGCATTTGATGTAATTTCATGCTGCGATTAAAACAGTGAAATGGTAGTGTGGTTGGCACTATACCAAAATGTTTTAGGGACCAATGACAAATAGGAAAATTGTTCACGTGCAAAGAGGGCCAACAGTACTCAAACAATGTACAGATTTTCTATATCATCACAAAATGGACCAAGGAATTCTCAAAGTTGTGGACCAGAGCATGATACAGATGATCATGTATAAAAAAACAAAATTGCAGCTAAAGGCTCTATTAGTGGACACCTACAATGTACAATGTCCCCCCATAACAAAGTAAACCTCTTTACTTTGGGGACACTCGTGCAATCCAACAGGTTTTTCCCTTATCAATTTGCATATACTAGAAGGTGTACGTTCACCTGGCATCACTTGACCGCAACTCGCTTTTGTCAAGGTTTCCCAACAGATCCCAGTGCCTACTTGCCCATGATATCTTTTTAGTCAATGTCACCTTTGGACGAGATTTTCTTATTATAATAATGGCTCAGCAAGGTTGGCAGGATCTGCAGACGCTTGCTTGCTATCTGGAATCTGACATTAATCTGCATCTCCAAGCCCATCACTACCATCCCCTCTCTTCGATATGGGAGCCATATGGGAAACATGTTTCTTGCTCTGGGCAGCAATTTCAGCATTCTTTCGAAGAACAGCACCTGGAGATGGATAGGGCCGCTGCTGAAAAAGAGGACCCTGAAAACACCAGCAGTAAGAGTAATCATTATTTGAGTAATTCCTCACTACCATCTAATTCAGAGAAAATGGGTTTATGGGCCAACCGAAGACTTGGAAATTGGCAACAAACTAAAAATAAATAAATAAGAAATACATGACATTACAGGAATAAATTGGGGAAGGTACTAACGATTAGCTAAACCAGATGATGTGTTGTTGATAGAATAAACAGCATTAAAAAACCGCTAGGGATCAGAAACATCATACCTGCTCTCTTTTTGAAAAAGAAACTATCCACCATCCAAAGACTAAAGGTTGACGGAATAGTGGTGCACAAGAGAACTATTCTACTATGACAATTAATCTTCGTTCTGGTTTGAGTTTGATCCTATCACATCAACAATAGTTAATGTCTAAATGAACATTGACTTATGCAACTGCATGACAGATGAGGGTCACAAGAACATAGATGGTACATGTGTTTTGAGATAGCAGAGTTGTACAAACAAGCATCATTATATCATTTGTCAAAGATGTGATGAAAGTATAGATATTCACAAGGGAATAAACGCAAAAGCCTATATACCAATCCTCCACTGCATTCATATTTTATCTACTTATCCTTTCTCCCGTTTTCATTAACTTCATATTTATCCAACAGCTAGCCACATGACATAACCCTTTGGGACTGGTTATTAATTGATATATGGTCATCAAACTAGCATAAATCCCTATATCTGGCTTCCAAGATCCTAATAGCTTTAAATTGACGGATAAAAAAATAATGATATATTAGATTAAATAGTCATAATTCATCTGAATATTTCATGGGAAAAACATAGAATTTTCAAAGTTATAAGACAACGTACTGTGGCAGTCGTATCTGCAGCTCGTGGTTGCACACCTTTTAGACCAACAACCCTAACAAAATCAGGTATATGATGAGGTGAGCAGAGCTTACATCTAAGGAGTCTGTAAATGATCACCGAGAGCAAATATCTAGGTAACAAACTGAATCAAATGATTTAACAATGTCTAAAAGAATAAGCATGCTATGTTCATAATCTTAAAGCTTTACACAATCTACCTTCTTCGAAAAAAAACTTAAAGATTTAAACATCAAAATCATCATTAAAAAATTTAAAATGCAAGATACGATCTTCCTCAATTTTATTGATCATTCATGTATGCATGCATTTTATCAGTTTGGTTCACCTACAACCTTTATCATAGGAAACTCAACCATCCTTAAGTAAACATAGGTAATACAAGGAAAAGGTGGATTTTGTCTTTTGAATATTATAAACATTTAATCATGCTTAGGGTAATGGTTAGTTTCTTGGACATAATTTCAGTTGCATGGAAGAGATTAGGTGGATGTTGTGTATGATACCTCATAGATAAATGAAGAAAATTAATGTAATACCATCTTTATTTAGAGTCATGCATGGCACCTTAAAGTCCTCACGTCATTCAGAACGTAGTGAACAATGTATCATATTTATGGTTTAATGGTTGCATATGTTGAAATTTCTTACCCAGATTAACAAGCAAGGCGGTCACTGCTTTTGATGCATAGTTGTATACCATTTTTTGAGATGTGTCCTTATGAAGATCTTTGAGGTTTCATAATATCTCCGAGAAGCACTCCATGAGTGAGAGGAGAATGATCAGCTGCAAAGGCTGGCTATAGAGGTGCATGTCGTGGTTCGAAAGCAATTTTGAGCTCCCAAGCAATTATGGCAGCGAAGTAAGAATTGTTTGCATATTCCAAGGTATTATACTACAGGAATGTTGGCTATAAGTGTACGCTTTAAAATAAGTCTCATTATATATGACAATTTTGTGATTAGCTAAATACACCCAGTGCTCCAAAAGTGAAGTCATGGACGAATTCTTGGCAAATGACAATTTTACAAAAAAGAAACCTATCAACACAGATCACTTCCTTTCATTCTATTCCTTTTAATAAGCATTTCAACGTGTTTCTTAACACATGCCAACCTATCAACACAGATCACTTCCTTTCATTCTATTCCTTTTAATAAGCATTTCAACGTGTTTCTTAACACATGCCAACCTTTTAATAAGCATTTCATTGTGTTTCTTACCACATATCAACATTTTAATCAGCATTTCATTGTGTTTCTTAACACACGTCAACCTCTGAACCCACCCTCCCTCCCCCTCCCCCTCTCCCCCCCAAGGGCCATCCTATTTCCATGAGTTTTCTTCACTTTAGTATTTGACATCTTCATTAATTTCCAGACTTATGGATGTGAGGGAATTCACTGACATTCCAAAAACTGGCCTTAGAAACACCAAAATAAAATTTTAGCAAGGTCAAAGAATAAAGATAAGCATAATAATACTCTCCCTCCCCACCCCAAACCTTCATCCCATTTCCTTGAGTTTTCTTCAGTTTAGTATTTGATATCTTCATTAATTTCCATCCTTACGGCTGTGCAGGAATTCATGGACATTGCAAAAGCTGGCCTTGGTAACACCAAAATAAAATTTTAGCATTGTCAACGAATAAAGACAAGCATAATAATACATAAAAGACAATCTAGAAAGAAAGGTGCATATGCAAAGAATTTCAGCAGCTTACCAACCACCACGAGGAGCATCTGAATAAGAACTTGGGTCCATAGGGTCCAATTCATCATCCTCGGTGAAAGTACGTTTCTTTCTGTTACCTTTACCAAAAGGAGGTTTGGAACTTGACCTATAAAATAATCATAACAATTCATAGTAAGAGCATGGGTTAACCTCTGAAAACCCCCTTCAAAAGAAAATGTCTTATCCTATTGACTTCCATGTTCATGGTGGAGAAGAAAATGAATAGGATGATCAAATTCCGACAAACCAAAACGATTACAATCATATACCTCTGTTTAGGTATTGTACATCCTGAACTGTCCTTGGGGATTATCTTCCCTGTTTGCTGATGACCACCAGAATGGGAAGAAGCATGTGATTGAACAGGAAGATTGAGGACCCTGCATTCCAATTGCCAATGGAACTACTAAGTAACCATAAGGAGTTACAACTTCACTGTCAAAAATACAAACAGTACATGACAAAGTCTAGTGGTTAGGATAAACATAATTATTACACTAAAACATTGATGACATCATCTCTTAAAGCCAAGATAACCCCACGGGAATGTTATGACGGGATGGGATATGCATGAAGACAGAAGCAGTCAATAAGAAATATAATCCCCATTACAATAAAGAAAGGTAAACCTCACATAGAACTGAAAATAAATGCACAGAATACCGTGCACAGTGGTTGCAGTAGCCCCATTGCTGCACAAGACCAACTCCCCATCCACCACATCCCATGCATTTTACCACAGGGGAAGTTTCATGGTTACCGTTTGTAGATTTAGCTGCAGAGACCATCTGGTTGAGCTGTAGAGGGACACTGCCCCCAAAAGTTGGACACTCCCATTGTGACACATGTGTCTTCGTATTATAGTAGTATTTTTGGCCTGTGTAAAAGTAAAGATGTTGAGTGACAGTATGCTGGGAGATGTAGTAAATGCTGGAAACAAAATTAATAATTCAACGTATTCATGTGCCTAGAAATACACATTGCCGAACAGAGGCTACTTTGACAATGAAGAATTCGGTGAACAAACAAAAAGGAACCAATACTTATAGAATAAATGTAATGGCAAAGTGGGAAACCGTGGAGAAAAACAGTTAAACCCAAAGTTGCTACATGTTTTGGACCTAAATATTTGTAAGTATACACAATCATCATGCATAACTCTAAAAGAATATAGATTCAACTAACAATATGCCAACTAAAGCATGCCAACATTACATTTTTACAAAATTAATTCATCAAAAGGGTGATTAGTGTTTAGTATCAAGTCAAACAAAAGGTATTCAACTCACTATCATCGACACTTCCCCGAGGAAAAGATCACACATCCCTAAACCAAACTTGCTTCATTCCCTCTTAATCTAGAATCTTTTCAAAAGTCTAAGGAAACCTTTCAGAAACGCACCATGGTTTCATGCGCTTAAAACTATACAATAAAAATAGTTTACTATCGACAGCCTTCATAGAACTCCCAACAAATGTTTTCCTGTAAACACCACCTCAGAGTGCTGATTCCAAAGGTGCAACGAGTACATTGCCAAGTCTTCAGATCTCTCATTAGATCTAGCCGAATCCAAAGTGAAGGGACAAGGTTTATGATTATGATGGCAATAATAATAATGAATAATAAAATTAACCACAAAGCTCATGGTTAATTCTTAAAGAAGCATGGAAGTGCTCAATGATGTGTAGCCACTACATAATATAAGGAACACTATTACCACATCCAGCTGAAGAACACAAAGGCATGCAAGGAGAGGACCAAGTGAAACTAAGTAGAAAAGATGTCAAGATCTAAGTACAAAGGAAGAAAAGGTAGAAGTTAAACATAAACACAAAGGAATGTTCCATTAATCATGGGTTGATCAAGGTGGATCTATCAAGGACATGAGGAGACTTTATCCTGCCGTCAACCTCTATGAAGTGGGGATTCAATATGTTGGCAGGGATGGCAAACTGATAATGAAGGAATCTGCAGATATGACACTTAAAAGGTATGGTGAGTAAATTTCTCTGTAGGTCGACTTTATGCTGCTGTCAACCTCTGAAGAGGGATTCAATAAGTTGGCAGGGATGGTGAACTGATAATGTGATAACGGAGGGATCTGCAAATATGACACCTAAAGGGTATGGTGAGTAAAACTCCCTATATTGAGACATGAGTAGACTTTGTGCTGCTGTCAACCTCTATGAAGGGGGATTCAATATGTTGGCAGGGATGGCAAACTGATAATGGAGGGATCGGCAAATATGATAACTAAGGGTATGATGAGTAAATGTCTCTATATTGAGACATGAGTAGACTTGATGCTGCCATCAACCTCTATGAAGAGGGATCCGATATTTTGGCAAGGACGGCAAACTGACAATGGAGTGATCTGCAAATATGAAGTCACCTCAAGAATCAACCTCAACAACTTGGAAGTGATGTATTTAAACAAAAAAAGGGTTTGAAAATGCTGGACAGGGTTGGAAATGCTGGCCATTTGTCCTCATAAAAGTAAGTGTACTTATAATATTCTTGTCAAGGTGTTCTAAGGAGCCTACATGGTTGCTTAGCAGTCAACTGCCTAGGCAATGAGCAAGTAGGTGACCATGTGAGATGTAGTTTAAGATTTTCCCTTTATGGGGGGGAGTGAGGGTGGGGGGGTTATGTGGATGGTACCACAACTCTCATTAAATGAAAAGGGATGCACAAGAGATCTAATTTAAGATATAACTTAAACTGGATATTTCTTGTTGGCTTGGATCATTTCAGTAGAATCATAATATCATCTTTAAAAAATAGGTTTTATACACAATCAGCAAAAACACATAAACTAGACAAAAAGTAAAAGACTAAGAAATATTCAAAATAGGTAGTGAAACAGATTAGTCTTTGAAACTGAGAAAATCTAGTAATTGTTTTAAGAACTGGATAGGGAATCAGAACCAGACAGGTAAGTTATGGTTCCAGTTCAGACTGGTTCGGGCCTGAAACAGTCAGTTTTCATGTACATGTAGTAATCATAATATATCAATATTAAAATGACAGTAGTAACTATTTCAAATGCAAAAAATAAATAAAAATATTAAAATAGTCAGCTTTAATCTGGTTTCAGGCTGGTTTAAAGTTCTTAAATTTGTTAAGATCCAGTATCATGGTTTTCAAAACTGGACAAAGAAACAGAACTGGATAGGCAAGGTAGGCCGGTTCAGGCCTGAACCAGTGGGTTTTCACATGCATATAGTAGTTATATTATAGGCAAATATTAAAAATATGATACTAATAGCCATTTCAAAAGTAAAAATTAAATAAAATGATTAAAAATTCAGCTTGATTTAGTTTTAAGCTGGCTCAAAGTCTTTACACTTGTTAAGAGCCAGTTTAGGTGACGAGAATCGTCAAACAACATGGGCAACTATTTATTTGTGTGTATTAAGTATGTATTGTGTGTAAAATACATGTAGTAATACATGTATTATTTACTTTTGTTTTATTAGGCTAGTCATAGTCAAAGTGTGTATTTTATTTTATTTAAACCCACAAGTCAAAGGTGGGTTGGTGGGTTTTGTTGTATTAGGCTTGGGTATAGATGCCATTAGGAAAGTTTGAGGGTATTATTGTTATGGCTTTTCCTATATAAGGAAGGCCAAGGGTGTGTTGTTCGTATGATGATATATGAATGAAAGCTTGAAGTTGCAATCACGTAAGGTGTCTTGCCTTGTGTGTTTCCCTTCCCTCTTTACTTCTTGTGAGTTTTGAGAGATTGCCTGGTGTGAGATCGCCCGGTGTGAGGCCGAGCTGTGCGAGACAGCAAGTTATCCCGTCTTATTCGCGTTCTCGGAGCTGCCGTCGATCCGTTCGCCGACGTCGTCCACGTCAAATTTAGTATCAGAGCCCGACAACGGCGCCTCCGTCAACTCCGATGTCCCCGTCATCTTTTCCCCTTCTTTCTTTTGTTTGCTAGAAGTGAAAAAAAAAGAAAAGAATAATTGAGTTCTGATTGGTTGAGGGGAAGAAAGAGAAAATGAAAAAAAAAAATTTTACTCCCCCTAATCTCTCTCTCTGTTAATCTCTCTCTCGATCTCCCTGCGCCCCCAATCTCTCCTCCGCTTAATCCACACCACCATAATCACCAACCCAATTATTATTGTTTGTTTTATTTCCCACCCAGCCATTAAAGTTCCCCGGTACTGTGTTCTTTCCCCCCGTACACTATTCATCGCCTCTTTCCCCAGTTCCTTCGTCTGGCGTCCGCGACAGCCGCTTGCAAGCGTGGCCGGCCACCTCCTTCCTCGCATGCCCCCGCCGCGACCATGCGGCCGTCCGCGCCCCTTGCTGCCACCGTCGGAACCCGCCCCGCGCCCAGCGGCCACCGCCGCTAAGCGCTCCCGCCGCCCAGCCCGCGGCCGCCGCCCAGTGCGCGACTGCCCCTCACCCGCCCCAGCCACGCTGCAGCCGACAGCGGCCGCACCCGCGACGCCTGCGAGCGCCGTGCGGAAGTCGCGCCCACGAGCCCCTGCGAACCCCGCCGCGTGCGCCACCCACAGGTGCGCCCGCGTCCGAGCCAGCAGGTGCCCTCCCCCGCGCCCGCCGCGTGCGCCGTCCGCAGGCGCGTCCGTGCCCACCGCGTGTGCCAGTCGCAGGCCCACCTGGCCTCTGCGTCGCCATCCGCAGCGCCCGGCCGGCCCGCCAGCACCCACGTGGGTTGACCCAGCCTTCCTCCCCGCGTTGGCCGCCATCCAGCTTCGCCCGCATGGGTGACCAGCGGAAAGGCTTGAAGAAAAAAAGAGAAAAGGGTTTGAAAAAAAAAGAGGAGTTGGAAAAGTCAAAAATAAGAGGTTGAAGCTTGGTGACATATATATATTATATATATATATAATATCAAGTGATATATATATAATTTAATAATTATATATCTATATATATATCATTTGAATAACTTAGTAACTGTGCCCCCAAGTCCACTGCGGCGACTTGAGTAGCGCCCGCGTCGCCTGGCCGTCGACAGACAGTCCGTGATTTCGGGCGTGTGGTGTGAATAACCGTCCTTCGCCAAGTCCGCTCCGCCGAGAAGGAAGAATTTGACGCTTTGGATGCATCGTCCTTGCGATGGGGACGGGTGCGAGGCCCCATTTGAAGTTCCGGATTCGTCCTCCTCCGCTCCACCCTGAAGGGAGAATTTGAAACTTTGGGTGCATCGTCCTTGAGATGGGGACAGGTGCGAGACCCCACTTGAAGCTCCAGGTCTGTCCTCTTCTGCCGTCCGCCTTCGCCTCCACCAACGCCACTACCACTTCAACCGAGGGTCCTGCGCTTCTAGGTTCGAGGTCGAACCTCCTCCAAGCAGAGGGGTTTGACGAGAATCGTCAAACAGCATGGGCAACTATTTATTTGTGTGTATTAAGTATGTATTGTGTGTAAAATATATGTAGTAATACATGTATTATTTACTTTTATTTTATTAGGCTAGTCATAGTCAAAGTGTGTATTTTATTTTATTTAAACCCACAAGTCAAAGGTGGGTTGGTGGGTTTTGTTTTATTAGGCTTGGGTATAGATGCCATTAGAAAAGTTTGAGGGTATTGTTGTTATGGCTTTTCCTATATAAGGAAGGCCAAGGGTGTGTTGTTCGTATGATGATATATGAATGAAAGCTTGAAGTTGCAATCACGTAAGGTGCCTTGCCTTGTGTGTTTCCCTTCCCTCTTTACTTCTTGTGAGTTTTGAGAGATTGTCCGGTGTGAGACCGCCCGGTGTGAGGCCGAGCTGTGCGAGACAGCAAGTTATCCCGTCCTGTTCGCGTTCCCGGAGTTGCCGTCGTGTCGACTGCCGTCGTCGACACAGGACGGGATAACTTGCTGTCTCGCACAGCTCGGCCTCACACCGGGCGGTCTCACACCGGGCAATCTCTCAAAACTCACAAGAAGTAAAGAGGGAAGGGAAACACACAAGGCAAGACACCTTACGTGATTGCAACTTCAAGCTTTCATTCATATATCATCATACGAACAACACACCCTTGGCCTTCCTTATATAGGAAAAGCCATAACAACAATACCCTCAAACTTTCCTAATGGCATCTATACCCAAGCCTAATAAAACAAAACCCACCAACCCACCTTTGACTTGTGGGTTTAAATAAAATAAAATACACACTTTGACTATGACTAGCCTAATAAAACAAAAGTAAATAATACATGTATTTTACACACAATACATACTTAATACACACAAATAAATAGTTGCCCCTGTTGTTTGACGATTCTCGTCATTAGGCCTGACTCAAGCCTTGTTTAGGCCACTTTTAGGCTATCTAAAGTAATATTATATTTTTATTAATTTATTCCTGAACTGGCTGGTTCGACATTGAAACCGGCAGAACTGGACCAGGTCAGGCAGGTTCCTATCAGGCTAACCCAGTTCCAGCATGAACCAGCCTGTTTTTTAAACCATGTCTGGTATCTTTCGAAAAAGATATGGAGTGCACCACCAATTTTATTTCAAATAAACAGTGGTGGTACAATCAAAAAGGACGGGAAAGATCCTTGTCCACATACACTCACTGCAAAAATAACAATTATGAAACCAAATTAAAAGCGAAACAGTGTGACAATGGATACAAAAGGACTTCAAACCCCAAAAAGAAAACAAAACTAACCAAAAGAGCCCTTTATTTATGACTGCCCTCCCTGTGATGACGCCTTTAATAAGCCATGTCTAGTATGGGTAAGAAATTAGGACACTCAATGTGGAACAATATCCAATAAAACAATGAGAAGAAAAAGAGGGTGCGGGTGGGGGGTGGCAAAAAGTTCTCGTCAGAGTCAGCAATGCATAAGAAAAATCAACTAGTAGTCTCTCTTTGACAGAGGTCCAAATTCATACACAACTTTAGGATTCAATAACGTAAAAGAAAAATGGGAAGTTTCAACAGTGAAATCACTTTACTGATTAAAAAACAACAGGATAACCAGTTCTAAGTTTAAAGATTTAGAAATCCAACTTCCTTGTGAAGGTCTGAATTACAAGCTTCATGTGGCACTTGTATCAAGTAAAATAGTCAAATCCTTGGAAGCAGATGGTAAGATAATCAGAAGGTTCAATGTCCTGTTTGCAAAGCTGACAGTGGAGACCAGACCATTTAATGATAAATTGCTGAGTAAGAGAGCTGGGAAGATTTTAGGTGAGATTTTGTGACCTATAGTCAACTTCACCAGCATGCAGGAAATATGGGAAATGTGGCACCCAAAAGAATGAAAACTGAGGACTTACAAGGAGAAGAGATGATAATTCAGCATGTAACAACTAATAACCTCCTCTACTGTATTGAAGGGAAGAGTTTTCGCAGAGACTCCTGGGCACTATGCTTAATAAATTTGTCAAAGCAACTAAAAGTCTCTCTTAGGACACATATTTGATGCCTTTTGAGTTTTGATTAAATTTTGTCCCCCTTGCAGTATGATTGTTATGGACATATGTCAACTCCGATCTAATTTATTATCCTTCTACACTGCAACTCTTTTGGGGGTACAGGGCCCACTGAACTGAATTAGGAGTTGGCACTTGGACGTTGAACCATGGAGATGCATGATTTTTGCATTCACTTAATATTTCATCCATTGCGAGCCACTGCTAGTCACTCCCCCCCCCCAATACACACACAAAAATTCCCCCAAATCACCATGCTCTTTCATGACGGTTGTTCAGCAAGTAGACCCCTCAATTGCATGTAGGAGATAAGATTTTTTTTTTTTTTTGAAAGTGAGTAGTACCACTAATTGTATTAAAGGAAAAAAGAGATGTACAATTATAGTCAGTGAGCTCTCAAAAAATCCCTGTATAAAAGGTCACACCAAGACAGTGTGAAGAAACTAACCCCCAGCAAAATAAAAATAAGGGAGTTGAATGAATTCACATTACAAAGCAACTCCTCCCATTCCCTCACTCTATCACAAATGAAAGATACACGAGTTTCCTCGGCTCTAGTCTCCCTCCTAAAAGTCCAATTGTTCCGTTCATCCCACAAAGACCAAAGGGTGACATGCAGGACCAGCCACCACATAACTCTCTCCTCTTTGAGGCCACCTCCTACCCCACGACCCAATGAAGTGATGCATCTCTCTGGCAGCCGATGACGTAGTGAGCAGTGGGCACTCCTAGCAAACCCTTTCTACACATCTTGTGAGTAGGTACAACCTACAAACAGATGGTCCAGAGTCTCATCCTCCTGACCACATAAGCAATAGGTCGGCTGGATACCCAGAAGGAACTGGATCAACCTGTCACGAGTGGGCAACCTCCCGTGAGAAATCCTCCAAGTGAAAAACTTCACCTTCAGCGGACTCCACATCCTCCAAACCTGAGGGGCGAGAGTGTGGCACACTCCTCCGTCGGAGATAATGGTGTAAGCATACCTCACTGAGAAGGTTCCCACCCTACCCCACCTTCAAGGCCACACATCCAAGGCCACACATCCCTCCCTATCGAAGTGTGAAGCGTTGGCGAGGAGGAAGAGTAAAAGTCTTAAAGTTGCCCCATCTCGTCGATTCTGAGGTCCCTCTCGAAGGTCGGCACCCAGATACCTCTTGAAAGTTAGGAGTCAAAAGCCCAGGCGACCGACCCTAAAGAGTCATTTGAAATTGCAAAAAGACTGAGAAAAGAAGCCTCCAACATGAAGACTCCGCACCATTTGTCCTTCCCGAAAAGACATTAGTCGCCTTTCCTAAGTCGGACACATACGCCGGAGGAGATACTATCCCTGTAAGTCAAAATGCCATGACAAATCGGGGATGTATGATACTGTGCTGATGAACCCATATCCCAAACTTTCCTGCCAAAATATCTCTGCCTGATAACCTGCGCCCACAGCCCATCATCTCCTACCCTCAACCTCCACAACCACTTGCACAAAAGAGCCAAATTTAAATCTGAACATCCTTGATCCCCAAGTGTCCCTATTCTTTGCTGGCAGCCACCCTTCCTCACTTGATATCATGCCATCCCCTACATCTTCCCCCACTCCCAGGCCAAAAGAATCTTCTCTAAATAGACTCAATCTTCTTCACCACAGACTTCGGGATCCAAAACACGGGGAGGAAATAGATAGGCAAGATGTCCAAAACTGATATGCATAATACTAGCCTCCCCCTATATAAAAGCAGTCTAATCTTCCAACCAACCAGTCTAGACTCATATCGATGTATGATAGATAGCCAACATGCATATCGTAGAGTATTTGAGGTTAGAGAGAGACCCAAGTAGGAGATAGGGAAAGCTCCTAACTAACAACCCAAAATGCACGCTACCCTCTGAAGAGCCATGTCCTCCATGTTAACCCCAACTAGCATGCTCTTGTTGAAGTTAACTTTCAAACAAGAAATCTCCTCTAACAACTCCAACAAAAGTCTAGCCACGTAATGCTGTTGCTTATCCTTTGCCACAAACAAAATAGTATCATCAGCATACTACAAGTGAGTGACTGAAGGGCCTCCTCTCTCAACCTGGAAACCCTTGATCATACTTGAAGTCTCTGCTCTCAGCCACACCCTACTCTGCACATGAGCCACTAGCACAAAGAGGAGTAGCGGCATAAGGTCTCCCTACCGGAGCCCCCTCCCACTATAGAAGAAAGGAGTCAACTTCCCAATGACTAGGACAATAAAGGAAGCAAAGGAGATACAAGCTCGAACCCATCCAATCCATTTTTCTCAAATCTTATTTTCTCCAACACATCAAATAAACAAAGTCAATTGACCCTATCATAAGCCTTCTCGAAATCCAGTTTCAGGACCAATCCTTTCTTCCTCTGAGTCTTCATGGCAAATAAATATTCATGGGCCACCAAGAAATTATGTTGAATGAGTCTTCCCCTGATGAAGGTTCCCAGGAAGCAAATGACCACTCTGTCCATAACTCTATCCAACCTTCATGCCAACAATTTAGTGATGATCTTGTAAGTGCCATTTAACAAAATAATGGGCTTGAAGTCCCGAAAATCTTGGACTCCTTATTTTTTGAGGATAAGGACTAGGAGGATTTTATTAATGCCCCAAGTGAGCCCTCCCCTCCTGAAACCCCTTAACTACTGCCATAAACTCCGCTTTGATGACATACCAACACTTCTAGAAGAAGGTCAAGGGGAAACCATCCGGCCCTAGAGCTCCGTCCCCTGCAAGAGAGAAGATTACATGGTGAACCTCCTCCTCTGTAAAACTCTACGAGATAGCATTCCTCTCCTCAAAAGCGAGACCGGAAAGGAGATCATCCACAATCCTCGGCGTAAAGTGGTCCTCCTCTGAAAATAGTCTGGAGCAGTAGTCCCTCGCCAGTCCCCTGATCTGCTCATCCAAAGAAAAAGAAAGTTCACCCACCATGATACAAGGGATGATATTAACTATCATCCTCCCTGAAATAATGTGTTGGAAGTAAGTAGTGTTCATGTCCCCCTCTTTGATCCATTTGTCCCTGGATCTCTACCTGCAGTAAATTTTCTCCCTAGAGAGGATCTCATCAAACTGGGCCCTCAGAGAATCCATGAGACTCCTATCACCTGCATCCATGAGTCTTCCCTCCTCCAAACAGTCCAAACCCTAAATCTGCTAAAAAAAATTGTCCTTTACTGCCCTCCTTGAGAAGATTTTGCCTACCCCCCAAGTCTTGAGGACCTGAGCAGTGTGCCTCAACTTTAATAGCAGAGCAGTCATAGCAGATCTACCAGCAACCTGAGCATTCTATGCTCCCCTAACTGTGTCCATGAAATTTGCCTCCTTAAACCAAAACTTCTCAAGTCTAAGAGTGAGCCTCCTATCCTGCAGCCGACTGGTCTTCTAAAGAATGGGTTTGTGGTCGGACACTAATCTGGCCAAAGAGAGCATTTGCACATGAGGATAGAGATCCTCCCAGTCAACAGACACCAAGAACCTGTCTAACATGGAGCATGAAGCATCAACTCGCATGTTGGACCAAGTGAAATGACCATGAACCATATCAATGTCCACCAAAGCCGCTGTCTAGATGAAGGTAGAGAAGTCCTCCATGTCCCTTGTAGGGACACTCTCCCCCGTCCTCTCCTAAAGGGAAACCACTATATTGAAATCCCCACCAACACACCAAGGCTTGCCAGAGGAAAGATGGTGGCAGACCAAGTTCTCCCACAATATCCGCTTCTCCTTCTTACTTTGGGGTCCATACACCCCGGTGAAGTCCCAAGAGAAATCATCCCTCACAGTCATAGAGTGAAGGGAGATGACCCACCTACTCACATGTCTATTCAACACCACCTCATCAAGCTCATAAGGATTCCAGAGGATCATAATCCCCCCAAACCTCCACTCCGCCAGGGACGCAGCCCCCATGGAAAGCCTAGCATCCCCTAACTCTCTCATGAGAGATTCACCATCCCCTTCGCATTTGTTCTTTTGGATATAAAGGATGTCAATCTTACATCTTGTTATCAGCTCCTTCACCGCCCTTTTCTTCTCCACCCCCCTAGCCCCCTCACGTTCCATGGGACAATACTCATGAAGACAAAAGGGTAGTCCTCTCCTCCCTACCACCATCCCCCTCCCTAACTTCTCTCCGCTGAGACCTCTCTCCCTGTAACATAGAAGCACACCACCTCTTCCTCATTTTGGAGAATGCCCTCTCATGTCTTTATCTGCCCCCGCTTCAAAGGAAATACCTACCTTCTCGGCCAGTGCCCTCATGTGCTCCCCCATCATTTTTTCTATCACCCCCACCATCTCCCTCACTTTCTCCCTCCTCATGTGGCTCCTCACCTTCAGCTCCTCCCCTGCGATAAGCAAAGCAACATGCCCTCCCAAAACCTCCGATACTTCTTCCTCCCCCTCCATCAAAGGCTCCTCCCCTACCTCCTGCTCTTCGGATCCTTGGACAGCCCCACCTGAGCCAAGCCAATTGATCCAGGACTGGGCACCTCCAAGGCAGAAGAAGATCCGGCTATATCAAGCATAGCCAGCGCCAAGGGACTGGGCTGTTGCTGCTCCCCCACGGGCCGCTTAAGCTTCTGCCTATCCCCCTCTAGGAAGTTATCAACTTGCAGGTCCGTTCGAGGAAGCAACCGGAGAGACTCCGGCCCATCCACCATCAAACACTCAGCCGCAGTACCATCTGGCAGGATCAACTCCAGCCCCCCAGCTGACAGACCGACAGTTGCCGGTCGGGAAGCTGCCGTGGTCATCGACCCCTTCTACCGAGATGGGGCTCCGTCCGACAAGAGCACGAGGGCCCTATCCGCTGCAGAGGGACCTCCCGTCGCCGCAGCTTTCTCCGGAGACACCGTTACAGCACTCGCGCAAGGAATGCCGCCGCCAGAGTGCTTCCTATTCCCGAAGGGTAGAGGGGGCGGCTGCAGCAGGGCAACCGCTTCCAGGACGACAGTCAGGCAAGGCAGATGAACATGACCACGTCTTGCAAACCCGGTGACGCCAACAACTGCAGATTCAAGTAAGTCACAGGTCCCGACCGGACCCAAACTACAGATCGGGACCGCGTGCCCATTCAGCAAACCGATCCCGACCTGCCACCGGATCCGAAAATTTGAAATTTGAAATTGCCGTACCCGTCTTCCACCTCAGGCCTCACCGGGGCTCTGCAACTCTCCACCGACCGCAGTGACGTCCGGCTCGGCAGGTGTTGGCCGCCAACCTCTGCCACAATGACCGCCGAAACGGCCTTCTGACTGCTGACGACAACTTCCGCCTCCAACACGTACACATCGGCCACCAGCAGGACCTTCACCAATCCCAGGACGACCCTCCCAAACTTCCCAGCAAGCAGAGCTACTCTGAGCTCATCGTAGTAGAACATGGGAACTCCGACCAGGTGTAGAGTCACTTGAAGGCCCATGGGGTCTAGGTGAGTCCCCAAAACAGACCCCACCTCTCCACCCTCAGCAGGAACCCGTCGGCAAGGAAGAGCCCCACCTTCATTGCCTCCTCCGCCTCCTTCGCAGTGGGAGCAACCGCCAAAAAGCCTACCCTCTGCATCGTCATGACCGACCACCCCTCCACGCTTCCCAAGCATATGCTGAACCACCTCCTCCGACACCCTACCCTCCACAGGCCTAACCCACACACATCTCAACGCCCAGTCCAGCCGGGCTTGCAGGACACCCGCCGGTAGGGGAGCCGATTCAATGCAGCCCCTTCCCGTATCCCCTGCAACACCTCCGCCCGCTGCACTTCGGAGGACGTCGGCGTACGACTGCCTGGGCCCCTGCCTCCCACCACCTACGGCCCCCCAATTCACTCCTACCGCGCCCAAACAGTCCCTGCAGAAGTGGCCAGCGGCTCCGCACCGGTAGCAACTCCACTGCACTGACCTGCTCCCGCCGGGGCCCCTCCCCGCCGCATCGCCAACCCCAACCGACACGTAAAATCCCAGAGCTTCTCTCTCTATCCGCAAGGGTCCACCAAATTGGGGGGCGAAGAAACATAGGAGATAAGATTGTTGCTTTTATTGAAAAAACGGTGATCCTCCTTGTTCCTTCTACATAGCATTACAAATCCTTCTGGAACTATATACACCATATCACAGCTTTAAAATAAGAAATAAACAGACAACTTCTGTTCAACGTTATAAAAGTGGAGAAAGTAACAATTTTTTTACCGTGTTAATAGAAAAAGAATCTGAACCTGAGTCACTTGGAAACATCAAATAAACCAAGGAATTCCAAATTTGGAAAAAGGAAAGATAAGAAAACAACGACTCCCCTAGGCCTTAGGATCCAATAATCTAGCCTTTTCACTCCAAGTACTCATCTCAAAAGTCAATATTTCTGATAGATTTCTTTTGCATCTGAATTTCACCCTTTGATGCAAGGACTTTCCACCCCCTCATAGGCCCTGGCCCCTTGCACATGAGTATCATGCCTGTCTTAGCTTGCACTGCTTCTAGCATGCATGTTTGACATGACCAAACCATACACACACACACACACTTGTACATTTATTATAGGGATTTTTGCATATAACCTCCTAAAAGATAATATATTTCTAAAAAACTCCCTAAACAATGAGTATTTGTAAATAACCCATTTTATGTTGACTGTACATATAAATAACCCCCTGATTTGGTAAACGTACAGGGGATATATGTGTATCCTAACCATATTAGGTGTTTTTTTAACATATATTCATTGTATAAGAGAGTTTTTCATAAATACATCATACTTTAGAGGGACACCTGCAAAAACCCCTACATTATATTATAAATAATAAATAGATATAGATATGTACACAACATTTTGCCATTTTCACACCCTATCAATCTAACATGTACTACTCTGGACTTGTTCTCATTAGCCTTCCATGTAACATTTTGCCTACACGATGTCAGTGGTCTTCTTACTGTTTAATGAAATTACACTTATGTCTCACTGAAAGGATATTGCCATGAAGCTTAATCAACTGGCTTTATTTGTGAATCTTGAGGCCTTGTTTGTAATCATGTAACATTAAAGAATTCAGGTCATGTTTGGTATTGGGATTAACTTTGTCAAGAATAGGCATGACTCACTCAGGTTTAGTTTATCCCTATCCTTATTCTTATAATATATGTTTGCTATAACAATGGATAGGCATTCGTTTAGCCCTATTTCTTGTTTGGTAGAAACATGGATAAAACTAAGGATAATATATGCAAAAAGACCATTTGGCCCTCCTTATTTCGCGAAGGAGAAGCTATGTTTCAAGGAAGAACACAAAATCACATAATAAAATCCAATGATGATCGATCACATATCTTATGTACACAACATTTAAGAGGGAAGGAGAAGGTTATGTCTCAAACTACAAGATCAAAGTTTATACTCAACAAAACAATGGTAGATTGGAAAACCAATGTACATAGCAAGGAGAGGGTGAAGACAGTCTTGCAAGGGTCGTAGAGAAGCCCCATATAGAGTTGATCATACATGATCTATCCAATGAAATGTGGTAGGAATGAGACCAAAGGGCAAATATCATGCCTTAAGATGGAGAAAGATAAGAGGATTACCTAAATACACAGTAGAAACTAAGGAGTGGAGAAGGCACCATGTGGAGCATGGGGACTTCAGTTCCTTGCCAGACGGAGCAACGATGATGAGTGGGAAGGAGCACTAATGGCATAGGGAAGGAGCACCTAGTAGAAGAGCATGGCACCAGATCATTGGAGAGGCTAGCTGAACCAAGGCACAATACCATCACTGCACGTAGGAGAAGATGAGGAGTAAAGAAGGGCCACAAAGTACACTGATCAGTGGCTGGAGTCAAAGATGATCACCGCTGATGCCATTGATGTTCGTCGGAAGGAGTCCTCCACTAGGACGACATGTTCAGAGTAGGATTTCCCAGTGGTGAAAGGGGTGAAACAAGGGGAAGGGGAAGGAGAGGGGCAAACTTGGGAAATGGAGAGATAAAAGGGGGCAAAATGTGGGGGTAAGTCATTCCACCAAAAAGGTGGAAGTAGTTATCCCCTTCTTCGTCCCCAAAACTGTGGATATCCTCTTTCCCCATGCCCATGCAATCTGGCCATACCAAATGAAGAACAGGAATAAATTGTACTTATCTCCCACCTTAACCTGATACCAAACAGGATCTCAAGGTGCATTGAACTTCTTCCAGACCAAGCATTCTCAAAGCATCCCCTCATGGAATCTAAGCTATCAGGAGGCACAATGGGATATCTGTGGCATATCCACAAGAATAATTTTCCCATGCACCATTATGTGATAGAGAGCTTAAGTCTTGAGCTAGACCAGACAAGGAATTAATCAAGAAAACGCTGACAAGGGACTGCAATATGAATGGAGTTGCATTAGGAGTTATAACTTAACCAAAATCTGAAACCAACCTTCTAACATAAGGGAGTATATACAATGAAACTAATGCCATGCTAGGCGACCAATGGGACTCCTAGACCCATCACGAGTACTACAACAAAGTTTTTAGCTCTTTTCTCATAACTGATCGAATTTCTCCTATACAAGTTTTTACAAATCTAATCTCCAAATTAGCATCTTTCAGAAGTATGGTATTTATGCAGAATCTTCTAGAAAAACCCATTCAACTTTGCTGTGTTAATGCTATAAATGTAACTGGGTACCTTCTAAAATTATGCAAAGTAAAGGAGTCTTAGATATACCTGTTGAATTATCAAGGGCCTCTTCCCAGCCAGCCTGCAAAGGCTGAAGGACCGGAAGCTGTGGACTTGCACCACACACAGCCGGATGTTCCCATTGGCTTTCTCCAGTCCTTTCATTATAAAAGTATGTACAACCACTTGTCGGGTCCTTTGCTTCGGCCTACAGAAGATAATAATATTGAAAAAAAAAAGCTTGTAAGAATAAGAGCAGGTAGGAAGCATTAAAACAAATTTTCTAAATCTTAACTGCATCCAAATCCAATCAAAACTTTGAAGATTTCAGAACATTGGGAAAAATATAGAAGCACAAAATATTTTCAACAATGAGAGAATCCGAGGAAAAAGAATACAAGCATATGAAGTATTTTCAACAAAGGGAGAATTATTCTAAAACCATAAATACAGACCACTGTGTGAACCCAGAGCAAGAAGAACAATGAAAATCTGGAAACATGCAAACTGCTGATGAGGTTACAAGGAATTGGTGTCAACTTGAACAAGTAAAAGGAATAGACAGCACATGAGTAAGCACAATACTGTAACAACAGTGAACAAGCAAATCTGCAAAACAACTGTTACCATGATGCAGACATCAACATATGCATGAAAACAACAAATAATTACATTCTTCTTTCCAGCTCCATGCTTTCCTTTGCTAATTGATAATTTTGGAAGCACATATATTCCAGCAGTTTTTTTTCGGAAGTCACATATTCCAGCAATCAAAATCAAATCTCTGCTATATTTCCCTTTAACAACCAGGGCCAGCAAAGTATTCACATTCAAATAGATTCCAATAACTGTGTCTCTTTGTGTGTCACAGCAGTCAAGTACTGTCGTTGTGCTGCCAGAATGGGGAAGCTTAAAAGAGATTCCAACGACCATTCTGTCTAGTAACTTAAGTAGAAAATTATAGGTCAAACCTCAAGGTTTTTTTTGTCCAAAAAAGGCAGTGGATAGTACCACCAATTTTATTGCTAAACACAAGTAATACAATCTAAAGAGGTGAGGAGAGATTCATCAACCTCACAAAGAAATTACATCAAGTTGAGAGCTTTAAGCTCCGTATTCCAATAGGGCAAAGACACTGATTTTTACAAATAAGTCCCTGTAATCCAGTCTAATTCCAAATGCGTCCATATAATCTTGATACGATTAAAAAAAACTCCTTCAAATTAATCGTCTTACTAACAAGAAACCTGGCAGTTAGAAACATTTGAAAAAAGTATTCTTTGAGAAATAGTCCTTCCTTAACAATGAAAAAAGACCTAATTACCCTTACAAACCTACAAAATTCTTTCTTCACTACCTTATCTCTCTCCATCCGCGCACACACACCTCTCTCCCCCCCCCCCCCGATGTCCTGGTGCCAGACAGGGAAGCCCCCGGGTCCGTATCCAGCTCTCTATCTCCCCCCTCCCTGCAATCCCCTTCTGTGTGTGTGAGAGAAAGAGAGAGATTCTTTCCTCCCCAATCCCCACATAAGGGCTGCCACCTCCTTCTCCCACTCTCCCATCATCTATCTCTCTGATCCCCACCTTTTTGGCATCTTCCCCTAACTCCTGCCTCCTGCATGTCTGATCCTGGGGAATCGGCCAGCCCAGGTAAGTGTAGGTTCCCCGGGGGATGAGGTGGGGGGCCACTTCAGGCTTGTTGGTGCATTGCCGAGGAGATATCCTGTCTCTGCCCCACAAGAGGAGCAAACAATCTCGCAATCCCGCTTCCATTTACACCTATATAATTTAGTGAATATCCATTGTTGAAAAACCAGCTGCATGAATGCCTGGACTTTGAGAGGAGGCTTCACTTTCCAGACATGGGGGAGGTTAGGATTTGTGAGGTTCCTATCTTCCAACAGACAATAAAGGGATTAAACTGAGAATTTCTCCTTTACTCTTCTCCAGTGAATAGTATATTCCTGGGATGTATCCACCTTTATGGTATTAAGCAACTGTAGTAAGGAGATGTATTCTCCTCATCCTCTTTGAGCACACGGTGGAGTACCAACTGCCAAGTGTGCCATACTGAACTTGGTAGCATTGTTGGACTCATTCTTTGTCACAGGCTGGAGCAAAAATGTTAGGGAACTTGTCTAAAGTATGCATCTCAACACTAACTATCTTCCTGGAAAAGCATATGTTAGCCACACCTATATTCCATCGAATTTCTTTCTCAAGAAACATCCCTCCTTTAAGAATCCCCTCCCATAAAGGTGAAATGCTAGCATGCTTATCAATGCCCTGATAAAATTTACCATAGGATCTATAATGTTTGTAGTGAATAATGGCTTTCCAAAGGGTTTGCTCTAGACTAAGAGATTCCCACAACCATTTCCCCAGTAAAGCTAAGTTCATTTGCTGAAGATTCTTTAGCCCCAAACCCCCCAGCTACTTCTTTTCATTTTTTTTAAAGGGGTGCAACACGAGGACTTGCCAGAAGGTCACCCATCTTAGTACTACTCTCGCCCAAGCACGCTTAACTTCGGAGTTCTTATGGGATCCGGTGCGTTAGTGCTGGTGTGATCGCACCCCCCCCCAAGCTACTTCAGCCTGCAGACTGGGCTCCAATTCACCAGAGGTATATCTGCAGCATTGTTTGTATTACCACCCCATAGGAACTTCCTTTTGATGCCATCAATTTTATCTCTAACTGCATTTGGTGATAAAAAGATAGAAAAATAGTCCAGCAGCATGGCCGTCAAGACATAATTCAGCAAGGTCATTCTTCCTCTCAATGCTAGGATTTTAGCCTTCCAGTCAGATAATCTCTTCTGTAATCTCAAAATTAGAGGGTCCCATTCTGTGCATTTCAGCTATCTGTAGTGGATAGGTAAGCCCAAATAGGAAACTGGGAAATGTGTTAATCTGCAGCCCATGAGTTAGCACACTGTTGCACCACTGACATGTTCATGTTGATGCCAATCAGAACACTTTTATCATAATTAATTTTCAGGCCATTGAAAAAAAAATTTCAAGCCAAAGCAAGCCTCAAAAGTCTAAAAATGAATACTAAGTTCTGGCACTGATTAGCATCACAAGCTAAAAACAGAAGGCTATCATCTGCAAACTGTAAACGAGATAGTGTATGGGGTGATTCTGTACATCTGAAGATTCTGAACACCTTTGATCCAATCCTGAGTCTCTGTTTTCTGAAGCATTCTGCTAAACATGTTTGCCACCAATATATACAGCAAAGGAGACAGAGGGTCCCCCTGATGTAACCCACTTGTGCTGCAAAGTACCCAAATACTTTGCCATTCAATATAATGGAGAAGTGGGTAGAATTGAAGCATTGCCGGATTGTGTAAATGAATTTTTTTGGGAAGTGATGAATAGCCATAATCGACCAAAGACATTCCCATGAGACCCGGTCGTATGCTTTACTAAAATCAAGCTTAACAATAGAGCGGGAGACTGGGTTGTCTTAGCAGCAAAAAAAGTTTCATGAGAAACTACGAAAACATTCTTCAATTTTTTTCCATGAATGAAAGCTGACTGGTAGTGAGAAATAATGTTATCCAACACCCTCCCCAGCCTAGTGGCGAGCATCTTGGCTATCATTTCATAAGACCCATTCAATGAACTGATCGGCCGGAAGTCCTTTAACTCCAGTGCATCCTCCTTTTTGGGAAGAAGCACCAACATAATCTGATTTATGGATTCACAACTGCTGCATTTTGCTGAGCACCTCTTGAACTGCTCTAAGAAGATCCATTTTCAAGTGTTCCCAGAATTTTTTCATAAAAAGATATAGGAAATCCATCCGGCCCTGGAGCCTTGTCACCTCCAAGACCAAAGACTGCATTTACTTCCTGATCATCCACATCTCTGGTTATCATGTCTTGATTGTCTTCTGAGAGTGTAATAGCCTCATCATCAACCTACAGGGGATACCATCTGGGTTCTCGACTAAACAGTCCACTATAGAAACCAATAATTTTCATCAGCTACAGTATCCTCATCCTCCAAAAAAGCATCTCCTTTTCTCAAAGAAGAAATAAACTTTCTGTGGTGCCTGCCATATGCCACTTCATGAAAATATGATGTATTCAGGCCTCCTTGTAACTAATGAACTCTGGCCTTCTGCTTCCATTTAATATCTTCCTCCATTAACCAATCAACCATCTGAGTTTTGAGGACAAGTCTCTGCTGATGCTCCTGAGTTTTTTTTTTGAAAGTGGGTAGTACCACAATTGTGTTAAATCAAAAAGAGTAAGGGATGTACAAGTATGGTCAAGCAGCTCCCAAAAAATCCCCATACAAAGAGATCACACCAAGACGGTGCAGAGCTCACTATCCCCCCGACCCAATGCGCCTCTATCTTCTTCTGCTTGATCCAAGGTAGCAAACTGGTCAGTTAATTGCTTAATGCATTGACACCTCATTTTATCACAATTGCCGGCCCACTGTTTGATGACTAACTTCAAAGCTTTCAATCTCCTTGCCAGGTTCCTCACTCCTGACTGATGATTGACTGTCCACTGCCAAGAAGAAAGAATCAGGCCAACACAAAATTCATCCTGCAGCCAAATTTTCTCCAACATGAAGAATTGATTCTTCCACCATTCACATCTAGAATCCAACAGCAGAACATTATGATCAGAAAAAGTTCTCGGCTGTATAGAAGCCACAGCCATAGGAAAGAGCAAGTCCCATTCAGCATCCAGAAGAACCGTCCAATTTAGACATGGAAGGTACTTAATGGCCATTCGTCCAAGTGTACTTGAAATTGGGAAGAGAGAGCTCCTAATGATTGCAAGCATCAATCCATACATTAAACTCAAGCATACCTGGTGTCACTTTCTTCCCCTTATTTCTTTAAGAAGATTCTCGAATCTCATTAAGGTCATCGAGGACACACCAAGAAAAATTATTAGAGCTCTGACACAATTGCAACTCCTTCCATAAACCTCTTCTCTCTACATAAGAGTTGGTGAATAAATGACAACATCCAAGTTACTTTCAACTGGCAATGTGTTAGTTTAACAGAAATAGAGAACTCACCAATATCAAACAAGCAAGGTACCCCCCCAGATGGAAGCATCCCAAACAAGGGTGATACCTCCCGATAGCCCCATCCTTCTCCAAAAAACATAATCAACAAGGCTGAGTCGTGTAATCAACTTAGCAAATTCCACATCACACACTTCCATTTTTGTCTCCTGCAAGCAAATGATATCTGCATGCTTTCGATGAACAAGTTTTCTTACTCCCGCCTGCTTAGCCTTGTCATTTAAGCCTCAGACATTCCATGAAAAGATCATCATGTTACTGATTTTTATCCCTAGCATCACTGGTGAGCACTCCCTTTTGCTTCTGATCTTTCTGGAGCCAGATTTGAGGAGGTTGGCCAGCCCTACTTCCTTTCATGCCTTGCTTCTGTACATTACCATCTGCTTGCACCAGCCCCGCCCAGACTTTCCGAATTGACCTACACTGTTGCTTATCTGCACATCTATCCCTGCTGCTTTTGCCAATGTTTATGAATTTTCCCAATCAAACAGAAAATTGACAAGATTGTGGGTATCTTCCACCTGACCATCCTCGGAGAAAGCTTTCCCTGGATTGTCACCTTGCTTGGCTTGCTCTTGATTTACTCGGGAAGCATTTGATAGCACTGTCACAATTGGGGGAAGGTGGCAGATGAATCAAAGGTAGGGGGAAAGGAGGGAAGCTTGAACAAGCTGACCTGTATGAGCAGAAAACTGAGAAGGTATCCTCGTTGTCACAGGCTGCATGTCAGGTCCCATTCTGTTTTGGAGATTCCTTCCTCATTCCATGCCGGTAAAGCCGTAATGGCCGCCTTCTTCACTGGGATTTGATCTCCAAGCAAACCTCACACGACCTGGGAAGCAAGGGATGAGTTTGCCTGCCCCCATGACAGATTCACCGTATCCCCTGCTGCATCAGCTGAGATCGCCTTTTACAGCCAATTGGAACTCTGAGGGAACTCGACCCCATTTAAAACCCTAGGAGTATCAGGGACCAAAATGTCATTTTTAATTTCATCCAATCCAGGACACACTGGCTTCTCCACAACTTTGGAAGCTGATCGGGCAGGCCTGGAGGACATATCTGGTGGTTCAATGGATTCTTGGCAGTGACCCGTGAAACCCAAGTCGACCCAAGATTGGTCATCTCCTTCCCCTCAACAGGCTGATGCGATACCCTAGCTGCTCAGTACGACTTGTAAGTTTCCACCACCTCCTACATCCAGTCAACGGAAACAATCAGAGCTGCTTCCAAGGTGATGACAATAAGAAAGCATTTACCACCCACTGTAGTGCCATAGTTTGCAGCACAGTAGTCCTGTTCTCAATCTCCACTCACAATTGGGTAAATGCAAGATTAGACCAGTGGGCTTCTCCTTGTCTACTTCCAGAAGCATGCCAAACTTCACAATAATAGACTTGAAGATGTCTACATCCCACAGAGGCAGTGGTATACCAGTGAGACTATACTAAACCTCCTTGCCCTTCAAAGCTAATGCAGCCCCATCATTAATCGTCCACAGACGTCAGGAGATAGAATAATCACCACTCTCCATACTAGCAGAGGCTAAGATCTCTTGAACACAGGAGTGTGAACAATTTTGCAGCAAAATTAAACAACCAGACATCTTCATCAATTTTAAACTTTGCTCTCCCGGCCACCACAGAGAAAAATGATGCCAAACCTGATCAATATCATTCACCTAAGTATTTTTTTTTAAAGTGGGGAGTACTAAATTGTATTAAATGAAAAAGGGAATGTACAAGTATAGGCCAAAAAGTCCCAACAACAAAACTCCCTATACAAAAAAGTTCACACCAAGGTAGTGCGTGCCACTCTATCTGCCCAACAAAACAAAAAGAGAAAAGTTTTGGAAATTCACATTGCAAACAAGCTCAGCTCATTCCCTCACTGAAATACAAACAAAGAACACAATAGTTTCCTCCGTTCTAGCCTCCCTCCTAAAAATTCTATTGTTCTGCTCCCCCCACAGCATCCATAGAGTAGCATAGAGAATCAACCACCATATGGTTTTGTCTCCTCTAAGAAGCCAATCTCTGCTCCAGCTTTGAATTAGATGGTGCACCTCTCTCTACCGACTGAAAACACAATGGGTCCTCCTGGTAAGCTCCCCCTACACCCCCTGTGAGTAGGAACAACTTACAAACAAGTGGTCCAGAGTCTCGTCCTCCTCTCCACAGAAGCAGCAAATCGACGGGACACCCGGGACGAACTGGAGCAATATGTCCTGCGTTGGAAGCCTCCCATGGGAAATCCTCCAAACTAGGAGCTTCACCTTTAACAAACTCTTTGGCTTCCAGACCTGAGAGGCGAGGCTATGACGAACACCTCCATCTGAAATAGTGTTATAGGCATGGATGGCAGTTTCGGCCGAAACCGAAATGTATCGGTTTTGGACTAGAACGATCCAAAACCTATCGACCGAAATCGGACGAAACCGAAACTCCTTCAATTGGTAAAAAATAATATTTTATTTGATTTCGGGCCGAAACCGAAACCGAAACGATTTCGATTTCGGACCCAGCCAAAATCGACACCGAAACCGAAACTACCTTCTTTGATTATAGGCAGAGAGAATCGAGAAGATCCCCTCCCTACCCCACCTGCAAGACCACTCATCCTCCTTATTATCTCGAGAGTGGAAGTCCAGTAGGAAGGAGAGGAGGTGCTGGAGCTGAACCATCTCCTCAGATCTGAGGTCTATCCTGCAAGTGGGCGCCCAGGTGCCACCGGAGAGTTAAGACTCAAATGCCTGAGAGACCAACCCCAACGGATCCGTTGGTACTGCAAAAAGGGTGAAAAAAGAGTCCTCCAAAAAGAAGTTGCCACACCATTTGTCCTTCCAGAAAAAACACATGTCGCCTTTTCCGAGTCGGACCTAGATGTCGGAAATGATAACATCCCTGCAAGTCATAATGTCACACAAGAGTGGAGAAGTGTTGTGCTAAGACATCGGTACCAAATCCCAGACTCTACTCCTACCAAAGTACCTATGCTTGATAACCTAGGCCCAAAGCCCATCCTCTCCCACCCCCAGCCTCCATAGCCACTTACACAAGAGCCAAATTAAAATCCCTAATGTTCTTGAACCCCAGGCCACCCTCTTCCCTACTAGCTATCACTCTCCCCCGTGCAATATCATGTCGGCCCCTACATCTCTCTCCACTGCTATGCCAAAAGAATCTGCTCTAAATAGACTCAATCTTCTTTGCCATTGCCTTCGAAATTCGGAACATAGAAAGGAAGTAAATAGGAGTGCTGTCCAAAATTGATCTGTATAAAATCAATCTACGTCCATATGACAACAATCTAACCTTCCAGCCAGCTAGTATGGACTAATATCTTTGAACAATAGAAACTCAGTCTGCACAATGAAGAGTGCCAGGAGACAGCGGAAGATCGAGATAAGAGATAGGAAAAGCTCCTATGTGACAACCCATGATGCAAGCTGCCCTCTAAAGAGGTCACTCCTCCATGTTGACTCCCACCAGCGTGCTCTTTTGGAAGTTGACTTTGAAATCAGTGACCTCCTCCAAGAAAACCAGTAGAAGCCTAGCCACAAAAAACTGCTACTCATCCTCTGCCAAGAACGGTATGATGTCCTCTGCATACTACAAGTGAGAAATTAGCAGACATCCTCTACTAGCCTGAAACCCCTTGATTAAACCAGAAGCTTCTACTCTGAGCCACACCCTACTCAAAATATGGGCCATCAACACAAAGAAGAGGGGGGACATAGGGTCCCCCTGTCGGAGCCCCCTGCCACTGTAGAAGAAAGGGAGCGGCCTCCCATTGACAAGAACAACAAAGGAAGCTGATGAAGTGCACACTCTGATCCATCCAATCCATTTCTCTCCAAATCCCATCTTGTCCAACACATCAAACAAGGACTGCCAATTAACCCTATTATAGGCCTTCTCGAAGTCCAGATTCAGCACTACCCCTTTTTTTCTTTGACTCTTCATGACAAATAAGCACTCATGGGCCACCAAGAAATTGTCCTGAATATATCTTCCCCTGATAAAGGCTCCCTGAGACCTGCTAACCAACCTGTCCACAACACTGACCGATCTCCCTACCAACCGCTTAGTGATGATCTTGTAAGTCCCATTCACCAAGATAATAGGCCTAAAATCTCGGAATTCTTGGGCTCCCTGCTTCCTAGGAATGAGCACTAGCAAGGTTTTATTGATCTCCCCCAAGTGAACCCTCACCTAATGGAACTCTCTCACAACAACCACAAGTATCTCTCTAATAACCTCCCAGCACTTCTGAAAGAAGACAAGCGGGAAGCCATCCAGCCCCGGCACCCTATCCCCTGCAAGTGAGAGCACAACCTAGTGGATCTCCTGCTCTGAGAAACTCTGTGTGATGGCATCTCTCTCCTCAAAAGAGAGACGGGGCAAGAGATCATCTGCTATCCTCTGCCTCCAACAGTCATTCTCTGAAAATAGTCATCATCATCATCATCAGAGCCTTATCCCAATTAATTGGGGTCGGCTACATGAATCATGTTCTGCCAAAGATTTCTATCAAGTGCAATATTCATATTTAAACTCAAGGAACTAATGTCCTTCCTAATAACATCGCACCATCTCATTTTAGGCCTTCCTCGAGCTCTTTTACTAGCATCCACTAAGATTTTGTCACATCTTTTAACCGGCGCTGAGTTAGGGCGACGAAACACATGTCCAAACCACCTGAGTCTATTTTCTCTCATTTTACTATCAATTGGAGCTATCCCTAAGTCCTTACGGATGCGCTCATTCCTAATCTTGTCTTTCTTAGTCTTGCCACACATCCATCTCAACATCCTCATCTCTGCTACACACATTTTGTGGATGTGTTCCTTTCGTACTGCCCAACACTCGGTACCATATAACAAAGTAGGTCTCACAACCGTTCTATAAAATCTCCCTTTGAGTTTCACAGGCATACGACGATCACAAAGGACACCTGATGCACTTCTCCATCTTAACCAGCCTGCCTTAATCCTATGTGTAACGTCATCATAAATCTCCCCATTCTCTTGTATGATAGACCCTAAGTATCGAAAGTTACTACTCTTCGGAATATTATGTCCATCAATTAGAACCATGTCTTCCTGAACCACTCTCCCATTACTAAAATTACAGTGCATAAACTCTGACTTACTCCTACTAATTTTAAAACCTTTAGACTCCAAGGCAAGTCTCCAATGCTCTAACTTAGCATTTAGAACATGCAATTGTTTAGTTACTCTAAATGCTCTAAATGCTATTCGCAGACGATATTGTTTTAATTGATGAGAGTATTGATGCGAGAAACAGTCGTTGGCCTTGTTACGCCCCCTCAAGCAAACGGTGTCAACAACGTTGAGCTTGTCACGAAGCCATGTGAATCGGACTTTGGAGAGCCCTTTGGTGAGGATGTCCGCCAATTGATCCTTAGTGGAGACAAATGACACAGTGAGCTGGCGGAAAGCGACTTGCTCACGGACAAAGTGAAAATCGATTTCGATATGTTTGGTGCGGGCATGGAAGACAGGATTCGCCGCTAAATATGTAGCGCCAATGTTATCACACCATAAAATAGGAGGCGAAGTAAGGGGAAGCCCGATTTCAGCAAGAAGAGATCGCAGCCAGATCAATTCAGCAGTGGCATTGGCCATGGCTTTGTATTCAGCTTCGGTGCTGGACTGAGCCACGGTTGCTTGCTTCTTCGAACTCCAAGAGATGAGATTGCTGCCGAGAAAGATGAGAAAACCACTAGTTGATCGTCGATCTGTGAGAGAGCCGACCCAGTCTGCATCACTAAAGGCACTGAGCTGCAAGGTGGAAGAGCGACGAAGAAGGAGACCGTGGCCAGCTGTCCCTTTTAGGTAGCGCAGCAGGCGCTTGACAGCTGCCCAGTGAACTGGCTGGGGGTCATGCATAAACTGGCATGCCCGATTTACGGCATACGCGATGTCCGGCCTAGAGATGATGAGGTATTGAAGTGCCCCAACAATACTCCTATAGAGGGTGATGTCCACAGCCTGTGAGGAAGCGTCTGTGGATGGTGGGGTGGAGGAGATGCCAACAGGTGTAGAGATGGGTTTGGCAGCATCCATCTTAGCCCGGCGCAGCATGTCCACAATGTATTTGGATTGGGAGAGAACGCAACCTTCCGGATGGGAGCGCAGTTCGATCCCCAAAAAATAATGTGCTGATCCAAGGTCTCGAACTGCAAACTCCTTATTTAAGGCTGCAATTAAGACATCGACGCCCCCTGCATCAGAACCCATCACCAAGATGTCATCAACATATATCAAGATAAACACCCTACGAGTCCCTGACTGCCTATAGAACAAGGAAGGATCTGTCTGCGAGCCAGAGAACCCAAGGTCATGCAGTCATGAGCTGAGCCTTGTAAACCAAGCTCTGGGGGCTGGCGAAGGCCATACAGAGATTTGTGGAGCCGACACATGTAATATCCCGGACCTTTCGGATCCTTTTTCGTGGGTCCTGGATCTGGTTTTACGGAGCGTCCGGCTCCGTTGTGTCCAAAATTTCGTTTCGGTCATTCTTCGTGTTCGGATCGGTGCGATCCGGAGTTGTTTCGGAGGCCCGGAGGCGTTCTGCGGCTCTTCCGCGTGTGTTTTCCGATTTCCGGTGTGTGTTTCGACTTTTCTTCGGAAGCTCGTTGCGGGTGGACCGGGCCGTTCACCTGGGCACGAGTGGTACCGTTGCGATCGGTGCGTCCCGAGGATTCCGGAAATGTAATTTTCTATTTTTCGGTATTTTTCCAAAAAATCAGATTTTCTATATATTCCCATTTTCTTTTCTTTTCTTTTTCTTCTTCTTCCTTCCTCTCTCTCTCACGCGACCGTGGCCGCCTCTCTCTCTCCTTCTCTCCCGTTCGACCGTGCCGACCCCCGTTCCGGCTGCAGACGGCGGCGGTGCGACGGCGCGAGGACGTGGGTGACGTAGTGGCGATCGTGCGGGCATACGGCGAGCGTGGGAAGCGTGGGAAGGTGAAGTTCTATCGACGTTCTTCGTGGCTTCGAGCTTGGACCGGAGCGTTTCGTCGCGAACCGGAGGTAGGGTGACGTTCCTTAGCCTCTTGTCTTCCACCCCCGTGAGTTTCGGCTCGAGACGAGGTCGAGAGGGGTTTATTTTGAGCCGGGAAAGGTTGATCATGTCGCGGGGTGAGTTCGTCCGATCCATCGTTTTGAGCCCCGATTTCGCGGTTTAAGGGCGTAGGAGCATGCTAGGGGGCTTGGCGGTTCTTCTCTCGCCATTTCCCCCTCTGTGGGGCTTGTTTTGAGGCCGATTGGGCGATTCCGGCGAGGTTCGCCGTTTTCGCGCCGGTGAGCGATGTGCGGTCGAACCAGTGACCGCATAACCCTTGTGCGGTCCTGTTCGGACCGTTCATCGGCTCGGCGCGCTTTGGCCGGGGCTTGGCGCGCAGTGGGCTTGGACGGTCTATCGTGGGACCGCATGTCCTAATGTGCAGCCCCACAGCGACCGCCCAACCCTAGGGTTTTTGACCGTTGGTTGTGACCGTTGTACAGTGCACTGGGATGTGCGGCCAGGAGCTGGCCGCATAACCCTTTGTACGGCCAAGTGCTGGCCGTACATCCCCTAGTGCTATGGTTGGATGTGCGGTCTGGTCTTGACCGCACAACCCCTGAACGGCTAAGCCGTAGCCGCTCTTCCCAAAGTGCGGCTAAGGACTAACCGTCCAAGCTTTTTATCGTTGGGAGAGGAGCGGCCAGGAGCTGACCGTTCCTCACCCACGTGCGGTCAAGAGTTGACCGCACATCTGTTTGAACGGTCCTGTGTTGGCCGTTCATCTGCCGTTTGGACCCTGGGTGGAACGGTCCTGATCTGACCGTTCAAACCCTTGTGCGGTCCTTGTGTGACCGCACATCCCTGAGCGGCCCAGTGTGGACCGTTCAAGGGGACGGGTTGCGTCGGCGTGTCTCTCGTCGTACAGAGTGTACCGAGAGATGTCGTTGTCGGCTTTTGTCACCGTGCGACGGCGTTGGTACAAGGAGCGTTCCGCGTACCGGCCCTTGTGACGTTTTCCGTTGGCTCGAGAGTCTACTCCTTTAGTGACCCTCCACTAGTCGTAGCCTGCTTACACGCGAGTGGTCCCACCTGGGAGTAGGTGGAGAGGCTTACCCTGAAGACGGTTTTAGACTGGTTACCGTCGGGCCCCTCGTCAAATCAGAGTCCAGTGCCGGGGGAAAACCAGTCAGAGGGCCAGACCTAGGACGCGTGGTCTGTGTGTGCACACGTGGTTGGGGACAGTGGACGCACGTCGACGGGCGTGACCCCAGCTAGTCACTTGTTTGTGGTTACTTGTTCGGTGTTCGCGCCTTTGGTAGGAGCTACCACGCCAGGCGGATCACCTGCGGCGCGGTATAAGGCGTCGGGACGCTACCGGTTGTGCTTCTAGTGAGAGATACTCCTGTCGAGTACGGAGTGTTAGACTGTCAGTCAAGTGTTTCCGACCTTCGGATTTTGTCGGTTCGACCGTTGAGCTTCGGTCTTCTCTCCGTGGCACCTGTGTCGGTTTGCGCGCCACAGAACCGTGTTTGTAGAGTACAGGGCTTTCCTTTCCGAGGTACTCTCCTACCGCTAGCGTAGTGATTTTCCGTTTTGCGAAGTAGGGTTCGAGTGATCCCTACTGAGTCTTGTTCCGAAACTCATTCCCTGCGTGTTTTCACCGTGTTTCAGGTGAGGCGCCGCCCCGGGGGAGCGCGTCTGGTGTGCAGCGTGGTGCGGGTGCCCAGAGGTAGTGTCAGAGGTCAGAGCCGGGGTATGCCCCATGTAGCTGTACTTTTCTTTCTTGTCTCTGTACTAGTCGTGGACTACTGTTGTTGTTATTTTTCTATTGTGGACCATGTAATTTGCTAATTTATTTCCTGTTTAATTTCTGCAATTACTTGTGATGCTTGCGTAGTTTCCACACCATCCTTCTAACCCTTCCGAGTCTTCGGGCTCGTGGGTGGCGGTGCGAGTCTCGGGTTATCGGGCCTTCCCGGTAATCAGATTATCGGGTCGTTACAGCTGGTATCAGAGCGCGGTTGTGGAATTACATGAGAATCATAGGTAATTGTAATGGTCCACTAGTCCACAACGATGATGTGCAGGTGACACTGGCATTGGGCACCGCATGTTTGTTTTGACCTTGCCGCTTTCGTGTTTTCTGTCTTTTGCGTCCGGAGCGAGCATGGCGCCGAGCATGGCGCCGAGGAGGAGCTCTCGCTCTCAGCAGGGGCAGTCGGCTGGAGGTCAGGAGATCCAGCAGGGGGTCCAGGGGGACCAGGAGGAGCATAGCAGAGCGCCACTAGGAGCTACCGAGGCCGCGGATACCGCGAGGGTTCCAGGGGCCGAGGACTTCTTCCGTGGCATGTACCAGCTTATGTCGCAGCAGTTCGGCGGAGAGGCTGGTGAGAGCTCGTCGGTTAGGGGTGGGCTAGGCCGAGCAGTGAGGGACTTCATGCAGTTCCATCCACCTTACTTCAGCGGCCAGGCAGACCCTGATGCGGCTCGTGATTGGCTTGATGAGATGGAGCGGGTGTTCAGCTCTGCGAAGAGTGCTGCTGAGGACAGAGTGGTGTTGGCCTACAACCAGTTGCAGGGTACGGCTCGGAAGTGCTGGTCTTCCGAGTGGAAGACGTCCTTCAAGCTTCGTCCACTTGAGCAGGTTGAGTGGGACGACTTCGTCAGTGCTTTCGAGCGTACGTACTGTCCAGATTATGTTGCTACGCAGCGGATGCGAGAGTTTCTGGAGCTGGTGCAGGGCGACATGTCCGTGTTGCAGTATAGGGCCCGATTTGTCGAGCTGGGTCGGTATGCACCTCACATCATGGAGCATGAGAGGGTGAAGACCGTGCAGTTTGTTCAGGGTTTGAGGCTAGAGCTGAGGCACCATCTGATCACGAACGGGGCCACTGATCTTGAGACAGCGTCTCGTATTGCGGCTTCTTTGGAGATGGATATGCAGAGGACTCGAGGACCGATCAGCCAGGGGTAGTCCTTGTCAGGTCGCAGCCAGCAGTCGGCTACCCAGCAGCAGGGTTCCTTCCAGCATGCGTCGGGTGGTTCAGGAGTACCGGCATCGGCAGCTTCGGTGACAGGATCCGCATCTTTTGGCACGAAGGTCAAGAAGTTCTTCTCGAAGAATTTCCGAAAGAAGAAGTCCAAGGACCAGGGGCAGGCTTCATCGGGCAGTGTACAGCAACCGATTCCTTTGCAGCGTCAGGGATCAGTGGGTGGGTCGCGAGGACCGTGCCCACGGTGTAGTGGGTTCCACCCAGGCAGGGAGTGCACGGCGCCGATTATCTGTTTTTGGTGTGACCAGCCATGGCACATGGCGCGTGACTGTCCTCAGAGGCCGCCGCAGCAGCAGGTTCCCCAGCAGCAGAGGCAGCAGCAGCAGCAGGGACAGTATCCGCCGCTACCCAGGTCAGCTAGTGTTGGAGGCAGGCAGAGAGCTCGTGGCCAGATCACGCACATGACCAGGGCAGAGGCAGAGGCAGTGGCGTCGCAGCTCGTGGAAGGTACCGTTCAGATTTTGGGTTGTGCGGCTCGGATTTTGTTTGATTCTGGCGCGTCTCATTCGTTTATTTCGGAGGATTTCGCGCTGAGCATCGAGGAGCCGGTGACCCAATTGTCTTGTGATTTGGCAGTGGAGTTGACTTCGGGTGATTTTATGATCACTCCGTATTGCTTCGATCAGGTTCCGGTTTGGATCGATGGGCGGAGTATGCCAGGCAGGTTGTATGCGTTGCAGCTTCGGGATTATGATGTGATTCTAGACATGGATTGGCTCGAGACTCATGGAGCGGTGGTGGATTGTGGAATGAAGAGGGTCTACTTCCAACACCCGAGCAGGCGAACCTTCTATTTCCAAGGTATCCGTTCCACCTCTTCTCGATTCCTCATCTCTGCTATTCGAGCCCGTCGATTACTTGATTCTGGTTGTCAGGGTTTTCTCGCGTCCGTGGTTGTGTCTGAACGGATGGAGCCGAATGTCGAGGACATTCCGGTGGTGTGCGAGTTTCCCGACGTTTTTCCCGAGGAGTTGCCTGGATTGCCTCCCCAGCGGGAGATCGATTTTGTGATCGAGGTTGCGCCTGGTACGGGACCTTTGACGAAGGCTCCCTACCGTATGGCCCCCGCTGAGTTGAGGGAGTTGAGGGCGCAGTTGCAGGAACTGCTGGCCAAGGGGTACATTCGTCCTAGCTTTTCCCCTTAGGGTGCGCCCGTGTTGTTTGTGAAGAAGAAGGACGGTAGTCTGCGGCTATGCATTGACTATCGGCAGCTGAATGAAGTGACCATTAAGAACAAGTATCCGTTGCCGCGGATTGATGATTTGTTCGACCAGCTTCAGTCTGCGCGAGTGTTCTCGCGGATTGATTTACGGTCCGGTTACTATCAGCTGAGGATCCGCGGGTCCGATGTGGAGAAGACTGCATTCAGTACGAGGTACGGGCATTATGAGTTTCTGGTGATGCCGTTTGGGCTCACCAATGCCCCTGCAGCCTTCATGGACTTGATGCAGAGGGTGTTTCATCCGTATTTGGACCAGTTCGTGGTCATCTTCGTGGACGACATCCTTGTTTATTCGCAGTCTGCCGAGGAGCACGCGTACCATTTGGGTGTGGTGCTGCAGACGTTGCGAGATCACCAGTTGTATGCGAAGCTCAGCAAGTGCGAGTTTTGGCTCGGCGAGGTGCACTTTCCGGGGCACGTGATTTCTGGTGATGGCATTTCCGTGGACCCCGCCAAGGTTGAGGCAGTAATGCAGTGGCCGAGGCCGAGGTCTGTGACGGAGATCCGGAGTTTCTTGGGGCTTGCGGGTTATTATCGCCGGTTTATCCATGATTTTTCTCGCATTGCGACCCTGATGGCTAGACTCACGCGAAAGGAGGTGCCTTTCGTCTGGTCTGAGGAGTGTGAGCAGAGCTTCAGGGAACTGAAGAGATTGCTCACCTCGGCTCCGGTGTTGGTTTTACCTTCTGGATCGGGAGGTTTCGTGGTGTGTACAGATGCTTCCGGCGTTGGATTGGGAGCTGTGTTGATGCAGCATGGTAGAGTGGTGGCTTATGCATCTCGGCAGCTAAAGCCCCACGAGGAGAACTACCCTACCCATGACCTTGAGTTGGCGGCGGTGATCTTCGCGCTGAAGATCTGGAGGCATTATCTGTACGGCGAGAAGTTCGAGGTGTTCACTGACCATCAGAGTTTGAGATACGTGTTCTCGCAGAGGGACCTGAACCTCAGGCAAAGGCGTTGGATGGAGTTCATGAAGGATTATGACTTCACCCTGTCTTATCAGTCGGGCAGGATGAATGTTGTTGCTGATGCCTTGAGCCGGAAAGTTGCGGTCAGTGCCTTGATGTTGAGGAAGTGGAGGCTCTGGGAACAAGTGCCCGAAGTATCTTTCAGGCTCAAGATTCCCCAAGAGCCAGGGTTGGCAGTGCTTGCGAGTCTGACTGTCACTCCTGCTATCCGTCGTCAGGTGACAGAGGCTCAGCATGCGGACCCGGAGTTGCCCCGGATTCTGGCGATGGCTGATGTGGAGCTCGGAGAGGACAGTGCTGCGAGATTTCGCGGCAGGCTATATGTCCCAGCGGAGGAGCAGGTTCGTCGTGCGGTGTTGCGCGAGGCTCATGGGAGCAGATACACCGTACACCCGGGTGCGACGAAGATGTATCGGAACTTGCGGAGGCAGTTCTGGTGGCCTGGCATGAACAGAGATGTCGTCGAGTTTGTGGCCAGGTGCCTGATCTGTCAGCAGGTGAAGGCGGAACATCAGCGACCAGGAAGTACTCTCCAGCCCTTGGATGTTCCTACGTGGAAGTGGGATCATGTGACCACGGATTTTGTGGTGGGGTTGCCGAGGAACCCGAGTGGGCAGGACAGTATTTGGTTGCTGGTGGATCAGCTGACGAAGGTGACTCGGTTGCTACCGGTCAAAGGCAGCTGGAGCGCGTCCAAGTTGGCTCGTCTTTATGTGGAGCGAATCGTGCCGTTGCATGGGATTCCCATTTCGATCGTATCGGATCGGGATCCGCGCTTCACTTCTGGATTCTGGAGGAGTTTCCAACGAGCTCTTGGCACGGAGTTGGCATTTAGCTAGGCGTATCATCCTCAGTCAGATGGTCAGTCCGAGAGGACCATTCAGACTTTGGAGGACATGTTGAGATCCTGCTGCCTGGAGTGGCAGGGGAGTTGGATTCATCACCTACCGTTGGTGGAGTTTGCCTATAACAACAGCTTTCATTCGAGCATCGGCATGGCTCCTTATGAGGCATTGTACGGGCGTCCTTGTAGGACTCCACTCGATTGGTTTGAGGTGGGTGAGCGTGTTTTGACGGGACCGGAGTTGGTGCAACAATGTGTGGATGTTGTGCACCTGGTTCGTCAAAACATGTTGGCGGCCCAGAGTCGGCAGAAGAGCTATGCTGACCGTAGGAGGCAGCCTCTCGAGTTCGCCGTGGGCGATCGTGTGTTCTTGAGAGTTTCTCCGATGAAGGGGGTGATGTGTTTTGGACGGCGTGGGAAGCTAAGTCCCCACTACGTTGGTCCTTTTGTGATCTTGGAGCGCATCGGTGAGGTTGCTTACCGGTTGCAGTTACCCCTTGAGTTGGCGTCGGTGCATGACGTGTTCCACGTCTCGATGTTGCGGAAGTATGTGCCCGATGACTCTCATGTGCTCGAGTTTTCTGTTTGGCCCGAGGTAACTCCAGATCTTTCTCTCCCAGAGTTTCCCATCCGCGTGGAGGATAGGCGAGAGCAACGCCTGCGGAGCAAGGTCATCCCCTTGGTGAAGGTGGTGTGGCAGCGACACTCTGGTGGTGAGGCTTCTTGGGAGCGTGAGGACGAGATGCGTCAGCAGTTCCCGTACCTGTTTGGGTGAGTCTTCCTCTTCTTTCCCCTTGGGTTGTTCCCAATTTCGAGGACGAAATTCCTTAAGGGGGAAGGGCTGTAATATCCCGGACCTTTCGGATCCTTTTTCGTGGGTCCCGGATCTGGTTTTACGGAGTGTCCGGCTCCGTTGTGTCCGAAATTTCGTTTCGGTCATTCTTCGTGTTCGGATCGGTGCGATCCGGAGTTGTTTCGGAGGCCCGGAGGCGTTCCGCGACTCTTCCGCGTGTGTTTTCCGATTTCCGGTGTGTGTTTCGACTTTTCTTCGGAAGCTCGTTGCGGGTGGACCGGGCCGTTCACCTGGGCATGAGTCGTACAGTTGCGATCGGTGCGTCCCGAGGATTCCGGAAATGTAATTTTCTATTTTTCGGTATTTTTTTCAAAAAATCGGATTTTCTATATATTCCCATTTTCTTTTCTTTTCTTTTTCTTCTTCTTCCTTCCTCTCTCTCTCACGCGACCGTGGCCGCCTCTCTCTCTCCTTCTCTCCCGTTCGACCGTGCCGACCCCCGTTCCGGCTGCAGACGGCGGCGGTGCGACGGCGCGAGGACGTGGGTGACGTAGTGGCGATCGTGCGGGCATACGGCGAGCGTGGGAAGCGTGGGAAGGCGAAGTTCTATCGGCGTTCTTCGTGGCTTCGAGCTTGGACCGGAGCGTTTCGTTGCGAACCGGAGGTAGGGTGACGTTCCTTAGCCTCTTGTCTTCCTTCCCCGTGAGTTTCGGCTCGAGACGAGGTCGAGAGGGGTTTATTTTGAGCCGGGAAAGGTTGATCATGTCGCGGGGTGAGTTCGTCCGATCCATCGTTTTGAGCCCCGATTTCGCGGTTTAAGGGCGTAGGAGCATGCTAGGGGGCTTGGGGGTTCTTCTCTCGCCATTTCCCCCTCCGTGGGGCTTGTTTTGAGGCCGATTGGGCAATTCCGGCGAGGTTCGCCGTTTTCGCGCCGGTGAGCGATGTGCGGTCGAACCAGTGACCGCATAACCCTTGTGCGGTCCTGTTCGGACCGTTCATCGGCTCGGCGCGCTTTGGCCGGGGCTTGGCGCACAATGGGTTTGGACGGTCTATCGTGGGACCGCATGTCCTAATGTGCGGCCCCACAGCGACCGCCCAACCCTAGGGTTTTTGACCGTTGGTTGTGACCGTTGTACAGTGCACTGGGATGTGCGGCCAGGAGCTGGCCGCATAACCCTTTGTACGGCCAGGTGCTGGCCGTACATCCCCCAGTGCTATGGTTGGATGTGCGGTCTGGTCTTGACCGCACAACCCCTGAACGGCTAAGCCGTAGCCGCTCTTCCCAAAGTGCGGCTAAGGACTAACCGTCCAGGCTTTTTATCGTTGGGAGACGAGCGGCCAGGAGCTTACCGTTCCTCACCCACGTGCGGTCAAGAGTTGACCGCACATCTGTTTGAACGGTCCTGTGTTGGCCGTTCATCTGCCGTTTGGACCCTGGGTGGAACGGTCCTGATCTGACCGTTCAAACCCTTGTGCGGTCCTTGTGTGACCGCACATCCCTGAGCGGCCCAGTGTGGACCGTTCAAGGGGACGGGTTGCGTCGACGTGTCTCTCGTCGTACAGAGTGTACCGGGAGATGTCGTTGTCGGCTTTTGTCACCGTGCGACGGCGTTGGTACAAGGAGCGTTCCGCGTACCGGCCCTTGTGACGTTTTCCGTTGGCTCGAGAGTCTACTCCTTTAGTGACCCTCCACTAGTCGTAGCCTGCTTACACGCGAGTGGTCCCACCTGGGAGTAGGTGGAGAGGCTTATCCTGAGGACGGTTTTAGACTGGTTACCGTCGGGCCCCTCGTCAAATCAGAGTCCAGTGCCGGGGGAAAACCAGTCAGAGGGCCAGACCTAGGACGCGTGGTCTGTGTGTGCACACGTGGTTGGGGACAGTGGACGCACGTCGACGGGCGTGACCCCAGCTAATCACTTGTTTGTGGTTACTTATTCGGTGTTCGCGCCTTTGGTAGGAGCTACCACGCCAGGCGGATCACCTGCGGCGCGGTGTAAGGCGTCAGGGGACGCTACCGGCTGTGCTTCTAGTGAGAGATACTCCTGTCGAGTACGGAGTGTTAGACTGTCAGTCAAGTGTTTCCGACCTTCGGATTTTGTCGGTTCGACCGTTGAGCTTCGGTCTTCTCTCCGTGGCACCTGTGTCGGTTTGCGCACCACAGAACCGTGTTTGTAGAGTACAGGGCTTTCCTTTCCGAGGTACTCTCCTACCGCTAGCGTAGTGGTTTTCCGTTTTGCGAGGTAGGGTTCGAGTGATCCCTACTGAGTCTTGTTCCGAGACTCATTCCCTGCGTGTTTTCACCGTGTTTCAGGTGAGGCGCCGCCCCGGGGGAGCGCGTCTGGTGTGCAGCGTGGTGCAGGTGCCCAGAGGTAGTGCCAGAGGTCAGAGCCGGGGTATGCCCCGTGTAGCTGTACTTTTCTTTCTTGTCTCTGTACTAGTCGTGGACTACTGTTGTTGTTATTTTTCTATTGTGGACCATGTAATTTGCTAATTTATTTCCTGTTTAATTTCTGCAATTACTTGTGATGCTTGCGTAGTTTCTACACCATCCTTCTAACCCTTCCGAGTCTTCGGGCTCGTGGGTGGCGGTGCGAGTCTCGGGTTATCGGGCCTTCCCGGTAATCAGATTCTCGGGTCGTTACAACACACGTGCTGCGGAAAAAGGGGATGCACAAACCCGGGGGGCTGCTCCATGAATACCGTCTCCTGAAGATGCCCATGGAGAAAGGCATTGGAGATGTCGAGCTGACGGATGGACCAGCCACAGCTGATGGCGATGGAGAGCAACATGCGAACAGTGGTGATCTTGATTACCGGGCTAAAGGTTTCATGAAAATCGACACCGGGCTGTTGTCGGAAACCTTTGGCGACCAGCCGTGCTTTGTGACGATCAATGGTGCCATCTGCCTTGTGTTTGAGGCGAAATACCCACTTGCAGGTGACAACATTCATCCCGGGATGCCGAGGCACAAGGGACCACGTGCCATTACGCAGGAGCGCATTAAACTCAGCAGCCATGGCTGCCCACCAAGCTGGTTCCTTTGAAGCTTGGCTGAAGCAGGTGGGCTCAGTAGAAGAGGCATACGCGGTAAGACACTCGGGCAGAGGGTGGCATTGTGCCATCACAGCTGGAGGTGTCACCACGGGCGTGGTGGCATATATTTCTGCCAGGGAGCGCATGCGTGTTGGTGGAGCTACCGATTCCACTGGTGGAGAGGGACATAACGGCGGTGAAGCTGGTGGGGAAGCCGCATCATTCACCTCCTCAGGAAGAGTGGGAGGTGCAACTGTGGCATCCGCAGTTGGAGGATCGGGCAGCTGTGCTGAAGGGGCACCTCCCAAAGTGGGCCAGCCGGGGAAAGGCCCAAGGATCCCAGGGGCAGTGGACGCCTGGGAAGGAGCTGGAGCATCGAACGCCTGTCCTGCAAAGGGAAACACAGACTCATCGAAAACAACATGGCGGGATACATGAAGACGCCCATTAGAGAGATCTAGGCAGCGATATCCAAGGTGCATGTTACTGTAGCCGAGAAAGATACAACGCTTAGAGCGTTGAGCGAGTTTATTTGGAGCATATGGGCGGAGATACGGATAGCAGGCACAACCAAAAGTTCGGAGAAACTTATAGTTCGGGGGCTGCCCGAAAAGACGCTCAAAGGGGGAAAGGGAGCATAGGATGGGTGTGGGAAGGCGATTAATCAGATAGACAGCAGTAGAGACAGCCTCGTCCCAGTAGTTCTGTGGCATAGATGCAGTGGATAAAAGAGCAAGGGCGGTTTCAATGATGTGGCGATGCTTCCTCTCCGCGGTGCCATTTTGCTCAGGTGTGTGAGGGCAGGACACTCGATGGAGTATGCCGCAGGCCTGGAGGTGGCGATGGAGGGACTGAAACTCACCACCCCAATCGGATTGAAGAGCAAGAATACGACGCCCAAAGAGACGCTCCACAAGTTGCTGAAAACGAAGGAAGACATCCAACACGTCGGACTTGCGCTTAAGGAGGAACAACCATGTGTACTTGCTAAAGTCATCCACAAAAATAACATAATAGGAGAAGCCACAATGAGAAGTCACAGGAGCGGGACCCCACAAGTCAGAGTGAATCAATTGCAAAGGTTGTCTTGATATAGCAGTAGAGCGTACAAATGGAAGTTTATGACTCTTTGAAAGACAACAAGACTCACAGACAGACTGCCTAAGGCGATGGGTTAAGGGTAACCCATACTTATTAAGGACACTAGACAATATTTTAAAGTGGGGATGGCCTAATCTAGCATGCCACACTGGAGGGGATGCCCGTTCGCCAAAAAGGGATAGCGGCGCCAACTGAGAGGAGGGAAAATGGTAGAGGCCGTCTCTAAGTTGCCCTCGAAGAAGCACCTTCCCCGAAGTCTGATCCTTCACAAGACAAAAAGAAGGGTGAAACTCAACAAAGACATTGTTATCTGAAGTAAGCTTGTGAACAGAGAGAAGATTGTGGGTGATAGCCGGAACATGAAGAATGTTATTCAACTGCAGGGGACGGGAGGTGGAAGGAAGAACTGTTGATCCTATAGAGGCGATGGGTAAACCTTCACCATTCCCGACATGGAGTTTGTCAGCGCCTGTATAGGTTGTAGGGTTAACCATGGCGTGGTAGTCCGGGGTGATGTGATGCATCGCCCCGCTATCTGGGTACCACGAGTGAGTGGAGCTTGCTGGAGGCATTGCATAAAATGGCATGTGGGAGTGCTGGTATGCGGCCGTGTAGGCAGTGGGCTGAGCTGGTGATGATGCGGCTGTGGGCAGTCCGCTGTAGTATGACCCTTGCCACTGTGGAGTGGGAGGCGGAGGGCGTAGTGCTTGGGACACATAGCCTCCGGGAAAAGCCTTGTTGAAGCGTTCCGGACATTCCGGGCCCCGATGCCCAAACTGGAGGCAGATCTGGCAGCGCGGCACACCCTGCCTGCCACGACCACGGCCACCACGCTGCTGCTGCTGCTGACTGCTGCTGCCACCACGCTGCCGGCCCTTGGAGCCAGGTGGTGCTGCGGTGGCGATATTAGCAGAAGGAAACTCGGAGGTGACATCTGGAATGGAGCGCTGTTGTGCCATGATCATCTCATGCCCTGTGAGATGCGCAAAGACATCCTCAAGGGTGAAGGATTCCAGCCGAGTTGTGATGCTGGAGATAAAGGCCTCATAGCTCGGTCCCAGACCAGCTAGAACAATCATAACGAGATCTTCCTCGTCCATGGGTTGGCCGATCGCAGCGAGCTCGTCCGCCACCGCCTTGATGGACTGAATGTACTCTTGTATGGATGACGTACCGCGATGAAGTCCATGGAGTTTGGTGCGGAGTTGCAGCACCCGTGACTTGGATCGAGAGGCGAACGCCCTGCCCAGCGCGTCCCAGACAGCTTTAGCTGTGTCGTGGCCGACCACAAGAGGCAGCAGGGGGCCAGGGGTTCAGTGAGAGATGAAATAAGCCATGAGAGAACCATTTGGTCGGTCCTTTCCCACGCAGCGAAGTCTGGGTTTGGGTGGCAGACTTCCTTCCCATCGGCGTCAGGGGTGATGGTGACAGATGGAGGCGGCATCGAGGAGCCGTCGACTATGGAGAGGTATCCGTGGCTCTTCAACAATGGAACGAACTGCGCCTTCCACAGTAGGTAGTTGTCGCGTGATAGCTTCAAGGGAAGGAAGGGGAGCACGTTGGGAGAAGATTGCTTGCAGGTGCCCGCCATGGATCGAGTGGCTGTTAAACCGGAGGGCTCTGATACCATGGATCAAAGAAGATGAGGTCCCCCACCTTAATGCATGTAATAATGTTTACTCACCTCCTCCCGACGCAATACGCTGGAAATTAGCGGTGTTCCTATCGCCTTCTTTGATCCATCTGTCCCTAGATCTTTATCTCAAACATATTTCCTCTCTGGAGAGGATCTCATCAAACTGCTCCCTCAGAGAGTCCCTCTCCTGTCATCACATCCATCAAGCCTGCCTTCGCCAAGTAGTCAAGGCTCTCAAGCTGTTGTAAGATTATGTCCTTCGCTGCCCTACTTGGTATGGTTTTATCAGTCCCCCCAAGTACCTGAGTAGTATGCTTCAGCTTTCTAACCAAGGTTGTCATAGCAGATCTACCACCAACCTATATAGCCCAAGCCCTCCTGACAGTGTCCATAAAGTCAGGCTCTCTGAACTAAAACTTCTCAAGTTTGAAAGTGTATCTCTTATCCTGCAAGCGGCCGGTCTTCAAGAGAAGAGGTTTGTGATCATAAGCCGATCTAGCCAATGGAAACACCTGCACATAAAGATAGTGATCCTCCCAATCAATACAAACCAAAAATTTGTCCAACCTGAAGCAAGAAGTATTCGCCCGTAGATTGGACAAAGTACACTGCCCATGAGCCATGCTAATATCCACAAGTGCAACCTCCTTAATGAAACTAGTGAAATCCTCCATCTCCCCAGTATATATTATACCATCACCTATCCTCTTTCACGGAACAGCCACCACATTAAAATCCCCCCCCAGAATAAAGATGACGGCGAACCAGGTCATCCCACAGGTGCCCCTTCTCCTCCCTACCTTAAGGTCTATAAACTCCAGTGAAAGTCCCAAGAGAAGCCATCCCTTGCATTATGGAAGTGTAAGGTAATGGCCCACTGGCTAATTTGTTCGTCTGACACCACCTCCTCCACCTCATAAAGATTCCATAGGATCATGATCCCCCCCGACATACCCATCGCTGGGGACGCAACCCCCTTGGTAAGTCTAACCCCTTCGATCTCCCTCGAGAGCATATCCCCACCATCTTCACACTTGGTCTCCCGGATGCAAAGGATCTCGATGTTACATCTCCTGATCAACTCCCTCATCACCCTCTTCTTCTCCACCCCCCCAATCCTCCTCACATTCCACAAGACAATCCTCATGAAGACACTGCGGTGTCTCTCTCCTCCCTACCACCATCAGCCCCCTCCCTCTCCCCTCTCTATTGTGCCCTCTCTACCCGTAGAATACTCGCCCACCACCTCTTCTTAATACTAGAAAAAGCACCCCCCACATCCTTCTCTACACCAACACAAGAGATACCGACGTTATTGGCCACCTCCCTCACTCGCTCCTCTGTAAACTTCTTAACCTCTCCCAACAGCTCTCTGACGACCTCCTTCTCGCGAAGCTTCTGGCAGCAACCGCATCCACCAGGGGTCGCACACCGGCGCCCCCCCCCAAAAGACATGGAGAAGGCATCCTCCTCCTAAACTTCCAAAGCGTGGGGACCACCTTCACCAGCCCCCTGCTCCTAGCAAGAAGCCGCAGGGACCGTCACCAACGACAAGGAGGTCATGTCTTCCGCAATCACCTCCAATGTTTGGGCTACAACAGCTCCCCTGCCAGTCCTAGTAGAAGCTCCCTCCATCGACAACCAATGCTTCTTCTCTGCAGTGGAAAGGCCTTTAGCATCGCAAAGATGCAACAAGATCCCTTCGAAAATGATACGGAGTCTCCTCATCTATGGATTTGGGAAAGTCCCCTTAACCTCCAAACACCGCTGGATGCGAAGGAGAGCACCCCCCGCCGCAAGGAAACCTGCTTCAACCAACCTAGAGACCACCGCTTCCTCCTACCCGACCGCTAGGAAAGCAGATGCAATCACCCTCGAGACCACCCAGCAGCAACCAGCAGCCTCCCCCAGCCGTCATCTAATCCCCTCAGCCCCAATCAACCCTTCCAACAGCAACACCCACAGGAATCGCCTTAGCCAGGCAACGTTACCCTGCAAGGAATCTAGCGGGAACACCCCAGCATCCACCCATCTCTTACTCACATGCCCCTTCGGCCCTGGAGCTGGATTGCTCCTCACCGCCTCAGCGAACGTCCGGCGACTCCCAGAGCCCCCGCTAAACCCGACAGGAGGCGGCACCTTGTGCGTATAGAATCGCCTGACGTGGCCCCTCCTCCGGCCACAGCCATAGCAGGTCGGCTCCGGCTTGAGGCCGCCCCGATGGGTCCCAGCTCTAGCACCCTTGGCGAGACCTCTAGGCGACCAGTGCCGCTCAGCATTGGGGAGAGAGCCCTGCCTCCACCCACAGCTCCCCATAGGGATGCTGTTCACCTCGGAGACGAACGCCGGTGGGTGGCCCGCCCCACCAGCCATGATGCCCCGTGTTTGTCTTGTTGACATCATTGACCTCCATATTGCCTTTGCCCGCTAAGCATTCCCCCAAAATTCCACGTTTCTGTTAAAGTTAGAAAATCATGAAACATCCACAAAAGGTCCAGAATCAAGTTCAGAAGGGAGATCCTTCTGTTGTCTCTGTTGTGCAGAGGCACCCTATAGTTCATGGCACCAAAAGGTTCTCTGTCCCACTCTTCTGAAGACCCACCAGATAACAGCGTTCCTGCAGGATCCTGCCATGTGACCTTTCTCTAGACATCTAAAATAGAGTACCTCCATAGAAGGAGATCTCTTGCAAGAGCCTCTGGAAGTCCTCCTGCCATCGCCATTTGGACTCCGGAAATGCTGTCCCACCATATGCCAGAACCTTTCGTTTCTTGAAATGATTGGGGCCCGCCCCGATATCCCTTTTGAGTTCAAATCTCAAGGTTATCATGAAGTTTTTCAATACTTGTCAATAGTCAAACATACCATTCTGCACACTGACCAAGGTTTCTCGTGTAACCAAACTTGTAATGTCTAGTTTCTCATTCTGGAGCTAAGACTTGTTTTTAAAATTTCAGTGTTTCCATTTTTTTTACTTTTTTAAATTGAAATTAAGAAATAAAAGTGCACAAATAGGAGAAACGATAGGACACTGATAACCATTGGAATACCACGTTATCCCCAGTATATAAAAGAAAACAGTAGCCAGCATGGGCCACTGGGGCCCGTGCTGTCCCTTTTATTCCTTCAAAAACATTTTGTCATACTTAAAAGTGCCTTTTTGTCTCATCATAATGATATTATTGTCCACAATACTCTAAGCAAAATCACGTAACTTAAACTCAGAAGAAAACAATGTCTATTCAAAAGAACATTTTTTTCAATACAATCTATAAAGCTTGAGTAAAATATTCAGGCAGGAAAATAGTTCACATATCAGAATTACACATGGCAAGAAAGTGGGAATCAAAATAGACTGACCCAACCAGGAGGCAGCTTCGGTAATCTTGCAATGTCAGTTGAAGGGGACTCCTGTCTCTGAAAGTCAACAGTTAACGGAAGATTGTCATTAAAGGAAAACATGATAACCTTACTAAAATGCCAATACGCAAGCATGATAGAACATGTTGCAGCAACAGGAGAGGGAAAAGAGCTCTTCAGATCAACTTCATTCTATGTTGCCTATAAACCTGTACTCATCATGGTCTGTGTATGCAGTTGCCTTCTGTGCAAAGGCACATGGCTTTTCATTTGTGATGAGAAGTCATGCACAAAATACAGTCTATAGTCCTTCCTCTTTTATATGAACAAGAAACCAAACAGCTTACTTTCTTTTATATGAACAAGAAACCACACAGCTTACTTTCTCTGTGGTTGTGCGACCACCTGTGGCATCGTCTTTTAGAATTCCCCTTGCTTTAAGCTTCTTTTTCAAATAATCAGGCAACTCTCTTTGGATGCCCTTTGCTTCAGGCTCTATCTCGCATGATACTCCATGAGTTTCATCTTTAAGGTTACCTAACCCATAGAAACAGGAAGGCATTCAATTGTTTAAGAAGCTTTCAGAAACGCACTTGTAAGTAGACATTTCTTAGAGACTACACTCACCAGATAAGGGGATTGCAGCATAGTATGCACCACCACCAGGTACACCATAGCCATTACCAATTTCCACATTTCCTGAGGGAGCAGCACCAAGTCAGACCATGAAATTGAAAAGGGTCATTCACAAATAGTCTGCCACTTGTCTGTTTAAAAGAATCAGATAAACCACAAGAATTGGACCTTAAAATGCTACATTCTTTCCCTTATATGTTCTCCCAAACAACTTCACTCTTGACCTCCTCAAACAAAATGCTGTCTTTATATAAAAAATCCACATATGTAATTAATTCCTTTGGTTGATCAAATATGTAATATGTAATTATGTCTTGTTCAAGAAATGCAGTAAGATTTATCTCATTCATATCTCTCTCTCCTTCAGTGCAGGGATATAATCAGCTTAAGTGTGAGGATCTGGCTGGGCAATGGACGGAAGTGTCAGTTCTGGAAAGATAGATGCTGCGGGGAGTTCACTCTGTAGACTGCATTCCCGAAGCTCTTTGTGATATCAGCTGCACCTTTGGCTTCGGTGGCCCACACCTTTGATGCACTACTTTCAAGTGGGACATGGGCTTCGACTTTTAGGAAGAGCCTCAGACCTGATGAGATGGACCAGCTGGAGGGAGTCCTATTGTTTCTTCTAGACTACACTCTGGTGCCAAGCAAGGTCGACATGTGGTGGTGGAGATGGGAGGAGGGAGGCTTTTCAGTGAGGTTGGCCTACTCCATCTCAGATGGCAGAGTGCGCCACTGCATGGCCCCTCACATTTGGTCTCCCAAGAGCCCACTCAAAGTCAAACTATTGATATGGAGGATATCATATGCCTGGCTGCCCACCTGTGATAGGATTGCTTCTTTCTTGCAGGACATACCCACCCTTTGCTGCCTATGTAGAGATGAAGAGGAAAACACGAATCATCTCTTCACAGGATGTGCGTATACAAGGGAGATATGGATGAAGATCGCCAGTAGGATACACTGCACTATTCGACTCCAATTGAATAGAGTGTGCAACAATTGCGTGGCAACTGGCATAGGAGGTGGAATCTTAGGGGAGACAATCGGATCTGATGGCTAATTCTTCAAGCCACACCATGGGCTCTATGGGGAGAAAGGAATAACAAAATTTTTAGGAGTGAAGTAAGAACTGAGGGCATGCTTGTATCTTTTATCTCTGACAAAGTGAGGGAATGGACAAAAAATCTACGTAAAGTGGAGTCACACAACTCCTCTCTTTTCCTTTTGTTGGGGGGTTAGTGAGGACTGAGGACCACACCACCTTGGTGTGGAACTTTTGGTATAGGGAGCTTTTGAGAGCACACTGACTATACATGTAAATCCCTTTACTTTCATACTGAATACAATTGTGGTACCACCCACATTCAAAAAAAAGAAAATCTCTCTCTGTTGTTACCCCCATCTTCCCACTGTACCAATAACTATGCTACCTCCTCGCCACCAACACTTTCTCAGTGACAAGTCACAAGCAGCTAGGGCATACACTCAAGGAAGGCAGTATCGGTTTCGGTACCGGTTTCGGCCGGTTTCGAAACCGATACGTACCGGTTTCGGTATCGGTTTCGGTTTCGGCCGAAACCGGATGAAACCAGTTAAAAAATTAAAAAAAGTAATAATCCTATCTGGTTTCGGCCGAAATTGACCGGTTTCGGACCGAAACAAGTAAGTTTCGACCGAAATTCTTAATGGTTTCGTCCGAAACCATTTAAATAATATTTTTTAATTGTTTCGGACCTGCTACAGTGTTTGGGTCCGGTTTCGGATCGGTACCGGCCGAAACCGATACATTTCGGCCGAAACGTATCGGTTTCGGCCGAAACTGCCAACAATGCATACACTATTTAGATGGGTGTTTTATACAAATTGTTCTTTACATATTGGATATGATCAATGTTTCTTGGAGACTTGCATATTTATTATCTTGGTCTGTTTACTCTATTTTTCTCCTACTACCATTTTCATTATTCATGGTGACTTATGCGGAAAAACAATGGCCACAAATGTCTACACACTCACCTAGGCATTTGAAGCTGAGGCAAGCCCTTAATCACCTCGCTTGCCTCTCGCCTTTGACTACATATTCAAGACCATGGCCAGAGCTACCACATCTTTGGAGTCAAATGTTGGGCATGTGTGAAACATGCTTGATTCTATTATTTTGATGATGTCTAACTATGACTCATTGATGAGTCTTATATGGATTTGATGATGCCAACATGTATAAGTTTCAGGTCAAAGTCAGCACTGGCAAGTGTATGGCCTCATGAAGATGAGCAGTATGAAGATATCATGCAATGGTGTAATGAGATATGATGCATTGAACCAAAGGGTATGAACAAGGCAAGCCAACTGCAGTGCAACAGAAGCTCCAGATCCAAGAGTACCTTAAGTGCTGAAATTCAGTTGCAAGTCTAAGAGAAAGCAAGCAAATCAAGCTCCTTAATCTCTCAGGTGCAAAGATTCCTTGGATGCATAGAAATCAAGAAAGATAAATTGAGATTTGAGAAAGGACCTTGGCAGAACAAATTGCATGAAATATGCTCCTAGAAGTCAAGACATTGATGATTGCACAGAAATTGAGACAACTGGATGCACATAAATCAAGGTAGGCGATGAAAAGCTAAATATTGTTGGTTGCACGAAAATCAAGACATGTGATGCAAAAAGAAAGAAATTAAAAAGAGAAAGCCAAGTGGAGTTCACCTTCTTGCTCAAACTAATGAAAAATGAAGACATACAAAACAATTGAGTAAGGGTGACAAATAGATACCTAAGGGTGACAAATAGGTTTCTAAGGGTGACAAATAGGTGGCCAGGCTGAAAACATGAAAAGTGTATTAAGCAGTGTCAACCTCATGGAGCTATTGCGTCGACCTCACTATTGCTCAACTGAAGAAGAACTCAAGCAGGCCAACAACTGCGTCGACCTCACTTCATCAGCAGGTCGACCTCAGGTGTCTTCCAGAAACCATTATACGGGCAGATTCTTAAGACAGGTCGACACTACCTTTACAGCAGGTCGACCTCATGTGTCTTCCTGAACCCGTTATACGAGCTGTTTTCTTAAGACAAGTCGACACTACCTTTACAGGAGGTCGACCTCATGCTGGTTTCCAGAAGCTCTTCAGCCTATTTCTGTCAAATACGTCAGGCCTTCTAGGAACCAAAAATAGAAACCGCAAACCTCCAAAAACACGATTGTTGAGGTCTGGAAAAAGGCTCCTAGGACAGTGGACTGTCCCCTTCATCATGACAGTCAGATCTACTTTTTGAAGAAGGACTACAAGGACAGACAAGATTAGGGAAAGGTTAGCTTTCCTGGTTCTACATTTTTTTGGTCATAGCCAGTCCAGTCTTTAGCCTCTGAAAAGATACCTAGGAAAGGGATTTGTCCTTGTCTGCCATAGCCCATGAGAAGGAAGTTCTGAAGGAGCTCTATGTCCAAGACTACATTATTTCTTCTCCAGCAAATCAAGAAGGAGGATCTTGGAGGGAACAGGAAAAAGAGTTTGCTTATGCTATGCTGCCTTGTAACCAATCAGAATGCAAATCTAGAAGATGGCTCCCGATCGAAATTGTCTATTTCCCTGAGCCAGTCAGCTTGCAGTCTGAAGATAAGATTTTACCCCTGCCATCATATTTGCTGGGCCAATCAAAGGCCGCCAGGGAAGGAGTTCATTTGAGAGAACTCTATTTTATCTTAACCAATCACATGAAGTTCTGACTGGAGGGAAAATGTCTGAAGAACAAGCTCATTATTTCTCTGCTCCCAAACTTGCTTGAACCGGTCAAGGAAGAAGATATGGAGGACCAATCAAAAGGAGGTCAGTGGTCAAAGAAGATTATTTTATTCCTGCTCTCCCATGTTCGCTGGACCAATCAGAAGAAAAGGTTCTTTTTAAAGAACCATTGTTTACTACAGCCATTCAAACTACAGATTTTCTTGGAGGGAAATTTTTCTACCTGGCTCTTCTATATGTACATGAAGCTTCTTATGAAGAAGCTGCTGCTGCCCTTGAAGAGAGCCACGCCCTTTGAGCATTCAAGCGAATCTGTGAGGAAGAAAAAGAAGAGTGGAGAGCAGCCCAGTTCTGGTCCGACCCAGACCAGTTCTGTAAAGAGAGGAAGGAAGATAAGAGAAAAAGGAGAGAAAGGAAAGCAATCCTCGTAGCAGCCAGCCAGCATCTGAGAAAGAAGAAGTTCAGATCGAACTAGTGTTCAGATATGCTAATAGAGCATCTAGACCGTGTTCTGAAGCCACAGAGTGTTTTCCTTACTTTTGTTACTTTTTCTTCTTTGTATTCTCACATCTCTGAACCGTGTGTTTTGTTGTGCTTACAGCAGTGTGTCCGGTGCTCTGTTCAGAGACCGGAGGTGGGTCTTTGGCTGTGCTCAGCCGTGTGCATAATTGGGGGTCTGTCCCCGTGTTTGTGCTGCTATTGCAGCGTGTTTTTCCTTTGTGTGTGTTTGTGTGTGTGGGGAGTCGTCCCCGTGTGCTGCAGTCCTGCAGCGTGAGGACTTTGTCCTCGTGAGAACCTTGTTCTCGTGGGTGTGTGGGGTTCGTCCCCGTAAGCTGTGTATCAGCGTGTGTGTTGGGGACTTGTCCCCGTGCTGCATTTGCAGCATGTGGTAAAGTCTCACCGGATTTGGTGAGGGGTGAATGTAGATCTGCGGGTTTGCAGACTGAACCACCTTAAAAATCCATGTGTAGTGGGTTGTGCCTCTTGTGTGATTGCTCCATATTCTCTATCCCCATTCACAGGTTCGTGTGCTAGCTTCAACGTATGCAATCTTGATTGTTTTCCATCGCACACATTAACATATTGTTCACACACACACTAGGGGTTCGATGAGCAGCCAATCTTAATGTATGAGATTCTGGTTGATCACAAAAGCACACACACAGTTAGTCAGTTCATTCACCCAGTTGATGTGTAATGTGATCCCTACAGTCCAGTGCAGTAGATCTCACTTAGTTCTGAACCGTCTCTGAAGGTGAGTCGACCTCACTGCATGGTAGTGTCCACCTCAGCTCCCTACATAGCTGTGATCCGTTGAAGGTGCGTCGACCTCATCAATTGAGAAGTGTCGACCTCATCAGTCTGTGCACTATGTTCTGCCGTTCTATTTTGAGCTATTGCTATCAGATCCGTTGTGCATTATGTCAAGTGCTCTATTAGAATTATATTGCAGTGATTGTTGTTTTAATCAGCTAAGTTTTTAATCGGGCCAAAGTTTTGAAAAGATCTATTCACCCCCCCCCCCCTTCTAGATCCGGTTGCACCCCAGGGGACCCAACATCAACATCAAGAAACAATGCTGTCATGGAAAAGATTAGGGCTTGAGAAAAAACTTATCTGTGTCAAGCAAGTGGGGATGACTTTGATCTCTAGTGGATTACAAATGATGTAAGCATGGCTCTAAAGGTAATCAGCCCTTTTGAGGGTTGCTAATGCCATTGGGCACTCGTGTGTGGTTTCTCTTTTTCTCACCTAGCTGTAATAGCTATGGCTGTCACAGCCCTAAATGCCAGATTCATGGCTGTACTCATGGTTTAAAAACCAGCAGTTTCGGACCAGAACCGGGTGAACCTGATTGGAACCGGCCTGACTCAGTCCGACTCTGCTGGTTCCAATGTCGAACCAGTGGGTACAGCAATTACTTTAGAAAACCTGAAACTGGCTGAACCAGATCAAAACTGAATTTTTAATTTTTTTTTACTTTTCTAGATTTAAAATAGTTATCAATATCATATTTTTATAGTTTGGAAAAGCACTTCGTGAGAAACTGTCAGATTGCAGTGTCAACTCCCACAAATGGACAAAAGTGCAGGGCGGGTACCAACCCGGGGTTCACTTGGCTTTGACCTCATAGGCTTTGCCATGCCAAGGGGACCCACTTTCCGAGAGATGTTTGGTCTTCCAGTGGCTCAGGCTACCGGTGATTCAGGCTTGATCCTGGGTGTGTGGGTTTACTCTCGGTATTAAAAAACATATTTTTTATATAATTTTAATAATATAATAAGTATATGCAAATGAAACTGACTGATTCAGGCCTGAAATGGCCTGAATTACTGAATACATACATGTACTGAAGGAGATACTCACATATAAGATAAGAATTTTTTACAGGATAAGTGTACAAAACCTTTTTCCTTCTTTTTCTGTTGGGGTTATTAATACTGAATAGAAAGGATGAAAATGTAACAATTTAGGGTGAAACCATAGTGAAGGGTGAAGCAACTGGTCTTTCTTAGGGGAAGGCATGTGCTCTAAGCCATGGAAATTCCCTTAGTCTGATTCTGTTCAGTTTCATTGAATGAATTCAACAACTCTTCTAACAGTAGAGAAAAAGTTGTATTGTTTAAATATGCATTCTACATTTGGAGTTTTTTTTTCCGTTTGCAGTATGCATGTGGACTGGTAGATTCTTATGAAGAGGATAGCAGCTTAAATTCAATAAAAAAAAATGTACCCATAAGGACAGGAGGAGGATGTCATTGGGGTGATGCACATTATGGATTGTAAGAAGAAAGAATTTGCAGATTATTATGTATTTTGGGCTCTTCTACAAACACCACAAAAAAAGAAAAGAAAAAAGCAACAAGAACATTTAGCTAAAGAACTGAGATGTTGTGATTAATAAATTTGAAGTTTTAAGGTTGAAAGTGAGAATTCCTGCAATTCATGGGCAGCCTTCCACTAATTATGTTCTTGTTTCAGTCAACTTAATATTATCTGTGACTTTTAAAAAACTTAATGTTATCTGTGTTCTTGCCACTGTGCTTGTGGAAATTGAAGAGACATGAAAAATTGAACTCCCTTCAAACTTATTTAAAAAAGAAGGCTACATATGATCCAATAGGAGAATGCATGTCAAATATGAGAGAAGGGAGGTTGTAGCAATTTAGATACCAGGAAACTCAAGGGTTACCAAGGCACTGTCTGCATGAAGGCTGGGAAGAAGTAGATATGAAGAAATGATCAATTACAGATGATGCTAAGGTGAGAGAAGTTGGGCATGTACCCTCATCAATACTTCATGGAATCAGCACAGAAGAAGCAGTAACAACAGTTGACAAATGTTAATAGGGTGTTTGGGGGCACTTTTTTATAAAAGCTTTTTCAACTTAAAAAATATGTCATGTAAGCTTTTTACTCAATTTTTAAAATTGATGAAAACTGATAACTACCAGTTTGGCAAAAGTGTCGTAATTTTTAAAATTTGTGTAGACCTGATTGGAAGACACCTTTCATTTTTTTCCCCATTAAAGTGCAGGAACACTTCAAAGAAGAATTCTATCTCTTGGGTCTGGAAGATCTCACCCCTCTCTTCCCAAGGCCCTTCCTTTCTTCATTCTTCCAATGTGTTGTTCTTCTTCCTCTGCTGGTTTCGAATTGGTAACTCTTGATTAGGCTCGTGTCATCTGGGTAGTTTTAGTTCCTCTAAAGTATCTAGTTTTTATTAACTCTAAAAGAGAATTCAAATATATAAATCCAATGCATGATTATTCAGTCAAAAAAATATATGAACAGTGCCAATCAGTCAATCACATAGTACCTACTAGGTTTCCTAACAAGAATAATGATCTTAAATAACTCACCTTCTCTTTAACATTGTCAACTTGGAAATCACAAGACAAGCCCTATTTTCCTTGAATTCCAAACATATCCACACACACATTATAGATATTTCAAACTCATGCAGTAATACAGGGAATCAGGAATATCCTGCTTTATGTTTGACAATATCTCATGGCATTCCTTCAATCTTCAGATTCAATAGAAGATGCTCGCAGCATGCAGTCAGTTGGATCTTTGTAAAGCCAAATCAAGAAGCATTCTGGAGAAATAACGGGGTATATAGGAATTCAAGCAAGCACAGCTGAAACCAGACCAAGGCCTGTGCCTGTGTGGTGCAGCGGGACAGCTGGGCAGCGGGGGCTTCAGCTCCACATGAAAGAGGAGGAGGGAGATGGGAGGGTGGGATGGCCTGCGCGGGGGGCAGGGCGGCAAGGTGGCTGGGAAGCGGGGATTTCACAGGGAGGAGGAGGGAGAGGAGAGGATGGGGTGGGGGAGCGGGGTCAGGCCGGTAATCGCCGGAGGAGATAAGGTGAAGAAGGAGGAGGATGGGGGGAGGAACGCATACCTTTGTCCTCGGGGGAGAAGCTCCCATGCAGGAAGAGGGCGAATGTGCACGAGATCGAGGCGCGAGAGTCGTCCAAGGGTGGGTCGCGAGATCCTTCCTCAAAAAAAAAAAAGTTGCCAGGACTTGTTTTTATTTTGAGGAGGCTTTACAAAGGGTGAGATTCCATCCTAAAAAATAGGGAAAGGTTTACCAAATGGGTCTAAGTGGGTTTCTTGATCATATTTTTTTATTTTGAGAGAAAAAATAGGAAAAAAAGAGCAATCAAACACCCTATAAATGGCGAAATCAGGATCAATGTTACTTCATTTAATGCAAGATGATACATCTCTTAGATCAACAGGTGGGCTAACAAAGACTGAGTTAGAGAGCCAAAAATATGTATGGGGTGGGGCACAGGGACCACCAAGTTCAGCAAGAAAACAAAGTTTAGAAAACCTCCAAAAATGCATTTTAGGAAAAGGAAACAAAAGGAGATGTTGACCATTCCAAAAATAGAGAACATGTATTTATTCAGAACTAACCACTGGTGGTGTGGAGGGATTTCCCACGTTTGGATACAACTTCTGCACGGTGGTCCGTAGCCATCTTGAGTAGAGCCCCCTGAAATAGGAACAAAATATGACCTAAATGTCATTGCAGGCACCAAAAGATGTAAGCAATCACACTACTGGAAATTAATAATAGAATTAAAAAAAAGGGTAGGACAATCAACCTTCAAAGCACTGGGGTCATGGCGTTGCGAAAGGACATCTTTATCATTCTCCAAGCACTCATCTGTGCTTTTTGCTTGCCTAAGTTTTTTTTTAAAGGAAAAAAGACTGTTACCAAAAATAATCAAATGAACAATGGATCAGACAGAACAATATCTAGGTCCTTTTCTCCTCTTGTCTAATCATGTCTTGTTTCGATTGGAGAAGTTGCTTACAGAATACAACTTTGTTTTCTGCAGTTAGCCATAAATTTAACCGATTTATCCCTACTTGTTTATGTATTTTTGATATTTAATGCACGAATCAGCAGATATGACAAATCAAAATGATCAGACCACAGAAAATAAAAAGACCATTTCTCTAAATTGTTATTAAAAATATTAATGATTAAGATATGTCTAGATAAATATATGATGAGGAATCAAAGAATTAACAAGAAAGTTACCTTTGACTATGTATCACTTGTTGCATAGCAATTTCCTGGTTGTGACAAGTTGAGAATGTTCAATATGCAAAGCTTGAGAGAAAAGGTCATTCAATAGTAAATAAAGACGCACTATCTGTCCAATATTTTCAAAAACATACTTGCTCACGTAAGACAGCCTCCTGTGCGGCAGATTCAATAGAAGTGCTGTCCATGTTAAAAGACCTTGATAATCTAGAATGATCATTAAATGCCTCTCGCGTTGAATTGTTGATTGTAGTCTCTGCTATTTCCGTTCCCATGTTTGACAGTGGATCCATAGAACCTCCACTGTATCTGGATAAAAAAAAGATAACGTCAGTGTAAATGATGAAATAGGGAAAAGAATAGATCATTAAGAATGAGCGCCCCAAGTTGAAGAGACATTCAGTCATGTAGACCTTACAATACAAGCTAATGAATTAGGAGGACAAAGAGTATATTAAATGTTGAAGGAAGATGCTTGCCTTCCCAAAGCCTTGGTAGCTGTGATCAAAGATGTAGGCATCTAGCCTTGGTAGTTTTGGGTTAGTGAGATATGTAATTGAAAACAAGACCCGGTGCACGCTTTTGCGCCTTGACCATTAAAATCGAATTTGTCTGATGACAAAGAACTACAGTGGAGAATAAAGCACGGAAATTGGAAGAAGGTTTACGCTCTTTCGCAGAATCGGTGGTTACCCAGCGCGGAATCTGACGAATTCCCGACCAGCAGGAAGCTAATCGTTCCGATGCCCCGGGAAGCAGAACGAGTCGGCAAGAACTCGATCAGAAGGACGGAGAACGAGCGGCTGCTTCGCCTCGAACGCCAAGTTCGGACGGAAAGCCGGCGTCTACATGGGAAGCCCGCAGAGTGGGGGAGCAGAAGATGGTGGGGAACCTACGGTTCTCTTTGGTTTTTTTTTTGTCCGGTTCAATTGATCGGCTCAACTTTTAGTTATATCGATGATCCCCTTTGGTTGGTCCAATCGTCGGACTTCCTCCCTCCTAAGCCCAACACCTTTCTCATGGTGACTTCCCAGTTCCCATCTCTCCTAAAAGCGTCCCGCCCTCACTACGCCTCCCACTTGGCCACCAGAGTATTCCGGGCCCGTTTATTTGAAAGATAACTCGGAATAAATCGATATATCTCACTAAAAATTATCTTATTCCTTTTTATTGTTCATACTATATCTTACCTGCGATTTAACTTATCCACTTAACCTATTCTACAATCAAACTTAGGGTGCTTTGATAATAAAATAAGGTGAATTAGGATAAATTATTCACGGATGGGTTAATTATTCAAGTTTGAGAGTCAGAATATACCACTCGAGATCGGATAGAGTTAAGGCCACTAACTCGAGGATAACTCATTCCACCTTTCTCACAGGAATACCTTACCCGACCCGAGATAGGATAGGCACTAAACTAAAAATATAAAAACTAAGGAATAACCCACTCCAGGCCCACCTGAGTTACCTTATCTTAACTTATTATCAAAGTGGCCCTTATAGATCTCGTTTGTTTCGAAGATAGAGTGGGGATATCCCCCAACGCGACCCTAATCTAATATTTTGCACGAGGGTAAGAGAGGTTAAGAAGAATTGAGTAATCCCTGAAAATATAGAGTTAATAACATTTTGATAGAATGACTTATCCCCACCCTACCAACCCCGCTTTTCTCTCTCCAGCGGCTCATTTCACCCGATCAAACCCTTCTCTACGATTGGCTCCATACCCCACGAGCGAACTCGAGGTCCCCGATCACCTCCTCCTCAGAAGCCCTCTATTGTCGAGTGAACCCTAACTCCGGTCGATCGATGATGACACGACTCCTCCGACGATGATGTCTTCATCGGACATCTCTCCTCTCTCCCCTCTCTCGCCCCTTTTCTCTCCCATCATCGTGCATTGCTGCTGGTCGATTTTGTCCTCTCATCCAGTGAGGACGTCTTCTCGGAACTCTCTCCCCTCTCTTTCTATGGTCTGATTTGCCCCCTCTTCTGTTGAATTTCACGACCGTCGAATCCATCGAACACTAGGTTCTATTTTCTTGTCTTTGGCACCCACTGTCCTGTCCATGCCCATCGTTTGTGGCAGCCTTGTGAGATCGTCTTCTAACGAAGGCAATCGTCTCCAGTGCTGACGACGGGGTCTTCATCTCTCGCTTCTATGGCGACGATGTCTTCTGCAACCATCCCTCCTTCCCTGCTCGTAGGGTCATATGGTGGTTGTCAGTTGAAGGGTTGATGTTATAACTATTTTTTTAATTATGTCTTTTCTTTACTTGACTATGATGGTATTACATGGCTCCTTGTCCATTTTTTGTTTTGTGCAGTGTGATAGGGTTGCTCCTCTGTAACGACCCGAGAATCCGATTACCGAGAAGGCCTGATAACCCGAGACTCGAACCGCCACTCACGAGCCCGAAGACTCGGAAGGGTTAGAAGGATGGTGTGGAGACTACACAAGTATCACAAATAATTACAGAAATTAAACAGTTTATGATACATGGTCCACAATACATAACAAAATAACAACAGTAGTCCACAACTAGTACAGAGACAAGAAAGAAAAGTACAACTACATGGGACATACCCCGACTCTGACCTCTAGCACTAACGCTGGGCACCTGAACCACGCTGAGCCTCAGACGCGCCCCTCTGAAGCCCTGCCTCGCCTGAAACATGGTGAAAACGCACATGGAATGAGTCTCAGAACAAGACTCAGTAGAGATCACTCGAACTCTACCTCGCAAAATGGAGAACCGCTATACTAGCAGTAAGCGAGTACCTCAAAAGAGAAAGCCCTGCAACTATAAATACCGGTCTCATGGCATGAAAACCGACGCACGTGCCACGGCGAAACAACCGGAACTCAACGGTCAACACGATCAAAACACGAAGGTCGAAGTCACTGAAGCTGACGGTCCGTCACTCCACGTCCAAAACAGGAGTGCCTCCCACTAGAAGCACAGTCGGTAGCGTCCCCTGACGTCTTACACCGCACCGCAGGTGCCCTGCCTGACGTGGTAGCGCCTACCAGAGGCACGGACACCGTACAAGTAACCACAAAGCAAGTGACTAGCTGGGGTCACGCCCGTCGACGTGGGTCCAACCGCCCCCAACCACGTGTGCACACACAGACCATGCGTCATAGGTCTGGCCTCTAACTGGTTTTCCCCTTGAGCCGGACTCTGGCTACAGACGAGGGGCCCGACGGAAACCAGTATAAAAGCCGTCCTCAGGGTAAGCCTCTCCACCTACTCCTAGGTGGGACCACTAAACGTGTAAGCAGGCTACAACTAGTGGAGGGTCGCTGAGGGAGTAGACTCTCAAGTCACGGAAAATAACGTCACTGCCGGACCAGTACAGGGACCGTCCCTTGTACCCACACCGTCGCACGGTGACTGCGGTCAGTGAAGAAACAGGGCTGCAACCCACTCGGGGTAGTCCAGAGCATGACGAACCAACTCTGGTGCGTTACAGGCTGTGGCGGACCAACCCTGGTGCGCCACGGTAACCTGACGGACCAACTCAGGCGCGTCAGACACTCAGTGTGAAATGAACTGTAATGCGCCTACGCTGGTGCGTCACAGCACCTGACGGACCTAAACAGCTGCGTCAGGGCACGAGTGAAAACTGAACGTAACGCGCTCCTCTAGGGGCGTTACGGAACGTAACGGATCACGCTAGTGCGTTAGGCCACAGAATAACACAGGCCATGACGCATGTCGCTCGGTGCGTCACGCTCTCTAACGCACCTACCCAAGTGCGTTAGGGAGAGGGGTGGATGCGTTAACTCTAACGCCCCTACCTAGGGGCGTCACACTACCCTGACGCCCCACTCTGGGTGCGTCAGGTGTCTATGACCCCCAACGGTCATAAACCAACTGTCGGAATCACTGTAACGGTCTAACACCAGGGCGTCACAGCACTGTGGCGGTCTATCGTGGGACCGTCAGGCCCACAAACGCCACGCCCAAAAGCCAACGAAGTGTAACGCACCTCCCTGGGCGCGTTACACCCCGTGGCGATCACTGGAACGACCGCTACAGCGCTCCGACGGCGAAACGGCGAACAAGCACCAAAAATGGCAACCACGCCTCCATACCTCCATGGGAGAGGGGGAAATCAAGGGGGAAGCCCCATGGGGACCCCTAACATGATTCTAGGCCATCAAAACGTCGAATCGCGGCTCAAATCCATAGATCGGGCGAACTCTCCCCAAAACATGATTTTGCCCTAACCCGCTCAAAAACGCCCCTCTCGGCTCCCATTCGGCCTACAAATCGCAGGGGATGACGGGATGAGCATAGGGATTCGTCCCCCTACCTCAATGGAGCGAAAGCTCCGCCGAATCGTTGCTAAAATCAAGGAAGACGCTTTTAGAACCCTCGTTCCTTCACGCCTCCCACGAATGCCGCACGCCCCCGGGATCGTCTCGCCGCCGCCTACGTCGTCGCGCTGTCGCCCACCGCCGTCTGCAGCCGGAGGGGAGCTTGCCGTGGTCGCCGTTGGCCGAAGAGAGAGAGGAAGGGGCGCTCACGGTAGGGGAGGAAGAAGAAAGAGGAGGAGGAAGGAGAAAAGGTGGGGGGAGAGAAAAGAAGGGGGGTATTTATAGAAAATCCAGAAATTCTGAAAAATATCGAAAAATAGAAAATCATGTTTCCGCGATCATCGGAACGCGCCGATCGCAACGGTACCACTCTCGTCTAGGTGAACGATTCGGTTCACCCGCAACGAGATTCCGAAGGATTTGTCGAAATCCGCACGCGGAAATCGAAAAATACGTGAAAAAAGCCGCAGAACACGCTCCGGGCCTCCAAACAACTCCGGATCGCGCCGACCCGAACACGAAAGATGTCCGAAACAAAATTTTGGACCCAACAGAGCCGGACACTCCGAGAAAATAGATCCGAGACCTAAAAGGAAGGATCCGAAAGATTCGAGATATTACATCATTCCCCTTCATCTGAGTGGATTGTCTCTTCCCCTTTCACTCTGCGGATTGCTCCATACTTGGGAGAGATTCATGACCTAGGCTGCTCCTTCCCCTTCATTGAGTGGACTGCTCCTTTATTTCTCCTTCTCCCTCGTGAGTGTGTGAGCTGCTCCTTCCTTGGTTCAGTAGAGTATATATATATATATATGTGCTTGACGGCGTGTTCAGATAACCTACGTTCATATATAGGCCCAGGTATGATTTTTACTCTAATGTGGATGGCGATTATGCTGTCCTTGTGTGGAAGCCTATTATTGTTAACATAAATTTGTAAGCCTAATGTCTATGCATGTCTTCTATGCTACCTTAGAATGTTAGTATGATGCCAAATCTTCATTTATGCGCATGATTAAACTAAATGTTAGCATGTCTATGTTTGTGTAGGATGCATAGTATGAAAGGCTTGCATAGGCCATGCTATTAATGTATTACCTTCGTTTGTTTTGTCCATGTTATTGTTAATTTGATTATTGTATTACCTTGCGCACAATATATGCATGTGTTCGGGTGTTTTGTATTAAGTCTTTCTATTGTCTCATTCAGTGCTTGTAAATAGTATTTTTTGTGTGATAACATGATAAATTAATCATGTGCCATATGCTATATTTGGATTGGTCTCACCTCTTATGTGCTAATTATTTATTATCTTATTTTTAAAAAGTGTGAATGGATCCAAGGATAGTAATACAAGTAGGGTGGCGAACTAGATTAATGAAGTCAATCGATGTTTCATAGACCTGCATATAGAACATTGTGTGAACAATGGTGTTTTTGTCGATGGAAATTTCATAAAAGATGCGTGGAGACATACGATAAAAAATTTCAACGAGAAGATAAAGTTAGGATATTCAATGAAAAATTTAAAAATCTAAAAAAATACTATTTAATTGTAAATATAAAAAATAGATCATGATGGGGTTGGGATGACGAGAAAAAAATGTCAATCCCAGTCATAGACAAAACTTGGGAGGATCTCATAACAGTATGTAACATATGGATTGTATAGTTCATTGTTAATTGTAACTTTGAATTGATGAATAACATGTGAATTCAATTTTCAGATCAGTAGAGAGAACAAATCAATTCAAGAGAAATGTTTATTATTTATAGATGAAATTGAGATCATTTGTGATAATTTCATATCAAGAGGGGATGTCGCTGTATGCAATAAAGGTACCTCCTATCTTGACACAAATAGTGATAGGAGTCCCCGTAAGACTCTTAAACACCTAAAAATAATCAGTAACAATCACAAATGGAAACGCTCAATAATGAGCGGAATGAGGGTCCTTCCCCTCATCTAGTAATGTCAACAGGAAGAGGAAGCAGACTTTACAAGATAACAATGATTAAATCGACAAGTTAGTAGTCCTAAGGTCATGAAAGAATGGGTTTGATAAGGGAGATATTGTCATAGGAAAAAAAAAGCTACTTCGCCAATATATAAGGCAATTGATATGCTCATTAAGTTGCCTAAACTTCCTCATCAATATCTCTACAAAGTTATTGACCTTGTCCGTTATGCCGTGGAAGACCGTTCCATCTTCTTAACTCTTCCAGAAGATTTGGAGGTCAGACGAATGTTAAGCCGTCAAGATACTACTGAAAGACCTTCATATCATTTTCAATCTTTCAGTTACATGTCAATTTTTTTACTATTTATATTTCCTTATTCAATTACATGTGAACGTGCAAAGCAAATGTTTCATTTACATGCCTCATTTACATGCTTACTTGATGAAATATTCATTCACACTTTAATTTTGCTTCTTTCTATCATATAGGATTTTCAGTTTTTGTATTGGAGCAATACTTTGTGCAACGTGAACATTGCACTTAGTCCACGTCAATATGCAACAACCCCTCTAATTTGTCGACATCAACGTGACATGGCGCAAACGTACGGGACCTATGATAGAATGCATTAAATAAAGGAGACCATTCCCTCTCCGCGAAACGGCCATTTTACCCCCTTCCTCTCACATCGTAACTCGTCATCGGTAGGAAAACCCCAAAAGGAAAGAAACCCCCAAATTGAAACCCGATGGCATTGCTCCACTCGTTTCCCTTCCCAACATCTCGACCCTTGCCAGCATTGAAGCAGGAGCACTGGCCTCTCCGATTTGGTGATCGTCGAAGAGGAAGAAGTAAAAGCACGAAAGTTCATCTTTGTGGTTTCGCTATTTCAAAGAATAAGGAAAAGCACAACTAGGGTTTTCTGACGAAGAGATTAGCACCACTGTAGTTTCTTCATTTTAGAGGAGCACGACTAGAGTTTCAATGGCACCAAAGATAGGAAGAGGTCACGAGGAGGTTGTGTGAGAGGGGAGAAAGAAGCGGAGAAGCAAGTAGAGAGACAGACAGTGTGATAGACAGAGGAAACCTTGCTATTGGCCATCGTGGAGAAAGAAGAGCAGAGAAGAGTGTCTGAAGAGAGAGACCCAACGATGACATTGAATCCCTTACACTCGTAGGCATAAGTTATAGGTCAGGAGTTGATAAAGAGCCTTCCGCCAAAAATATACAACTGCGTGAGGAAATTAGGTATCTTGTATCAAAATATTTTATTTTTCTACATTACATAACAATCTCCTTTAACATATTTATATCTATGCAAAACATTTCAATCGGACATGCAAAATGTTTCGTTCCAATAACAAATAGTTCTATGTTTGTAACATAAAAGATCATGTCTGTATTGAAAATTAAATGATTCATTTCTCAAACAAAATATTCCATTTCTGTAATGACGTGTTTTATATCTCTATCAAATATTTCATTTATATAGTCGAATGTAATGTTTCATATTTACGTAACAAATGTTTCTTTTGGTCAACAAAATATTTCATGTATGTGTGAAACAAAACAGTTTCATTTACTATTTTATTATTGTTGTCATGTAATATTTTATTTCTGCGAGTAAATATTTTATTTCTGTAATAAATTATTATACTTATGTAATAAAATATTTGTAATAAAATATTTTATTTTTATAGTCAAATGTAAAATTATATTGGTGTAACAAAATATTTCACTTATATAACAAACTATTTCGTTACTATTGAAATATTTCAAATGTAATATTTTACATCCGTAAAAAATATTTCATGAATTTTTTTTGACAAAATTACTCCTATATCCATAAAGTCCTATGAAATTACTCATATACCCCTATCTTTATCTTATTTATCGTCATATCTCTGAAATCGTTAAAAAAAGATCCATCGTGCCCTTATGTGCTCTTATTTTTAAAATAGAAAATTACCCCTATAACTCTACGAAAGAGCACACTGACTAGTTTCTTAATGATTTTAAAAATATTATGATAAAAATGAGAAAGATAAAGATATAGGGATACATTTGAATGATTTTAAGCGTCTAGAGATAAATTTTTTATTTTGTTTATTTTCATTTTAAAAGGAAGTAGAAATATTTTAGCAAGAAGGAAGGAAGTTTCCGTAATAAAGTTGAGAAGGCTGCACCTGCACACATATATGTACCCACCGGTGCTACATTACTATTTGAAACGTAATTAAAATGAAGTAAAACATGATTGTTCACTAATAACTCACTTACTTGTTAATCGTAAGGCAAGATATATAAACTTGTTTCATGCATCAATTTAATAGAATCGTAAGAAATTATATCTCGAGTACAACAGCTTTCATGTCGACATTTCAGCTGAAGCCCAACGTCAAGAATTAGAGGTGCTCGTCCATTATTTCGATATCCGATTTGGTATCTTCATCTATAGAGGCACCATCACGTAAACACGAAGAGCAAGCAACTATTCTATGTATATTACCAAACGAGTTGTAGAAATAATCAAAGCTAATTCGCGTCCTATAATTTAGCTGTCAGAAATATGAAAATTAGTCAAAAAAAAAAGCTCTGAAAAGTCTTGTCCATATAATTGTCACAAAATTCAGGAACCAACTTCAAAAGTAGACCGGTAAACAGATGGAGGATAGTGTGATATTCGAATTCGTATCCGATTAATAATCTAATTATCTGATTAATAATCAAATTATTTGATGAATATTTTTTTTTGAATAATTATTCGATTAATATAAATTTGAATTCGGTTCGAATTTTAAACGGATAATTACTAGGTCTACTTAGAGGTGAGTCGTGTAAGAAGTGTGGGAGCGTCGTAAGCTGTTTTATCAAAAAAAAGTGGAAGTTATTTTTATTTTAAGAGATATTATAAAAAGATTAAGCTTCATTCTAAAAAAATAGGAGATAACTTACCAAATGGGTGTAAGTAGAGTTATCATTTTTAAAGTATATTTTGAGACAAAAAAATAAAAAAGTAATCAAATAACATATTAAGATTTGAGTTAATTATATATAGAACAGTGTATCCTTAGATATTTATCGAAAGGTTCATATTTGGTCGGATAATATCTAACACGGATATCTTAATATTTAAATTAGTATCTAATTAATAATCGAATATCTAATTAAATTATTCGTCAGATATTTTATTTAAATAATTATTCAATTAAATGAATATAAATATAAATTTAAATTTGATTCAAATTTTAAACGAATAATTATCAAACCTATCGGAGAGAGTGTCAAGAAGGGAGGTGCATGCACCTTATTTTTTATCAGTAGAGCCACGACAAAACAACCGCAAATTAAATTAAGTGGCGTCCCTTAATAACAAAAGGCTGGATCCCAATAGCAGGTTGCAAACATCTGTACAACTACCATTCAGACACCTAATTAATTCAAAGAAGATCAGAGCCAGCTCTCTCCCACGGTACAGTTTGCATGACACCGGAAGAAGGTAAGTTAGTTTGAAAAAAGATTGTGAAATAATTTCCGATCATTAAATTATTTGACATAAGATATAATTTTTTCTAAATAAATTATAGACATCTTGATGTACGTAAAAAGAAATGGTGAGTAAAAAAATATAGATTCAAAAAATAGAGAGTGATAATCTCCAAAAGTTTCATTTTGTGAACTTTTCAATGATTACATTATATTCTAGTAATTAGAATGGAGAGAAAATCTCCAAAAATGGGTGAATGTACACAATGATATCCATGAAAGGTAAAATTTAAATGTAAAAGGTAAAGATTTTTTGATAACTCTATATAAAATCTATTCAAAATATGAGATTCTTGAATCATTGTTTTCAAACAAAAAAATATATATATTTAAAAAATATGTAAAATTTAAATTCTGCGTAACGTGATCAACCCAAAAAAATATTTGCAAATGCAGTCTACGAGACAGATGTCAAGCAAGTTACAAGCAGTCTTTCCTAAGACACTGTTTGATAACACATCTCACTTTTATATTTTCATAAAAATCCTCTCGTCGTACATATCTCTGATTAATCTAAGATTGATAATTATTACAAATCTTCAAAATCTCTTTTAAACTTGTTTATCAGGATTTTTTGACGGAGATTACTTTTGTTTCTGTAATCTCTCTCCTCAATTTTTTTTTATCCGCTCAACAACCTAGGTGCACTTATAACATTTGTTAAAAATCAAAGATTGTCAAAGATTATGGCTCCAAAACCCAAGTGAGATATATTTCCAAATGTTGCCTAAATGTGGAACAATCCGAATCGAGTCCGTATGCCACGGCACATATATAGCCTTTGGTTTCGTACCTTTAGAACGTTCGTTCCACGCATGCAGTCCCACACACGATGGATGTGTGAAGGATAGATAGTCCTCCAGTAGAGCATGATTTGTGGATTTGGTCCGACTCGAGAGTGAGAGTGAGAGTGAGAGTGAGAGGGAGAGGGAGAGGGAGAGAGAGAGAGAAGGAGAAGATGATATAAATCTAATCAGGTCAAGTTGATCATGATCGGACGTATTGTATTATATCATAGAAGATTCGATCTAATACAGATCATCGAGTTGACTAATCTTACTCCATAGCAACTTCACAGCCGGATGGACCAGGAGAGCTAGTTCTACGTGCTAAACAAATTAAAGTAAGTGGGAAACATGCATGCATGGTGGCCATCAACAATAACAAGAAGGTTTTCGCATGCAGTTCCCTCCGCGGACGTACGTACGACCCCGTCTCCAGTTCCCCATTGGCCCCAGGCTACAGGCTCCTCGCGTCCTCCCATATTTGAACATGTCTATATATTACAAATTCTTTGCATGGACCTCGCCGGGAATCGAAGAACCGCTCATTTTAGAGCTGTGTTACCTGTGTATGATAATTAAGGACACGGAGGGATGACAGGTTGGTCAGTCTCTGATCGATCTTTGTCCCTTTGGATTAAATTCTATAGTTAAATTATTTAATTATAAAATATTAATTTTATTTCTATCATTTAATCAAGTAGTTCAATAATTTATTTCTTGTAATTCTTCGAATCTCAACACTAAAATGATCCTCTCTATCAGGGGATCTGCCCACACATGCTTGACTTTGTCAAAGCCGTTGCACCTGTAGATAAACATTGTTGTATATTCATTGTTATCCTTACTCTTCACGTCACCCAGTGGATGACGATAATCTTTGTTATTCGTGTAAATCTGTAACAACCTCATACAGATATATATATGATGTCTGCGGTGCTTCTCAATAATAAGGAGAGAACACCACTTTCTTCCTCTCAATTCATCTCTGTTCTTGTTCTGTTATGGTATCAGAGCTACAGGGCCAACCCATGTGATCTTCTTCCAACGCTGGCCCCACCATGACTCCTCCCAACCTCAATGTTAGTAACTTTCTTACCCTTAAACTTACCCCCACCAACTATGTTGTCTGGAAATCACAATTCCTTCCTCTTCTCAATAGTCACCGCCTCAAGGGTATCATTGATGGTTCTGACGCCCAGCCTCCAAAAATCATAAAAGCAAATGATTCAGAGACAGAGGAATCCAACCCTGCTTATGATGCTTGGTTTCTTCGAGATCAGCTGGTACTTACTTGGATCAACTCCTCTCTTTCTGAAGAAGTTGCTCCACATCTCATCAACATTGACAATGCCTATGATGCTTGGAAAGCTCTCTCCACCTCCTTTGGTTCCTTCTCTCAGTCCCGAATACTCCAGCTAAACATCCAATTACAAAATCTCAAGAAGGGGTCGTTGTCTATTTCCCAGTTTCTTAACCAAGCTAAGTTCTTATCTGATCAGCTTGCTGCCTCTGGTCAACCTCTCTCTGCTGCTCAATTCACTGCTATTGTTTCCAGGAATCTTGGTCCGGAATATAGCAGTGTCCTATCCACTTTGGCCCTTCGTGACCGTCCACCCACCTTTCATGAGTTGCATTGTCTCCTCACCACCATGGAGATAAATTTAGGCGCTGCACAGGTTGCTTCTTCCGAGGATCTTTCTCCCCTTGCTAACATGGCCCAACGATCCTCGCATGATAACAAGAAGCAGGTGTCTCGTGGAGGTCGTGGCAGAGGTCGTGGTCGCTTCCCTCCTTGCCGGTATTGCCGTCGCACTAACCACACTGAAGATAGGTGCTACCACAGGCCAACCTATAATGTGCCTGGTGAGGAACCTTCAGCCAACAAAGTTCCAGCTCCTGCTGTTCATATGGCTGCCTATGATAGTGGTGTCAACAGTCATCCTTTTGATGATTGGTATCCTGATACGGGCGCAACTCATCATGTCACTGCTGACCTGAATAGACTCTCTCTGGCGACTGACTACAAGGGACATGATCAGTTACGAGTTGGTAATGGGAATGGTCTGCCAATTGCCCACACTGGATCCACCACCTTTGCCTCTGGTAAACGCCATTTTTCTCTTTCATCTGTCTTACATGTTCCTACCATTAAACAAAACCTCCTTTCTGTACATCGTTTCACACACGATAACCATTGCTATTTTGAATTTCATCCTGATCACTTTGTTGTCAAGGACAAGGCTACGGGGATTCCATTACTCCAAGGGCGCAGTGAAGGCGGACTCTATCGTCTGGAAGCATGCCGACAACCACCTCCCATCAACAACTTGCTGTCTACTCCTTTATGTCTTCTTGGTGAACGAACAAGCCCTGATGTCTGGCATGCTCGTCTTGGGCATTCTCAGTTTCGAACTGTGTCTTCTGTCCTACGTTCTTCTACTTTACCATGTTCCAGCAATAAAATTTCATTTAATGATTGTCCTGCTTGTCAATTTGGCAAAGCGTCTAAATTTTCATTATCCCCTACTACTTCTGTCAGCACGAAGCCTCTTGAGCTTGTCTACTGTGATGTTTGGGGCCCTGCCCCGCTTTTATCTGTCAACGGTGAGCGTTATTTTCTTATCTTCGTTGATGATTACTCGAAGTTTACATGGTTCTATCCTATTGTTGCACGCTCACAGGTTATTTCCACTTTCCAAAAATTTCACGCCTTAGTGGAACGTCAATTTTCAACAAAACTTGTTGCCTTACAATCAGATTGGGGAGGTGAATTTCGTGGGCTTCAATCCTATCTTTCTCACTTTGGCATCCAACATCGGGTTGCATGCCCTTATACTCATGAGCAAAATGGTTCGGCAGAACGAAAAATACGGCATATTGTTGATTGTGGGCTCTGCCTTCTCGCTCATGGATCTGTCCCAAAGCAATATTGGAATTTTGCCTTTGAAAGTGCTGTCCACATTATTAACTTACTACCCACTTCTGTGCTTAATGGGCTCTCACCCATTCAAAAGCTTACTGGTAAAGCCCCAGACTACCTGTTTCTTCGAGTCTTTGGCTGTGCAGTCTTCCCTTTATTGCGTGCCTATACAACCAACAAATTTGAATATCGCACTCGTCTTTGCATCTTTCTCGGGTATAGTCCCCGTCACAAGGGATACCGTTGTTTAGATAAAGAATCGGGTCGATATTATTATGTGCGGCATGCTAAGTTTCATGAAACCACCTTTCCCTTTTCCACTTCCAATTCCTCTCAGTTGCCTCCTTTGCTCCCTCTTCCCTGGTTGTCTGTTACTGCTGACTTCACTGCTACTACAGGAAATGGATCCTCAGGTATGATCTCTTCTCCTTCTCTACACCCTTCCACCACATTACCATTAGACACCTTTGCAACCTCTAATGCCGAACCACCACCACATGCCTCCCCACCCTCAGCTCCTCCCTCAACAAATCCACCGACATGTAGCACCTCCCCTGTTGACAATGCCTTGACCACAACACACCCATCTCCAACCCAGTGTGTGGCTCCTACACAAGCTATTCCCATTACACATTCGGATGGCATACCCCTGGTGGTTGATCTCAGTAGGGACTTGGTTCAATCAATAAGCACGGATGCTCATTTGCAGCAAGCTAAGCCTGCACCTCAGCGCTCTCATCATATGCAATTGCGCAACACGACATCCAAATATCCGCCTACGGCTCTACTTGTTTCCTCTGCTACTGAGGTGGAACCCACATGCTTCACCCAGGCTTCCAAGTCTTCACAATGGCGAGCTGCGATGGCTGAAGAAATCTCTGCACTGCTTCGGAATGGAACTTGGGAGTTGGTTCCTCCTCCGCCTGGTGTTAATATTGTCGGCAGCAAGTGGGTGTTCCGAATTAAGCGACGTGCTGATGGCTCCATTGAGCGCTTCAAAGCCCGTTTGGTCGCCAAGGGTTACACGCAGCAAGCTGGGGTCGATTATCTTGAAACCTTCAGCCCTGTCGTCAAACCCACTACCATTCGCGCTATTCTCTCTCTTGCTGTCTCACATCAGTGGACTATTCGACAACTTGATGTCTCAAATGCCTTTTTACATGGTGATCTTCAAGAAACTATTTACATGACACAGCCCCCTGGTTTTAATGATGAACGTCATCCTACTCATGTGTGCAAGCTGCGTCGATCTCTCTATGGCCTCAAGCAGGCTCCCCGAGCCTGGTTTCATCGTCTCAGCTCTTGTCTTCAACAACTTGGGTTTCAAGGCTCCAAAACAGATTCATCACTCTTCTTTTATCGCTGCCGTAATATTTTTCTTGCTGTGTTAGTTTATGTTGACGATATACTCGTCACCGGGACTAATTCTTCTGCCATTACCGCTCTAATCCAGAAACTCAGCATGGCATTTTCTCTCAAGGATCTTGGTCCTCTTCACTATTTTCTTGGTATTGAAGTTCATCGAAACTCTTCTGGTCTTCTTCTTTGCCAGCAGCGCTATGTCTCCGAGCTTCTTCGCCGCACAAATATGATAGAAGCACGCCCTGTCAAGACACCCATGAGCACGTCAGTTCAACTCTCTAAGCACTCCTCTAATACGGCTGTTGATCCGCAGACCTATCGCAGTGTTGTCGGAGCACTTCAATATCTCACCATGACACGTCCTGACATCACCTTTGCAGTAAATAAAGTTTGTCAATTTATGCATGATCCTCGGGACGATCACTGGCAAGCAGTCAAGCGCATATTACGTTATCTCAAAAACACTGCTCACTTTGGTCTCCTCATTCGTGCTGCTTCATCCCAACAATTACAAGCATTCTCTGATGCAGATTGGGCCGGTTGTCCTGATGATCGGCGATCAACTAGTGGCTATGCAATTTACATGGGTGGTAACTTATTGGTCTCCTGGTCTGCTCGCAAGCAACCTACGGTGTCCAGGTCTTCCACAGAAGCCGAATATCGGGCAATTGCTAATGCCACCGCTGAGTTGCTGTGGTTACAATCTCTGCTTACAGAAATTAACTTTTTACCATCAGCACCCCCCATCTTATGGTGCGATAATCTAGGCGCTACTTACCTGACTGCAAATCCACTATTTCATGCCCGCACAAAGCATATAGAAATAGATTTCCACTTTGTTCGGGATCAGGTGGCTCGTGGACTGCTTCACGTTAAGTTCATCTCCTCCAAAGATCAGTTGGCAGACATTTTAACAAAGCCCCTGGCCACTGCCCGCTTTCAGCTGCTGCGATCCAAGTTGAACCTCCAATTCTTAGAGTCTTCCACTTGCGGGAGGGTATCAGGGGATCTGCCCACACATGCTTGACTTTGTCAAAGCCGTTGCACCTGTAGATAAACATTGTTGTATATTCATTGTTATCCTTACTCAGATCTTCACGTCACCCAGTGGATGACGATAATCTTTGTTATTCGTGTAAATCTGTAACAACCTCATACAGATATATATATGATGTCTGCGGTGCTTCTCAATAATAAGGAGAGAACACCACTTTCTTCCTCTCAATTCATCTCTGTTCTTGTTCTGTTACTCTCGAGTCTCTTAATCAGTGGGTGACGGGGTAAGATTTGAATGATATCAGATTCTTCTTGTTATCATAATTTTAGGTCATTATAGTGGTGAGCATCTCTACGACGTAAGTGTGACAGGATCATTGTCGGAACAAGGTCTGTGATGCAAACCGAAGATTCTCAACAACAGAAGCCTCGTGGACGAACGTCATTAAACTCTACTGCTGCCCTCCCTTAATTTTTTCTTTGTCGGAACAAGGTCTGTGATGCAAACCGAAGATTCTCAACAACAGAAGCCTCGTGGACGAACGTCATTAAACTCTACTGCTGCCCTCCCTTAATTTTTTCTTTGTCCGCGGGTGCGGGCACTTGTGGTTGACGTAGAGATTCTTGCAGAAAGCAAAAGACCACTCCCCCTACGTCTCCCCACGGCCCTGTCACTGTTGCCATCATGTTACATACTCCGTCTAAACGTTGTGGCGGCACATATTTTGATCCGTTCCAGGCTGCAGGTTCCTTCTCCGATCCTTCTCCCTGCATGCCGTCGAAAAAACGGGATTGAGGAGACGGGAGTTTCTGGGTTTTGGTGGCCAAGAATATGACGAGGGAAGGAGGAGGAAACGATAATTAATAAAAATTGCATATGCATCCCGTGGTCCATGCATGGTGCGTACTCACTTCATACAGGCAGACCAACGAGGCCTCCCTTCTCCACACTTACGATTGTGACGTGAGAGGATGGAAGTAGCTAGAGCAGTGCAGTACGCCATCTGTGCCGGACGAAGCCCGTCGAATTTGGATTCGGAGGGCCCGATGGAGATGAGGAGTATACTGGGGGATGCAAGTGTTTGCTACTCTCAGCAGGTTACGTACGTAGACCTGGTTCCTGTTCTGCATGAACCGCTCCGCCCGGCGTCGATCGAGCGTGGGCGATCATCTGGTGACCTGTCGATCGGCAGCGCGTGTGGCCGTGTGGTGAGGGAATTAACTTCCCGCTGCCGACGAGGTTGGCGGCGACGGTTTTGTCGACCGCCGCAGAAAAACTCGATAATCGACGGTTCATGCGCTACGACGACGCCGTGGCCCTTCACCGCCGAACTCCATCCCCACCAAAAACTGCGTTCCCATGCAAATCTCTGCCGTGTTGGTTTGATCATATTTCTCTCATCACAAGTCACGAAATTAAGGACACTCGTGAGAGGGGAGGAAAGGAAGGGAGATGACGGTATATGTGTGGCCTAACAACTCTCACTGAGTTCTCTCTCTCTCTCTCTCTCTCTCGCAAAATCTATCGCCAACTCTGACTGAGCTTTCTCTCTCTCTCTCCCTTGCAGAACCTATCGCCATGTTGCGACTTTGGAGCCGGCTTTTACATCACAACATGTTTCAGATTTTTGGCTGCTGTTGCCTCCCCCCTCTCTCTCTCTCACACGCACGCACGTACGCGAGCGCGCAAACGTACGAAAGAATAGATCACACCGTACGAAAGAATAGATCACAAGTACAAGAGCTCGATTAGGTCATATCTTCTGGGGGCACTTTAATAATAGATTAGGATAAATTATTCGAGATGAATTCGGACGAGTTATTTTTTAGATTTTTTTGTTTTGAGTTTAATAATTTATTCTTATTTTAAGAATAACTCATTCCATGTAAAATGGTAGAATGAGTTATTCTTAGAATAGGAACCTTAACCTTAATCGACCCTAGATAATTTAACCATACTATTAAATTCGGTTCAGAATGAGTAGGCAGAATAACGCATCCTATTCAACCCTTATTTTGTTATCAAAGTCACAAAAAGAAAATCTAAAGAATAATTCAACCGGACTCACCTCAGATAATTTATCTTAACTTGTTATCAAAGTGACCCTTTGAGTTTGTGAAGGAATAAGAGGGTGATGTTGGCACCACGATGAGGGGCCGGGTCTCACTTAATTCTTGATCGATCGACAATTTCTTTGGGACGACTTTGATAACACAATAAGAGATGAATAGGATGAGCTATTCTATTTTTTCATCTTTAATCGAGTTTAGTAACAAGGTTAAGTTATCTAGAGTCGATTAGAGTTAAGATCCTTATTTTAGGAATAATTCATTCTACAATTTTACATGGAAGGAGTTATATATTTTCAGAATAAGAGTAAGTTATCAAACTCAAAAAAAAATTTTAAAAAATAACGCACGTGAATCCACCTCATATAATTTACCCTAATTTATTATCAAAGTGGCCCTCAAGAAAGTCGACAAGTAATAACATCAGGCCGGGCAGACCACCTTGGAGGCAGAAACCAGGGCGAGGACAATGATCTGGTAACCGGGTACATACTTGCGGGTGCATGAATCCAACCTCAGATGGAGTAGAGAGAGCAAGCCAGTGGACAAGTTGGTTTTGGATTTACTCATCACTTCATGGTACCGCAAAACTTTTATGCGCAGTCAAATGTTTAGTGCAGTTAACTTGTTATTTTTTTATTTAAAAAAAATCTCAAATTTGAACTTGAGCAATTCCTCTTTTTATTTTTTTAAAAAATAGCTATCAAAAAAAATTACGAGCATACTAAAGGTAGAATGTAAAGGCATCAATATAGAAAATGATGATCAACGCTCGATGACAAGTTATATATATATATATATATGGGTAATATTCACATGGTGTCGACACCATGACAATTTGTCATGGTGTCGGCATCATGGTTATTTGTCATGGTGTCAATATCTGGACCCTTAAATGTACGAGAGATCATCTCCATATATGTTGACTCCATATATTTAATGACTCAGATCTAAGCACCATGACAAATAACTATGGGATCGGCATCGGGTGAACATTCCCCTATATATATACACAGAGAGAGATGATTAGAGATATCTTTATATATAAAAGGAAGGTAGGGACGCGAGCGCGCACACACACAGGTATATGGCAGCATGAATAACACAAATAACCTGTCCTTGAATCACATTCATCATTGTGGAGCTTATCTCTCACGTACGTACCCTTGTAGATCTGCATCCCAGTACTCCTTGGGTGCATCCCCACACGTGAACAAGTTGTTCAATGTCAGAGTACAATTGTTTGATTATTCAAGTAGATGCAAGTTCGTCTTAATTATTGCTCCGTATAATTAAATGGTGAAACTATTTCACGATATTAGTTTGTAGTCTCCTATCTTCATGATCAATCTTAAAAGCTTGTTCACATCGAATTTTGTTAGAAGAACTAATCAAATATAGATTGCACTTGGAGTTGTTTATTTTTGTAAGTCTAGGAATCAATTAATAGCTGATAGGAAATCATATTTTTTAGAGTTTTTACAAATATACCCCGATAAAGTTCACTTTTTTCTAAATATACATCTCATTTGGATTAACTTATTATCGAGAGATATCTTCCAAATAGTTAGAAAATGTTACGGTCATGTCCCTATGATCATTTAATGTTGTCTAGATTGGGTGAGTATTCTAAAAAATATTCGAGAAAAATTATCAGGGTACATGAAATATCTAAAATATCTAGACTGTTACTGAGTGAGTGAGTGAGTGAGTGAGTGAGAGAGAGAGAGAGAGAGAGAGAGAGAGCACACCCCCGGTGGCCCCTCTCCCCCACCCCCGATAGCTCTCCTTCCCCCGTCTCCCCTCGGCGACCCCCCCTCCCCCACCTGAGCTTGGAGATGAAAGAGCTGAGCACACTATTGTCTACTAGCCACGGCTGGTGGGGGACCACCAGCTCCCTGACATTGCCCGCCCTCCTCACCTGAGCACACTATTGTCTACGACCTTCCTCGTTTACAGACCTAAATATGGTACAACTAGTACTTAGAATTCTTTAAAAATTTGTATTTTATATGGTCGAAGACCGAGTTACCTTTGTGATTTAGCTGTGTGAAAAGTATTTCGTAGATGAATCTTGTCAAACTCGTGAAAATCCTTTTGATAAGTAGAGTTTTAAGATTAATCTCACATCAGTTGTTTTCACGCAACATCGACTTCAGCTAGGGAATTCTGAATATGACATATATGCTTGCCTTGCACGAGATTGTGTAGAGGCATAAAGGTAGAGCTTTAAGATTAATATCACATCAGTTGGTGAGAAGACAATTAGGTATAGTTACAAGGCCAATCTTCACTTCTTATCCTAAAAGAGTTCATTAGTGTTGGGAGAAATTTTTTGTGACTTCCAAAAGATATTAATGTCTCTAAGGTACAGGTGGAACTTCTTCTTTTAAAAAGACACTCTTGGGTTAACGGGTGAAGACCGTCGACAATTGACGTGAAATTAATATTAAAAGTCATAGTTTTAAGCCTCTAACCCCTTTAGAAGGTGAGTGTGTACCATGTAATGGAGAAAATTTTTGCGATTTTTAGAGGAGGTATTGTGTCTAGAGTAGAGACAAGATTTTGTCTTTTATAATAACTACACCGAGTTAAGATAAAGATGAATTTCAAAGACATTACGATATAAATACGATACTCCGACGTGTTTTTCGCGTGCACGTACGACGGAGAACCCAGACGTCGGTGGATCTGGAGGGAGAGTTACATGCATGACAGTGAGTGGGTAACAACGTTAATGTTCCATGATGGGAGGGAGAGAGGAGGAAAGAGACGTAGCATTGCGACAGGGGGTAGCTGCTGCATTCCCCCCCACCCACAGTTGGTTTCACTGGTCCACGGAGTAGAGGAAAGACATAAATAAGGAATTAAGAGACGAGGGGGAAGGGAAGAAGAAGAAACCAACAGTGCCGGCCTGTGGCGCCATGCATGGGGTCCCCATCGATCGTGTCTTAAATCTCCGATGTGCCAACGTTTGCCTGACGGGTGCATTGTTGTGAGGGGAGAGAGGGTCGCCATTTAATATTTAAAAGAGATTTTTATCGTATTAGTAGCTACAAATTTAATAAACTATTAAATACTTTTTCAAATTCGATTATTATCTTAAAAATTCTTACAATCTTCATCATTATATATATAAATCCCAGCCGTTCATTCCGTCGTACCAAAATTAACTGAATTATAGTTAACTTATACTAAACGAGAGTAAAATACTAAATTATCTCTGGTTAAATGTGTGTGTGAGAGAGAGAGAGAGAGAGAGCATTGCAATGACATTGGGTACGCTCCCGGAGGGGGGACACCGGAGGCATCTCCCGCTCAGACAATGACAGAGAGAGGGAGAGAGAGAGGGAGGGGATCAGAGAAGGAGGGAGGGAGAGAGGGGGGAGGAGACAGGGTGAGAGAGAAATAGATAATGAAGGAAGGGCAACAAATTTGATGAAATATTTTACGGAATATTTTTTTTGTGGACGGCAACAAATTACATAGATTCATTTGTAAAATGTTGAAGATTGTAAGAGTTTTAAAGACAATAGTTAGATTTGAGGGACTAATCGATAATTCATTAAATTTTTAAGGACTAATATGTAAATTTTTTTTAAAATGTTAGTGGTGCATGTTGTTGACCATCGTAACACGGTTTCAATAATATTTATTTGTTTAATTCCTTCTAATTTATGTCCCATTATATGTATATTGAGGGAAAATCTTAATGTCCGTCTTGGACGTTTATCCGCCTGAGACGGGATTGGTCACACAGAGGCGGTAGTAATTCTCATATATTGAATATGTGTGTTTATCAGGAACAGTCTCGTGGTTGAGTGATTTTACGTCCTCACACATGGTTGGGAGATTACATGTTCGAATTTAAACATAGAATGGGTGAAAAATTATCCCGATGTATAATTCTCAATTCTTAACTGTACACTTTCAATTTGTTGACACGTTGATTGTAGAAAGATAATATGTCAATTAGTGACTCTACTAAATCTTCGATAGATAATAAGATCCGGAGAATAAAACCATACATACTTTTTGTGGAACCTTCAAACAATTCAGAGTCAAAACCACTGTTTTTTCCTCCATCCCATCTAACATAAAACTTAATAAACATGAAATAAAAGGGGGAGAAAAAGAGAAAGGCGGCCAATCTGTCACAGATTCGTTACAGTCGTCTGTGGTCGACCACACTGTGTGGGTGGTGATTGTATGACGAATCTTGTTAGTAATCAGTCAGGTTGCCTCTTCTCTAGGGTGAACAGGGATCAATTACAGATATTTTAGGCTGTGTTTGGAAACAATGATCGGAGCTCTCAAGTTCCTCGCTCTTTGTGGTTTCTCCGCCGGTTATTCTCACTCAAAATGTACAACTTAACGCTAATCCAGCAGAATAGATCAAGAACAAAAGATTATATATATATTAATGCCGATCTGTTCTCCGGTTCTTGTTTCCCTTCCAAATATTCTTATCGTGTGCATGGGTGTGGGATCGATCGTCAACAGCTAGCTAGCTAGAATCACGACCTTCATCATCAAATCACAAAGTTCAGACATTGATACGCGAGCAGAAGAAAGTGGGATTCCGTCCTCGTTTCGTTACCAATATTTCTTTGATCTTCTACTACCGCGTCTGCAGGTGATGCGCCATCGATCGACGTCTCCATGAACAGTGATGACCAACATCATCACAAGGCGCCGGCTTGTTGCTTCTTGCACGAGTAGGTTGGCAACAATTCCACACCTCTACTCACCCTCTTCCCATCCCAACGACCACCTAATTCTGGGCCGGCAGTTCCGCCGATGGCATTCTGTGCACCGGCGCTCCCGGCAGCGGCGGTGGCGGCCACACCGGCCGGTACCTTGACGATGTTGACGCCGAACAGCCTCATGACCTTGATGGGCCTGGCAGGCTGCACAGGGAGAATACCGCGGATGAAGGTGGCGGTGGCGCGAGGCCTCCTGCAGTCGATGTAGAGAAGCCTTTCAGGGCCGGCCGACCGCTGGAAGCTGACGACATCGCCGGCTTTTAGGTTCTTTTCTTTGACGAAGCGGCTCCACCCCTTGGTGAGCACGTAGCTCTGGCTGCTGTTCCAGTAGGAAAAGCGGAAGCGCCATACCTTGCCGCTCGAGTCCTCGAAGTTGAGGAGCACGCCCTTGCAGGTGGCGCTGCCGATCTGCAGCGGGAAGCACTTCTCGGCGTGTTGCTTCGGTATCACCAGCCGGTTCAGCTTCCCGACGTCGCTGGGCGTCACCGCCTTATCAAACAGCTGCTCCCGGGCAGCCGACCCGGCGGCGGAGCCGGGTTGGCGGTGCCCGGGGAGAGCGGTTGCGGAGGAGGCGCCGGAGTTGCGGCCCAGGGCGCGCTTGCTCTGCTGGAGCTCGTCGTGGTAGGTGTGCTTGCGGAGCATGTCGACTATCTCGGCCTTGGAGTGGGAGCTGAGAAACAGGAGCTCGGCGGCACCGTCGTCGTCGGCGTCGGAGAGGAGCTTGAAGTTGGTGACGGCGTCGCGCCCTCGGAAGCGCTGGGCAGCCACGTCGTAGGCCCGGGCTGCCTCGTCTTCCCCGTTGAATGTGCCCAGCCACACCCGCTGGTGCTTCTCGTAGATCTGAGCCCCCCACCGCCCGTTGGGCTGCGGCACCACCCCCTTGTACCGCGACGACGACAGCTTCCTGGACTCCGCCTCCGCACCCACCTCCGGATCGAGCACCACGCTCGCGCCGCTGCCCACCCTCTGCTGCTTCTCGCAGGAGGAAGATCCCCGAGGAGCAGGATGTTTGAACGTGGTCAGCGGGGGAGGCCGCGCCGCTGAGGCCACCCCCTGCTCCGACTCGCTGGACACGCCGTCGATGCAGCAGCTACCCATGCCTGCCCCTCCCGCCCGCCTTTCTGTCTACACTGGAAGAAGGATATCGATCGATAACAGAAAGATCGACAGCAGTAGCAGTACCGAGATCTCTGAACTCGGTCGTGCGTGCGTCCGTGCGTTGCGAGATGGGGAGGAAGACGAGTGTGAGATGGAATTAAGTCAAAGGAGGAGGACGGGATCGAGCATCGAGCTATGTATAGGCAGTACGCAAATTAAATTGGCCCTGTACGTGGGTCAATCAACGGAGGTGATGGTAGCACCTGGAAAGAAGATTCAGAACATTGTCAAATCGGTTAGGTACGAGATGTATCGTCCGTATCCAATAGTATCGATAAGATCGATCTACGATACATAATTGATACGTATAATATATTTTTTAAATATTATTAATGTTATTTTATATTAAATATAATTTTATAAATAATTTGATTAAGAATTTTTATTTGAAAAGTTAGAATTTGAGTTCAAATCACACCGGTGACATTATTTTTTATTTTTTTTATTATTCTTTAAAAAAGTAAGTCAAAAAATATACTACATTTGTGAGATTTAAATCTTTTATCTCACACACAACTAACATAATTATTAATCACTAAATAACACATACTATTTTATTATATTTTATAATAATATATATTTATTAAATAATTTTTTTAATATTATCACGTTATAGAATAGATCGATACGATATTATATCATATCGTATCGGTAAAAAATCAGTACAATGGGTACGATTAGATCGATAAATTTTGATTAAAAGACACCTCTCTCTCTTCTAATACGTTTTTTTTCTTTTTTCTTTTACTTTATATTGGTTGGTGACGGTGGATGCGTGTGAATTTTGCGTACGTGTGTTTTGATGTGTACATGTTGTGTTGTGGGGGCTCCACGACCAGCAACTTGGCGGGGGGGGGGGGATTCACATATGTGGACCATGACTCCTAAGTTCATCTCCTACGACGACGTATAGGAATTCTCAGACGGTATAATGTTTGCTCTCTTAAAATACTCTCTTATTATGTTCTCTCTTTCGTCACGTCACGTCATCAAAACTGTGATCCATCCCAAAGGGACATGGTGCGTGCACACCACGGCAACTGGACGCGCCACCTTTGGCTGCGGTTGAGACGCCTTGCTGACGGTTGAGCATCTGTCGCTAAAGGTGTTCGTAAGAGGCTTCGTCCAACCGGCGTCCGTTTGTCGCGTCCGTGATGCGTGTCCACATTACACCAATATCTGAGAGAGTGAGTCTCCAGGGCTCAATGGCCGGGTTGGCCCGATAGATCCACATGCTTAACTCGATTTTGGGTCGGATAGTAAGATTATTTTTGATCCATAGATTTTTAGTCGGATCTAAAAATTTGACCCGATTAAATTCACGTGTCATACTCGGGCTTTGAGTTCGACCCGCGGACTGACCCGACTCGTTCTTTTTTCTCCATTCAAATTATAAAAAATAATTAGTTAACACTAAATTATTTTACTTAATCAAAAAAATTAAAAACTCTATTTTCTAATAAATTAATTAATTAACATCAAAATTCTAATTAATTTAGTGAGATTATAAATTTATATTATTAAATATATTATTTATTTAAAATTTTAAACCGGACTAGACTTTAATCGGATTTTATAATTTTTTAATAATGTAAGACCCGACCCGACATAACTTGGACTTGGGCCAGATTTGAGCTTTAATTGTAAAGAGTCAGACTCAGGCCGACGCATTGAGAGCCCTACGAGTGTCATTTTCCCTTCCTAACTAGGCTTGCATTCACAAATGAGTTTGCCCATCGAAGAAATTTAAATGATTAAACTGCATTGTTGTTTTTAAATTTTACATACCAATGAAAAGTTAAAAGTACAAATATTACAATTTTATAACAAACAAAAGAAAAGTTCAAGAACTATTAGGACAATAACTACTGTTTTTGAATGGTACTTTTGCCTATGTATCAACTATTAGCATCACGACACTACTGTATTTTTCGTCTTAAGGCCTCCTATACTAATGAATTGCTATGTTTGGATACAGGAGGGCAATTTATGCGTTCAAGTACATTTTTCATTCCGTTTTCACTGTAGCTTTTTTTTTTTTTTGGGTTGTCGGGTCACCCAATGGCCGAAGACCCGCTCTTGCACTCCGCCGAATAACGAAAGAGTCAAAATTTGAACCGAATATCTCATAATTTTTTACGAGACGAAGAACTAACTGGACTACCCAATTGATTCCGTCGTCACCGTATCTTATGTTCATTGTTCAGAGTAAAAATATTCTTTGTATATTGTCTATGCTGTTACATAACTTTTAAAATAACAAAAAATTCTCAACATATTCCATCTATCTACCCTTGGATAGATCATGTTCTTTCATCTTAAATACAATATTTAAGGATTTCAAAAAGCTTAATATACAGGCAGATGGAGTTAAACATACTTTTTTATTTTTTAGTCCCTCAAATATAATTATTTATCTCAAAATCTATATAATTTTTTAACCCTTATTAAAAAAACCAATGGAGAGTCATTCCTCAGTATTTACAATATTGTTTTCCCTAAATAAGAGATTTTTATTCAAGCTGCTATTCTAGGCTCAAGGGTCCCACCTTAGGGAGAAGGAATCTCCCCATGGGCACCACCTTCTGTGGGAAGATCACCAGGCATAGGACCCCATGAACTGTCTGTTCTCACCTCTCAGCTCCCGTAGGAGGACGTCCAGTGCCACCGATCCATGGGCCCATTGGAGAGAAAAGTGGGCATTCCTATACAATAACTCAATCATGTTATATTTCAAATTGGAATGGACTACGTACACACATCTCTATGGGGTCGTTTGAAAAGAGGTATACAAACTATGAGACTCTTGCAGACAATGATATTTCTAGTGGTAAACCAGGTGTTGGCTCCAAAACACGAGCATCAGGTAGCTCCCTCCGTAAGAGTCTCTGGCCAACCGACAACAAAAATTTAGCAATCAAATCATATTAATCAACCAATCCAAGAACTGCCAATTGAGATATGAATCTATGGTCCATCTATCAATCTAAGTGTATGCATTCTAGAATAAAAACAAATGTCATGCAGCATCATGATTGCTAACTGGAATCGCTGATGATATGTGACAGAGATATAGCTTACAACAAATAAACTGCAATGAGCCATGTTTTATGCACCAGATTCGGTGCACAAAGTCACGTCGTTACGTAACATCCCTTCTCATTAGCTCAAAAATCAGATGAAAAGACTATTTTCGCATAGAAAACGACGCCCACGTAAGACTCGAACGATCCATTTTTTTGCGCATTAAATGCGGAGCGCACTCGACAAGAACAAGAAATCATAGGACTGAAACATTTTGTAACACTTAAATATTTATGAACTAAACATTTTATTACAAGATGAACGGAATATTTTGTTTAACTATAGAAATAAACTAATAAAAATATTTTATAGAAATAATATTTTACTATACGAACGAAACATTTTACACGAATGAAACATTTGTTATATAAACGAAATATTTTGTTTGACTACAGAAATAAACAAATAAAATATTTTGTAGAAATAACATTGTTACATGAACAAAATATTTTGTTACAATAAACTTAACAAAATATTTCAATCCTATACGAAATGTTTCATTCATGTAACAAAATATTTCGTTCATATGTAAAATATTTCAGTGTTACAAAATATTTCAGTACTAGATTTTCCTGCCGAGTGCACTCTACATTTAATGCGCGAAAAAATAGATCGTACGGATCTAACGCGGGCGTCGTTTTCTGTGCGGAAATGATCCTTTCACCTAATTTTTGGGCCAATGGGAGAGGATGTTACATAATGACGTGACTTTGTGCACCGGATTCAGTGCACAAAGCATTACTCAACTGCAATAGCGAGATCAGCATAGAAGAATAACCTCTTCTGACAGTGACAATGCATTCGAGAAGTCAAACTGGACACAAACCAGATCATTGAAGCTAAATGTAATCAGTCGCTCCCTACACAATTTTATCTTCACATGGCTATATGCATGTACACCCAGGCATGTATCGGACAGATTTATCAAGCAGTCTAACGTAAAAACATGATGAGTTTAATGTCTTTACACTATAAGGGCAGTGTACCTGTACACCATAACAAGCGGAAGTACACATAAATCTAGATGCACACTCTAAGAGAAAAGAACCTAGAAGATCTTTGGAACTTCTGCAAAAATAACCCTTTTACATGCATTAACTGCAGAAATGCCATTCTTAGATACATGTTGATGAATATAACCTCACTACATAAACATATGTGCAAAAATATCCTTGCCATTATGCACCATAACCTGCCATCAGATAAATGTATCCAACTCAAAGTTGAAAACTAACTAGAGTTTAAAAAACTAGATTTAAAAAAGTGTTTATAAAGTCTTGACTTATTACTGCAAAATAGCCCTACTATATACGCATAAATGCAAAAGTAACTCTGTTCATAAATATAAGTGCAAAAATACCGCTCTGTTTATGCACTGTCAAATGTTTTTTGATGGCAGTTAACCGTAAGGGTATTTCGTCACTTCCGGGTATGTAGCGGGGTTGTGTTAATTAACATGTATATAAGAGTGGCATTTTTGTAACTATTAATGTAACAAGGTTATTTTTGCAAAAATCCCAAGATCATTTTTTTTTCTTTTTTGGGGGTCAAGACCAAGATCATTTTAGTATCACCATGGAGATGGCAGGTGGTGCTCCCAGTCTCATCATCTACTAATAAAAGAGCAACTCTTAGCATCCAAGTTAGCAAGAAACTATCCATCCTTGTCCAAGTAAACTCGTCCATCAAGCCACCTACCATTGCCGACCTGCCAAGTCAATCCATAAGTGAGAGAGGAGCAAGAGAAGAAGAAAAGAGGGAAGGAGGCTCCTGGCCATAGTCAACCTGTGTGCCAACCATCGACCACCTGCAAGCTAGCTAGAGTGGAGGATCAGCCCCCCCCCCAAACCAAACCCCCAACCTGCTATACTCTACACTCCGTCCAGTTGCCCATTATAAATTTACACTAAAAATATATAAGCTTAGTATAATCTCCGCTGCCATTCACAGTTTCCCAAGATTTCTCCAAGATCTCTCTAAGAACTCTTCTCTCCAACCCTCCCAAGATAAAACCACTATATGATGCGGCATTCCTTGCTCCACTGAGTGTTACCTATTGTTATTAAATGATTATTGATATCTTTTGGCAAAGCTATTTATTCCTATACCAGATATTCACTAACCACTACATATATGTATTCTGTACAGATATCTATGTCCACTAACTTGAGTTTTAAACTAACAGTTCTGTTCTGGAATATAGTATCAGAGTCATAGTTATGTTTCTGGGACAGACACCCTATATTTGTTATAATCTACATGATAGAGTGTAAGTCTGCCTACTCATGAGAGGGCATATGGCACCAATATGAATAAGATGTAGTACCCACTCCATTCACTGCCTTAAGATTATGAGCTAGACTCCAATGATTTAAGATGAAATTAGAGATGATTTGCTTCTTGCACCACCTCCTCCCCACCCCCCCCACCCCCCAAAGTGATATTTGGGGTAAAGCTCCCATGCCTTTTATAACAAGATTTTATTATAATGTCTGCTTCACTGATGACCTTTTCAATTTACCTAGATATTCACTTGCGTTCTATGACAAGATTCCATTATTATGTCACCATTTTGAGGCCCCTCACATTTATCGTCAATTTACTAATATGGTTCATACAGAGTATCTTGGACGAGTCAAAGTTTTTTTTTTCTATAGACGCCCAGAGATGCTATTAGAAGAATCCACACTTCAGAGAAGTGGCATGTTCTCACTCCACCAAGCCATATTTAGGTGACAATTTAGTTGATAAAAGAATAGGCATAGACAACAGCGCCAAGGCATACCCCTGAAGGTACAATAAAGTAGTAAGCCCTCAGCAAAGTTATCCTATCTGTTTTGTTTAGAGTCTAACAGGGGATCCCTGTTTCATCCGGAACCACATGACCTCGAGCAGTATGTGGCAAGGAGGACCAGCATGACCAAGTCAAAGTCCTTCAATTTAATTGCACTCATTAGTCAAGAGTATCTTTTATTTGATATGCAACACGTCTTCCTTTCATGGCATTCATCGCCAACAATCTTGTCTCCACATTCATGATAAGAATACCGTCGCTGAAAGGATGGATGAAAAATGTGAGTAGATCTAATTAGTTCTGGATAGCCACACTAGCCAATCCACCCTCCATAGTCCCCTCTTTTTTCCTTGATCTAGAAAGCTCTGATTTGGCATCTTTGGTTGGAGGTCAAAAACTACATAAATGGCTTCCAACATTTATCCTTCCCTTAAGATAACTAGGTTGAAACCTACAGGAGCCTAAAAGTGCTTCCAACAAGACTTCATTTTTTTTGGAAGGTGGGTAATACCACTGATTGTATAAATGAAAAAGGAGTGTACAAGTGTAAGAAAGCTCCCCAAAAAGAGACCCAATACAAACACACCAAGGCGGTGTATGGCCAATTACCCTCCCAACAAAGCAAAAAGGGGTGAGTTAAGGGCGTTCACATTACAAAACAATTCCACCCATTCTCTCACTCTAGCACAAATGAAAGAAATAAGAGAAATTCCACTCTAGCTTCCCGTCTAAAAATCCCAAGCACACCCTAAAGTCAAGCAGGTATATTTTCAATTTGGTTTGGCCTGGATTAAGTCGTGGTCCATCCCAAACCCAAGTTGTACCTCTAAATACTATGATAAAATCCCTTCTGCAACAACATTAATATATGCAACAATAGGATGTACCTAAGTTACCCGCTGGTCTCGTCTAACTGACCACCTGATCCACACTAGTGGGTTACATGTGGATCATGGTGAGCATACCATGTGATCCAAACTAACTCTTTGCAGCCTTAAGTTTCCACTCATGATCTCTGAAAAAATTATATAAAGAACCCTATGTGTCAAAATAACTGCCAAACAGGAAATACAAAGTCTTTTGAAGTGTTGGGTTCCAACTGTTTAAGCACATCAAAACAAATCCTCAGAGATATAATAACTTAAATAAACTATCGAATAATTTCGAGCAGTCACTAAAGGAATAACCTTGAATGATTCAACTGTTCCCTCAGTTCTAATGATTTTTGAGAGAATCCCCTTGCTGTCTAAGTCACCATTCTTCATGGGGACAATGAACCTGCAAATTATAATATGAACAACCAAAAGTTAAAATATAATATGCGCAGAGTAGGACTGTTAAATGTCATGGTCATGGTGACATACTTGGCTTGAAGCAATTTTGCAAGGTTCACAGCATCTTCTTGTCCCGAAACCAAGGTAAAGGAAGGCAACAGTTGCTTTATAACTGGTGTGATAATGATATCTACCTGATAATTCCGTAGAAGAGAGTAGTTGTATACACAATGTGGTTCATAATAAAGAATGTCATGGCTTTCTCCAAATGTGATAATATACCTATAATTGTATTTCCCATGTCAGACTTAATAATCCAAGAGAATGAAAATTTTAAAGGATGAAAGAATAAAAGCAAAAAGATATAAGATTGTAGGAAAAGATAAGAATGAGAGGGATAAACAAATAATCTAAGTAAAAAAATAGAACAATAATTAGGAATACCCATTCTCAGGCCTCTGCCAAGGAGGCCCTAAAATTGGTCCCGCGGTGGCACGGATGTTCAGTTTCGTACCATTTCTTCCTTCCAGTTGAGAATTTTGACCAGGTTCCAAGTATGCAACCTGAAATTTTTTAACCTAATTAAGGATATGCAATGTACTTGGATTGTCAGTTTTTATGCAATTGAGAGGAAGCAAGCAAAGACAGATGAACTTAAATGAAGAAATTGGAAAGGGAAAGGACATGGACTAGGTTTCTTCTAAAGCATAATTCTTAGTGTTTCTTCCGCATCATAATTCTTAGTCGCATCTCAAATGCTTATCAGCAGACTCAATGAATATCAGGAGCTTCCTAGTAATTACCCTGACACTAGATTTCATGGCTACTGGGAATTCCAGAATCTTATATTTTGGAGTTCCTTGGTTGTCATCCCATTGATAATGGTGTCTGCCTAGGAAAAGGCAGTCTGTCCTTGCTAAACAGTATATTCCCGGTATGATGATCATTAGATAAGTTCCAACTTATATGAGATCACTCACTACTTAATTCTAATCATCACATAAAATGGTGTAGTATAATTCTAATATGAATTGAGATTCATGTTCACAATCTCACATTTTGGATCTCTTTGTTGTCATTCCGTTGATAATGGGATCATGCCTAGAATTAGCAATTCTGTCCTTGTTGAACGGTATATTCATGGTATGATCATCATTAAACAAATTCCAACTTATAAGAGATCATTCACTACTTGATTCCAATTATAACATAACATAATTTAGTATAATTCTAATATAATCTGAGATTCATGTTTACTCAAACCTACAAAAATAAAACATACTGAACCAGAAGGTGCCATAGGTTTGCAAGTACAGAAACCTAGATATGGCATCTTAGAGTTTATCTGGATTTTTCCATGGTAAGATACCTCTTACACAATTGTATTGAATCCACAGTTGTTTGAGTATCCCCTAGTTTATTCGATGTATTTATAATTACTTAGAATAACAAGATTTTTCCAACATAATCCAAAAGTTTCCAATATTATGCACAACTGTGAAAAATTTTATCTCAAAACTAGTTACTAATAATTTTTTACTAGCAAAAAACCCCAGCCAATGCCTGAGGGCCAAGGTCAGGATGCAGGCCAAACCAACCCCCCCGCCAGAAAAAAAGAAAAAGAAAAGCAAAAAAATGAGAGAAGAGAAAACACCTATTTCTCTTCTTTCCTTTGTCAGGCCGTTGCCCCCCATTTCCCCTTAGTACTATAGATAGATGTCACCAGAAAACTATATCATATTGTCATATTCAATTGGCTATGTCAAATCCAAGCCTGCAAACACTATGCATTCCTCCTCTGTTTCTCTCCCTCTTTAACAATGAATCAATGTGGGAACGAATACAGAAACCATGCTATAAATCCATCATCCAGGCTTTTCTACACTTTTGGTCTAGTAGAACAGATAAACTTCCATAATTACAGCAGAGAAACCACCTTCTAATCAGGAAGCTCTAGGGAACTGGAAACTCTATTGCTGTTGATGAATGAAGTGATGCGGTTAAAGATCAATCTCAAGAAGAGCTTGACAGTTTGTCTTGGAATGGAAGTGTTATAGGCATGAACAATGGTTTAAATCGTCAGCGGTGGGATCTCTTCATTTTCAATCTCATATCTCAACCATGTCACTGCAGTTAGACAGTGAGGATATATCTCGTCATTTGGTTGCTTTTATTTATTATATTTACTTTCATTTTGTTCTAAGTGACCTCTCTGTTTGTTATTATCAGTTCTATTTCTTTCCACACAACTATGATAAATCCAGGTGAGGCAGTTCAGCAATAAGGTAACGTCTTTCTCTTTCCAGGTCAGGTAGTGCAGCAATATAAGATAATGGTTCTATCTTTTCATTTTCTTTTTCCCTGAAGGTTGTTAGCACATCATTTTAATCTAACATATGTCAGCTTAATCTCCATATTCTAATCCAGTTGCAAGTAAAATAACCAATAGCAAGTTGGATACAGATTAAAGGTATAAATTGGTTAATCCACAGTCCAGGTTGGAACCTAACATAGGAATCCAGAAAAAATAAAGATGACGATACAATCCCTAATTTCAGAAATTGATCTTATCTTTACTGTACCTCACAGATTTCTACTGACCATTGGTCGCCATCTCTTGAAATCTCTACAAGGGTCGCGAGATGAAGTCCTACCAAGATCAATAATAAGAGAAAATAAAGGAGTAGGATAAAGTGGGTAAGGAGGAAGAGAATGGCATCGCTGACAGAGGACACAAGGATGACCATGCGGGGGAGCTCTTTAACATGCTAAGATGGATTTGTGATATGAAAAGACAATCCTTGCATATGTGTAACTGAACTTCTGCATTATTATTATTATTGTGCTAATTTGTCATATTGGAACACTGGATGAATAAAATTTAAAGTTTTTAAAGAAATATAAGACTACATCATCTTTGGATACTATTTCCAATCTCTTCAAGATCTCTCTCTTTGGCCTTCAAAGACAATGCTAAGATCCCATACAGCATCCCTTGCCATGGATGAATCTTATAGTTCATGAAATCCAACAATCATATAGGCACAATGTTTGGGAATGCTGCAAAAATAATCCACTTGTGAAAAAAATGATTTTCTGACAGATTTTTGGAATTTGGAGAGTACAAATATTGAATGACTAAAGTGGGTGTGTAAAATCTAAGTGGAGTTCTCTTGATCCGTGGGAGACTTTTTTTTGGGAAGGTGACCAAAGGCCACAATTCACTGAACATGAAAGAAAAGGATACACTATCAAAAAGTGAAAAGACGATCCAACTCCCGCCTATAAGAGAACCCTGGTAGCTGACCAAACTGAAAATTTGCGATCCAACTCCCGCCGCCAAATTCTTCTGTCGTTGATATCCATCTTGATAGTTACGTCATTGTCATGCAAAATCAACACCCAATAAGATCCTTGAAACAATAAACTCATCTTTTGCTGAGAAGAACAGGTTACCTCAAAGAGTTGGGGATTACAGAAAAATACCCAAACTTGCAGTAAACCTTGAGGTCGCCCTTCTCGTATCCGGTCCATGTCAACGTCAAGGTCCCCGACTAGCCCGATCGACGTGATGTGTCTAACCCCTCAGCCAGTGCCAAACTGTGCCAAACCCTTCAGCTAGTGCTAGATTCTGTCGAACCCCTCAACCAGTGCCAAACTACGCCGAGCCCCTCAACCAATGCCAAACTGTGCCGAACCCCTCAGCCAGTGCTAAACTACACCGAACCCCTCAACCAGTGCCAAAGTACACCGAACCCCTCAACCAGTGCCAAACTACGCCGAACCCCTCAACCAGTGCCAAACTACGCTGAACAGCCTGAACCCCTCAACCAGTGCCAAACTGTGCCAAACCCCAAACAGTACTAACCTGGGGCCCACATCCCCACCAATGCCAAACTGTGAGTGATCCTGAAACCCCTTTCTTAAGTGTGACCCATTGTTGCTTGTGTTACCCTCCCCTCGAAGTTGCGACCAGTATCAAGGTCAATGACTCTTTCTTTTCGGCAGTTAAACAAGGGTGTTCAGATTACGTCCGATGTAAACAAACACTGACTACGGTCGGTAGGGAAGTGTCCTACACCCAAACCCTAAATCGTCAAATAAACCCTAAACCTGCGGAATTAATAATGTGTATGCTACTTAAATAGCTACAAATGCGCACCTATACCTTCCGAATTAGATGCCGCGATGAAAACACCCAGTTTGTTGGAATGCCCTCAATCAGCTACATTAGAATGGGAAATATGTTCAAATCCCTAACATGAATGCCCTGGACAGTGAGGGGACTAGGAACCACAATGCAAAGAAAATGTTTATAGGGGCCAGATCTACCACGGGGACTGCTCTGCTCACATCAGAGCAAGATCATCAACTGAGAGCTCTTACTCAGGGGGTTGCAAGAATGGAGCATCCACTCGCTTCTCCAGCCAATCAAGCTCCACCAAGGGCACCATCTACAAATGATGCACTTATTGTAGTGGCACTCTAGGTGATGGTGATGGATGGGGACTACATATCAAAGCAAGTACATGGGGGCCCAACAAGGGAACAAAATAACCATGCTAAGCAATCACATGGATTAGGAAGGAATGCCATGGCATCACAAAGGGCCATGATCAAGCAGATTGTGAAGGCCAAATTTGCAGAACATAGAGGAGGGGCAACCACCATTGACCTATGTAGAGCTATGTAGCCTGAGGCGTGAGGCGGCCGAGGCGACCGGGGGGGTCGCCTCATGCCTCAAACGCCTAGGCGATGGCCTAGGCGTTTGAGGCGAGATAGAGAGAGAATGAGACAAAAAATAAATTATATGTCTAAATATCACAAAAATACCTATATAAAGTCAATAAATTTCCTAAATTCATTCAATCCTATGATTCAAATCATTATGACTCACTAAATTCACATAGAATTTAACAAACCACTGTCAAAAACTAAATTTTGTGTGTCTATGTGAGATAGAGAGAGAATGAGACAAAATGTGGTCAGAGCAAGGCAAGGCGAGGCGAGGCGACCTGGGGGGGCCTCACCTCTGAGGCGCGCCTGGGCGAGCGCCTAGGCGCGCCTCAGACTACATAGATGTAGAGTGCCATAACCTATTCGCTACAAATTCAAGAAACTTCCTCCACACCATCCAAAGGTCCCCAAATTCTAAAAGTTCAATGACCAATGATTGCCTCAAGGGCATCTAGCCCACTACATAACCGATATGGTTAGTTGGTAACAGACGAAACATATTTGCTGATGTACTTTTCCATATCACTCATAGGTACTCTTCTAGTTATACTCAAATTTAAGTTCAGGCCCAAAGTGGAACCAAATTCTCCAGAATCCTGAAACCTGAAACTGCTTGAATTGCATTATAACCTTCACGAGAGAGAGAGAGAGAGAGAGAGAGGCAGCCAACTTTGACCTATATAGAGTGCCATAACCAATTCGCTACAAATTCAAGAAACTTTCTCCACACCATCCAAAGGTCCCTAAATTCTAAAAGTTCAATGACCAATGATTGCCTCAAGGGCATCGAGCCCACTACATAACCAATATGGTTAGTTAGTAACAGACAAATCGTATTTGCTGATGTACTTTTCCATATCACTCATAGGTACTCTTCTAGTTATACTCAAATTTAAGTTCAGGCCCAAAGTGGAACCAAATTCTCCAAAATCCTGAAACCTGAAACTGCTTGAATTGCATTATAACCTTCACGAGAGAGAGAGGCATCTTTGAAAAAAAAAAATTGCTCTGATGGGCTTGATCGGCTCTCTCTGAACTTGATTAAGGGGAAACACCAAAAGGATGTCTTGGTCAAAAAATGGGAAAAATACAAAATCATCTCAACAACATTAAGCCTCATTTCATCTGTCTTCTTCAAGCAAAACAGGCATGAAAGTTTGTGACAAAAAAGTCATAAACTCCAGTAAAAGACAAATGTCTATATGGTGCAAATAAGTTACACCAAGGATCTTCCAAGTCACCTGACATGCTGAAAGACTATTGAAAAGACGAGTAAAGTGTTTAAAACATGGATGGACATGTAAAATGTCAACTTTGTTATGCATCTAGATGGTTATTTATTGTAGAGTGAAACATGTAGCAATTTTGGATTCTTTTGTTTGCTTTAAAATCCATGGATATTCAGCTTGGGATACTTTGTCAACTTATTGGAATAGGATTAGAAGTATATGGGCCTATCACATGTGCATTAAACTGTGATTTATTCCTCATGTCAATCGAGGGATCCTACTATGATCAACGGGCTTTACCAATTCCTTTGGGGACAAAGATGACAACTCCTTTGCAGCCAATTTAGTCACACTAGATAACCAATCTACAATAGTATGGAAATATTTTCCAACATCCATCTGTAAAAACAATCACTGGAATAGAGAGATGTAATCTTGCAAAAAGTATGATTTATATACACCTGTGCAGTGGAAGTACAATAGACAGGTCATCCATGTAGACATGAAGGATCCAATACCAAAATTTCTTGTTTGTGTTTAGTTAATGGAAGAATTCATTATTTCTTACAAGTTAACTGCCATACAGCATTGTGTTAATGAGGGCCATTGCATTAACCAGCCTACTAGTTAAACTACCTAGCACCGCGTGGTTAGTTACTGCCAAAAATATGTGATCGAGCGCTCAATTGGGACAAACTGAAGTAAACTTCATGGGAATCGGCCTATTCTCTCACAATCTAAAAATATTGATCCTGGAATAATTGTTAGTGGAGGGGAGGGAAGCCTCCACAAGACACCACCTCAGCCATGTGGATTTTGAGGCCTGCTATCTGGTCCAAATGTGTAATGATGAGCCTAAAGATCTCATTTGGATGCACAAGGGTCTATTCCGATTTTGAGCTGTTATCCCTGGGTCTACATGGAATATATCGGGAAGATTTTCTGAAGTTGTGTTTCCCTACACAACCTGAAAGTGACAGAATTGTAAGTTCAACTAGACAGAACCTTCAATTAGAAAGTGGAAACACCAGCAGTTAATGATAATAACAAGAGCCACAGACATAAAGATGATCACAGCAGAAATAATAAGTGCAGGATCAGCAACAACAACAATTACATCATCTGCAGCAGTGACAATGTGAGAATCAGATACTTACATTTCTAAACATTGGATTCAAGATGGGCTCCGCATTCTGAGTGGCAATCACCCGCAAGTCTGGGCGCATCTTAGAGAGTGGCTTCAGAGTGTTCACATGGCAGTGATCGTCAAGACTTTGTGTTATCAGCAAGCAGTCGACTTCAGGAAGGTCCTCAAGCTGGCCCAAGTTAAAGTAAAAGAGAAAAAGAAAATCTCCCTGAGACCAGTTGTTCTCAGTGTAAGCAATTCAGGATCGATCCGTTTTATCTTCACTCCCCCCGCCCCCCGCCCCAAACTCTAGAAATGGGTGGAAGTCCAAAAGAAGCGGGGAAATTTGTTGATAATACCAAACAAATCAATAAGCAAAAATGACGTTCTCGACACATTATTCTGACAATTACCTGCAATTTCTTTAAGATCTTTTTTGCAGCATCGTAAAGCCAAGGCACCCCGAAATCCAAGTTACCCACCAAAATGGGATCCACAAGGATGCTCAGACCTCCCACGTCCCACAACCAGCTGTTGCCCTGAGAACCCAAAATGCTTCCATAAACAGAAAAAGGGAACCCATTCGATCGTCAGTCAAAAATAAATAGATAAGAAGAAGGTGGCCACCTCCAGATAAGTGAGCCTAACAATCGGGTTCGACTGCGCCGAAGGCTTCTCTGAGATCACAGGCGCACCGCTATTCTCCGCGGAGAAGCTGCAACCCAGAACGTAAGAACCCCAGAGTTAAAACAATAAAGGCAACGACAAGGCAACTACTTCTTCCGCTGCTGCTGCTACTACCTGCGGGCCCGCAGCTTCATAAGCGTCCTGCAGTCCCAGAAACGGGCTGGAGCGTGAGAACGAGGGAGGAAGCTGAGGCCGGGGATTGGAGGGGAGAGGGTCGTGCTGCCTCTGCTGCTATGGCAGCGCAACGGAGACTGGTGATGGTAGTTCGAGGGGGAGGAGGAGCAGTGGGCAGCCATGACCGGGCGTCCTGGAGGAGAATGGGAGGGAGCAAGTTGCCGAGAGGCACCCCTTTTTTATCTTCTCACGGCTACTTGAAAAAGTCTCGTGCCCACAACTAAACCTCCCCCCCCCCCAAAAATAAATAAATAAATAAAAAAGATAAAAAATTAATTATTATAAAAGACTTCTAAAAAATAAAAAGATATATATATATTTCTTCGTAAAATTTAATTTTATCAAATATATCTCTCGTCTAAATATATTATCACGAATATTTTTCGTTTAGACAGAAATATTATGGTTATACCTATTTAATTTATTACCGTCGACGGAGAAGAATATTCTATGAAATATACTATCTACGGCCGTTAGATCTAGGGTATATTTGATAAAATCAAATTTTATAGAGATATATATACAAAAATCTTATTCTTTAACACACACTTAACTAGGGTTAAAAACACAGGAGTTACGGCGAAGTCATAATCGTGATATTACCTATATTTTAAAGGTATTTATGATAATATACTCCGATGAAAGATATATTTGATAAAATTGAACTTTAAAGAGTATATATGTAAAAATCTCAAACAAAAAATACTTGTTAGATACGAAGAATACTCGTTCACTTACACAAGTATACGTGTATATATATATATATTAACATATGATTCTTAAAACTCACTAAAATATAAAAGTTGTATATAGAGATTATATAAACAAGTAAAGGTTAACATTTAAATAAATATTTTAATGAATACTGAAGATTTTTTTGAAATTCTTAAAATAAAGTGTTAGATATGAGTGTGGTTAAGTAGGTTGTCCAATCCTATTTTTTTTTTAAAAAAGATAAAAAAATTACAACCAAACGCCCTATCAGACATAACTCTCTAATACAAACAAAAGTACTGGCCATCAAATTATAGGTCTCAACCCAATGGATAGAGTACTTTAATATATAGCTAGGTGACATATTAAGAATATTGTTGAAGTTTAAGCATAAATGTAGCTTGAAAAATCCTAGAGTGTCACACTTTCTTATTATCTGGTCTGTCATACTTTTTTTATTGACTGATTTGAAAATCAGATGGTAAGAAAAATCAAACTTTGAGTCCACATCAAACTTAAGTGTGAAATCAATCTCATCTCAATAGTTTGAACACATGATTAGACGACGACTGCGATGAGAAAGGTATCTACGAGCAAAAAATGTGATACCATAGCATTAATTTATCTTTGAGAATAAATATCATTGAGAGAGAGAGAGAGAGAGTAACATCATAATGCTGTGCTGATGAAAAGACTTTAAAAAAAAATAGTTGTTATAAAAGACTTTAAAAAAACAAAAAATACTTGTCAGATACAAAGAATACTCGATCACTTACACAAGTATATATATATATATATATATACATATGATTCTTAAAACTCACTAAAATATAAAAGTTGTATATAGATATCATATAAACAATTAAAGGTTAATATTTAAATAAATATTTTAATGAATACTGAAGATTTTTTTGAAATTCTTAAAATAAACAGTTAGATATGAGCACTACAAAAAAAATTATAATTTTCGACGCACTAATTTCATTGGAAACTGAATAGAAATCTTTGACCAAATTTTTCTTTAGAGATTTCCGTCAAAATTGAGTTCGGTCGAAAATACGTCGGTAATTTTTGACGTATTTACGACCAAATATTATTTCGTCGAAAAGTTTCGACATTTTTCTGACTAAAATAATGTCAAAAATCGGTCGATAATTATCGACTTGTTTTCGACAGAATATTTTCCGTCAGAAAGTAATGTTATTTTTGACGTATTTTTGACATAATTTATTCGTCGAAAAATCTCGTCAGTATTTTCGATTTTTCTTGTAGCGGAGTCTGATTAAATAAGTTGTCCATTCTTAATTTTTATTTTTTTAAAAAAGATAAAAAATTACACCAAACACCCTATTAGACAACTCTCTCTAATACAAACAAAAGTACTGGCCATCAAATTATAGGTCTCAAACCAATGGATAGAGTACTTTAATATATAGCTAGGTGACATATTAAGAATGCTGAAGTTTAAGCACAGATTTAGCTTGAAAAATCCTATAGTGTCAAACTTTTTTATTATCTGGTTTGTCATACTTTTTTTATTGACTGATTTGAAAATCAAACTTTGAGTCCCATATGCATAGGTTCACGAGCATCAAACTTAAGTTTGGAATCGATCTCATCTCAATAGTTTGAACACATGATTAGACGACTGCGATAAGAAATGTATCTACGAGCAAAAAATGTGTGTGTGTGTGTGTGAGAGAGAGAGAGAGAGAGAGTAACATCATAATTTCAACACCATAACTAGAAAATAAAAAAACTATAAATCGACAACATATTAATACGTACTCATACACCTACCACTCATCCGAGGGTTAAAGAGATCTCTCGTGGACAGCAAGAGGATGGTTGTCCCATAAAGTTGAATGAATACATCATGGAAAGGAGAGGAGATGAAGGAAGAGAAAAATGGGTAAACAGGCATGAGAAAGATGATTCTTACTGGAGAATCATTTCACTGTCTTCTTTAGGAGGCTGTCGAGTGCTCAACCATCATAGCTCCGGTCTGGTCAAAATCGGTATATGGGCCACAGCCCACTATGGGGTGCCCACTAGGGCGACCATCTGTGTGGGTGCGCGGTTGCCTCGCCGCCGCCCATGCATGCATGCATGCATGCATGCACGAAGGGTTCTACGTAAAGTACGACTCTGCATGCGTGAGGGTTATTATTGGGAACGATCGAGCTGTGTCGGCTCCATCCGATGCTCTCCTACTCGGAGGAAGAGCACTGTGTGCACGGGCCCTGCTTGGTCCCTCTCCTATATAAAAGGGAAAGGGGGACTACAGGGGGCACTCACTGACAAAAGAAGAAGGGTTTTTTACATATATATATATATATACCCTTTTTATTGTTGAATATACTCTTCATTTAGTCATAGTATCGTGAATACTTTCTAAATAGACAAAATGTTACGGTTAACTGATGTAGACGAGAGGTAAATATTCTATGAAATGTCATCTACCGTCGTTAGGATACGTGAAATATTCAACACAGAGAGAAAGAGATTTAATCGTAGTAGTATGAATACCTTCTAAATAGGTAAAATGTTACGATTATGTCTTTAATGTTAATTGATGTCGACGGGAGGTAAATATTCTATAAAATATGTCATCTACCATCACTTAGATACGTGAAATACCCAACACACATACACACACACACACACACACACAGAGAGAGAGAGAGAGAGAGAGAGAGAGAGAGAGAGAGAGAGAGAGAGAGAGAGAGAGAGAGAGAGAGAGAGAGAGAGAGAGATTACTCCCCCCTCCCATCGTCGCCGACCCCCTCCCCCCCCCCCCCCCCACTCTATCTCCTGCTCCACCCCCTCTCCTTCCCTACTACTCTACTCCCCCCTCCTTACATTTTCGTGTCACATGGGTTAACCCTCCTTACATGAGAAATACCAAGATTACCATCTTTAGTTGTTGTAAGTATCATACGTACCATCATTATTAACTAAAAATTTTAAAATTATCATTAGATGACAAAAATACAACCAAAGCCTGTAGGAGTCTGGAGTTGATATAAACATCAAGGGCATTCTCGTCATTTACTGATATTTTTGAAATTTTCATTAATAACGATGGTATACGTGACATATGACAATTAAATATAGTATTTTTGATATTTTAAATAACCGAAAAACACTAGAAACCAAAACAATTACAGGCTTTACAACGCTTCTCCGTGAAAGAAACAAACTCTGTGCTGCAAACACATGGAGCTCATAGTGCCATACTTGTGCTATCTTAGTATCTGGTCCATCATAAAACAAAAAGTGAGAAACTGCAAAGAACTATCAAGGATCCCAAATCCGCTGGAACATCTAGTGTTTGTTAACAATCGTAGGGAAGATTTGGCTTCGTAATGGTGAGCGCTCACAGAACACCCTTATTTTCCGAAGGTAATTACCTGCTGATAAGTTGCCATGTAACATAAAGTGAGAAGAAGGGCACCACCTCGTTGGAGAATACAGAAAGAGAGGTTCAACACCCAACGCGAAAAGGCAGTATAAATCAAACTCACTAGATGAAATTTGCGCAGCAGAGCAAGCACTGCCAATTCCAAATTAGTTCATTTATTCTGTTCGGTGCATGAAGATGGTCCCTTTATATATATACTTCAGGATCTTTAAAAGGAAATCCTGTTGAGTATGAAGAATGAATGGAATCATCCACAACCACATAATGGAGAATCGAATTTCATTGCTTTACATTTTCTCCATTTGGCCCGCTTTTGGGGGAACAGATTGTGTCTCCTACTGCAAGCTTGGAGGCGTCGTCACTGTCCATACGGCTTGAGTAAGGATTTTACATCTAAGATGTAGAAGAGCATGTTAGTTTCACAGGTTACATTTTATTGATTGACAAAATGGAGAAGCAGCAAAAATAAGACACATAAGCAAGGAAAAATCATGGCAGTAAGTCCAAACAACATGTTGTCTCGTCACATATGTGGAAGTATAGACCACTAATGTTAGCTGGCAGTACACACCTGAACTTCAAGGCCTTTCCTTATCTGTGTTGATGATATATCCATTCGAAAACTCTCTTGTGGTATTGAGACAAACATGCCCTTCAATTCTTCTGGAATGGCAAAATCTTCAAGAACCTGAAAACCACAAAATGTTAAAACCCTTAATCAACACTGCCTTCATAAAAAGAACACCTGATGCACAAGGCACAACTATGACCCACCTTAAAAACCCCATCAATTTTTCGACCAGCAACGAGGAATGTACATCCTGTTCTTTTGCATCCGCTCAGTGTTTCAACCATTTGATGGTAATTACCTCCATAATATTTTTTCTGATAAAAATGTAAAAAAAATCATTAAAAAGTAAAAACCATGTATGTGAAAATTAGAGGAGACAGCATGACATTGGAGTTACAGGATTTGTAATGTTGATGGGGCTCTACATAAAAACATCTCTTCAAGCAAGCCCAACCATTTTAGGTGCCGCTAGATACTGATGTGAGGTGGAGAACGCTGTGCCATTGAGTGCGATGTGGAGAGCTAGACCAAATCAATTTCCAAGCAGAGAAGCATGATGAGCTAGATGCAGGGGAGTAGCGGCAGAGGTTCCCGGATTTGTATTACTCCCTCTTTATAAATGATTTTTAGGGATTTCATAGAGATGTATGCTCATAAAATCATAAATGTATATCTCTCTCTCTATCTATCTCTATATATATTATGTTATGCATTATTTGTAAACAATTGTAGAACAGCCCGTGTTCTAAAACAGGAGAAATCTCACGTTCAATGGCGTTCGAATCTCTGGTTCAAAAAAAATTAACACGATAGCAATGTCCACAAACCTGACAACTATATTTGTACGTTGATATAACGTTGATACATGTCAAACAAAAATGTACATGCATATTATACTAATATTTTCTTTGATAACGATGTTTAACAATTGCAGTTTCTTACATCAATAAGCCTTGCAGCAGTGTCTGCACCAATCACAAATGCACTCCCAGGAAAAAGTTCAGCTTTCTTGTAAAAATATGGTTGGTTTGACATAATCACAGTTTTTCCTGCATTAAAAAAACAAAGAACCACTGTAACCGTTTCATAATCTGTATGTACATAATTTTTATGCTGCCTATGAAGTTTATAATCTACAGACACTGACTGCTGCAACCAATGACCTTTGAAACTTGTAAACTTGCAACAAAGAAAACTTCCATGAAGCATGACATCTCAACATAACTGAATTATCTAAGTAGCCTGAAGAATAATGGATGCATATGGATTTGTCACCCACATATAAAAGGCTAAAACTTTGTTCAAATCAATTAGCAAATTTTCAACCAAGGAAGAGGATGCCCATCAGCAATAGACAAATTTGGATTAAGCACTCTGTGCAGCACCCTTGGTATACTTTTCTTTTACTAGAATGTTTTCTTGTTTTTCCAGAAAGATTTTACACTAAGTTTCTGTTAAGAACTTTTTAAGCCCAAATTAGCCTATATTTTTTCAGTTTGTTACAGAGATAATTAAAATAAGGATTGTAACTGCTGGTTTACCTGGGGGCCATGTAAGGACTAAGGGGTCATGGGGGGCATATTATCTGCTTTCCCGACTGACGAGATGGCAAAGGTTGCTTTCTGTGCAAGATTGTCTAAGGTCATGCACTTCAAATTTGAGCCTAAAAGTTGTATCATGCCCTTAATTGGTCCACTGGGATATAGAAAGGGTGTTTTTTGTTGGGTCTTGAATTATAAATTAGGTGAACATGGCTAACATGGTATACCACAAATATTGAGATCAATCTTAGGAAGGTTTTAGGGTATTAAGATTGCATATGTAGTGATGAGGGCCAATTTGGGGCTCATGATGAGTTGAAATCATCTTCCTGCATATTTCTGCTATGGATTTAATGACTATTAATCACATGTGGGGCATTTTAGTCATCTTCCCATGTTTGACACAATTTAAACAAAATCCTCATCATTGAAAGACCTTTGCCCATTTCCACTGATATTTTCAGACTCACTGATTTTTTCTGAATTTCATGGTTTTTATTGCATTGGAGATGTTTTGATCATTTCATCTCTAATGAATGTAGATTTTGTTAATCTCAGAATCTAGTTTCATTAATGTCACGATAAGTGTATTGAGACTTCTGCTCACATTCATGATGTTAATAACGTTCAACAAGGAGGAATCCAAGGATCAAGTCACCTATTTAAGTTAATGGTTTATTGATGTATGCATGGTTTGCTGTATCATACAAGATTGATGCGATACGACCAACTTGTACCAGACAATGGTCCACATAAGCCATGATCCAAGATGTATCACCCGCTCCGTGTAGACCCGCGCACATATCGAACCAACTCGCACCGAATCGCACTATATCGCACAATCCACATGTGAGTTGGTTTCAATCTAGCCCAATGCGGGCCTAAGCCTGATATGATTGAGACACTTATAGCATATTGTTCCATATCGTGAGGGCACCAACAGCAGCGATAGCTCCGGCTCTCCTCTCCCCATTCTCACCCTCCATGTTGTCCCGCTCCACTGGGTCGAGCAAGAGGCTTGACCCTAGACAATGGTATTTTGGGAACTTCAGGGTAGAACAGGAGCTTTGTGCAATTTATGCAAAACTCAGGGTTTTTACGCAATTTCTAGACAGGCCAGGGTTGGTTTGCAATTTCTAGGAAACTCAAGGGAATTTTGATAATTTACAAACTCCAGGGATATTTTGGTAATTTCTGAACTATAGAGATATTTTGATAATTTTTGAAAGGTTCAGAGATATTTTGATAATTTCTGAATAACACAAGTGTATTTGTGTAATTTTCAAACAAGGGTTTTCCTATAATTTTTGGATAGACCAAGGCACTTCTGTAATTTCTGGACTGAATAGAGATATTTAGGTAATTTCTAGACTGAATAGGGGTATTTTAATAATTTCTAGACTAAACAGAAATATTTTGGTAATTTCTAGACAGACTAGGGACATTTTGGTAATTTATGGACAAACCAAGAACGTTTTGGTAATTTCTAGACAGACCAGGGACGTTTTGGTAATTTCTCGACGGACCAGGGATGTTTTGGTAATTTCTAGACAAACCAAGGACGTTTTGATAAGTTATGGACAGACCAGAGATGTTTTGGTAATTTCTAAAATAATCAAGGGTATTTGTGTAATTTTGGACAGGCCAGAGATATTTTTATAATATCTGGATTGAAGTGAGATTTTTAGGTAATTTCTGATTCTTTCATAAAATTACAGCCTTTTCCCCCAAAGAAATTACCTAAGAAATCACATGGGGCATAACCGCAAGGGCATCTATGCAAGCCCAAGGGCATATGTGCAACACACCCTTGTCAGGCTTCAAAAATAACACAAGACACCCCCTCCTAGGTGGAGGCACACAAGGCACAAAAGATTAGAAGATTGCTTCTCCTCCTTCTATGGGCTTCAATCTGTCTTCAAAGGAGGACCCTTAGGGGGGTATTTGTAAGCCAAATAGGCTTAACCAGACCGGACAAGCCTTTTTGGGCCTTACCCGAGCCGGATAGACTCCCTTGGGAGTTTACCTAGACCGGGTAAGCATCTGCGGGTGGAGCCCCCAGTCCGGATAGGCCGCGGAGGCCTATTCAGACCAGATAGGCTCCCACGGGAGCCTGGACCAGGTAGGCTTCCGCGGGTGCTTACCCGGACTGGGTAGGCTTCCCGCAGGAGCTTACCCAGACCGGGTAGACCAAGGATGGCAGTATCGGTTTCGGTACCGGTTTCGGCCGGTCCCGAAACCGATACGTACCGGTTTCGGTATCGGTTTCGACCGAAACCGGTTGAAACCATTCAAAAACCTCAAAAATTTAGTAAAACATGTCCGGTTTCGGCCGAAATCGTCAGGTTTCGGACCGAAACAGGTGAGTTTCGGCCGAAACCAATACGGTTTCGTTCGAAACCATTAAAAAAGTATTATTTAATAGGTTTCGGATCGGTACCGGCCGAAACCGATACGTTTCGGCCGAAACGTATCGGTTTCGGCCGATACTGCCAACCGGGGGGTAGACTCCCTTGGAAGCTTACCCAGACCGAGTTAGCATCCACGGGTCGGCCCCTAGTCCGGACAAGCTGTGGAGGCTTATCTGGATTGGATAGGCCTCCCGCGGGAGGCCATCCAGGCCCAAACAAGCCCCGTCGGGCCTGTTCGGTCTGGGTGAGCTCCCACAAGAGCCTATCCGGATCGGGTAGGCTCCCGCGGGAGCTTGCCCGGGCCGGGTGGCCCTTATGAGGGTGGATCCCCTACTTTTATTTTCTTTCAAAAAAAATTTGGCTCCAACAAACCCTATATGAACCCGGTAGGCTCCCGCGGGAGCTTACCTGGGCCGGGTAGCCGTTATGAGACTGGATGCCCCCAATTTTGTTTTCTTCGCTCCAACCGTAGTATAATCCACCTCTTTTTCAAAAGAAAACATGAGTTTTTGTATATGGGTTGAAGCAGATTATGGATGACCACTACTAAGGCAGCGTTTGGGAAGGCCCATCACCTATGGCTTCTCTAAATAATTCATCTATCGTACATAATTTGCAGCCAGTGTGAATTTGTAATCATATAGAATCCCCAGAATCTAACATGAGGGAGCTTCGGGAGATTAGAGAACTGGGCACTTTTTGTGCCTAGTTCTCTTTCTTCTGCAAAATTTAATCTTCACGCAAGTCAAGAATGGTTTTGAACGTTTGAAAAAACTTAAAACGTGTCAGATGATTATGTCTTGAAAACCATGCCCAAAGCTTTACCAAACTGGGCCTAAGCCCATGGGCGTATGCTGACATCATTTACTTTAATATTTTTATGACAAAATCTTTGGAAACAAGAAAAGATGAGATAGAATAGAATTGGACCAAATATTTCACTCAGGTACGGCCAGCTGCTTTTTCTTTTGGGATATGTATTACCTCCTGTTACTTTGATGCGGTATAACAAACATGCGGTTTTCCTACCAGCCACGGTATATTTGCACATTACCAGACTGATACAGGCTTGTGCATCCCTAGAAGTTGGAGATAAGGTGAACTTTAATGTGATTAACACATCTGCCATGAGAGGAATTTCAGATTTAGAATTTCTTCGAGGAAGTGGGACAATTCCACACTAGAACTACCAAAGAGCCTGTTCAAATATCATCCATCCCACCGGCCATCTCTCCCTTCAAAATCATATTCACAAAGGACAAGTCCACATTGATTGCTGCTTCCCTTTTACTTGCTGTTCAGCACACTGCTCCCACCAATGGCCCACGTCACTCCATCCTCCCAACACTATTTTTTTTAAAGTGGTTGGTACCACAAGTCTATTAAAGGAAAAAGGGATATAGAAGTATAGACTGTGAGCTCTCAAAAAATCCCTATATAAAAGACCACATCAAGCTGGTGTGGTGTCCATTAACCCCCCCCCCCCCCCCCCAAGCAAAAGGTAAAAAGGATGAACTATGCGAGTTCACATTACAAAAGGACACCGACCATCTCACTCTCTCCAAAACAAAAGACAGTCCTATCTACAACTCTAGCTTCCCTTCTAAAGATCCTGTTGTTCCTTTCTCCCCATATCGCCCCAAGGGTAGCATGAAGGATGAGCCACCAAAGTTGACGATCGCCCTTCAACTGCCTCTGCCTCTGCCTCTGCCTGATGAAAGAATGCACATTGTCCCGAACCAATCTAACAGCTGGAAATCTGCACAATAGCTCAATCCATACCTCACTGGCAAAGGGACACCCTGCAAAGAGGTGATCCAAGGACGACTCCTTAACTCCACAAAGAACACACGTGTTGGATAAACCCTCTCTAAAAGACGCCAACCTATCACAAGTAGGAAGGCAGCCATGTGAAATCCTCCAAATCAACACCCTCACTTTAAGTGGGCTTTTAGGGTTCCAAATGTGTGGCGCCAAGTCATGCCTAACACCTTCATCAGAGATGACCTCAAACAGAGACATTACTGAAAATTTTCCTTATCCCATCTCCACCACCAATTGTCAGCACAGTTGCCTACCGAATTGAGGTCAAGAACGAAGGAAAGAAGATCCTGAAGCTGATCCATCTCCATCTGCAGATTTCTTCTGAATGCTGGGACCCAAGTGCCTCCTGAAAGCTATGACTCAAATACCTGGGACATTGTCACTGACGGCGAGGCTGCAGCAACAAAGAGCTGTGGAAATCTCTCCAGATGGGTGAGATCCCCACTCCACCTGTCCACCCAAAACAAACACCTCTGGCCATCTCCCAGACAAATGTGGATACTAACCCGCAAAATATCTGCACACTAAACTATGCCCCTCCAGATGAGAGACATTATACAAGGATGTTGGTATCAACTCCCAAGACCTCACTCTCCGGTAATATCTATAACGAATAACTTGCAGCCACAACCCATGATCAACTGATACTAGTTTCCATAGCCACTTGCATAAGAGAGCCATGTTGAAATCCCTCAAATTTCTAATACCCAGGCCATCATCCTCCATTTTGCAAATTCTTCTCCAAGCTACATCATGCCACCCCTTCCTCCGGTCCTCACTGCCATGCCAAAAAAAATCTAGCTTGAACGGAATCAAGCTTGCACACCACCATCCTCGGATCTGGAAAATGGAGAGAGAATATATGGGGAGACAATTAAGAACCTACTTGCAAAGCACCAATCTACTTCCGTAGGAGAGGAGTCTCGCCTTCCATCCTGCTAGTCTAGTCTCATATCTCTGTATGACACTGTCCCGGGAGAGCGGGAAGCCCAGGTAGGAGGTAGGAAACTCTCCTATCCTACAACCTAAAATGAAAGCTGCCCTCCACAGATGTCTATCTTCCATGTTGATTCCAACCATGTGACTCTTGTTGAAATTGACCTTTAACCCACCGACATGCTCTAGGAGCTCCAGCATGAGTCTAGCGACGTACAAATGCCCCTCTCCCTTTGCTAGAAAAAAGATGGTATCGTCGACATACTGCAAGTGTGCAATATGATGTCCCTCTGATGTGACCTGAAATCCCTTGATCAGCCTGTGTGACTCTACCCTCATCCACATCCTGTTGAAAACATGTGCTACCAAAACAAAGAGAAGGGGGGGCATAGGGTCCCCCTGCCTAAGGCCCCTGCCACCCTGAAAATAAGAAAATAGTTGTCCATTCACAAGAACAGCGAATCTAGCTGAGGATATACAAACCCGAACCCAAGCAATCCACCAATCATGAAACCCCATCTTCCTTAGAACATCAAGCAAACAGTTCTAGTTGACTCTACCATAAACTTTCTCAAAATCTAGCTTGAGTACCATTCCTTTCTTCCTATGGATCTTCATGGCATGTTGACATTTATAAGCAACCAAAAAATTCTCTTGTATATGGCGACCTCTGATAAAGGCACCCTAATATCCACTGACAAGCCCATCAATCACACTGTCAAGTCTCATGACTAGCAACTTGAAAATAATTTTATATGCACCATTCAAAAGGCTGATGGGCCTGAAGTCCCGAAACTCTTGTGCCCCCTACTTCTTTGGAATGAGGACTAAAAGGATCTTATTGATACCCCAAAGGTGAGCCCTCCCCTCCTGAAACTCCTGCACTACACTAATGAGATCAGCTTTAATAACATCCTAGCATTTCTGAAAGAAGGACATAGGGAAGTCGTCTGACCTGAACCTTTGTCACCTGCAAGAGAGAAGGCCGCCAATTGAACCTCCTCCTCCGAGAGCTACACAAGAGCCTCGCTCTCCTCTAGAGTGATGCGTGGAAGAAGATCCTCAACAACACACGGCCTAACCATGTCCTCCTCTGAGAATAGGCTGGAATAGAAGACTCTAGCCTGCCGTCTGATATCTAAGTCTGTATAGAACAATTGATCACCATCCCTGATACATAATATAGTTAACTCTCCTCCTCCCCGAGGCAATACACTAAAAGTATGATGTATTCCTATCTCCTTCTTTGAACCACTTCTCCCTAGACCTTTGCTTCCAGTAGATCTCCTCCCTGATCAGTATCTCCTCAAATTCTGCCCGAAGAGTGTCTCTAAGTTGTCAGTCTTTTTCGTCTAGCAATTCAACCTCCTAGCAATCCAATCCCTCTAACTGGTGTAGAATTCTTTCTTTGGCAGCATTCCCCAGGAGCACTTTGGAAGCCCCCCAATGCTTGAGAACTCGTGCTACATGCTTCATCTTGCGGACAAAAGTAGCCATAGTCGACTGCTCTTAAGAAGTATCCCATGCCTGCCTGACATTATCCATGAAGTCCATCTCACTATACCAAAATCTTTCTAGCCTGAAAACATGGGCTTAATCCTCATGCTGTTGAGGTCTTCAGCAACAAAGGTTTGTGATCAGACACCGGCCTAGCCTAGCAATAAGAGGAAACATGAGAGAAGTGATCCTCCCAATCAGCAGACACCAAAAACCTATCCAAGCGAGAGCACACATGCTCTCTCCTATTAGACCAAGTAAACATGCATTAGATGATCTAATATCTATTAACGATGCCTCTACAATAAAAGCTGAGAACTCTTCCATCTCCCTTGTGTTGTGGTTTCCCCTAGATCTCTCCCACTCTCCAGTGACTGCATTGAAGTCACCTCCAACACACCGTGGCTTGCCTGAATGGTGATGCTATTGCAACAGCTCCTCCCATAGATTCTTTTTCCCTTCTCTGCTCCATGGCCCATAAACACTAGTGAAGTCCCACAAGAAACCATCACAAACATTACGAAAATGAAGGGACACCGTCCCACTGCCAACCTGTCTGTCCTCCTCTACCTCCTCGACCTGAAATTGGTTTCACAGAACCACAATGCCACCAGCCCTCCCCACAGCAGGAGAGGCCACCCCCATGGTCAGCCCCCCTATCTCCCTCATAATAGACTCCCAATCTATGTAGTTAGAGGCGCGCCTAGGCGTTTGAGGCGGTGAGGCGGTCCCAAACCGCCTCGCTTTCGCCTCAGACGCCTCACTCTCAACCTTCTTCTTCTTTTGGTCTAATCTTGGTTTAAACCTCCTTTATTCAAATCTTATCTTATTTGTATGTATGTATTTTTGCCTCAAATATTAATTATTGTTAATTTTATTGAAAATATTGATTGTATGCATGTATTTTCTTTGATATTTAGATATATATTTATATTTTTTTGAATTGTATATATATATTTTTAATAAAATGACCCCTTGGTCGCCTCGGTCGCCTCACGCCTCGGACTACATAGCTCCCAATCCCCCTCACACTTGGACTCTTGAATGCACAAAATGTCAATTTTACATCTTCGTACCAACTCCCTCGTTGCCCTTCTCTTCACCCCCACAAGTCCCTCTCACATTCCATGAGACAATCCTCATTGGGACACAAAAGTAGCCCTACCCCGTCCTCCAGCACCCCCTCCCCTGCATCCTCTCCCCCCTCTGGCTGCCCCTCCACCCTCTTTTGTAATTTCCTTTCCCTGGCTTCCCTCGCCAAAATGATGAACCATTTCTTCGAGATCTAGTTGAAAACCCCTTTCAACTCCTTCTCCATTCCCACAAAGGACACCCTCGTCCTCTCCACTAACTCCCTGATGTTACCCTCCATTACTCTCTCCACCATCCTCTCAACACTGATAGACCCTCATGGTACACAATAGTGAGTAAAGATTAGGGAACACTAATAAAAAGCAAAGTTTATGTTTGTCATATGTTTAATATTTTCCTTTTATATGACCTTTCAATGTTAGGATTGGCCATTCCTATATAACATCAACATTTCATATTGAGAATGCCAAGGATCAATCCTTAATCAGATCTAGAATATGTTCTATGTTAGATACGAAGAACACCACACAAGAGCAGAGAAGTCCCTTACCTCTTTGTTTGGGGGGTCGGGGGAGGGGTAACAAAATCAACTACAATGAGCCTTCAAGTCTCATAGGCTTTGAGGGGAAAAAAGATTACAAAATCAACTAAAATCTGGAAGAACACCAAGCCTCATTAGCAATTCTAGAAAAAAAAAAGAGCACATACCAACTTTCTCAAATTGCTTGACCCGCTCTTTGATTTCATTTATTGACAGTGGGGGTTTATCTGCATTGACAGCAGAAATCTCAAAGCATGGAAGCCTATCACTGTACATACTGCAGTAAAGAGGGAACTAGTTTTAGAAATATAAAACAGATGTACACTCATACATAAAACAAGTGGTCTAGTGATAGACACTTAAAGAATATATGTTTTCGCCCCGTCTGATCTTTAAGAGAGAGATGCAGACACAAGTGTATAATATGACAAATATTTAACATCAAGGTATGAACACCACAGCAAAGGTGTATATGCACACACATACACACACTCTTATATGGTACATTCAAAATCATAAGACATGCCACATGCTTCCATGGATGCATTGACATAGTTATTTTAAAATTTCAGAAAGTGTTCCTGTGTGATACATATCATTGCTTTAACAAGTCAAATGGATCATTGCTTAGAAACAAGTCAAAATGATGCCACTATTACAAATTGTATGTTGACAATGTCCTGATTTGGGAAAATCCTTCAATGACAGTTCACTATGAAACTGCTGCCTTTCTGAACAATAAGAGAATATTTCATTCCCAAAACGAAATTCAGATGCAAAGGAATAAGTAGGGAACACGGGGAAAGAGTTAGATCCCATTTATTTGACTCTCCTAGTATTCCTCCACAAGGACTAACAAGAATGAAACAAAGAAGAACCTGATGATAGACTCTGAAATTTCTGCAACAGATGAGTGCTCAGTATCCTTGTTCAGGGAGTGGGAGTGCCGATATCAAGAATTTACAAAAGTACTAAATCTTGATACCAAGAAGGGTACCTTTTACCAATATTCAGTCAGTCTTCTTTGCTACAACCAAGAATAACAATACAAGGAGGAAGGCTTCGAGAGTGGATGCCCTCTGCCGATTGTAATCGATGAGAACAATGGTTTTTTCCTACAGAAATAACAGTGACCCAGACTATCTATAGCTGGTTCTTCTTTCCTAGGGATAAACAAATGTAGCATAAAGAGAAGACTAATTTTGATAAAATCATCACAAAGATAATACTCTTCATGAACATCACAAATTTTGCAGTCTTACTCAAAGCTATAGAATCTAACCAATATTATTCACATAAGTATCACTTTGTAAAGAACCCACAACCAAGCAACCTAAGGTACAACATAAGCAGATTACTAAAAGCACCAGAAAACGGAAATTTAAATTCCTATATGAATTTCTTATTTGTTGACCTTGATGCAACTTCCAATAGTTTTAGATGACCACTGTGTAATGGATTAAATGACCCCGATAGTACAACCTTGCGATCTGTACTTGGCTTCAGAGCATCTGCAAGTACATATACCAGAATAAGAAAATGCATGCATAGAATAGGAAAAGATACTTATAATTTTAGTCAAACAAATAAAATTTAGAGAATCATTACCAAATGGATAGATTTTCATGCATATTTCTCCATCCACAAGTTGTTGTAACTCTTGATCCTCATGAAATTGCTTGTCGATTTCAACAACTACTACTTCCCTTTCATTTAATTCCAAGTCAAAAGTAGCACAAACTTTACAGGCATCGGCAAGAGCCTTGAGCATAATATCCAAAAAGAAAGACCATTATCAGTATGTAATGAACACAGCAAGACCCATTGTCATGATAAACATCAGCAGAACGACAAAGCCACATCCCATGGAGTGAAAAAAAAGAGGTACAAATCAATCCCTAACATCTTGGGAACCAGAAATATATGCAGTGTCGAATCATTTTCATTCTGAAAGATACCAAACATTAGATTACAGTAAAGTAGGAGCAACCCGCCCACATCCCATGGCTCATTTAGTCATATAACTTGCCTATTGTGTGTTCCAACTGTAGTTCCAGAAAACTAGCTTACACCTTAAAAATGTCCAATCTTGTCGCTTTATTTCCAGCTTTTGTTTGACATCCCAAAAACTACAGTTCAAATAAGCCTAGTGCTAAATGTGAAGGGTGGTCACAGCCTCACAGGTACCAAACCCATGTTTTCCCCCAGTGCATTTCAGGTTGAGGAGGTGAGTAGTGGGCACCACCTGGTGCTGTGGCAGCCCATTAAGGGGGCTCCCTAAGTCTAGAACAATATAAACTGGCTAGGATACCCTTTTGTCTGTCGACTTCTCATTAATGGCATGGGAGCCTCTAGCCCTCTATGCGGACTCCACGTAGGTATTGTGTCAAGTCAGCCCCATTCAAGGGCCAACCACCCCATGGACATTGATGTAGGAGCCCAATCATCATCCTCCAATCATAACATGACACCTTGCCGCACTTAAGCAAAAATTAATGCCCTTGAACACCTCACCACCAATTAGGGATTAGACCTAATCAATCTTAGTTAAGGAATACTTTAGAGTCATGTCTTTTGCATACCAATTCTTGAGAAAGCACACAATTAAATTAATAGCCTCAAGTTGCCAAGATTGCCGCAATAAATTTTCTGGCTATATTTTGCTGACTAAAATAAAAATGGATATTTACTTATACATATAAGTACATGCTCATTTGGAGGATCAAGATACATTGTATGTTGCAGTAAATTGAGACTGTTTTCCCTCTGGCCCTGTGGAAAGCTGTGGTGTTTTAAATGTTTGTGGGGAAACTACATCATGCACTAGCAATCCCTTTATAATTTTTGGTCCTTTGGGGTTAAGGGACCAGAACCCTCCCGCAAAAACTTTCAGGTGGTCCAGACCCAGGGTTGCCCTTACGACCATGGGGACTGTTTTCAACATGCAGAATTAAATTCAAAGGTATGGATGTAGGTGCACACATTTGTAGCTATTTAAGCAGCGTGCATATTATGAATTCCGCGTATTTAAGATTTATAAGACAATTTAGGGTTCGAGCGCTAGACAATTCCCCACCGACCGCAGTCGGCGTTTATTTACATCAGAGCGAAATCCGAGTACCCTTAATTAAATGCCGAAGAACTCATCGACCTTGGCGATATCGGTCGTGATGTTGAGGGAATATTTGCGACGGCGCTAGCAAGCACTCTAAAAGGGGATGAGGGAGCACTTGTGCCACCAATGTGGGTACCCGAGTTAGAATTCGAGGGTAGTTTGGTACTAGTAGGGGTTTGTTTGTAGTTTGATACAGACTATGGTTTAGGTTGCAGTTTGGCATAGGCTAAGGTTTGGCACAATTTGGCACTGGCTCGGGTTTGACAAAGTTTGGCATTGGCTAGAGTTTTGGCGCAGTTTGGCGCTGGTTAGGGTATTGGCGCAGTTTGGCACTGGCTCGCATCCCGACTGAGTTAGTATGGGACCTGACTTCATTGATTTGCTTGGACGTCGTCGAAGGCTCGGACCCAGGGTCTACCACGAGGGGACTGCCAGATGCTGGTTTCACCTTGAATGGACTGCTGATTGCTCTACTGTTCAAGAATAGAATTCATATAAAAAGACATAGTATAGGAGGGACAGTTTTACAATTAACTGAAAACGTGGGGTATTTTTGTAAACCCCAAAATATTCCATCAATTATAAACTCACGGGACTTTACAAGAGCTTTGCAAGAGCTCAGCGAGCTCATATAGACGATTTAAATAAGTCGCGGGATATTTCTGTAATTTTCGCAATTACACAAGTTTTCCAAGGACTTTCTTGTAAGTTCAGGGGTGTTTCCATAATTTTAGAAATTACAAAATTTTTCCAAGAAATTCACATGGCCGGAGGCGAAACTTACCTAAGTGCTATCGCAAGGGCGTTTTGGTAACAAATCCTAAACACACAAAGCCACAAACTTGCTGCCCAGAGTTGTACGTCCGAGACTGGAGTTGCACGTTCAGTGTCTCCTTTCTTCTTCTTTTCTCCTTGTTGGCATCTCGTTGTCGGTTTTTTTTTGGGGGGACTGGGTTATAGGTTTTAAGATGGGGGGGGGGGGGGGCTACCTGGGTTGGGTAGGCCCCACAGGGGTTCTACCCGTCCACCTGACCGGGAGAGAGGGCTTAAGGGGGCAGGGCCGATAAAGCCCCCCTCCCATTTTTTATTTTTTCTGGTTTTTCCTGTTGTGCGTTCGCCACGTGGTACAGAAAACGACACCCCCGAAGTTACTGTGTGCTCCGCCTTTCGTGCCGCTTGTGCCAAGATTGCTTCTACTCTTCTCTTGACCACTCCGTAAGTATCACGGAGTATCCTTATGATCACTCGCTTGTTGCAAGACCTCGTTGCTTTATGCCATCACTACGACGAGATGCTCGGAACCCGTATTTGACCTAGGTAGCGGAGCGGCCTCGGCTTTGTGTCGTTCTTGATCTTCATGGGATTAATTCCTCCTTCGTTTAGCTCGATTATTTCGAGAAAATAAATGGATGCAACAAATGTCCCCCACGGGACGTCCGTTGGAGTCGTGGGTGACGACAGGCGGCCCGTGTATTTCACGGTTTATTGCTTTCTTTCTCGTCTTGTTGACATGGTAGAGATTTTTGGCTTGCATGGTGATATATTTTGTGTCGGAATCCTTCCTTTTTGCAGCGGATTTGTTGTCATGGCACGCTTTGGTGAGGATGGGCGTGCTCGAAAGCGGGTGGAACAGGACTTTGAGAAGGGTCCGTGGATCCGCCGGACAGAGAAGCCCATGCCTTTATTCACCCCGCCTACGATCACTGTTGGCACCGACTTATTTTCTCGAATTAATCGGAGATTAAACATAGGGAAATACCCCCTGAATAGAGCAAAACGGCATATCGCCAAAGCTGCTCTACCAGTCAAGTTGAGCTCAAAAATCGAGACACTTCACCGGGTCAAGCGGCACAACATAACCACTAGGGATCACCCCCGAACACAGGGCACTACACCAGCCAGTTTCCCGGTAACCGAGCCGGATCCAAGGTTCGGGACAACCTGCCGCATCAAGCGGCACTCTGAAGAGATTCGGGGATCACCCCCAAATACCCTACCTATGATTCTGTACCACCGACATCTCAACAACCGGGTTAACTCGGGACTCAGAACAGCTTGCCGCATCATACGACTCTTCGCCATGGAGCGAGGGTCACCCCGACTACCAGACAAATGGCATCATCATGTCGACGCCCCAGTCACTGGGCCCAACCAAGGGTCCTAACCAGTTAACCGTGATCCACGACAACATCAACAGTCGATCGGGCCCATCGCCGATCACTCAGTTTGCGGGTTTGCCCGCGTTCAACACAGCTACCCGAGCAGACCCGGGGGCACCCTGACTACAAGCCACGCCATGTGGCACTCAACAACGAGGCCGGGGTCTACCCCCGAGTCACCTCCCTCCATCCCTCTGAAGTCAAGGGAAGAGCCATATGGGCGAACCACAAGCTTCAAGAGCTCCCAGCGCCATTATACGGCCCACACACACGTGTCGGGAATTTCCCGAAGTACTTGGTGGGCGCGTATGCTCCAGCCACTCTACAACAAGTCCGAGCCCAACTTGGGACTCCCAGCAACCCTTCGCGTCATGCACCACCATCGTGCGCCCTCGCATGCGGATCGCGTGGGTCAAGGGGGCAGCGCCCCTTCCGGGGGATTCCGGGGGCGGAGCCCTCGGAAGAAAAATTCATGTTTATAAACCCAGTCAAACCCACAGTAAACTCCAGTCAAACCCGCCGTAAACCCTCGGTCAAACCCGCGTAAACCCCTCTGGGGAGGGGTTTAGGCGGACCAGCCTACCCCCTCAGGCTAGTCCGCCTAAACCCCATCAAAACTAAAAAAAAAATATATTTTTTAACAAAAGAAAAACCCCTCCGTGAGGGGTTTAAGCGGACCAGCCCAAGGGGCTGGTCTGGTCCGCCTAAACCCTCCCTCCCCCACTCGTAAACAAAAAAAATATATTTTTTAAGGGGTTTACCCGGACCAAGTTGGGCTCCTAACTTGGGGAAATATACGTACCCATATTTTTCCACCACGACGTGCATATCGGGTCATTGCTAAACCCCTTCCACCCCTTCACCTTCCACTATAAAAGCCTCCCTTTGGGAGCCCAAGAGACATGAATCAAGCATACAACAACAAGCATCAAGCCTCAAGCATCCATGCAAGGAGCAAGGGCGCATTAAGGAGATTTGTGTGTGTGTTTGCTAGGCTTACGCCGAGGGCATGCCGCATGAGCATCCCTCATACGTCGTCTAGTCCAAACACCCACCTCCGACCCCCTGTTGTGATGAACGTATATCATCTCGATAATCGTGCACCCCAGATCTTGCTTGGTGAAAGCACTCTGCCCGGGTCCGCCTGCGTATGACAACCCACGGTGGCTACACATACGCCATGATGCCGCACCTACTTCCGTCACGGAATCGCGTGCCTACCGCCCGCCACGAGCTGGCCGCCGACCGCTCTGACTGATGACTCGAGTTAGCCGGACCACTGGCCCGGAAGTAATATTCCCGGGGCCGGCCTCAACTCCCCAGCATGACGACATTCGCCTTCTGAGGCCCGGACCCGACCGCTCACTTTGAGCCGCGTCCAACCTTCGCCAGGCGCCAATCCACGACCGCCCCTGCCACCTAGGCCGTCGGGCTTGTCTCGATCTCCTCATGGAGAGCCTCTGTAAAACACGCGGATATCCGCTTTGTTACGCATTGACCCGGGGACCGACCCACGCGTCGGAATTGTCCCGCGGCTTGCGCCCATTGTACTTCGGCCTCTTCGGCCCATTTGTAAAGCCCATGTGGCTCTCATATAGCATGAAACCAGTTGAACACATGTACCTACTCGGGTCTCAGCCTCTTCACGGCACCTAGGTACTCCAGTCACAACGGTGCCTCCGGCACCCGACTGCCAGCTACTCCAGTCACAACGGTGCCCCCGGCACCCGACTGCCAGCTACTTCAGTCACAACGATGCCTCCGGCACCCGACTGCCAGTCACACCGGGCCCAGAGCACGACCATCGAGGGCACCCGATCACTCAACAACTCCAGTCACAACGGTGCCCCCGGCACCCGACTGCCAGCCACTCCAGTCACATCGGCGCCCGCCTCCTCAGTCACAACGGTGCCCTCGGCACCCGACTGCCAGCTACTCCAGTCACATCGGGACCCGCGGCACCCGACCGCTCAACAACTCCAGTCACAACGGTGCCCCCGGCAACCGACTGCCAGCTACCCCAGGCACAACGGTGCCGCCGGCACCCGACTACCCAGCTACTTCAGTCACAACGGTGCTCTCGACACCCGACTGCCAACAACTCCAGTCACAACGGTGCCCCCGGCACTCGACTGCCAGCTACTCCAGTCACATCGGGACCCGCGGCACTCGACTGCCAGCTACTCCAGTCACATCGGGGCCCGCGACACCCGACCACTCAACTTCCCCCGCACAATGGTGCCTATGGCACCCCTATTGCCCAGACCTCGACACTCTCTCATGTCGGGAATACATTGTGACGCCCGCCGAGCGCCATCCTGCTGAGTCACAGGTCCTCTGACAGACACTATGTACGGATACAGAACTACCCATACAATAACGCAATGACCCGGGGACCGTCACAAATGACGGAATTGTCCCGCGGCTTGCAAACAATTGTAATCGGGCTCTCATGCCCCCATATAAATGCCTTTCATGGCATATAAGTCATGTAATCCCGTCAGAGAGCGGATTCCCCTCCTCGCTCCCAATTATCCCTGTTGTGTTGCTGTTGCCCTGTCGCTGTTGCACGAACTACGCCCTCCCGACGTCGCGGCTCCCAAGGTCCCTGACTCTCCCTTCGACAGTAGAAACAAAGGTGTTCGGATTCAATCCGATGTAAAATAAACACCGGTTGCTTGCGACTAGTGGGGAAAGACGTCCAGTACACGAATCCCCATAATCGCCTGCGCACTCGCACCCGTGGAACCCCTTCTATCCACGTGTCGCCCGATCTCTCGAGCCATGTGCCGCGTCCTGGCGACGCTTCCCCGGTCAATCCTCGGTTCCATAGGTGATTGTTGAGAAATCGACTGGCACGCCCGCATTCCACCCAGCCATCCATGTCCCAGTCTCCCAGAATGATGAACCATATGCCATCCCTTCCAGTGCGTTCCTTCGTTCTCTCTGCCTTCTTCTCAATACCCCCGGAATCCCCGCGCGCCCAGTCAACCTATCTCGACCTTCCGTAAAAGGCGAGTGTACACCCCCGCCGCGAGGACAAAACGACAAGTGACTCTCCACGGTCGCAAACAATCACTCACGAGAATTTTGATGCAGTTGATCGGGGCTTGACCTTGGTTGTCGAGGGGCCCCTGGGCGAGGGAGTGGACGGCGAAGGTGCTGTGAACTTAGCCCGCATTTCTTGCGGGGACGGAGTTTATTCTTATGACCTCTCGGGTGGATATCCTCGGGAGTTCCCCTTGGCCCGTTATCCTTTTGACTTCATCAATAGTTACGTGTCTGCCGGTATGGAAATCAGGGACCCACTTTTACGGAAGGAGCGTTGTCGGCTTAAGCGGGCCATCTTGCAGGGCCGAGATAGTATGTTGGGTATTTGTGCCTTTTCGTACCCAAGCTATCCCCAAGACTTTTGCGACAACAACAGTTTCCCATTGTCGATTGTTTGGGCTTCTTTAGCAGGTTTGAAGACTTCAAAGTGTGTTGCTTCCTGGACACCCGCCACATGGGATATACATGGGCACCATCGAGCTGCTTCTGATTTGGTTGATGGTATGATTTTGACCCCATCCTGCTTGGACTTCACCCGAGATGGTTATGACCATCAGTGTTCAATTGACGACATCTTGCGGTCAACAATGCCAAACTAGTATCGCGATTAGGTTGTACTTCCTTCTCACCGCTACCACAAGGCCACTGAGTGGCTGATGGGCATCCTTCATTTCTTCAAAGTGCCGCTAGAAAAGGATGGAATTAGACATGCTATGACTACTGCTTTATATGGTTATCGCCGTTACACGGGGTTGCTACATGCCCTGGCGGAGAAATGTAACTGCCGTTGGAACACTTTTGTTACAGCCGAGCGTGAAATAACATTAGATTTGTGGGCCTTTCACTGCATTTCTGGGTTGCCCATCGTTGGTCGAGCATATGAGGAGGTGATTCTTCATGATTTACACCGCAGCCACACCGACAGAGCGAGGAAGTACTGAATGCCTCATTGCTATAGGTATTTGATGAAGACCTGGAGGGAACTAGCCCGCGCAGGCAAGGACAAGCCGGCACATACAGAGAGAGTTTCTTTGAAGGCCTGGGTCCGTCTTTTAAACAACGGTCCATTCTGCCTTTACAATGAGTTTGCCAAGGAGGGGGTCCCTTTGGACCGCTACACCCAGGTGGAAATCAAGTTTCGACGTTACACCCAATATATATATGCGCCACGGGAAGGATGGAATCCGCATGATCTTCCAAATATCACCCATCTTCTCGCTTATTTGGCATACAGACTGGCTACCTTTGTGGTCCCTCACGAGGAGGACGGAGTTCTGCTGACCGAACTAATCTATCCAGCATGTTTGCTTGCTTGTGCAGAGATTGGCCATCGCCCCAACGGCCCTAGCCAACATTTATCATGCTTTCAGAACTTTCATGCTTCTCATCGAGACAAGATTATTTTGATGCTGACACATTACTTGAGTGCTTGGGCCGGCTTACTTTTTCCTGATTTTGCTAGTAGGGTCGCGGTGGAGAACCAGGCAATCCCATTGATATTTCTTTCATCAATCAACTAGATGGAGACATTTGTATAGTTGGAGGGTGCTCGCCAGGCGACGTCTTTTCTCTCTAGAAGAGACCGAGAGGGCTTAGGTTTTGATTGTTGGTCGTTATATTTTCGACCTTCTATTGTACCGACAGGGGCGAGGTGGTGCACATGTTGCCGCACCATCAGGGGCCATCTCCCTTTGTTTTTGCTGAGTGGGTGCATAGTACCCGCCCTAGTGTCCTTGTTTTGCACAGAGCCAACATTACTATCCTAGAGCCATACTATCCGCACCGGTTTGTCCGAAAGTTTGGCTATGACTAAGCTATCCCACCGAATTCCAAATTTTCACAGGGGGGGAGACAATATAAGAACAAGGATGCCTACCTGGTGGTAGCTTCATGGTGGAACTTCATGTACAGAGACGGGTATACAGGCTATGCTATCCCTGCACAGGACCGTCGGGGCCAGTTTGTCATTTATTTTGTCGAGTGGTGGTTTAACCACAGCAAGCTTTTCAGACGGAAAGCACATGCATTGAGAAAAGCCGAGGAAAAGCGGTTGTTGAGGGATGACTTGCCGCCCATCCCCCTTCATCCAGAGTTTGTCTGCCTCCACTTTCCCAGTGTCTGCAAGGACATGGAGAAGATTTCCAGGCTTTGGCAGCGAGTTGACCGCCCCTCCACGGTCGAGCGACAGTCTTACACTAGGGCTATAAAGCCCTTGAAGCGTCTGTCAGTTCCGTCTCCTTCCTAGAAGGGCGCCACTGCTAGCTCTTCGAAGGCATCTGCATGGTGGGAGCATTTCCTTGCAAATTGTGGCTACACCAAGAAGAGCTCCCCTGCGAGCTTGTTGCATGAGGGGAATTTCACTAACAATATTATCACCCGATGAAGATTGCACATCATTAATGCCATCGGGGCAACAGGCCTTGTGGAATACATTTCTCATGTAGAGTAGGTCCGCACGCTGAAGGAACTTCAGGAGGCAGTGAAGAGAGCTGCCCGGGTGATCGGGGTGAAGCTAGAGCATATAGTTCGGATGCCGCCAACCCCTCTGGGACCCACCAGTTAGTCATTGTCTTTGTGACTTCTTGTCCCATTCCCATACATATATCTTTTTCCTCTCTTTTTTTGTGCCGCTTTTCTTTTGCTAATATTGCATTTCCTGCAATATCTCTTTCTTCAGATACCACCCCTTTGGCGGGAGCACATGTGGATGCCACCATTGTTGCTTCCTCGTCTCCCCCTAAATGGCCGAAGGCCGCAGCGAGGATGGTCGGCCGCCCTCCCGGGCACGTACTGGGGAGGTAATCTTGGAGGAGCAAGAGGCGCCAAGTGAGTTAGTGGCCATTGCCGTTGTTTTCAGCCTTGATATTTGACTTTATCTCACGCTTGTTCTCCCCTTCATCTCTTTTTATTTCAGGTCCGCCAGAGGCTCGAGCGGAGATGTGCTTCTCCCCTACCCTTGGTGGGGCTCCCTCGCAGGCAGGAGCAGGGGATTGCGACATAAACCTAGACGAGCTGATTCATCTGATTGATGATTTTGCGCCGGCGATAGGTGCCTCTCCGACTGTTGAGATGGGAGAGATTTCTATGGCTGGGCTGCTAAGTATGGTACCTCTTACTCGTACAATCTCTTTCTTTTTCTCCCTTTCTTTCTCATTTCACGAAGGCAATTGACAAGGTCCTTGCATTCACCTTTTCAGGTGAGCAAGTAGGAAATACCCCGATCCTCCCCCAGTAAGAGAAGGTTTGTCCACTCCCGCCAACTCGTGGGAGAGCAGTGAAGTGAGGGGCAACCCGGGTAAGTGTCTATCCGACACTTGAGATGTAGGTAATTTCTTCACCCTGATTTATTTCACCATCCGCTTTGCTCATGCTTGAGGTTTTCCCCCTCTTTTTTTTGTGCACGCAGCTGCAGACATGACAGCCGCTATGGACATGATCTCCGAGCTTGTCACAATTGGCTTGGATGTTGAGCTCCCCAATTATGAGGTTGACCCAGTGGTTGGGGGTGGCAATGTGCTTAACGCCAGCGATATTACTGAAGACAGGCATTTGGGGGCCGGAGCGACGGGTTATGCTATCCCGCCTTTTGCATCTAGGCTCCTCGCTTGCACCGTCAGTTTAGTGGAGCCCAGGGGTGGAGGTGCCTTAGGTGATTGACTATTCTTCGCCTTGCTGGCTGCCTTTCCTTTTCCTTCATTTCTTTTGCTGGCGCTTACTGCACCTATCTTTTTTTGCAGCAGTGCCCAATCCCCTGAGGATGGACAAACACCCTCAGCTAGTGTAGCTTCAGGAAGGAGATCCGCAATGCAAGCCTCTGTGGAAGGTACCCTGATGACTTACCCGACATGAAAGAATTCAGGTAAGTCATCACGGGTCAAGATGATACCCGGTCCTATTTATCTCCTTCACCCGGATGAGACGTCGAGCCATTCGCGGCACCCTCCTCGACCAGCAAACTATCACCTGCCAGTGAATGCTCCTCTGGGACACCTCGAGCTTGCAGAACCACCTTGAAACCTGTCAACATCTCCTGCATCCCTGAAGAATTGATTCTCTTCGATCTTCTTCCCTCAGGTATCCCTTCCCAAAGCTTGGTTTTGTGCTCCTTGCCATGCTGGGCCACCGAGCTCATGATGACTAGCTCTGATATGCGTATTTGCAATCCTCCATCTCTCACTCCTCTGAAGCTCCGATTCTGCCTCTGCAGACTCGAGATAAGTTGCTCTCGAGTTTCCAACTCGTTCCCTTCTAGGGACGAGTTCTCCAGCACCCATGTTTCGGACGAAGCTTTGCAACGCAGCTTTCGGTAACTAGAGACGACCTCTGCCAGTCTGCCCATGTCCAGTCCATGGACTCACCCTGCTTCCTCTTACTAGCATCCCCAAGCTCCACAATGACTGCTAGCCAAAACTTCTTCCCTCCTGCCCGTATGAGCACTCCCTTTGGGACCTGCAGCAAACTATCCACCTCTACTAGAAGTCTTGCATACCTTAAGTTGATCCCATCGAGAGTGTCCCTGTCCACCCTCCTCAAGAACCCAAATGGTTGCACTATACTGTGAAACGTCTCTAGATTCCAGAGGTGAAGGAGAAATCCTGACATCCTGCACCAGAGAAGCTTACCCTGTGAGACTTCTTGGGTAGCTATCTCCATCGTCCAGGGATTCCACCTTAAGCTATAACCTTTCCTATGAATCACTCCTTTTTGAAGGCACGATCGCTTCCACTCTGGCCTAGGAAACTAGACGAGGAAGTCCTCATTCTTCAGTTGCCTAATCCACCAAGAGTTGAACTCCAAGGTAAGCTTCAAAAAATCCTCTGCAGCTCCTTTCTTGTCTTGTATTTCAACCCGGACAGACACCACTCAACAAGCTTCCAATCTTTTCCTGCCTTCACTCACCAAGGGGGACCAAGGGATATCAACAATTTGTTTCCCTGTCCCCCCTAAGGAATCCACAGCCTGATAGCAATCTACCTTCACTGAATCTTCTCGTTGAGTGGCTTGGTGCTTGATCTCCTTCCCGGTGTGAAGTTTCTTACATAACCTCTTCCTATGGCCGACTCCCTTGAAGTACAGACACTTCACTGCGTTTCTGCAGTCTCTAGCCCAGTGCCCTCTCTCTAGACATCTGAAACAAAGATCTTGTTGCACTGGCAGCAGCATATGCTCCTTGATACTACCAGGTTTCTCAGCTACTGAAGACTTCCTTCCCCTCTCGACTGTACTCCATCCATCTACAAATCCCTCTTGCCTCTCCCTACCTCCTCCTCCCTCCATGGTAACAGCGATCATTACAGATTGTGCATGTGGGAATGTGATTTCTTTTACCTTAAATTTTAGGTATGGTGGTTACGATATTGTATATGATACCATCTCAAGATTTAGACTTCAAACCTCCATGGGAATGGAAGGAGAGAAGCCGAATGAAGCTTTTAGGGACTTGGAATGAGTCCCTATGTCAATTTGAATCCAGCATGTGGATTTGTGCATTGGACCTCATCCCACCAGCCTCAACCGGTGTTAATTACATCAATCAACTGATCAAAAACCCTTGATTAACCGCCGTTGATAATGTCCTGAAAAAACTGACTCACAAACAAGTGCGCAAATTAGACATGGCCATGAGACTAGAATCCAAGGGTATATCATGTTCTTTATTTGACCTATTGGGATTTGAAACGGGTGCTCTTGATGGAATTCTAATTTGAACTAAATGATCATAATTGGCATGGGGTATCATGAAGAATGGAGCTCAGGCTTGGGAATGTTTTAGGGTATTGAAATTGGACCATGGAGCATTGATGGGCAGGTTAGGTTTATGACGGATTAATCTCATCTTCTTGCAAACCTTTTTCATAGATTTCATGCTCCCTTTAATCACATGGGAAGTATTTCAGTCATTCAGTCAAGTTTGATTCATCTCTTAAAAAGGTTCTTATGGTTAAGAACCCTTGGTGCCCTTTAACCGATGTTTTCTGGTTCTTCCTGATCCTTCACCTGAATTTTATGAGCTCCATTGCATTTAGGGTATTTTAGATACTTTGCATGTCAGGATATGCAAGTTAGTGGATCCAAGGGACTGATTCCATTAATTACATGGGAACGGCATGAAGGTTTCAATTTCAATTCATGTTGACAATGATGTTTAGTGATGTTCATCAATGGTAGGCTCAAGATGAAATTATCCCCTTGATTTAATATTCATGACCCATGAACATACAAGTTTTCACTGTGTAGAGGGTTGCCTTACGGTCAATCAAAGATCATGACATAGCTTTTGGATTCATACTTTCATAGCTTCATGATCTAAATTCAATAGAGAATGGGCAATGGGTTTATTTGCAAACTGAAATGCTAAAGGGTATTATTAATGGATAATGGAGCCAAAGAACCTTTAAGACCCAAGACCCATCCATTAACAATACCCTTTAGACTCCATCGATTAGACAATAACCATTATCCATTAGAGATACAATTAGGATCTAAAAATCATTGAGTCAAGTGTATGCCCAATGAGGATCCATTAAAGATCTACAAACCCCATCATGCTCAATCACAAGACAAAACTAAGATCAAACAGCATACTAAATTCAGGAAGGGTTCAAAATATCATAATTTCTTAAGGTTCTCCTTTCATGAAGCACAATAGATTCTTTAAGAACCTTAAAGAACAAATAGCAATGAACAAAATTCTTTAAGGGCCATTTTGATAAATGCATAACGGTAGAACAGAGTGACTTATTCGCACTATTCTGCTTAACCGAGTTTGGTAGCACGGGTTGGTTGTTCAAGGCTGAGTGAGTTGTTTCGGGGTTAAGGTCGAATAACTAATTCGACCAAAAAGGTCGAATGATCGAATTAGTTATTCTAGGTCAGATAGGGTAAGTTTTCATGTTTTTATTTATTATATTTTTAATTATTTTACACATTTTATTTTTCTCATTCTAGGTAGAATAAGAAACTAGTTACCAAACTAGAAGAGGCATAACCCTGGAATACCCTACCCAAGTCTACCCTAACCAGCTTATTATAATCGGTTATCAAAGCGGCCCTAACGGCTTGAAGCCTTATATCCTCTTTTCTCTTCTCCTCCAAGCTCCTATCCTTGGGAGCTTCATTTAAGTCAAAATCAATTGGACACTACCTATTGCACTGCCAGTGGATCTAATGTAAGGCAGACATCGATTCAGGTAGCAAATAAATTCCCACAAAAGTAGGGCCGTATGGGAACATTTTTTTCCAAGCAATAAAAGAATATCATTTTTATATGTGCAGGAATATAGGGGAGTATGTACGGCATTGAGCATATGTACTTGGACTTGGAATGAATCCCTAGAACGATATACATTCATCAGGTTTTATGGGCATGTGTTGGACCGTTCTCCACCAACCTCGATCAGTGTTAATTACAGCAGTTGAATGGCTAAATACCCTTGATTAACTACCCATAGGATGCCAATCAAAATCAAACCATAATAACAGAGATACACCATTAACACAAGCATTGCAAGCACATTTCCGTTCATAATGGATTTAACATGTTTTAGTGGGTTTTAAATTGATTTGGGTTGATTTTGCGTCATTTTAGGCCATAGAGGCAGTTTAGTAATTTTACATATTTTTGAGGTTTAACAATTATTTTAGGGTTTAAGGTAAGTTTTAATGGCTCTGGTATATTTTAAAACCCTAGGGTAAAGTTTGGACAATTCTAGGCATTTTGCACCTTAGGGGCATTTTGGTCATTTAGGGGTATTTAAGGGTTTAAGGGTCATTTGAAGGTTTAAGGTGTATTTTAATAGTTCTAGCAAGTTTTAGAACCCCTAGGGTATGTTTCTAGGCAATTCTGGGCATTTTGATCATTTTAGAGGTATCTAAGGTTTGGAGGGGTATTTTTAGGATTTAACATTTTTTAGGATTTTTGGTAAATTTTGTGATTTTATAGTCTCTTTGGTAATTTTGGGCAACTCTCTAGGGCTTTCGAGGTATTTTAGGCATTCTACGTGTTTTTTATATTTTCTGGGATGTTCGGTGATTTTTATGAATTGTCACTATTTTTTTTGAAAAGTGAGTAGTACCACTGATATTATATATAAATAAAAGAGAATGAAAGTACAAGTATATGTTGTGCAAACCTCAAAAAATGCAGACCCAAAAATCTATACACTAAAAGGCCACACAAACTAGTCCCCCAAACACCCAAAAAGAGTAGAAGGGAATTCACATTATAAAGAATAACACCCCATTCCCTCACTCCGTTACAAATAAAAGAAACAACTGTCTCCTCAACACGAGACTCTCCTGAAAATCTGATTGTTCCACTCCCCCCCACAAAGTCCACAAGGTGGTATGAAGGATAAGCCACCAAATAGTCATGTCACTCCTAATGGAGCAAGGTCTACCCCAGTTGGCCAATAGATGGTGAACCTCACTATGATGACCGATGCCACGCCCGGTCCTCCTAGCAAGCACTCCTCACACCCCTTGTGAGTATGGACAACCTACAAATAAGTGGTCAAGAGTCTCTGTATCCTGTCCACAAAGAGAGCAGGTCAGCTGGATGTTCAAAAAGAAACGAAGCAACCTGTCCCGGGTCGGTAGTCTCCCATGTGAGATCCTCCATACTAGAAGCTTCACCTTCAGCGGGTTCTTCGGTTTCCACACCTAGTCATAAAGGTTGTGCCGAACTCCTCCATCAGGAATGCCACCGTAGGCAGATCTAACTGTGACGGATCCATCCTTCTCCCACCTCCAGACCCATTCATCCTCTAAGTCAGGCTGAGGATGGAAGGGTAGTATGAGAGAGAGAAGGTCCTGAAGCAACTCCACCTCCTCGTGACTAAGGTCCCTCTTGAATGTCGGAGCCCAAGCCCCTCCAGGCAAGAGGGAGTCAAAAGCCTGGGAGACTGACCCCAGGGGTCTGCAGCAACTGCAAATAGACTAGGTAACAAAGTGTCCAAAGAGGACTCCCCGCACCACCTATCCTTCCAAAAAAGACTCGTCTTTTCTGAGTCAGACACGGGTATCAGAGACAAGAACATCCATGCAAGAGAAGATATCCCTCCAAAACGGAGAGGTCCTGTACAGTGGCGTCGGAGCCAAGTCCTAGGCTCTCCTCCAATGAAAGTATCTCTGCCTGATCAGCTAAGTCCATAACCCCTCCTCTCCATGCCCCAACCTCCACAACCACTTGCACAAGAGAGCAAAGTTGAATTCTCTAAGATTCTTAATCCCATTCTTAATCCCAAGACCACCATGTTCCTTGCTAGTAACTAGCCCGCCCCATGCCATGTCATGCCAACCCATGCATCCTCTTCCACTGCTCTGTTAAAAGAACTTACATTGAATGGAGTAAATCTTCCTAGTCACTGTCTTTGGGATCCGGAACATGGAAAGGAAATAAGTAGGGAGACTATCTAACACTGATCTATACAAAACCAATCTGCCCTCATAGGATACATCTCTAGCCTTCCACCCTGCCAACCTGGACTCATATCTCTAAATGATGGGAAGCCAATCTGCACACCATAGAGAGCATGGGATAAGAGGGAGACCCAAATAGGAGAATGGGAAATCACCAATCTTACATCCCAGCAAGCAAGTCGCCCTCGAGACCTCCCTGTTCTCCAAGTTCACTCCTACAAGAAGACTTTTGTAGACCCTCCTCCAGCAACTCCAACAAGAGCCTAGCCATGTAATACTGTTGCTCCCCCTCAGCTAGGACCAAAATGGTATCGTCGGCGCAAGTGGGTGATAGGAGGAGCACCTCTGCCTGCCTAAAAACATGTGATCAAACCAGCTATATCAACCCTCTGACACACCCTACTCAAAACACTAGTCACAAGCACAAAGAGGAGGGGAGACATAGGATCCCCCAGGCGGAGTCCCCGACCACTGAGGAACCAAGGGGACAACTTCCCATTAATAAGAACTGTAGAAGCCGAAGAGATGCAAGCCCTGACCCAGCCAATCCACCTCTCACCAAAGTCCATCCTCTCCAACACATCAAAGAGACACTGCAAATTCACCCTATCATAGGCTTTCTCAGAGTCTAGCTTGAGGACCAGCCCTTTCTTCTTCTGTTTCTTCATAGCAAATATACACTCATGTGCCACCAAGAAGTTATCCAAGATATGTCTTCCTCTAATGAAAACTCCCTGGAAATGACTGACTAGCCTGTCCATAACAGTGACCAACCTCCCAGCCAGCACCTTAGTGATGATTTTATAAGTGCCATTCAGCAAACTGATGGGCCAGAAGTCCCGAAGTCTTGGGCCCCAACCTTCTTTGGAATAAGCACAAGTAGACCTATAAACGGATCGGATACGGAGCGAATAATGTGATATCCGAATTCGTATCCGATTAATAATCGAATTATCCGTCGGATACTTTATTCAGATAATTATCGGATTAATACGAATTCGAATTCGGTTCGAATTTTAAACGGATAATTGCTAGACCTACTTAGAGGTGAGTTATGTGAGCCGTGTGGGAGTGTCGTAGGTTATTTTCTCAAAAAAAAGAGTGGAAGTTATTTTTATTTTGGGAGATGTTATCAAAAGATTAGACTTCATCCTAAAAAATAGAAGATAACTAACCAAATAGGTGTAAGTGGAGTTCTTATTTTTAAATTATATTTTGAGACAAAAAAGTAAAAAAAAGCAATTAAACAACATATTAAGATTTGATTTAATTATATATAGAATATGTGTATCCTTAGATATTTATCTAAAGGTTCATATTCGATCAGATAATATCCAACACGGATATCTCAATATTTGAATTCGTATCTGATTAGTAATCAGATATCTAATATCCGACTAAATTATCTGTCGGATATTTTATTCGGATAATTATCCGATATAACGAATACGAATTCGAATTCAGTTCGAATTTTAAACGAATAATTGTCAGGCCTAAGTATAAAGAGGGCTTTATTAATACCCCCCAAGTGAGTCCTACCCTCCTGAAACTGCATCACAGCTGCAAGGTCACCCTTGATGATCTCCCAACAATTCTAAAATAAGGCTAGCGAGAAGCCATTCGGTCCAGGGGCTCTATCACCTGCAAGAGATAACCTCTCTCTCCTCCTGGGAAAGGCCAGAGATGAGATCATCTGCAATCCTCGGTCGACAACACTCTTCCTCTGTGAATAGCGTAGAGTAGTAAAGTCTCGCCTGGTCTCTGATATCATCCTCTGCAGAGAACGAAAGGTCCCCCACCTTGATGCAAGAGATGGTGTTGGCCCTCCTCCCAGAAGCAATGCACCGAAAATAGGTCGTGTTCTTGTCCCCCTCCTTGATCTACCTACCTATCGATCTTTGTCTCCAATAGATATCCTCTCTATAAAGAATCTCATCAAATTGTTGCCTCAATGTTATCCCGAAGTGTCCTATCCTCATCATTCATAAGGCATGTCTCCTCCAAACAATCCAGACCCTCAAGCTATTGTAGAATCATATCCTTCGTTGCCTTTCCTGGGAGGGATTTATCAGCTCCCCAAGCCTGAAGAGCTTGTGTAGTGTGTTTCAATCTTCTTACCAAAATACCCATAGCGGAGGAGCCCGCAGCCTGAACCATAAAGTTTGCCTCTCTGAACCAAAGCTGCTCAAACTTGAAACTATCTCCTATCATACATCCTGCTAGTCTTCAAGAAGATGGGCCTGTGGTCAAAAACAAATCTAGCCTGTGGAAACACCTGAACATGAGGGACATGGTCCTCTCAATCCACAGAAACTAGAAATATGTCCAAACTAGCGTATGTTGGTAATGTTATGTAGCAATAGAGAGGTTGGGCTAGAGTTTAGACATAGCAGAGGGGCATTTTGATAATTTTATATAATCTTACATTTTTTGTGTATTTTCATAGTTTTTAGATATTTTTATCACATTAAGCGTATTTTGGTAATTTTAGGTCAAGATACGATCAGGGTTAAGGTTTGGGTGATGTTGGAAGGATACTTTCACCCATATTATTTTGGATATCTCACCCATAGGACCAACATTAAATATTCACGTACGCATAGAAGTAGGCATAAATAAGACATTAACTCTTTATTTGGGAGCCTTTCCTCTATACATGTAGGGGATTCTCTCAACTCAAAGTCTAGGTTTGGGTTAACTTCGGGCCTTAGCATGGTATCAGAGCTAACTCCCATGGATTAATTCCTAATGTTAGCTCTGATACTATGCTAAGGTCCGAACTCAACCCAAAGCCTAGGCATTGAGTTGAGGGAATCCCCCACATATATAGAGGAAAAACTCCCATGAATTTCCAACCCTCCCCCGCGTTGAACCAACCGGTTTTGGGGGCATCATGGGTAGTGCTAAGTGTCCACATATAGATTCAATGAGTAAGCGAGCTCTAGTACCATGTTAAGGCCCGAACTCAACCCAAAACCTAGGCATTGAGTTGAGAGAATCCTCCACATGTCTAGACTCCCATGGATTTACAATATGGGACTAAATCACAACATTATGAAATCATAAATTTGATCACTTGTTCTTATTTCAACAAAAAAAAGCATGAGCCCATCTATAGAACCATTTCTTTATTTGTTCCAATCCAATACGAAGCAAATCTGAACGACTTGAATGCTTGTGTGATAAATGCCTCAAATTGGCTTGTCATTTCCATAAAGAGTATAAATAGCAAATCCAAATTGGGCACTTTCCCCTTCCGGCAAAAGATCCTAGGATAAAAGTGTCGCTAAATTGATCTCATCCACTATTTCATATGTGACTGTGTGTGTAACCAAAATAAAATATATTTTCACAGTATGAGTAGATACATTGGACATGGATCTGGCTGTTTTACTTTTTATGATTCCTGTAATTTAATTTTCCCACTTTCAATGGTATCAAGATGCCACTATGCCTGGATAAATCGATATGCTCCAATATTAGTAAGATTCTGCCTAGAAGCATACATGCAATACAACATGAATTTTAGTGGATATCCGATACCATGTAGGGGTTCACATGGTGATTTGATAGCATAAGCAGTTAGTCATAGTATATTATCATTTTCAATGCTGTAGGATATAACTGACTAACAAATGTTTCAAATTATAATGTTGGTTCATTGGAACCATGCAAAACCATACATAGAACTCTTATTAAAGGAAAAATGGAACCTGCAATAGTGTATAAATAAACTTTGTAGCCAAGTATCTCATGCTCTACCTTCCCCCCACACCTCTCACACTCATACCCACAGGTAAAAGAAAGTAAAGAAGAATTAATTCTAACTTCCTCACGAAAAAAAGGTACTTTTATTTTTCAACCACTATAATATTTGGGGAATAATACCTTTAATCCTGATATTTATTTATAACCCCCCCAAACAATGACACATCTCTTTGGTGAACACCCTTTTTAGGGGCTTTTTCCCAAATGCTCGAATGGTTTATCCCTAATTTTGTAAGGTGTTTAACCAAATAACGACATTGTGAGGTAAAAATAAATATATGGATTGGAGGGTTAATCCATAAATATTTGGATTGGAGGGTTAATCCATGGGAGATCGTTGCCCTATTACCCTTCTTTACCCGGACATGCTTTTGTTTCCCCTATTGCCACGTGTCTTTGGCTGCCTTTGTTTTATTTATACTTTTGGTTCCGACAGTACAAAGCCTAATGCTCATACTGTACGTGGTGTCTTTATTGGGTATATCTCCACTCAGAAGGGATATACCTGTTATGATCCTCTTTCTCATCATCTCTTTGTCTAGAAAGATGTCATTTTCTTTGAGTCTGAGTCTTACTATTCTCCCAAGAGTCAACCTCAAGGGGAGACTACTAGGATCCCATCTTCTATTCCTTCTACTTCTGTTATACCCTTGTTGCCATTTATCTCCTTTATGGCCTCTAACTATGCCACAGATGGATATCATAATGCTCCTGATACTACTGTTGGTCTTGTTCAGGCTCCTGTTCAAGACATTCACAATGGTGGTGTAGTGGATACCGATAAGTAACTTATTACCTACAGGCGGAAAAATTCAAGGGCAAACCATATATCGCTTAGCCAATTCCAGAGGTTGCTGAGTCTTCGGGTCCGCCTGCCCAACAAATTGATGCAACTGATGCTGAATTAGACCTACCCATTACTATTCAAAAGGGAGTTCAGGGCTCAACCATGTGGCAAAAGGATTAATTGATATCATAATTCCAATCAGGAATTCACAAGGCCCCTTAGGTACGGTAGCACTCATAATTGCAAATTTCTTGCCGTCTGACAACTTGTAATCAGATTTTGTGAAAGAAACATTTGTTACTTAACAAATGTAGCCAAGCTTTCCCAATACTTAAATTTTAATAGATGAAAATAAGAGGAATTTTAACCCCAATCCATGCAGTAACATCACTTTTAATCCATTTGATATAAATTGGCATTTTCTCCACTACAATTACTGAAAAGAAATAGGCAGCTTACAACATATCAACTAGATAGAGTTACAAGGACTACAAGTAATAGAAGGCATAACTAAAGTTAATTAGTAAGAAAAATCCATGTGTTACAGGAAACAATCCAAAAGTCAATTAGTATATTAAACAATGGAACTCATATATAAAAAAAAAACATGGAACTCATACCTTGAGCAACAGATTGCTAGAAACCCTGTCTTCTTCCTCACGAGTTCGGAGGCCCTAAGAGAATAATTGTCCACCAAAAGGTTACAAGGCATACATTATAAGATCAGAATGATTGCTAGGATAATGAATAAAGTACCTTCACTAAGGTAACATTTGATACCCACAACCGATCAGATGTCCTTGTTGATAAGAAGAATCTGTATGTGACAAAAACAGATTTACCAATCTACTTACATAATGGGAGAGGGCTTGCGTTAGGTTGACAGCCAGTAGTAAAATTTTATCACTTCTACCACTTGAATTCTGATCTAAATATATTTTGTGCTAATGCTAGGGCGTCCCCCAGAAGCGACGTGTTACATCGGAATCCGGATGGAATGATAAGTGAGCAAGAGCTAGCTAGGGCGTTCCCCATAAGCGACGTGCCGCAATAGCACCCGATTGTGGTGTCAAATAGGCAAGGGTTCTAGTGTGGGGTTAGACGATCACGGGTAAAAAAGTCAGTCCAAAAACATAGGATCCGTCTAGCTACTTGAAATATAGGAACTTTAACGGGCAAAGGTTTAGAGTTGGTTAAGTTAATGAATGATAGGAAAGTTAGCATAGCTTGTCTACAAGAAACTAGGTGGAAAGGACATAAAGCTAAAGATATTGATGGATATAAAATTTGGTATGCGGATAATAGTAACTCTAAAAATGGTGTTGCTATAATAATAGATAAAAACTTAAAAGATAGAGGTGTAGAAGTTAATAAATTGAGGGATAGACTTATTTTAATTAAACTTATCTTAGGTGGAGATATTTTGAATATAATTAGTGCATATGGTGCTCAAGTAGGATTAGAAGAGAGTATTAAAAAGTAATTTTAGAAGGCTATTGATAGTTTGATCTAAAATATCCCTAATGAAGAGAGAATCTTTGTTGGAGGGGATCTCAATGATCATGTGGGAAAAAATAATAGAGGTTATCAGAGGATTCATGGAGGATTTGATTTTGGCAATAGAAATGATATGGGTTATACTATTCTTGATTTTGCTATGGCTTATGATCTAACAATTACTAATACCTTCTTTAAGAAGAGGGACGAACACTTAAAAACATACCAGAGTGGACGACATATAAGTCAAATTGACTATTTTTTTATTAGGAAGGTTGATAGAGTTTTATGCAAGGAAGGCAGAATCGGGGATCGGGATCGGATCGCCCGGTCCCAAACCGATCCGGGTCGGTGGGATCAGCCGATCCCGGACCGATCCCGGCCGAGTCAGGACAGCTAACTCGGCTAGGGATATAAGTGTCTAAAAAAATCAAAATAAATTTGGAAAAATAGAAAAAAATAGAAAAAGCATTCTAACATAGATCTATATCAAATTTAATGTGAAATAGGTGACATTTGCTCATTATTTTGTGAAATAGGTGCATGCATTGATTAAGTGCATGTATCTATGTGCATCAGTCTTATGGACTAATTGGAAGTCTGCAGATTGTGTGACCCATTTATTGGTTGGGATTCAATAATTTAGCAGTGGAAAGATATGTAATGCATGCTCTTTGCTTGAACATCAAAGTTAGAGGGAACTATCAACAAGGCAATCTCAAATTTAGTTTGACTTTAGTTGAATATTTGGTATTCTAACTAATACCAGAATGGTTAACCTGTTTATCAGCAGCTTTACATATTTGCAAGCTTGAAACAAGGAATAACTTAGGTTTCCTTCAAAATCTGTGCAGACACATCATTGAAAATGATTTTTTATTTGCTTTTGGTAAGCTGAACATGTACAAAGGTTAATCAGAAAAAATGAATATCAACAGAAAAAAATTGACACTAAAAACATCATCAATTCTGTGCATGATTGACAATATGATAAAGCCTTTGCATTCAGTTAACCCCATCTGTCAATGTTGATTGAAAACCACATCTCAGATGATCTAAAATCTAAAATGAGTATGATGCATTTCAGAACAAGAGGCATTCCATAACTTTTGATAGCCAATTTACAAAAGTAGTGCATAGGAATGTGTTTTGGACACAGAAACCAACTTATAAAGGCACATCAGAACTTTGACAATCAAAGCACAACTCAAAAAGTTCATGGTTTTAGTGAAATATGAAGAAGTGATGCATTTGGTAATGGAATGCAGAATCGGCCTGGGATCGGCCGATCCGGGCCGATCCGGACCGATCCGGCCGATCCCGCCCGATCCGGCCGATCCCGGGTATGGATCGGGTCAGTTGGGATCGGGATCGGATCGTTTCGCCCGAAATCCGATCGGATCGGGCGATCTGATCCGATCCCAACCGATTCTGCCTTCCATGGTTTTATGTAAAGATTGCAAAGTTATTCCTGGAGAGAGTCTAACCCCTCAACATAGGTTGTTAGTAATAGATGACATTATCCCAAAATTCAAAAGAAAGACCATTGTAAATAACTGGCCTAAGATTAAATGGTGGCATTTAAGAAGTTAAAATTTAGAAACATTTAAAAGTCATCTATTAAAGGAAAATATTAAAAATTTAGAACAAGAAAGTAATGTAATGTGGAATAATGTTACAAATTGTATAAAGAGTGTAGCAAAACGACTCATAGGCGAATTTAAAGATAAAAAGAATTTGAAAAAAGAGACTTGGTGGTGGAGTGAGAAAATTCAAAATACCATTAGAGCAAAAAAAGAGTGATTTAAAACTTGACAAACTAACAAAAATAATTAAACCCTAAAAGCTTATCAAATAGCTAAAAAGAGGGTTAAGAAAATAGTTAATGAAGCAAAATCAAAGACATTTAAAGAATTGTATAATAAATTAAAAACCCAAGAGGGTGAAAAGGAAATATTTAAACTTGCTAAATTAAGAGAAAAAAAACTAAAGATTTATATCATGTTGGTTGTATTAAAAGTGAATATCAAAAGGTTTTAACTAAGGATCCTGAGATTACAAAAATGTGGCGTAATTACTTTCAGAAATTACTTAATGGAGATTGCATCAAGGATATCTCTTTAGAAGGTGCCCAAGAGTTACCAAGTTTTGATAAATATCAGTATTTTAGGTGTATTCAGGTGTTAGAAGTGGATGATGCTTTAAGAAAAATGAAAGTGGGCAAGGCCTCAGGACCAGATGGCATACCGATTGAAGTATGGAAAGACCTAGGAGACATTGGTATTAAGTGACTAACTAAACTTTTCAATAAAATTTTAAAAGATTAGAGAATGCCAGAAGCTTGGAGAAAAAGTATTGTAGCTCCTTTCTATAAAAACAAAGGAGATATTCAAAGCTGCAATAATTGTCGTAGAATTAAGCTTATGAGTCATACTATGAAACTTTATGAAAAAGTAATCGAAAAACGCATTCGATGTATGACTACTGTGTCAGAAAATCAGTTTGGTTTTATATCGAATAGATCTACTACCGAAGTTATTTTTTTACTACGACAGTTAAAGGAGAAATATAGAGAGATGAGAAAAGATTTATATATGGTTTTTCTTGATTTGGAGAAGGTGTATGATCGAGTACCAAGAGAATTGATTTGGTGGATATTAAGAGAGAAAGGAATCTCTCAGGGATATGTTGATTTGGTTAAGGATATGTACAAAGGTGCTATTACTAGTGTTAGAACTATTGTTGGAGAGACTTGTGAGTTTCCAATTACATTAGGTTTGCATCAAGGTTCTGCATCTCTTTGTCTTAGTTATGGATGAAGTAACAAAACAACTACAATGATATCCCTTGGTGTATGTTCTTTGCAGATGATATTGTCTTAATTGATGAGAGTTTGATACTTTAAATGCTAAATTAGAGCGTTGGAGGCATGCCTCGGAGTCTAAAGGTTTTAAAATTGGTAGGAGTAAGTCAGAGTTTATACACTGTAATTTTAATAAAGAGAAAATGATACAGGAAGGCATGGTTCTAATTGATGGACAAAACATTCCTAAGAGTAGCAGCTTTCGGTATTTAGGGTCTATCATACATGAGAATGGAGAAATTCATGACGATGTTACACACAGGATTAAGGCAGGCTGGCTAAAATGGAGAAGCGCATCTGGAGTTTTCTGTGACCGTTGTATGCCTGTGAAACTCAAAGGGAAGTTTTATAGAACGACCGTGAGACCTACTTTGTAATATGGTACCGAGTGTTGGACAGTACGAAAAGAACACATTCACAAAATGTGTGTAATAGATATGACGATGCTAAGATGGATGTGTGACAAGATTAAGAAATACAAGATTAAGAATGAGCGCATCCGTAAGGACTTGGGGATAGCCCCAATTGATAGTAAAATGAGAGAAAATAAACTCATGTGGTTTGGACATGTGCTTCATCGCCTAACTCAACGCCGGTTAAAAGATGTGACCAAATCTTAGTGGATGCTAGTAAAAGAGCTCGAAGAAGGCCTAGAATGAGATGATGAGACATTATTAGGAAGGACAATAGTTCCTTGGGTTTAAATATGAATATAGCACTTGATAAAAAAATTTAGCGGAACAGGATTCATATAGTTGACCCCAAATAATTAGGATAAGACTTTGAGGATGATGATAAGAACACAACTAAAGTGATCACAACCAGATTGGGGAAAGCTCCAAGCAAGTTTATAGAAAACAATCATCTACTTTCATTCAAGGAAGAAAGCTTAAAGATAATTTCCTGATGGTTAATAAAGTTTTGTTCACTAATAGGAAGCACAAGTTACCTTCATTATTGTGCAAGATTGATTTTCAAAAAGCCAATGATCAGGTAACTTGGAAGTGTCTTTTGCATCTCATGGCTTTAACCAATTTTGCCCAGCAGTTCACTTAGGTTATCAATTCCACTAAATTTTCAATCATTCTGAATGGCATGGCTTTTGGATATTTTTGTAGTACAAGGTTGTTTGTATAACATCCCAAATTTTAGGAAGCCTAAAACATTATGAATTTACATAATAAGAGCTCGAGTATATATATATATATATATATATATATATATTAGATTTTCTTAAGAAAGCCCAATAGGGCGGTCCACTTAGTTTGATCTTTTAGGGGATGCTGAAAAGATAGACAATAAAAGATAGACGGTAGAGATGAAAAATAGACGATAGGCGATGAAATTGGGCGATGGAAGTTGGATGATGCAAAATAGGTGATACGGAAGTTAGACAGAGGAAAATAGGAGATGGGCTGTGAATGTTAGACGATGCAAAAGTTAGGTGATGGCCTAAACGAAGCAGAAGTTAGACGATGCACATAAATTAGACTTCGACAATGGATTAGACAATGCAGAAATAAGGCGATGGATTAAATGATGCAAGAGTAAAGCAATGGCTTAGACGATTTTTTAATACGGAAAAAAGCTTATTTTTGGAGAAAAAATGCACATTTATGGCTATTTGAGTAGCGTGTGCATTATTGTTTCCGCGAATTTAGTTTTATCAGACGATTTAGGTTCGGATACGGGACATTCCCCCACCGACCGCAATCCATGTTTATTTACATCGACGTAAAGTCCGAATACCCTTGATTAAATGTCAAAAATACTATTTTCGACCTCTATAATATCCGCAATGATATTGGGGGTTTTATTTAACCGATTTGATCAAAGAGATCATCGATTAGAGATACACATTTGCAAGAGAAAACTAAGCACTTCATTCTTTAGATTTATTTTTACAAAGTACATGAAACCCCGACTATATACTCGGGTCATTTGATTTACTTTTGACCTTTATTCCACCAACAGAACAGACCGTTGAATTTGAGTTTCATAGAGATCAGACCCCTTTTGAGTATATTAATAATTTTTGACCATTCAAGGGTATTCCTGTAATTGTGGACCTTCGGGATATTTTTACAGTTTTGAACACTTGCTAGGTATTTTTGCAGTTTTGGACCCTTCCTATGTATTTCTACAGTTTCTGACCCTTCTAGGGTATTTCTGCAGTTTTTAACCCTTCCGGTGTATTTCTATAATTTTGGACCCTTCCTGGGTATTTCTACAGTTTCTAACCCTTCTAGGATATTTCTACAATCTTAGACCCTTCCTGGGTATTTCTACCATTTTTGACCCTTTAGGGATATTTTTGCAATTTTGGACCCATCCTATTCCTGGGCATTTCTGTAATTTTTGAACCTTCCAGAATATTTCTGCAATTTTTAACCCTTTCATAATATTTCTGCAGTTTTGGACCCTTCTAGGTATTTCTATAATTTTGGACCCTTGCGGGATATTTCTACATTTTCGAACCCTTCTAAGATATTTTTGCAGTTTCGGACCATTCCCGGATATTTTTGCAATTTTGGACCCTTCCTGAGTATTTCTACAGTTTCTGACCCTTCTAGGATATTTATGTAGTTTTTGACCCTTCCGGAGTATTTCTGTAATTTTTGACCATTCTGAGATATTTATGCAATTTATTACCCTTTCGGGATGTTTTTGCAGTTTTGAACCCTTGTGGGATATTTCTAGAGTTTTAGACCCTTTCTGAGTTTATTTGCAATTTTGGACTCTCGTGGCCGTGGGGTTTATTTGCAATTTTCCCTTGAGTAGGGATTTGATTGCAATTTATGGAGAAGTCCAAAGGTATTTGCATAATGTTGGACAAACCAGAGATATTTTATAATATTTGGACTGGACAAAGGTTTTTGTGTAATTTGGGAGTATTTTCATAATTTCTAATTAGTTCAAAAAAATACATACTTCTACTACCCAAAATACATTAAAAATTACACAATATGGCCCCTAGAAGCATAATTGCAAGACTCTGGATATTCATAAGTCATACCTTTGAGTGGGCCTTTACGAACACACACAAGCCAAGCGTGCCCCCAAGTGTCTCCTCTATTCTCCTTCTCTCTCTCCCTAAACCATACAGGGTCAATTGGCCCTTTTAAATGGGCAAATGACCCCGGGTTGAATTTTTTTCCGCCCTTCTAGGGCTTAATCGGGGTCATTTGACCGAGGTGAGGACTGACCAACCCAGGTCACGCGATCGGAGTAGGCCCCCCCATTTCTGGGCGGTGGGGCCCGTAAGTGGTCGAGCGACCCCGGCCAAGGTCCTCCGGGGTCAAATGACCCTAGGCAGGCATGTCTGAGGTCAAATGACCCCAGTGGGGACCCACTCGACCCCGGGCAGACCTTTTGACCCCAGTGGGCCTGACCGGGGTGAAACAACCCCCCCTGCAAGGTCCTTTTTCACCCTGGGCAGACCTTGGGTTTTTCCTCCTTTTTGTGTTTGTTTCCCGATGGAGAATTCAACATGGGGGCAGGTGAAACATGCCTTATGCTCACCATGGCGAAAGTACATGACCGAAACCCCCGAGGGGGGGCTTAGAGGGGGTAACCAGACCTCCTTTGGTTCTTTTGAAGGTAGGAATTGCCTGCCTGCAATTCGCCCACCCCGGATGAGTTGCCTCGGTGTTCACTTGCGTGCAATTCGAATGAGTTGCCTCGATGTTCGCATGCATGCAATTCGCCCACCCTCGATGAGTTGCCTCGGTGTTCACCCCAAACTGGATAAAGCGGTGCTGATTGGGTGCTCGCTTCATCTCGACTTCCGACTTGGGAGGCGAAGGGTCCGATCACCTCCCTGAAAGCCCCCTCGGTGGGTTCTAGTCACCTTTCTCTGCAGTGGTGAGCCTAAGTGATGCTTCACCCACCCCCATGTTGTGGGTAAACACCTTCCTTGGGCCCTCCTTAGACCCCGGTTAACCTGGAAAACTTGCCCTGGTTAACACCTTCATCGGGCCCTCCTCTTGACCCCAATTAAGGTAACAAACTTGAGGAGAGGAGGAGGAGGTTGGCCCCGGGTAATTTTCTTTTTAGGTGAAAAAAAATTACCTCCAACAAATGTCCCCCACAGGGTGTCTATCGAAGTTGAAGACGACGACGGACACCCCATGTCATTTTACAACTTTCTTCGCTCCCCTAAGTCTTAATGACAAGACAAGGGAATTTTTGCTGAGTTTTGCCCCCGAGTCTTGATGACACGGTGGTTTCTTCTTTACCGATGATTTTCGGTTCAGTAGAGGCGATTAGTTCACCGCTATTACTGGGGAAGAAGGCCCTGGACGGGTAGTAACTTGTACAGGCTGAGTCTTCAGCTGCCTAACAAGGTGTGAGAATTGCCATCTCATAACATTTTTGTTGTCAATTTCGCTTGGAAGATTTGATCGTTCTTATATGTTGAACATACATTCTCCACAGGTTCAACAGATGAGACTTTCCCCGAGTTATCAGATCAAGTGTATGCTTCGAAAGAGCTTTACACTTACCAAGCCTCAGAGTTGAGTGGCTTAACGTCCCACGGACGTGGCCCTTTGTGGAATCTGAGACAACTGCCATGTTCATTATCAGCTTGAAGACTCTACTTGACCAAGAGCCTCTTTCTTCCAGTGGGGCTATGCAGGGTGGCCTTCTAAAGCACAGCTTAAAAAGGGTGGACCCAGGAGGCGTTGAAATATGCACTTGACGTACATTTCTTTCACTTGGATGTATCCATCCCAAGAGCTTGTCTCAGGCTCCTGACATGAGTTGATGAATGAGGCAAAGTTCACTACCTTCATTGAATTTTTTGAGCACTTGTGTCGGTGGAACGAACAAGATTTGAGATTTGGAGTTTAAGGTCGGCTGACTTTCGTAGTTCGGAAAGTCAAATATTTGGAGTATGGAGGTTAGGATTGGCCGACCAGGATGGTTTGTAGCTGAATTTTTTGAATTTGTGGGGTTTGGCAGACCTGGATGATTTATAGCCAAAGATTTTGAATCTGTGATGGCTGACCGTTGTGATTTGATAGCCAAGGGTTCGGCCAAACTTTGTGGTTTGAAGGCTAAAAGTTTGAAATTTAAGTTGGCTAACTTTGTGGTTGGGAGCCAAGAATTTGGAATTGGTTTTGCAGTGATTGGCCTTCGTAGCCAAGGCTTTTTAGGGGTTTAGGAATTTTGGGTTTAGGGTTTTGTAAGTTTGAGTGATGTATTTGCCACGGTGGGACAAATGACATATCCGCAAGGATTAGATAGTCAAGATTGACTGACTCTCATGATTTGGGAGTCAAGCATGGGGATTTGAGCTAGTTGACCTTTGTGGTTTGTAACCAGAGACTTTTAGAATTTGAATTTGGCTTTTCGCTGACCTTTGTGTTTATAGCCAAAGAGTTTTGGCATTTAGATTTGAATTTTTGGCTGACCTTTGTGGTTTAATAGTCGAGAATTTGGGATTGGCAGACCTTTGTGATTTGTAGCCGATAATTTGGGTTGGCTGACCTTTGTGGTTTGTAGCCGAGAATTTTTTGGGTCGGCTAACCTTTGTGGTTTGTAGCAGAGAATTTGGGTTGGCTAACGTCTGTGGTTTGTAGTAAAAAAATTTAGAACTTGTGTTGGCTGACCTTGATGTTTTGTTAGCCAAGTGTTTGAATTTAGATTGACCGACCTTTTGTGATTTGTGACCAAAGATTTGAAGTTTGAATTAACCGACCTTTGTGATTTATAGTCAATGTTTGAATTGAAATTGGTCGACCTTTGCGGCTTGTGACCAGAGGTTTGAATTTGGATTGACCGACCTTTGTGGTGTATGGTCAAGGAATGAATTTGAGTTGACCTGCCTTTATAGTTTGTGGTCAAGAAATTGAATTTGAGTTGACCTACCTTTGTGATTTGTGGTCAAAATTTTGAATTTGAGTTGACCTATCTTTATGGTTTATAGTCAAGATTTGAATTTGAATTTGAGTTGACCAACCTTTGTAATTTATAGTCCAGATTTGAATTTGAATTTGGGTTAACCGACCTTTGTGGTTTATGGTCATGATTTGAATTTGAATTTGGGTTGACCGACCTTTGTGGTTAATGTTGGAATTTGAATTTGAGGTGGCCTTTTGAATTGACCAAGGATGGCAGTGTCGGTTTCGGACTCGGTTTCGGCCGGGTCCGAAACCGATACGACTCGGTATCGGTTTCGGTTTCGGTTTCGGCCGAAACCGGATGAAACCAGTTAAAAAATTTAAAAAAGTAATAATCCTGACCAGTTTCGGACCGAAACTGACCAGTTTCGTCCGAAACTATTTAAATAATATTTTTTAAATTGTTTCGGACCTGCTACAGTGTTTTGGTCCGGTTTCGGATCGGTACCGGCCGAAACCGATACGTTTCGAATTGACAACCCCAAAAGAGCATATAAGTCAAAACCAAAAGTTGAAACACGAGTAGGGTTGACAGTCCAAAATCTCCTATAAGCTAACACTATAAATGGAATTGATAGTCCAAAAAGGGCATGTAAGTCAAAACTAAAAAATGAAACACAAGTAAGGTTGACAGTCCAAAAAGGACATGTAAGTCAACACTATGAGTAGAATTGCATAGACTTGACAGTTCAAAAAGGACATGTAAGCCAAAACCAGAAGTCAAAAAACAAGTAGGGTTGATAGTCTAAAAAAGACATGTAAGTTAACACTACAAGGGAAATTTGGTAGAATTGATAGCCCAAAAAGAACGTGTAAGTCAACACTACAAGTGGAATTTGATAGATAGACATTTTAAAAAGGACATATAAGTCAAAACAAGAAGTTGAAACACAAGTAGAGTTATCAATCTAAAAAGACATGTAAGTCAACACTACAAGGGGAATTGACTGGAATTGATAGCCCAAAAAGACAGATAAGTCAAAACCAAAAGTTGAGACACGAGTAGAGTTGACAACTTTTGCGACATATAAGTCAACACTACAAGTGAACATCAGTATAATTGAGAGCCTTTGTGACATGCACCACAATACTACGAGTAGAAATAACTGGAACTGGGTTTGATAGCCTTTGTAGCATATAAGTCAACACCAAAAATCAACACGAGTAGAGATGACAGCCTTTGCAGCATATAAGTCAACACTACAAGTGAACATCAATAGAATTGAGAGCCCTTGTGGCATGCACCCCAATACTACGAGTGGAAATAATTGTGGTTGACAGCCTTTGTGGCATCTAAGTCAACCCTAGAAATCGACACGAGTAGAGTTGACATGCTTGGCAACATATAAGTCAACATTACAAGTGAACATCAGTAGAATTTAGAGCCTTGTGGCATGGACCCTAATACTACTACGAGTGGAAATAACCGGGGCTGACAACCTTTGTGGCATGTAAATCAACACGAGTAGAGTTGACATCTTTTGCAACATATAAGTCAACACTAAAAGTGAACATCAATAGAATTAAGAGCCTTTATGGCATGCACCCCAATACTACAAGTGGAAATAACTTGATTTGACAGTCTTTATGGCATATAAGTCAACACCAGAAATTAACACGAGTAGAGTTGACAATCTTTACAGCATATAAGTCAACACCACAAGTGAACATCAGTAAAATTGGGAGCCTTTGTGGCATGCATCCGAATACTACGAGTGGAAATAACGGGGATTGACAGCCTTTGTGGCATGTAAGTCGACACCAGAAATCAACACGAGTAAAGTTAACAGCCTTTGCGGCATATAAGTCAACACCACAAGTGAACACCAATAACATTGGGAGCCTTTGTGGCATGCACCCCAATACCACGAGTAGATATAACTAGGGTTGACAGCCTTTATGGCATGTAAGTCAACACCAGAAATCAACACAAGTAGAGTTGACAGCCTTTGCAGCATATAAGTCAACACTACAAGTGAACATCAGTAAAATTGGGAGCCTTTGTAGCATGCACCCCAATGCTACGAGTGGAAATAACTAGTGTTGATAGCCTTTATGGCATGTAAGTCAACACCATAAATCAACACGAGTAGAGTTGATTGCTGTTGTACCTGCTTATTTTATCGAACTAATCAGGATTTAAGCAAAGTGAATTACTCCCTAAACAGAGCAAGATGCCATAACACCAAAGGCGCTCTGTCGGCCGGGTTGATCCCAGAAACCGAGACATTTCGCCGCATGACAAACGGGGATCACCCTCGAGTGAATGGCACCATGGCAACAAGTTTCCCGACGACCGGATCGAACACAAAGTTCAGGACAACCTGTCGTACCAAATGGCACTCTACAAGGATTCAGGGACCACTCCCAGATACCCTACAGGCGGCATCACACTACCAACACCTCAACAACCGAGCCAACTTGAGACTCAGAACAACTTGTCGTGTCCCACAACACCCTACGGAGAAGCCGGAATCACTCCCAAACACCTCACCAATGGCATAACGCCAACGGCTCCAACCACCGAGTCCAACTCAGATTTCGGAGCCCTTCGCCGTATCACACGGCTCTTCACCAAGAAGCGGAGATCATCCTCGACTACCGTGCAAGCAACATCCCCTTGCCGACATCTCAGTTTTCGAGCCAACTCGGGACTCCCTGCCACTCGCCATGTCGCACGGCGCATGACAAAAAAAGGCAGGGAACGACTCCCAACATGCCCTCTACAAGCGGCTTGACACCGGAGGCTCCAACAACCAAGTCATATTTGGGGCCTCGGAGCCATTAACAGGTGTCAACCAGATCACAGTCGCCCTACTGGGCGCGATCATCCCAGAATGCGGCCACTCTGGCTGCCACGTTCAGAACGCGGCACCTGGGAGGGCGCGTTCAAGACGGAGCCCTGACAGACAGTAAGCTTCATCTGCCTAGCTGTTCTAGTTCCAGATTTAGGGGGGTCCCCTCCTTCCCATTTCGCGGCAGAGCCACGCCCGAGGCATCGCAAACGGCACGACGCCACCAATCCCACGACGAGGGGGCCGAACCCGGGACTTAAGGCCTCTTGCCACACCATACGGCATCACATAAGGATCAGGAGCTAATCCCGAGCGCCCTCTACAAGGAGCCCATGCGCGAAGTGGGAGCGTGCCGGTCAAAGTAGCTTCCGAAGCTCAGAGCGTCGTATCCTTCTGTTGAACCCCAAAAAGTTCATAATTTCTGGTAATTATAAAAAATTAGAAATTAAAATGTCTTAGACTATGACATGAAGCGATGCCTGGCCGTCGTCGTCATACGGATGCTCATCGGAGTTTCATCGAACATCTTGTGAGCGGCACAAAGTCATGCACACCCGCTCTACAACATCAAGCGTTCAACTTCTGAAGTTCATTAAGACATTTTGCCAAGCAAATGGCAGGCGACATAAGGTCACCAAGTACCCAACAAAGGCCCACGCCAAGTCGAGCTTTTAGCTCTTTATGACAAGTGGGCATTCTGCCGAGCACCTCGTGAGTAGCATGAAATTATACGCTCACGGAATAAAGTCCATACGAAATTAAGTTTTTTTAGTGCCATGAGGTATCCCGGTGGCATTGGAATATAATTCCCGTTACTCTAGCAAGACGCCGTCTGGAGGCAGGCAACAAACAAGAATAGACGCTTCTTTTAGTCTTGAGAGGACCGCCCTCCCCCCTCTTCTTGTCTTGCTTGTTATCATAAATAGAAGAAGGGTGAGCACTTGCTTAGACTCACCATTGGCTTGGAAGGTGACCAGAACTCCCCGTGTGCACTAGAAGGTGGTGACCACACCCCCTCTTTTATTTTGACAAGTGCATTTCCCCGGGGGAGCCCCCCCCCCCCCCCCCACCACCACACACACACACAAAAACCTGCACCCAACGGGGGAGGTCCCCCTGTTGCTGTCGGAGGGAGGTCTCCCACCCCCCTATTGCTCCCACCGAGGGGGAGGTCCCCCCGAACCTGCTGCTCCCACCGAGGGGGGGGGGGAGGCCCCCCCACGACCTGCTGCTCCCACCGGGGGGCCTCCCCCCACCCGCCTGCTGCTGCCACCGGGGGGGAGACCCCCCCGGTCTGCTCCCACCCGGGGGAGGGGGAGGGCCCCCCACCTCCTGCGCACCGGGCGGACCTCCCCCGGGCCCTCTCTGTTGAGTTATGGTTTTGATGATTGTTGTAATTGTTAAGTTATGGTTTTGATGATAAACTAAACTTAATGTGTGCTTTAATGATGATAACTAAACCTGTGATGATTACACATGTTCTTGATGATTGTGCTCATTCATCTTATTGTTTATGTTGGGTTTGCAAGAGGCAAGAGGTTTCATAATCTCTTTAATTTGAACAAGCATGGTATTAACCATGACTATTTTGCTTGCAGGATCAACTCATGACAGCCACCTGGTAAACCAAACGTGTGGATAAGCACCATGCTCCTCTGCAATCCAAAACAGGTGGTATATGTCATTTACTGTCAAGAACCATTGGTAAGACTCCTACATTGTATTAAAACGAAGCTTCATGCTATAAACCATCAAGATTCACTTCTTTTCAAACTTGTGTTCATGAATCGTTCCATGTGTTAAATCGAGTCTAAACAAACTTGTAATCAACTATAACACAAGCCCTTTTCAAGTATCGAACCAATGGATAGTTTCAAGTGAACTAACACTTGACTTTTGCAGGTTTGGAGACTGGCGGTCGACCTGAAATCACAGAACTGAAAAATTGGCACCTGTGAACTTGGCAGTCGACCGCCAGGAGCTAACGGTCGACCTATTTTCCCAGCAGCCACAAAGCTACAGAATGGCCCCTAGCGGTCGACCGCCAGCCCTCCACCGGTCGACCGCCAGCCCCGAGGCCCTCCTTTGTTGACTTTTGTGTCAAGTTCGAAAAGAGGTCCTTCACCCCATTTCTTTAATCCCAATGCTCCCAATCACCCTAGATTTTGTGGATCTAGGTCTGGGACTTGTCTCCTAACCTTCCAAGGGTTATAAAACCTCTCTTTGAGGTCATAAACCCTAAGAGGCTCCAAGAGAACAAGAGAGATCAAGTTGGCTCAAGGAAGAGGAGGAATATCACTGTAGCCGTGAACAGTGATTCGAAGATCAAAGCCTCATCATAGTTGAAGATCCAAGATCTATTTTGAAGCCTTCATCTTCCCATGAATTGAAGCAACACCAAATCAACCTAGAGAGATCAAGATAGTAGCTATCAAAGGAAGGTTGCTGCAACGATCGTGAACAACATTCCTTCCACCAAGTTCTTCATCCGATCGAAGCCATTCAAGCATCAACTGAAGCCATTCAGTCATCTTCTAAAGCCAGGGAGTTCCAATCAAGCAAGGATCTCAAGAATAGCTTAAGGGAAGGCTGTCCAAGTGAAGAGAAGAAGAAGTACTGTAGCAGTGAACAGTACTCCGTGCAAGGAAACCTACATCCAATACAAGGCCATTCAAGCTGAGTCTCAAGCCATTCAGGTGAAGAAGGAATTAACGCGAACATCTGGAGCATACACTCAGGGGGAGCCTAAATCAGGAGCATTCTAAACTGTGGTCTATTTACTTTGGTGTCTTGTGCTTTAAGTCTCATATTTGTGTTTCATCATAAACCGCAATAACTTGTATGCGTGTGGATCGTGTTGGATCCGTGGTTGTTTGTGTGTGTGTTGTAATTGATTCGTGTGTGTACGTGGATCTTCCTAGATCTGCGTTTGTGTGTGAGGGTCTTTTTAGATCCGTTCGATCTTGTGTATGTGGTTGTGATCCGGTTGTCGGATCGTGTTGGAGTTCATCTCCGTGTGTGTGTGTGTGTTGGAGCTTGTCTCCGTGTGTGGGTTGGGGCGCGTCCCCGTGTGTGTGTGCAGGCGTCGTCCTGCATGTGTGGTCGGAGCGCTGTCTCCGTTTGGGGATTTATCCCCGAGTGAAGCCTCACCGGGTTTGGTGAGGGGTGGACGTAGGATTGCCGTCGTTGCATCCGAAACCGTTGTGCATTGTGTGTTATTTGTGTGGTTTGTTTATTTTCGTTGTATGGTCGTGTGGGAACGGTGAGTTTGAGAAAATTGGTTAATTAGTTTTCAATTGCTAATTATTGTTTACCACATATTTTGTAAAAAGCCAAAAATTTTCTTAAAATTGGTAAACACCCAATTCACCCCCCTCTTGGGTGTTATTGATCGCGGGACTTCAATTGGTATCAGAGCCAAGGCTCTAATTTCATAGATCTAACGATCTAGAGTGATCCAGATCAATGACTACCATTATGTACACCTTGAATTCTCCACCGGTGTTTGATGGTTGCAATTTTGATTTATGGTTAGGAAGGATGTGCAGTCTAGTCAACTCATATGATCCTAAGTTATGGAAGCTTATCTCACATGGTCCTTATGAGTTGCCTAAAGACAAATCTGTCTGGACCGCAGATTCCAAGCTCAAACATGATCAAAATTGTTTGGTTCTAAAATTGCTTATTGCTGCAGTTGATTCTAATCATTTCCCTTTTGTCTCCCATTGCAGATCCGCGAAGGATATCTTGGTCGGCTTAACCAAAGTCCGGGAAGAGCATGAAGATCAATGTCTTGTGGCAGGCACGAGTGATCAAGGGAGTGATCAGCAAGTTGAATCAAGCTCAAAGGTAAATTCTGATTCTGATAATGAAGATGAATTCAGCTATGAGGAGTTATTGATTGCATATGATGAGCTTGCTGATAAATACGAGAAGGTTAAGTCTGAAAACAAAAAATTGAAAAAGAATGTTGGACAAAATAAATGTGATTCTCCATGTAAAGAATGCTCACACTTGAAGGAATTGATTGATGGTCATGTGTTCGATATTGAAATTCATAAAGATCAAATATCTTCTTTGAGAAATGAAAACAAAGAGCTGAGAGAGAGAGTAAGTCTTATGAACAATGGTCAAAATGAGTTTGCTCATGATAAAAATCTTGAAATGGAAAATGAGAAACCGAAGGAATTGAACAATACCATTTCTGAAAGATTGCTCATTTTTGAAAAAGGAAAAAGTTTGCTTGTTGATCAATGTGAAGAAATGCATGTGATGAAACAAGAAATGAAAACCTACAAAATCATCAACACCAAATTACATGAACAAGTCAAGACTTGTGAAAATAAGATGTTTTCCTATGAATTGCACATTTCATCACTTGAAAAAGAAATTTCTGATTTGAATGCTTCTTTATCTAGATTTGTCAATGGTCAAGAAAATTTGGATAAACTGTTGGGAATGAAAGTAAACTTTCAAAGAGAAGGGCTGGGGTTCAATCCTGTGAACAAAAAGAAAATTGAAAGTAAAATATATACTTCATTTGTTCATGACAATTGTGCACCTACCACCTCTACATCTTACTCCCAGCAACCCACTGTATCAAGAACCCAATCAAATCAGAAAAACAATGTCAATGTCCAAAAGCTTCAAAAAGAAAAAAAAATCAGAAAATCAACATGCATCAAAAATCTAACAATGCTGCTAGCATCTCCATGCATGTTGAACATACTTCTTTCACACACACACAACCACCTAGAAAGAAATTCTCATGTTTTTATTGTGAAAAACATGGACATGCCATGCATGATTATTTTATGAGAAAGAATGATGATTTAGAAGCATGTAGGAAAAGAATGAAACCTTTTGCAAATGGGAAACAAGAGTGGAACAAAAAATCACATGCTCTAAAGAATCCTCGTGCTTTTAAAAACTCAAAGTCATGTTGCAACTACTGTGGTAAATTTGGACATATGGTGCATGATTGTTTTCTGAAGAAAATTGATGATTTGAATGTTGTTATGAAGTGGAAGCAACGTGCCAAAGATGCTACTAACCCACAATGACCCAAGATGGTTTGGGTACCTAAGAATGCCAAATGAGAAATTTGTTTTGCAGGTGTGCCTTGGGAATGTAAAGCATGAATTCTGTTTTTATCACGAAGGTAAGACACACAAGTGGGATCAATCAGGTTAAAAGAAAAAGCAAAACTGAAATTTAGAAATTCAGGTGATATCCCTCTCATTCTCTTCAGTAATTATGTCATTGTTTGATTCATATTGTGCTGAATTGTCTTGTGTTGATGCACATGTTTGTTCATGCATTCCATCCATAGATAGTTGCATACACTTGTGCATATCATCCTCATATAGCATCTTGTTGAAGTGGTGCCTTGAAGCCATCAATAAAATTCACTACGTTTGTTGAGCTTGCATACACCCTCATGTTTGCATACACTCTTTCACACTCTGTCATGCTATAGTTGAACATTGTGAATTCATGTCATAATGCACAGCAATCCTCCTACCTTCATCATCCATGGGTACATAGTATATCAAATGGTGACATGTGGAAGGGCAGGATAAGCCTGTCTGAAAACTATCACTACGCGTGAGGTGATCTTTGGATCTAAGTTCTCCGCCTAGTACTATGAGTCATTTACTTAAAAGGCTGCATATGGCATTGGATCTTTATTGAGCATACCACATTCATGCACACACTAAGGGGGAGCAATCACATTCATCATATAGGCTTAATGTTTAGGTTCACACATGAATCATGCATTGCATCTAGATTTGTCTAGGGGATGCTGGTTGTTAAATTATTTTGGCATGTCACTGTCAATAAACTTAAATCGAAATTGACAACTTAAGTCCTCTTGCCATTGGATGCAGATTACACTCCCCAAGTCCAAATGATGCTGGTCATCCATTGTCAGGCTTGAATCAACTAAACATATACCATTGCAAGGATGAAAAATGATGAAAACCTTATCAATTGCCACAAGGAGATGAGATACCAGAACTTGAACAACCTCAATGATCGACTTGAGCATAAGCTGGTGGAAGTCCTAGTACGTGCTAAAGCAAGTGCCTAAGGCATGGTATGAAAGGTGGAAAACTTGAAAATGATGAATGCTCAAGGCACAAGTATTGAAAATAAATTTCTGATCTCTATTTTGGAAAACAAAAAAATTGTTGTTAGAATGCATTACATATTTTTTAATCACCATTGCGTCAATGCACTTCATGATTCTAAAAATTCATATGCTTGTTTATCATTGCATGACTACGTGGTATATCAAATGGTGATTTGATGAAGGGCAAGTCATTCTTGTCTGAAGACTATCACCATGCGTGAGAATGTATCTCCGCCTTGTACCACGAGTCACTTGTCCATTTAGGTCATAGGTTGCATATATTTCAAAAATAAAAATGTCATTGTGTATTTTGTGCACATGAAAAGGGGGGGCTTGTCTTTAAATGAATGTGTTCGAATTGTGAGTCTAACTCATCCTTGTGGACATGCATCTCATACTCATTGCCATATCTGAATTGATCATGACATTGCTGTGTGAGTTTCGGGAATTCTATGGCTGCATGAATGTTCAGATAATGTCGAACATGAAATATTCCTCACATATATTGCTTCATCTGAACTACTCAACAATAAATGGCTAGCCTCGCTTTAGGCTACTGTCAAGCTTGCTTCCTTTTAAAGGCATGTTGTGATGCTCATTGAACTCAGGTATGCATTCAGAAAACTTGACACTTTGTTACTCTGGTTTGATAAGTGAAAATCTTGAAAAATGTGTGTGAAATGATTGGTCATTGAATACCTCTCAAACTTGAACTGCATGATTACATCTGAATTGAACTGCCCTTCTAGTATATCAAATGGCGTTTGTGGAATAGTGGATTATGTCCACTTGGAAGCATTCCCTATGCGTGAGCTGGGTCTTCGGACTAAAATCTCTACCTTGTACCAGATCTTGACAATTGTAACTGGCTTATGAAAGGTTGATCTGTGAATGGATCCTTGACTTGAGCTAATTATATTCAAGATATGTTTTGATCAAATGATCTAAACATTTGGCTTGTGGATGATTTCTGATTTGAAAATTGTGAAATGCTATTGAAAATCTGATTTTGAACAATTCTGAAAATTGGGTTGCATTGCTTAATTTTTGATCATGTATGCACCCTTATTCATAAAGGTCATGTCATGAAAGTTGATTGTTTGATTCAAGAATAAAATGTGATTGTCATTCATCTCACCAGTTTGAAAAATAAGCACTTGCATCTCATTTTTGCATTGCATTCTTATATCCTCATAGACTGCATTGCATTAGAACTCATGACATTGCATATCATTAGTCGCACTTGGTTCATTTAGTTGGCATCCATTCCATTGGTATCAAATTGACATCACATTGCTCGCATGCATGTCATAGTGCATTTACATAAACTCCCAATGTGTGCATGTGTGCTATTATATGCTATTAAACTCCATCCTTTGGCACTTCTATGACCTTATGTCCTCTTGATAAATAATGCTGCATTTGAGTCATTATTGGAGTGTTTCTTGCTGTACACTATGGGGGAGTTCTTATTTCATAAGTGCATCTGTTTAGGGGGAGCTGTCTTGTTATGTGTTCATGATGTTTTCAGTATAGATGCTGAATCAAATTCGCACACTTCTTGCACAAAATGTGAAAATGAGTGTTAAAGATAAGGATATATGAATTTCTTTTCAACACTCTTGAGATATTAAACTTGCTGCATGTATAATGAAGAGACAGTTGAGGAAAAAGTTGCCTACCCATCCTTGTTGAAAAATCTGAAATGAAAATGAAAGATAGAGCAATGCTCGGTCTCACTGAGTAAACTGGGCACATGTCACCTAAGACGTGATGTGGTTCATATCTGAAAAGTGTTGACTAGTACCTCTGATCAAAATGAGGTGAAATTGTTCAGTATTCTGAGTAACCGGGGATTCTGGCATGAGCTCCATGCGTCTACTCGCGTAAAAAGGAATCATCTTGAACCTGATCACTCTTAAAAAATTCGGTCAATCTTGAGTTGAAAAATGATGCTGAAAACTCATTGTGGTAGAGCGTAGCCTCCAATACGCTGTTCTCAAAATTGAAGTGCAGTTTGTAAAATGTCTCCATGTGTTAATCTGAAAATCTGAATATCCATATTGTAACTATCATTTTTCATGTTTCTCACTTACACATCTGGAAATTTGATTTAATATGTATTCAGAAAGTTGATTGACTACATTAGCAATTGCATGATTCTCCTATATGATTGCACAACCTCCCATGTGCTACACATGTGCATTCCGATTATCATGATTCTCTTGCATCCTTCTTATACCCACTCCCTTCTTCAATTAGTAAGGGAGAGATATACTTGCATGTCTATATATACGTATCTGCCTGACTGCATTGTGTGCTTATCATGTCTCATCAGTTGTTTGTATATAGCCTCATGCACTTCATAAGAAAATTAAAAATTTGCAAATCACTGAAAATCCCACAAATTTGGACTTCAACTTGTTTACACTTGCCCTATGGGGTCTTTGCTTTCCATTGGTATCATGTGATTTGTTCGTCCATGATTTGCCCTTGCAGCTTGTTCTGATTTGATAAGATGGGCTCTTGTTGCCTCAAAGGAAGATAAGCTTGTTCGTCCTCTTTTGGATTCTTTCAGCTTGATGATATTGTTGATCATGTCCCAGGGCGAGAAAGTGTTGCATTATCCCACTTTTTGATTATGTCAAAGGGAGAGAAAATTGATGTTTGTGTGTGACAAGGGGAGAAGACCACTGTTATATCATCATAAGTTTATCATTAAGTTTGTCATCATCAATAAGTTTGTCATCATCAAAAAGGGGGAGATTGTTGAGTTATGGTTTTGATGATTGTTGTAATTGTTAAGTTATGGTTTTGATGATAACTAAACTTAATGTGTGCTTTAATGATGATAACTAAACCTGTGATGATTACACATGTTCTTGATGATTGTGCTCATTCATCTTATTGTTTATGTTGAGTTTGCAAGAGGCAAGAGGTTTCATAATCTCTTTAATGTGAACAAGCATGGTATTAACCATGACTATTTTGCTTGCAGGATCAACTCATGGCAGCCACCTGGTAAACCAAACGTGTGGATAAGCACCATGCTCCTCTGCAATCCAAAACAGGTGGTATATGTCATTTACTGTCAAGAACCATTGGTAAGACTCCTACCTTGTATTAAAACGAAGCTTCATGCTTTAAACCATCAAGATTCACTTCTTTTCAAACTTGTGTTCATGAATCATTCCATGTGTTAAATCGAGTCTAAACAAACTTGTAATCAACTATAACACAAGCCCTTTTCAAGTATCGAACCAATGGATAGTTTCAAGTGAACTAACACTTGACTTTTGCAGGTTTGGAGACTGGCGGTCGACCTGTGGACCCTTGGCGGTCGACCTGAAATCACAGAACTGAAAAATTGGCACCTGTGAACCTGGCGGTCGACCGCCAGGAGCTAGCGGTCGACCTATTTTCCCAGCAGCCACAAAGCTACAGAATGGCCCCTAGCGGTCGACCGCCAGCCCTCCACCGGTCGACCGCCAGCCCCGAGGCCCTCTTTGTTGACTTTTGTGTCAAGTTCGAAAAGAGGTCCTTCACCCCATTTCTTTAATCCCAATGCTCCCAATCACCCCAGATTTTGTGGATCTAGGTCTGGGACTTGTCTCCTAACCTTCCAAGGGTTATAAAACCTCTCTTTGAGGTCATAAACCCTAAGAGGCTCCAAGAGAACAAGAGAGATCAAGTTGGCTCAAGGAAGAGGAGGAATATCACTGTAGCCGTGAACAGTGATTCGAAGATCAAAGCCTCATCATAGTTGAAGATCCAAGATCTATTTTGAAGCCTTCATCTTCCCATGAATTGAAGCAACACCAAATCAACCTAGAGAGATCAAGATAGTAGCTATCAAAGGAAGGTTGCTGCAACGATCGTGAACAACATTCCTTCCACCAAGTTCTTCATCCGATCGAAACCATTCAAGCATCAACTGAAGCCATTCAGTCATCTTCTAAAGCCAGGGAGTTCCAATCAAGCAAGGATCTCAAGAAGAGCTTAAGGGAAGGCTGTCCAAGTGAAGAGAAGAAGAAGTACTGTAGCAGTGAACAATACTCCGTGCAAGGAAACCTACATCCAATACAAGGCCATTCAAGCTGAGTCTCAAGCCATTCAGGTGAAGAAGGAATCAACGCGAACATCCGGAGCATTCACTCAGGGGGAGCCTAAATCAGGAGCATTCTAAACTGTGGTCTATTTACTTTGGTGTCTTGTGCTTTAAGTCTCATATTTGTGTTTCATCATAAACCGCAATAACTTGTATGTGTGTGGATCGTGTTGGATCCGTGGTTGTTTGTGTGTGTGTTGTAATTGATTCGTGTGTGTACGTGGATCTTCCTAGATCTGCGTTTGTGTGTGTGAGGGTCTTTTTAGATCCGTTCGATCTTGTGTGTGTGGTTGTGATCCGATTGTCGGATCGTGTTGGAGTTCATCTCCGTGTGTGTGTGTGTGTTGGAGCTTGTCTCCGTGTGTGGGTTGGGGCGCGTCCCCGTGTGTGTGTGCAGGCGTCGTCCTGCATGTGTGGTTGGAGCGTTGTCTCCGTTTGGGGATTTATCCCCGAGTGAAGCCTCACCGGGTTTGGTGAGAGGTGGACGTAGGATTGCCGTCGTTGCATCCGAACCACCTTAAAAACCGCTGTGCATTGTGTGTTATTTGTGTGGTTTGTTTGTTTTCGTTGTATGGTCGTGTGGGAACGGTGAGTTTGAGAAAATTGGTTAATTAGTTTTCAATTGCTAATTATTGTTTACCACATATTTTGTAAAAAGTCAAAAGTTTTCTTAAAATTGGTAAACACCCAATTCACCCCCCTCTTGGGTGTCATTGATCGCGGGACTTCACTCTCCACCTGTGCGCCTCCAAGAGAAGTTCCCCCTCGTCTTCCTCTTTGCTGCTGCACCATCAGGGGAGGAAGAATCAGAAGAGGAAGAGGCGGGGGAGAGGAAAAGACAGGGGGTTACCTCCTCCAAACTCCGAGGGATCTCCCCCTTGGCCTCCTCCACCTCCTATAAAACCCAAGCCCTCTCCTTTGCTGAGGGGAGGGCTGGAGAAAAAAGAGAAGAACTCCGAGAGAAGAGAAAAAGAAGAGAAGATGGCGGCAGAGCTTAGAGGAACCGCGCAGGAACACTTGGAGGATTTCAGCTCCAACATGTTTTGTTATCTCCTAAAGCTCTTAGTGGCTTGAAGATTTCAAGATATTTGGTTTGGTTACTTGAGATACGATCTTTTGATCATCAAAGTTGCTGAAATGAAGATGGCACCATACAAATTTTATAAATAGCCAAAGTCCATGAAGAACCTTGGGAAATTATGAGAAATACCTTCTGCTGTTCAGAAAATTGCGGAAATACCCCCGGTGGTCAGAAAATTACAGAAATACCCCCGGTGGACAGAAAATTACATAAATACCCCTGGTGGTCAGAAAATTGTGGAAATACCCCCGGTGGTCAGAAAATTACGAAAATACTCCCAATGGTCAGAAAATTGCAGAAATACCCCTGATTTTGGGAAAATTGCATAAATGCCCCCGATGACGAGAAAATGACTGAAATACCCCCCGATAGTTGGAAAATTGCAGAAATCTCCCTGATGAAGAAAAACTTATAGAAGCCCCCCCTGATTGTGGGAAAATTGCAGAAATACCCCCATTTGTGGGGTCTCAAAATTACCAAAGTACCCTTATTCTGGTTTATGCCGTTTGCACGACTCGGTGGAGCGGGACAACGCCCCTTCCTTGAAGTGGTATGCGCACTCTTGAGTTCGGCTTATGGCTAACCATCCAAATCCATATATCTTTTCATGGAACCCTGAGAAGTTCAGAAATTAAGACAAGGAATACTCAAGAAGTCGAATGACGGGGCTATTTCCGAGAAGTCAAGAAATTAAGAGACGGAATACCCAGGAAGGAAGTCAAATGACAGGGCTATTTCCGAGAAGTCAAGAAATTAAGACACGGAATATCTAGGAAGTCGAATGACGAGGCTATTTTCGAGAAGTCAAAAAAATGAAGACGAGGAATACCCAAAAAATCGAATGACGGGGCTATTTCCGAGAAGTCAAGAAATTAAGACAAGAAATACCCAGGAAGTCGAATGACGGGACGATTTTCGAGAAGTCAAGAAATGAAGTCAAGAACGCCCAAGAAGTCAAACGACGGGGCGATCTCCAAGAAATCAAGAAATGTCAAATATGTTCCGAAAAGTCAAAAGTAATGGGAATGCCCAAGAAGTCAGGAAGTGATAGGGCTATTTCCGAAAAATGGTGGAAATACCCAGAAAGAGTTACAAATTCCAATAACATCCCAATGTTTGAGAAAACTACAGAAATACCCTGATGGAGGAGAATTACAAATATAACCCGCCTCAAGCAGAAATGTTCTTTATGGACACCGAGCAGACTTAAGGGTCCGATCACAATCAAAAGAGTGATCATGACCCTGAAGTAACTCTGATGGGCCAACGGTGATCATCCTGGCGAACCAACCGTTCTTGTGGTGGAATTCAAATTCAACCGTCCGATCAGGGGACAAAAGTAAAATCAATTGCCCGATCAGGACGAAAGTAAATTCAAATGTCCAAATGCAGACGAAAGCAAATGCAAAGGCTCGGATTGCGACCGGATGAAATCCAGAAGACCTGATTATACAATCGAGACTATATGTAAAGGTCTTAAAGGACCGATTGAAATTCATAATACATACGTCCCAAGCAGGGTTTTACAAACCGAGACGGGACGGGGCGAACCGCCCGTCCCGTCCCGTCCCAGCCACAGACCGGGACGAATGGTCTGTGGGACGCTATCGGGTCGTTTTATATATTATATATTTTATTTTAAATACAAAACATTTAATAGGTAAGTTGGTTGAGCACTTTCACTCGTTCAGGGCGGTTTGAGTTCGAATCCCGTCGGTTACATGCGTTTCTTGAGTTTCTTTTTAAAATTTTTAATTAAAAAAACCAAAATTTCTGGGCGTTTGCAAGATTCAAACACAAGATCTCTTGGAGGAAGCGCGCACAAGCGACTTAGGGCGCGTTTGACAAATCATGAATTGTGAATTATTTTTATAATCCGATTATAGAGACATGTTCAGGGTGAGTACAGATTTCACACATGACATGCATTAAATGAGTACACTGTAGCACCACTTTTGCGCAGGGTACGCTTCACAGTTATATTTCCAATAATATCCTTCCTTTATTTTTACAATTCATTTCAACAATGAAACCAAGCATGGGAGTTGAAGGGGTAAAATTATAAAAACATTTCATAATCCATCAGGGCTCGAGAATCTCGTGTAAAGTTGCTTTTGATGATAAAACGGTATTTCATCTTTTATAGTCTATCTCTCTCCTCTCTCAAATAATCTGTCAGATGTAAAAATCGAGGAGACTGGGCTGCCTTTGAAAAGGCTTAACTCTTGTCGGCTGATTTTCCTGTCATAATCTAAAGTTTGAGTGTTATCAAACGCAGCCTTAACCAACTGAGCTACAAATTTTATTATATTATATATATATATCTCTTACGGGACGGAGCGAGACGGAGCGGGACAGTACCGTCCCGTCCCGGCAGAAAACCGGGATGGCCGAGACGGTCGAGTCGGCAAACCTTGGTCCCAAGAAATGGAGTCTCCAAATTTCTTTGCAAGAGTATGTACCCGTCATGGGCGATCATCAAGATCATTTATGTCACAAGGAATAGAGGCCAAAGACATTCTTTGACAGTTAATCAAAGGTGTTCAGACTTGTCCGATGTAAATTAACACCGACTCCGGTCGGTGGGGAAAAGTCCAGTACACGAACCCTAAATCATCTGATAAACCCAAAAACGCGGAATTAACAAATATGCCAAAATATATGCATATTCATCCAATGAAATGGATGTCCGAAAATTCCGCGTGTAAACACCTTCCTCCGCACGGGCAGCAAGAAGCCGGAGACCCTGGTCGAAAATCAGAAGATGGGACAGCTCCAAGGGGCCCGCCCTCTCTTCTCTCTCCTCCACGGTCAAACCCAACCATGCTAGTCCGGGTAAACCCCCCTAGGGGGGACTTTTACGCGGACCATGGCAACGTGGTCCAGGTAAACCCCCAAAGGGGGGGTTACGCGGACCAGGATGCCTGGGGAAACCTGGTCCGGGTAAACCCCCTTTACGCAGACCAACTAGCCACGACCAGAACGCGGCCACCCAGAAGACCACGTTCATGTCAGAACGCAGCCACTTAGAGAACTGTGTTCAAACCCACCAACCCAGTCCGCGTACACCCCCTTTACACAGATCAACCAGTTCTGGGGCATCCTGGTCCGGGTAAACCCCCCCTTTACCAGGACCAACATGCCCCCCCCCTCCAATCCTTGGCTTATAAAACCCCCCTAAAAAGGCCAAGGGTCACACACTTCACCCAGTTGAGCCCTACGGGAAACATACAACTTGCGGACGACTCTCGACGAGGAGGACAAGTCGATTTGTGTTGGTTGTTCTTGTGCTTGACAATCACACGCCTAGGGCATGTCGCATAATCATCACTCAGACGGTTCCTAATCCAAGATACAAGCCTCCACATCGGACTCCCTGACGGATATCATGTAAAGGCAGTTCGGGGAACACCTGACGAGGGAGACAACCCGACTTACATCAGCTTCGTAGTCACTGACGATTACATGCTAAGGGCTACACAAGCCTTGACGTGAGACAAAGCGTGGGGCCTCTACCTTGATGAGCACACCCGACTCATAGGTCGCGACCACCCGGAAGACCGGGTGCATCTGAGAACGCGATGCTAACTCCGACCGCATTGAAGCCCTGAAGACTGTCCCCGAGATGTCCTGCTGACAGAGCCCATGCCCGTCAATGCCCCTCAGACGGCGTGCTTGGACAATTTGAACCCGCGCGGGCCCCATCGGGGTCAAACGGCCACACGAGGGACCCATTTGACCTCAGGTGGGGCCACCAGGGTCAAATGACCCCGCGCCGGGTCCATTTGACCCTGGCGAGTATCCCCGGGGTCAAGGGGACCCGCGCGGGTCCTCTTGACCCCGGGCGTCCATCCCCGTGTCCCCACCCTGTCGAGGTGGGCTAGAAATGGTGGCGCCTTCCCTTTAAAAACTCGGGTTCTACCCTTTTTTTGCAGTTTGCTCACAACCAAAACATGTGGAAGGGAGAAAAACTTCGCCTTTGTTTGTTCTTTGGTCTCCTCCGCGTCGTTGATCGAGGGGAGAAGTTTGTTTCTGTCAGGATAATCTCGAACACGTGTGCCAGACTTTCCGTTAGTGAGTGAACGTCTTCCACACGTGCATCCTCTTGCTGCGATGTAATTTTGCTTTATCCCGGACCTCCGATGGAAACTCCCAGGATTCGGAAATCTATTCGAAATTACAACGATGCTTTGCTCCATGCCGTTCATAGGTCGTTGTGGGTTTAGTTGGCCCTCAATCACCTCAATCACTTTGAGAGATTACGATTGATGGGTTTTTTTGGCCGGGAGTCCCAAGATGTAGAGATAACTCCATGGAGCGGCGATACTGGCTTTGCGTCGTATTTCGACCGCCGTCGAAGCATAGTGCGATTAACCTCGATTGGCTCCATGTAGTTCCCTCGATTAAATCGAGAAAATAATGGGTGCAACAACAATCCAACATTTTGAACCCTAAATTGCTAATTTCATCAGGCCAACCTAAAGCCAATTTCTAAATTAATTTTAAAAGGTTTTGAAAACTTTAAAAGTCTCTTATCTTTCAAAGGGTATTTGAAAAACCCTCAAATACTCGGTTTCTATGCCATGACGACTAACTATCCTAATTACTTCATCCATAAACATCTGTCTCCTATTTCAATGATAATATGCTGATGTCAACACAAGCATTAAGATTGAAGATCTTGAAAAGCTTGGCATGCCACCAGCAAACTCAGATATGCACAGAAAATATATGATGAACAAGTACAATAAAAACTCCTCAAGTTTAAACAATCTTTGATTCAGATGCATCATAAAAACGTTTCCTAAGATATAAGTTTCCTTAAACCAAAGGACACACATATCAAGGATTTTAACACCTAATGGACTGGTGTTCATCTTTTACTGAAGTTGTTCGGTATATAAAAGACATACCTATGGTCCCCATGTTTTGGAATTGTGCTAGCCAAAGAGCCTGTAAATCCCACACCAACAATTGGAAGTCCTATTAAAAAGAAGTGTTTGAGTAAGTTGGGTACACCAAAAAAACAATGGTTTATAAGACTGACAACAAGTAAAAGTACTACGACATTCAGATTTCCTTTTATTTAGAATTTTCTTTTTGTTTAGAAGGAGGAACCTCTCCTCCTTCTCTTTACTGTATCATCTCTGTTTATTTATTAATAAAATTTGTGGTACAGTCCACTTTCCTTTCCAAGAATTTGGCCTTTAGACCCTCTACAGTACTGCAATCAATTAAAACGTCATCTACAAATAACATGAACCAAAAAGTTTTATCATGTTAATATTTTTTCAATTCATCCAATATGGACTTAGAACTTACCCTTAATAAAAAAATTTAGCAATAGAAAGCACACATCTCTCCAATGTTGGTTCTCACACTAGTTATTATCTTGTACATGCCCATAATCTTCTCAATGTATTTTTTAGGGCCTCTTTGGTAACAGAATAGAGAAAACCGGGTTAACTGAAACCCAAGTAAATTATTCCTATTTTTTCACTTTTTTACTTTGATACGTATCCGGGTTAAGGTAGAACAACTAATTCTACCTTTTAACTAGAACTAGTTATTCCAGAAAAACCCGGGTTAGGGGTGGGAAAACCTACCCGCCTTACCAAATTGTATTTTTTCTTATTCTTCGGGTTAAGACCCCTTATTCCTCCCTTATTCGTTTACCAAAGAGGCCTAGAGACTCATTTCTTCTCCAACATTCACCACATTGACTATCTTGATACCCAGTCATAACCTTACACCAAACCAATAAAAACTATATGTAGGTCCTTCAACATCGCCTTACCTTTCTCCATTAACTGCCTCAACAAAGAAATAGGTCTTATAATAATTCTACCCAGCATGGAGCCTAACTAATCTTTTGAAACAATTCCCAGACCTAAAATGCTCAATTGATCACTCCGAAGGTTTCAAACCATGATATTCATTGCAACTTTGCATTCCTTTATTTTTAAAGAAAGGTGCCCCAACAATTATCCTCCAATCACCTAACACTTACTCTAGTAGTATCGCACTATGGCATACATTCCTTGGGCCTTATTTAGATTTTTTCTAAAGCATCCTCCATCTCCAACATCCTAATATGATAGTTTCTTAACTTCTTAGTCTTTTCCAAACGAGGACCACTTTAAGGACCCATCATTTGAAGGAACCAATGAATCAATGATAAGACTGGTCTTGCGGTGGGCTAGGTATGAAATAAAGATCTGTAGTTCCATTGTTTATGATGCTTAAGACTAAAGAAAAGGAATAATCTAAAAGTAAGGATGCTAATAGTATGATGACGATGAATTATAAAAAGACATCTAAAAGTAAAAATCCTAAGAGTATGAGGGCTATGAATTATAAAAAGACACTATCTAAAAGTAATGACGCTAAGAGTATGATAGCTATGAATTATACAAAGACATGTCATCGAAAAGTGAGGTCCTAAGACCATGATGGCTATGAATTATAAGAGGACATATTACTCATATAAGGAATGATCATTGACAACAATCACTATGAACAATGATGAGCAATGTGCATGAGATAATGAGCTACATCCGAGGAAAAACTACGATCAAGGACTATAACTAATCACAAACTTTAAAGAACTAACATTAAGAAATGCTATAGGATTTTTTTGTTCTTTTTAACGATTTTTGGCAACTTTGATGAGTTTATTCACGATGTAATTATCTTTTTTTGTCTTGAGTAAGACATAAAAAGTAAGAGGAACATTTCAAAAAAAATGGTTAACTTTGAAATAAGAACATTATCATGATTAAATATTAAGGGTCTCTATGTTTCAGGCCAAAGTACGATGCAGATCCCTACCAAGTCCAATGACATGTGTGGCTCATGCCCTTTATTTTAATAATTTTATGTTCTAATTTCCAATATCAACGAAGAAAAGGTATAGTTCATTAGTCTAATTCTCTAACTCAGGTATGACCAGTTATTGCTTCTTTTGGAATGTGCATGCACATGCTCCTCATTTTTACACGAAGTTGTATAATGGACATGCAATTTTCTTTTTCCAGTTATTCTCTATTAGCATATTGCCATATAGTTTCAAGGTTGTGCAACCTACCAGAGAGCAAAAATAACTTGGATCCCACCATGGATGTGGGACCGCCAAAAAGTGTTTTGGTGCAAAACACCGTGCATGAGTCCTTTTCCAAAACTCGTTCACCATGATCCCCATAGTTAGGTGTTAGCATAGACTCCAGCATGTTCCATGGTAGTAAATGATGATATCCCTAAAGCCAGGTCCTCTATATCCTATTCATAATCCTCTCTTATAGATCCAAATAAGAACAATGACGTCTTCTAACAAACAAAAAGAAATGACAAGAGGACACTAATGACAAAAGGGAATGACTCAAGGTGAAACCAGCTTGAGATGTTGGGAATGGAATGCTCATATTCTCCTTACCAGAATAAAAAGGTTTGTCCATGGATAGTCTGGCAATAAAATTGAGCAGATGCAAACCTTCTAAAACTGACTTTTAAGGGCACACAAGCAGTTACTTTTTCAAATTGAAAGCTGTTGTGGTTTAGTCCCATATCGGAAATCCATGGGAGTCTTTTCTCTATACATGTGAGGGATTCCCTCAACTCAATGCCTAGGTTTTGGGTTACAGTTCGGGCCTCTAACATGGTATCAGAGCCTCATTTACCCATTGAATCTATATCCGTATGTGGACACTTGCCCCTACCCGTGATGCGCCCCAAAACCGGTTGGTTCGGCGCAAGGGGGGTGTTATGGTTTAGTCCCATATCAGAAATCCATGAGTCTTTCCTCTATACATGTGCGGGATTCCCTCAACTCAATGCCTAGGTTTTGAGTTAGAGTTCGGGCCTCTAGCAAAAACCAAAAAAAGGAGTATCTAATAATGAACAAATCCAGAGTCTCAGATAAGAGCAGAAGTAACAATAACAGATGAAGTCTGATTGTAAATTAACAGACACTTCTGAGAAATTCCAAGAGTGCAGGAAAACATCCAAAATTTGTATTGTGCAGCATGGAGTACAATTTGTGTGTTCTAACATGACAGCTGTCAGAAAGTTTAGCTTTTCAAGAGAACCATTAATGAAATAAAACCTGGTAGAGATAGCTTCAATGCACGATTATATGCTGAAATTGCCATTTCTTCCGCAATATGTTGGTTTGTGAAATGTGCAGGAATCTGGTTCAGTATGTAAACAGTAAAACCATTTAAGTCTATGAAAAACTTGACGTAACTTACCATGTCGATAATTATATACCACCATGTAACACTGAGATGCATAAGGCTATGCACATAAATGGATGCTTGAGTGTCTTTTTTAAGCGGACTGTATCACCAATTTCATCAAATAAAGAGAAGTGATACCTCAAATAAAAGGTAGAGGAGATGTCCCCCATACTAAAGGAAAAATAATAAATGGCAACTTAACTATAGCTGTCATCTTATCCCACTCATCTATAGGCAGATGCGATAAATACTAGTCCAACTACACAGAAACTGAAGAATATGCAAAGCTATGATTTCAATGTATAGTCTACTTCCTCGGAAAAGTAAATTGATGCTCTCCCTCCACAGCAGATTGCATGAGGGATAAGAAGCAGAAAGTTCTTCCAATTCTTGCCTTGCAGGTGCCCACGCAAATGTTGGAAAAAAATCCACATCTCTTGCAGAGAAGAAAAAGCACAGTGAGAATCCATCAGTCTCCCAACGGTTCTCTACACCTTGCTATTTATGAGGAGATGTTCCACATCCTCCTGTCCACTGCCACATAATACACAGGTACCATCTGAGTCCATGTCCCCACTTCTTTCTATACAAATCAGTGACCAATCATTTCGAAAAAGTAAGCCACATAAATGCCCTGACTTTCAAAGGACACACTAATTCCAGACTTCTTTGAATTTCTCATATGGAGATTGGTGCCAATCAATAAGAGAGTATGATGCCTTGACCGAGAACACCCCTTTGCCCTCATCCCATATAAAGGTATCAGTACAACTTGGATCTAAAGACACTTCATTAAGCAGCTGAATATACTCGACCCAAGTCCCCTCTGTAAGCATCAGACCACTGTATAAGCTGGCCTCCAATCTAACAGATGTCCTTCAACTTCTGTCATTTATGGATTGTCTAGTGAGGACAGGCCAGGGCTGGTTCAGGCCGGCTCTTAAGGCCTAGCCGAACCACCTTAAGAGGTGCTGATTCATTACCAGACCCGTTCAGGTGGATCCAATCAGCTTATGCTCACTGTTTTATTACTGTAATTACCCCTGCTTTAGTACATTGTGTAACAGGGGTATTTAAGTCCTTGTGTATGGTGTTTTACGCTAATAAAAAAAGGGTTTCGGGATTGTGCGAGGTAACACAGCCACCATCCCTCTTCCTGCCACCGCTCTCTCTCTCTCTCTCTCTCGATCTCTCTTTCCAGTGATCTCTCTTCTCTTTTCTCTCTTCCTTCTTCTTCCTCCCAGGTCTGCCCCCTTCCAGCATCATAGAAACCTGATTTCTACATGGTATCAGAGCAAATGATCCTTGTGGGATCAATGTTCCACCGCTTGCTGTCTGCCAGCGGCATCCCCAACACCTCTACCAACATGCGCCCCTATTAGGGGTCAGTTCGTCGGTTGTTCAAGGCCCAGGAAACTCTGCTATGCAGTCACGGAGTTCGTGAAGAAGGTGTCTTCCATATGCGCCCTTCCTTTTGTCTCTCGTAGCGCCAGGAGTTCAGGCATGTCTGGTCTGTGAGGACTGCAGGCTGTTTGGCTGCTGTATACACCTCTATTTTGCCCTAACAGCATCGAAGCTTGACGTCTATTTGTTCAGTTCGTGTTTAACCATTTATTCATTTGTTTCCCTCGCTAGGAGGGATCAGTTTGGGCAATCTACAGCAGCAAGCATCACTGCAGCAAGTTATGTCACAGTCAATGCAGTCTGAAATGACCTCCAAGAGCACAAATATATGGTGTGGTCAGTTGCGGCAAAAATGTACATCACAGGCTGTTTAGCTGCTGTATACACCTCTATTTTGCCCTTACATCGTCGAAGTTCGACGTCTATTTGTTCAGTTCGAGTTTAAGCATTTGTTCGTTTGCTTCCCTCGCAGGGAGCAATCGGTTTGGGCAATCTACAGCAGCAAACATCACTACAGTGAGCTATGTCACAGTCGATGGAGTCAGAAATGACCTCCAAGAGTTCCGGTTATCTGGATTCAATGCTCATCCGTGCTGGTAATGATTATACTTCTCTCCAGATTAATCAAGTCAAGTTAACGGAGCACAAATACATGGTGTGATCAGTTGCGGCAAAAATGCACATCACAGGCCGAAAAAAAATTGGTTACATAAATGGGAAACTTCAGCAGCCTATTGATTCTGACCCCGGTTTTGATAAATAGGAACTTGAAAACAATGTGGTCATGTCTTGGTTGGTCAACTCAATCAGCCCCGATCTTCAAGGGCTCGTTATCAAGAAGAAAACAGCTCGTGCTATGTGGGTTCTCCTTGAAGAAAAGTTCGGACAAAAGCAAGATATGGTCCGCGTCTATCAGTTGACTCAAGATATTCATGGCCTCACACAAGGCGATATCTCTGTCACTAGGTATTATGGCTTGCTCCGTAGCAAGTGGGGGGATTTAGATTACTATGCCACTGATGATTGGTCATGTAAAGAAGACCGCTGGTTTGAATCAATAGTTCGAGACCCTACGGGGTCAGATTCTTAGCATGGAGAAACTCCCATCTCCAGAGCAAGTACACTATAACGTGCTCAGCGAAGAGGGACGATGCAAAGCCATGAATGACCATGTTGTCTCATCTCCAGTGGGAGAATCCGGAGCATATGTTAGTGCTGGTCAGAAATCTATCAAAGGCACTTCAGGGCAATCAACCAAGTCAAAGGCTAGAAAAATCTGTGGTCATTGTGGTCATGAAAATCATACAGCGGATGATTGTTGGGATCTTCACCCACAGAAGAAACCAGCCAAATTTCAAATAGAGAAAAAAGGGTCAACCCGCTAAAGGATATGTTGCTGCAGCCCGGTCTGGTCGACCTCCGGCATAGGACACATCTGGTTCCCAAGGTCTTCAACTGCAGGGTTTGACATCTCAGGATATTGCACAGCTGCAACGCCTATTGTCACAGCTTAGTCCCACTGTCACCCCGTCCTCTCTTCCTTCCACGTCAGGTACTACTGGCATTGCTACGAGTGCCTCTGCAAGGTCGGAACCTCACCCTTGGGTCATCGACTCTAGGGCAACCGACCATATGACTGGTACTCCTACACACTTCACATTTTATTTGTTGACCTCCAGCCATGACAAAGTGACCATTGATGATGGTTCCAAGGCTAATGTTGTAGGTCGAGGTTCCATCAGATTAAATGATCGCCTTGTCCTCTCTTCTACCCTACATATTCCTACCTCGTCCATGAATCTCTTATCTGTTAGAAGTCTCACTAAATCCATAAATTGTTCAGTTACCTTCTTTCCAAATTGTTCAGTTACCTTCTTTCCTGACCATTGCCTTCTTCAAGACCAGAAGACAAGGCGAACAATTGGGACTAGACATGAAGTTGGCGGTCTCTACTACTTCGACCCGGCCGTTGGATCAACCCTCCACTTGACGCCCAGCAGTATTACTGATTAGATGTTGAAGGATATTTATCTGTGACATTTTCGGTTAGGCCATCTTTTCTTTCGGTCTCTATGGGTTCTCCACCCGTCCTTGTTTAGGTAAATAAATCCTGAGTCTCTCAATTGTCATGTATGCCCTTTGGCAAAATAGTGTCGTGCAAACTTTCCTTATGCAAGTAATAAAGTCAATTTCCATTCGAACTGGTTCACTCTGATCTTTGGGGGCCTTCACCCGTTCCTTCTCTTGAAGGTCATCACTACTTTACCAGTTTCATTGATGGTTTTACTCATTGTACCTAGACATACTTGTTAAAAGATCGAGCAGAAGTTCCAAGAGTGATTGAAGATTTCTGTAAAATAGTTGAAAATCAATTTGAGAAAAAAAAACAAAGTCTTTCGATCAGACAATGTAAAAGAATACTTTGAGAAAAATCTGAATGTCTTTCTTGAAAATGAGGGAATTTGCATGAATCTTAATGTACTTATACCCCTCAACAAAATGGAGTTGCAGAACGGAAAAATCGGCACTTATTGGAAATTGCTCAAGCACTTCTCTTCCAACGGCATCTTCCCCATCATTTCTGGGGTAAGGCCATCCTGACGGCTGCATATGTTATAAATAGGATGCCATCTAGAGTTTTGGACAGCTGAGCTCTTATTTTTTTGTTTTACCCTAGCCACCCCTTGTTTTCTCTTCCACCTCGTCTGTTTGGTTGTCTCGGTTTCATTCACTGTCTAATGCTAAGTCACACTAAGCTTGATCCATGTGCTACCAAAGAGATCTTCTTGGGCTACTCACCCATTCAGAAGGGGTACAAGTGCTTCAATCCAAAAATAAGATGCAAATATGTTCTCGAGGACATTACCTTCATGGAGTCTGAGTCTTATTTTTCGGTGACGACTCATCCTCAGGGACAGTCACCTACACCTCTTGCCCTCCATACCCCTTCTTTACCAACTACAGATGAGTTATATTCACCGGTTCATGATTATGATACTGGAGGTTCAAATAAAGAGTTAGTTACCTACTCCCAACGCCCGAAAGTAGTGGTAAACTCGCCTGTGAATGCTCCTACCCATAAGGTTGCCCCGCCTCCAGCTTGTGATTCTGAACCTTGTTCTAATCTCAATCTTCCAATTGCTAATCGGAAAGGCACTCGCCAGTGCACGAAACACACTATACCCAACTTCATTACATATCGTCGTTTGTCTCCTGCCTATCGATGCTTTATTTCTACCTTGTCTATTGTTTCTTTGCCTCATTCTTTTGCAAAAGTTGTGAAGAATGTAAAGTGACAACAAACAATGGAAGTAGAGATGCAAGCCCTCATCAAGAATCAAACCTGGGAACTAGTTGCTCCTCCTATCGGAAAGCGGCTAGTGGGATGCAAGTAGGTGTTTACTATTAAAAATCAGTTCAATGGGCCTGTGGAGAGGTACAAGGCGGCTGGTTGCAGAACGGTTCACACATACACATGGAGTGGACTATGAGGAGCCATTCGCCCCGGTAGCAAACTTAAAGTCAATTCAGGCCATCATTGCAATGGCAGTTCATCACACCTAGAAACTATTTCAGCTTGATGTCAAACACGCCTTCTTAAATGGGGATTTACATGAGGAAGTGTACATGCATCTTCCCCCGGGGCTTAACACTCATGGGAAGGTGTGTCAGCTTCAGAAAGCTCTATATGGCCTGAAGCAATCTCCTCGAGCTTGGTTTGACCGTCTCCAACTGGCTATGTTGTGCTTTGGTTATACACAGAGTAATGTTGATCATACTCTGTTTGTAAAATCATAAATGGATAGATGGGTGTGTTACTCTTCTCATTGTCTATGTTGATGATATGGTCGTCACAAAAGATCATAAAGAGGAAATACAATTACTCGAGAACGATCTTGCAAAAGAGTTTGAGATCAAAGATATGGGGCGACTTTGATACTTTCTGGGGTTGAAATGTGCATGCTCCAATGTCAATGTTTATGTGTGTCAGTAGAAATATGTGTTGGACTTGCTTACAGAAACAAGAAAGTTAAGTTGTCGCCCTACTATTAGTCCCATTGAGGCCAATCTTCAGTTGACAAATCAAGATGGTGATCTTCTTTCAGAGGATGATAGAGGACATTATCAGAGACTAGTCGGGAAACTTCTGTACTTGACACTTACTCAACAAAATATTACATATGCTGTGAGTGTGGTCAGCCAGTTTATGCATGCTCCTCGAGTCCCACACCTATAGACAGTGGACCGTACTCTGAGGTACCTTAAAACATCCCCAGGCAAAAGGTCTTCTTTTGACTAAATCTGATTCTCTGACACTTGCGTGTTTTACTAATGCTGACTGGGCTGGTTCTAACAAGGATAGACAGTCTACTTCTGGTTATTGTGTGTTCGTTGAGAAGAACTTGATTACCTGGCATAGTAAAAAGTAAATTGTGGTTGCTACATCCAGTGCTGAGGTTGACTATCGTGCTATGGCGCCTGGTCTAACCAAGCTTCTTTGGTTGAAGTTACTCCTCAAAGACATTGGTGTTCTAGTTTGCCTTCCACTGAAGCTCTATTGTGACAACCAAGCTGCCGTAAATATTGCTACCAATCTTGTTCAGCATGATCGGACCAAACACATTGAGATTGATGGTCATTTCATCCGGGAGCATCTCGACTAGGGTGACTTGTGTCTTCCTTATGTTTGGTCTGCCAAACAAGTAGCCAATGTGTTTACCAAAGGTCTCTCTCGCGACAAGATGTTGACTATGTTGGGCAAGCTGTGCATGCAGGACCTCTATGCTCAACTTGAGGGGGAGTGTAGTGAGGACAAGCAAGAAGGGCCAGTTTAGGCCGGCTCTTAAGGCCTGGCCAGACCACCTTAAGAGGTGTTGGTTCATTACCATTTACCAGACCCGTTAAGGTGGATCCAATTAGCTTATGTTCAGTGTTTTATTACTGTAAGTACCCCTACTTTAGTACATGTAATAGGGGTATTTAAGTCCTTGTGTATGGTGTCTTACCCTAATAAAAAAAGGGTTTCGGGACCGTGCAAGGAAATACAGCCGCCATCACTCTTCCTGCCATCGCTCTCTCTCTCTCTCTCCTGCGATCTCTCTTCTCTTTTCTCTCTTCCTTCTTCTTCCTCCCTGGTCAGCCCCCTTCCAACATCATGGAAACCTGATTTCTACATACTGCAAGAAAACATACTTTAGGAACTGGAATTTCAATGTAAAATTCCCCAACCATTTAGCAAACCAGAACAAAGTTCGGCCTCCTCTACCAATCTTAGTCGGCATCCCTTGTTCAGCCCACTAGCACTCAGAATTTCCTTCAACATAGAAATAAAATAATTATGATGGTCTATCTCCAGATAAAATTTCTGATGCAAGCTGTATTGCTTCTGCAGTGTAACCAATTTCCTTAAACAATCACTGGTCTAAACCAAATCCCACAGCATTCACCCAGCAATGCTAAATCCACATACAAAAGATTCATGACCCCAAAACCTCCATGCTTACGGGATTTCCAAACAGTTTCCCACCTGAGGAACACCTTGCTGTCTTTCATTATATCCACCATAAGAACTTCTTGCAGACTCAATTTTCTGCCTGACTGATGTAGGCATAAGGAACATAGATAAAAAATACAATGGCATGCTGGACAGAATTGAATTTATTAAAATAAGTCTCCCTCCCAAAGAAAGATTTCTTGCCTTCAAAGATTGGTGAGGACACATGCATTCGGGTCTGGTTCAACTCATCTCTCATTTACTGTTGTAGAAGCCGAGCCGATCTGGGTCCAACTTCGCTGTCGCTCGAGTAAAACATTGTAGCATGGCATGACTGTTGTCCGGCTGTTGACCCACATGTGTTTCATTTGTCATGTGTTTTCTCCTTTGTTCTGTATTTTCTGTTTTATTGCGAGCTAGATTAGTCCACAGTTGTGTTTATTTCTATAAGAGTTGCATGCAGATGGGCCACAATGTTATTGGGCCTTCTTTTATTTCAATAGTTGGTCTTTAGTAAATTTGATAGGGGCAGTTTGGTCCAGGTTACTTGTAGTTCCCTAGCAAAAGGGAACATCTTGTAAGAAAGGGCAATGAAGATGAAATAAAAAAATGCTTTCCCCGAACCCTAAAGTGAGTGAGCTCTAAGAAAGAGTGCCCTAGAGGGAAGGGTGAGTGGCCCAGCCGCCGCCACCTTCGCATCCTTCTTCTCTGACCTCGATCTATGTGCCATTCTCTCTTCTCTCCACCTCCTTCTCTGTGTGTGTGCCCACTGTGAGAAAGAGCGAGCTTGCTTGCTTTGAAGAACGCAATGTGTTGATGTGCCGGCCCCTCTATGTTGCGGAGCTGGAAGCCCAAAACCAGAAGAAGATGTGACCAGGGTCACCTCCATGCCTGCAACAGCTCGCCACCCAAACCCCACAGCATACCACCCGTCTTTCTCTCTTCCATCTCTCACTCCCTCCATGTTCTTCTTCTGCTGCATGGCCTAGAACCTTGAGCCCTAAACTCCACTCTTTCATTACTTCTCAGGAGAACCCGTCTTATTTTATTTCCACATGGGAACAGCATTAAATGCAATCCCTTTTCTTCCTTTTACCCCTCTTATCTGATGGATCATAGCAGGGACCCTTGAGAAGCTCAAATCCCACACATTCTCGGGACATTCTATCCACTCAAAGACATACCTTTAACCCTCCCTTTGAATCTCTCCTCTTGTGAAGGAACCATAAGGATCTCATAACTTCTCAGACCCTTGGAACTCGCATCACCCCACCCCATGGTCCTCACCACCATCCCTTATTTCATTCACTCCAAGAGAGATCCCCATGGTCACTCAGTTCTCACTTCTTCGCCCTTCCCACCTTTCCATTTCAGAGCCTGGCTTTTCTTTTTATTTCTCCCTCCATTTAAAGCTGGCATTTAATGCTTCCAAACCACCTAGCACCTGATATGACTCGTTAGGATCCCTGTAGCCCTTGGACTCGTGCCGTCTGACAGCCACACTAAATACGCCAGCAGCCAGGTGGAGTGGACACTGCACGAGTGGCCACGGGACTTGGGTTTCTTCTCCTTCCACTTGATGTGTCAAGATGACCTTGGAGCCACAGATCAGGCCCCTCCCTCATAACCCAGGGTCACCTTGAGGAGGGCAGCTGCCTTGAGCATTAGGCCCACAGCAACAGCGGAAACATCATCCATCCGCAACCCCACACGAGCACAGGCCACTCGAAATAGAGCAGCATCCAGGCCCGGACCACCTCCAGACTGTGGGCTCTTCAACATACCACCAGTAGTGCCCCTTCTCCATCAAATCATTCTTCCCCTGCCATGGCTTGTTGTGTCCATGGTGGTTCGTTATTGATCTCTCCCCTACACAGTTAGCCTTCGGACAAGCAGTTCCCATTTACTTAACTTGTTTTTTCAGTATGTTTGAGATTGTTGCGTGCCTAGAGTGAGAGAGAATGCCATATTTCATATTATTCATTTGACAGACATGTTTGCCAGATTGTGTGATTGTGTTAGGACCCACTACGCTGTTTGTTAGCTTAGTTTGATGCATCAATTGTGGAACAGTAGCCTATCCTGTGGTAGTTTCTCAACTATCATCGGTCCATCATTTGAGATATTTTAAATAGCTTGGTAACGCGGGATTTGCTCTATGTTTGATTATTACATGATTGCCATGCATGGAGTTTGTGTGTTGCTAGTGATTATTTGCTACACATTTATCGGTTTGTTGCCGACATCACATGTGCATTGCTAGTTTGTCTTTACACGTGTCTGTCCTATGTCATCTTTGGTATCAGAGCCATAGGTTAGGATAGGGTGTCGGTTTAGTTGTTCACATTGCACTTCGTGTATTACTTGCCGTGCATCATCACCTTTATCTCATTAGTTTGATTTCATTTCATGCTAGCATCATTCTACACTTGTCATTGCACATTCACATAGTCTTTGCATGTCCACTCAGGGCACCGAGTATAGTCATCACAGTTTCCCACGTTATTCCACTAGCCTTACATCCGATCCCACCATGGACCCCACACTCACAACAAAGCTTGAGGATGTTGTGGCACAGCTTGGCCAAATTAGGCACCACATGGGTAGCATGGATGAGTATGTTAGGTCGGCAGGGGAGAGAGAGAGAGAGAGAGATCGCATTAGACAGGACCTCATGAGGTGTAGCATAGTGTGTAGCTGCTCTAGAGTGGCCCAGATGCACCTAGAAAAAAAATGTGTCGAGGATTCACCTAGGTTCTGGGTAGATCAAAGAGGTTGTAAGGTAGATGCAGGGTGTGGTCAGGATCGCGTCCACTTTGAGAGACCTTATCGTGACTTTGTAGACCTAAACGAGCATATCCTAGAGAGTGTGAGGATTAAGGCACCTAGCTTCGACGACTCCTATGAACCTCTAGCCTATCTTGATTGGGAGGCTGGCATGTACCACTACTTTGAGTGGTGTGACATGTCTGAGGCAGTGAGACAAGGAAGGTTTGATTCACCAAAATGAAATTGGCGGGCTAGGCTTTACTCATTGGATGCACATTGAGAGTCTCGTTGTCGGGAACAGGAGCCGATCGAGACATGGAATGAGATGAAGACGAAGCTACATGAGAAGTACCTGCCTATCTCCTTTCAGCAGAAGCTCCTTGGCTAGTGGCAGAGGGTGACCCAAGGTAGCCTACCCGTGTCAAAGTACATCGCCTGTTTTGATAAGTTATATTAGGGTGCAGTGTTACCGAGGATAGTGTCGTAACCCTATCATAGTTTAGAACAAGACTGCATGATGATATCAAGTGTGAGCCTGTTTTAGGGGCATGGTCACATTAGAGAACATTTATAGGATAGCCTAAGATGTTGAGATATTCAAGAGGCCTCTACCTTATCTACCGTCATTCAATCGGCCACCAGATCCTCGTAGCCCACCTAGGCGTCCTGCCCCCGTGATGGATACGCCAAGTGCCAATCGCGTCCCTCCAGTTCTACATGCCGGTCCGACTCTCTCAGCTGTGTTCCAGCTGAATTCCCCCGGCCTTGACCCCTACCTTTGTTTCACCCGCTAGACAGGATAAGGGAAAGAGGATAGTTTGAGCCCACGAAGGGTGGCCCGTGCACCCAGTGCTTCAGGTGCCATGGGAAAATATTTATCATGGGTTTTTTACTTTCCAGGAAAATATTCTACATGATTCTTTGTTTTTTGAAAAATGTGGAGAGTGCAAGCCCCCGTAATAAATTTATCTCACAATCTCTATTGGTTTTCTTACTTTCTTCAAATAGCCTAACCTTATGCACTTTGACTTCCCAGAAAGAGTGGTCATTTCCTTGCATAAATGTAGTAGGGCTTGCAGCTGTTCAATTTGCTGGGGATCAAAACCTCAAATTGCTGCTGCCAACGCCACAAGAAGACAAATAAAAAGAAACAAAAGACCACCACCAACAAGGCGGAGAATTCCAGGATTCCCAAGAGTGCGTCGTGCAGCTAATCAATTTCTACATTGAATATATCCATTTCAGAATGTGCAGAGACCCACAAAAGACTAATTTTGCACTTTCTAGAAAGCATGGCACTCTCCGCATTCGCATGTTCACATAAGCGGCAGAAGAAACGAGGAACAAGAGAAAATGGTCGAACCAAGAAGAAAAGCAAGATCTTGCATGAACTGATGGGATGAAGATAATGGGACCTTGCCGAGGAGTTGGGACATGGAGGTCATGGAGTAGGGTACCAACGCCTCAAGCACAGTGCTGGAAGCCCCGGGGACAGACAGCAGCCACCCTAGCGCCTGCAGGGAGGGCATGTCACCAAAATTCCACGGGGGAAAATGCCGCTCGCATGTCAGCAGGGCGGTAGAGATACGAGAGAGGGACGGAGTGGAGGAGAGGAGGAGGGAGGGACCTGAGAAGCGCCGCCGGCGAGGTAGATGACCGCCTGGGTGGGGCTGGCGTGGATGGCTTCGACGATGACGCGGATTCGCGCGTCCACCATACTTCCCTTGCCTTGGCTTCTCCCTCTCCCTGTCATCGATCACTCACCTTTAAAAAGAAAGAGCTTTTATATTTTATGCGGAAAATTTATCTCTAGATTTTGCAAATCATGTGACCATTGTCCTATACTCCTATTTATCATAATTTTTAAAACTTTTACATATAAATCTATGTAAAATTTAATTTTATCAAATATACCTTTCGTCAGAGTATATTGTCATAAATATCTTCAAAATATGGATAATGTGACGATTATGTCCTCACTATAACTCCTGTATGCTTAACCCGAGTTAAGTGTGAGTTAAAGAGTAAGATTTTTATATATATACTCATGTAAATTTTAATTTTGTCAAATATACTCTAGATCTAACGACTGTAGATGATATATTTCATGAAATATTCTCCTCCGTCGTCAATAATAAATTAAAAGAGTATAACTGTAATATTTCTGTCTAAACGAAAGATATTCATGATTATATATTCAGATGAGAAGTATATTTGACAAAATCAAATTTTACGGAGGTATATATATATAAATCTCTTGATTTTTTTAAAATCTTTATTAAAGTTATTGTATCTTTGTCTTTAATTTTTTTTAAAATAAAAAATTATCCTTAACTCTACTGAAAGACACAATTACTATTTTCTTACAAATTTTAAAAATATTACAATAAATATGATAAAAATAAGATATAAAAAATACAAGATATAGAAACAATTTTTCCTTTTACGGCCATTAACTCTTGAGTCTGGACTCCATCTCTAATCCCATGCATCCGTTTGTTTTTCCCCTCGAAATGGCTATCTAACTTCACTTTCTAGTTTCTACTACCGACCTCATTTGCTTTTTCTTGTTTGTGGCAATTTTTTGATTGGCATTACATATTACGAGTAGAATCACGATCTTTGAGTGATAGTGTTACTACGTGAGTTGCGATTCTAATTTTTTGTGCGCTTTATCTTATTTGTCTAAAGCCTACTTTGGGTTAAAAATCTTTCTCCCTATTTCCCCATATATGTTATTCTGTGTAGAATATATAGGGTTAGTTTGATGTATAACTCAATGTTTGACAAATCGAGATGAGACAGGTCGAATCGTCCGTCCCGTCCCGTCCCAGCCACAGATCGGGACGACCGATCTATGGGACGCAACCAAGATAATATGTATAGTATATTATATTTTAGTGAGAATTACATGTATACCCTTAAAAAAATCATGAATTACTTGCATACCCTTACCTTTTTAAAAACTACCGCCATACCCTCAAAAACTCAAATACATCTCTATTATATACATGCCGTCGACGGGCCGTGACTGACGTTAACTGGGTGACTGGAAAAGACTAACCTACCCCGGCCCGTGGGTATCGCATGTTAAGTTTTGGGTTTATGAATTAAAGTGGGTTTTCCATCTCCCCCCCCCCCCCCCCCCCCCCCCCCGAGCTCAACGGAACCTTCATTCCCTCCGCTCTCCCACCCCTCCTCCCTCTGACCTCCGGTTCCCCCTTCCCCGACCCTTCCAGCCCCCCCCTCCTTTGCACCCGATTTCACGGAGTGACCTCCCTATCTCTCCGGAACCCTCGACGAACTCGTCGAGGTCCACCGGAACCCTAATCCACCCCCTCAATGCGTGTCATCTTCCTCTTCCGCAGAAGGGCCATTCGCGCAGAAGGGCGTTTCGCTGTCGGCTTCCTCCTCGTGTTGCTTCCTCCTCGCAGGGTGCTCTTCTCCTGCCCCCCCCCCCCCTTACGTGGTGGTCAGGTCATGTGTGTATTCTTGAGCCCCCCCTCTCCTTTGCACCCGATTTCACGGAGTGACCTCCCTATCTCTCCGAAACCCTTGGCGAACTCGTCGAGTCTCACCGGAACCCTAATCCACCCCCTTAATGCGTGTCGTCTTCCTCTTCCGCAGAAGGGCCATTCGCGCAGAAGGGCGTTCCGGTGTTGTCTTCAAAAGGGCGTTTCGCTGTCGGCTTCTTCCTCGTGTTGCTTGCTCCTCGCAGGGTGCTCTTCTCCTGCCCCCCCCCCCCCCCCCCCCGGCCTGGTGGTCAAGTCAAGTGTGTATTCTTGAGCCCCCTCATCGTGAATTTGTGACCAAAGAGTATGCATGATACTTGCCTTTGGGTTGGTTTCATATTTTCTGGTTACCAATGAGGTCCACAGACACAGGGCAGGGCTACTTTTTAGATTTTTCCGGTGCTCTGGTACCCCATCTCACCTCCACTTTTGTTTTCTCACTTTATCGAGGGGGGAGAATGGGACCCGGTTGGTAGAGTTTCATAACTTCTTTCAAGTGGGTTTTCCATGTTCACTTCTGTTCTATACAAATGTTTAAAATGTTTCCATTTTCAAGCATGTCCTCCTTGCCTTCCCTTCACTTGCATTAGTTCCTGTTCACAATCCTGTTAGTATTTATTTATTCTCAGTAGTTGAAGGTTTAGTATTAAATTGAGTGACCCTGTGTATGGTACTTTGCAAAGGTTTAATGAATGAATTGGTTTTTGTATATTTCAAAGCTTTGTAACAGGTAAAATGGAGGAGAGCTACTTAATTAAGTTGTTTCATTGGAAGGTGATGCATGGTCATGATGGACATGATAGGTTATCTCCGAGGAGTTTCAGACATAGGTCCTTTTCATGGACCAAGGATTATGTTAATTTAATGGAACTGCAGTTGGTAGCAAGTGGGTTATTCACTGAGGGGGGACAAACTGATCAGATATATTTTGTGGCTGAAGTGCAGAATGACAGCAGGGATAGAAAGTATCTGAACTTAGAGACAGATGAACATATCATCCAAATGTTTGATAAGTGCAGCAACAACAAAATCACAAAGGTTTATGCTAGTCAATACTACCCAACTGTACCCTTAGATGCAGAGCAACTTGAAGAAGTTTTAGATGTTGTTGGTATTGATGAGACACTAGAGGATGTACATGTTATTTTAGATGAAGTATCAGATGGGGAAGTGAGAACAAATTATAGTGACTACAATCCTAGTTCCGACTCTGATGTTGATTATGTTGATGAGCTAGTTGATGATGAAGTAGGTGACCAATTTACTGACTTAATGATGCCAGACATGACTGAGGGAGCTCTATATGATAATATTCAAGCATTTAGACTGGCTCTATCCCAATTTGACATATTGCATGAGTTTGATGTTAAGTATGTCCGGTCAGAGCCAATGCGGGTGACTGTCACTTGTAAAGTAGCCAATTGCAACTAGAGGTTACATGCTTCAAGACTAAAAGATGGTCACACATTCCAAGTGAATAAAGTTCAAGGTAAGCACACATGCGTGTCAGAAAATAGGCGAGGGAACCACATGGCAACAAAGAGCTGGATTGCTCACCAATGCCTTCCATGGTTGAAGAATGAAGGAGATCTCCGAGTCAGAGAACTTGGAAGACGGCTAGAGCATACATACCATATAACTTTGCCATACATGCGGATATACAAGGCTAAGGTGGTTGCATTGAAGGTGATACATGGCACATGGGAGGACATGTATGCCATGATACTGGGTTTGCAGCATGAGCTCCTAGTGAGGAATCCAGGAAGTGTTATAAAGTATGAATTGGAAGAAGGTACTAGGTCATTTAAGAGATTATTCATGTCATTCAAAGCTTGCATTGAAGGGTTCAAATGGTGTCGGGCTCTGATTGGCCTAGATGGATGTCATTTGAAGTGTACTTTAAGTGGTGCACTTCTGGCCGCCACTTGTGTGGATGGGAACAGCTGTTTATTTCCCATTGCTACTGCCATAGTGGAGAGTGAGTGCCGACAGTTGGCTATGGTTTCTGCAGAATATGAAGGAGGCAATTGGTCACCCCGAAGGGTTGGCATTCATCTCTGACAGGGCGAAAGGGCTAGACGAGGTCGTATCAATTGTGTATGCAGTACAAGAACATCGTACTTGTTTGAGACATTTTTACAAGAGTTTCAAAAGCAAGTTTCCAGGACCAGCATTGAAGAAGCTGTTGTGGTCATCTGCCAAAGCATTCAATGAGCACAGTTTTAAGTATCACATGAATGAAATGAGACAAATAAATGAGAAGGCTTACCATTTTATGTTAGGTCCGGAGGTGAGGAGATTGAAATGGTCTAGGTCACAGTTCAGCATCGAAACAAAGTGCATGTATGTTTACAATAACTTAAGTGAGTCATTCAATAATTACATTGGAGATGCCCGCACAAAGCCCATTCTTACTTGCATTGACACACTGAGATCATTATTCATGAAGAGTTTCCATAATAGGAGGACACTTGCAGACCGGTGAAAGGACACATTGACACCAATTGCCAGGAGCCACATTATTGCTACAACAAGAGGGCTGGGAGGTTATTTAGTTGAGAAGGCCAGCCACAATCAAGCCCAAGTGACTAGTCCGACAGAGAGGGCTGAAGTGGACTTAGAGAGGAAGACATGCAGCTGTCATAGATGGCAATAAATTGGGCTTCCTTGTGTTCATGCATGTGCTTTCTTATCGACAAATAGGGCACCGAAGTGGGAGGACTATGTATCTCACTATTACCATGCGGCCACATATAAGGCTACTTATGCTCAGACCATCAGCCCTATGCCTGACAGAGAAAGTTGGGTCAAGCTTGATGTGGAAGTGTTTCCACCCAATACAAGACGTCCCCCTGGAAGACCAAGAAAGAGTCGTATTCGAGATCAAGATGAGTCAGCTAGACTAAAAAGACAACATAATTGCACAAGATGTGGTGAAGCTGGTCACTATGCCAACACATGCAAGAATCCAATCCAAAACACACCTACTTTAAGTGCAAGGTAATTCAACTTAATTTTCCGATCTTACATTTCTTTTACTTAGTTGCTTAATAGTGCATTTTTTGTAGGAGGCCTCCTGGGAGACCAAAGAAGACTGCTGCAACATCAACACCTGCTACTTTTCGGCCACCGGTGGGAGGAAGGGGTAGAGGCAGATCTGTGCCATGTAGGACTACACCTGGAAGTATCACTTAAGATGCTATCTTTGGCAAGATAATTTTTGCAACTTAATCAAACGGTGCTTCAAACTCTCTATTTTGTGAAGTATGCTCTGTGAGCACTAAACTGGTCTTTATAATCCATGGATGTTTCAATTCCCTTTGTTGGTGTAATCAAGTTTCAATGTATTGTAACGTATGCTCTATGAGCATTGACTTGGTGTTTATGATCAATGGATTCCATGGTTTTATGATTGATTGTTTTGTGAAGTATGGTCTGTGTGCATTTCTGACAGTTTGAAGTATGGAAGTGATTCTACAGATGTACAAGAATCATGTGTTCAACTCTTGCACTGTCAATTTTTAGCTGCAACAGGTATGATATCCAACATTCCCACACCGAAGTCTAGGTAGAGTGGGGTTTCTAATTGTTAGTGTTGGTGTGCTACAGGCCAATTTTGGGTCGGGTAGGCCCGATAGATGTACGATCTTGTTCATTATTAATAAAATGGTATTTGAGCGTAAATATGTGATTCTGTATTACTTTACGATGTCCCTAGGATATGTGGTTGTAAAGTCAGCTCGAGATGGGATCTCGAACATGAGACTGACTTTACATGGACGCATACCTTAAACTGTTCCTGGTTGGAGGGTAATCACTCGGGGACTTTGATTACCTATTAAACCAGTACACATGATGTGTTAGTGACCAGTCTCATGGTCATTGGTGCGGGACACCAACACATATGTGTAGGTGTATGTCATTGGAGGATGTACACTGAACTGATCCGCTATTGGATCTTTAGATGGTTGATTATACCTAATGTCAACTGAAGATCCAACGGTCTCAGTACCATCGTTGGTCCTTTGACCTGAGACATCGATCGGATCTTACACGAGGACTGAAATGGTTTAATTACTTGACTACGTGACTTTAACCATAAGTCATGAGTTGTCGAGTCATTAACCACTCCAGGATACGTGTGAAGATCATCAATGGTCAAAAGGGGATCGCTCACTGTCGGGTATATATCAGACAGTTAATGGGTCATGACATTGATGCTCCGTTAAATCCCTGGCCAGGGTCGTGTGAGTTCGTTTAGAACGGACGTCATACACTTTAAGGAGGTCATGGTCAAATGGCACGATCATGGGGTTTGACAGAAACCGTACCCTCGATCGTACCAGACTCATAGAAGGAGCGAGGGATTATATCGATGCGGTAACCGTGGACTTACAGGTACCAGACAGGCTCGTTTAAACCCGGCGTCCTCTAGGATCACGCGGATTTGCTTGACCCAACGTGATCAAAGGTTCGGAATAAATTAAACTATTATTCGGCTCTAGTAGAAGCGAATAATAAGATTAATTTACTTCTAATTGGGAATTAGAAGTTAATGGGCCTTAAACTAGAGTGACTAAGGGCCTAGAGGATCACACACAATGGATTATTGGGTGACGGATTATTATTGTACAAATGTATATATTAATTCCTTTGAATACCTTTTGGAAAGAAGTATAAAAAGGGCTTAATATATATGTATAATAATAGAAATGTCATATATATAGTTTTGGTCCTTTGAAGCTCTTATAGAAAAATGTCAAATTCTATATATATGATTGCTACAAGAATCACTTCCTTCTCTTGGCTAAGCAAGCACATAAGCAAGGGAAGGAGTGATTAACTCCTCCCCCCTCTCTCTCTCTCTCTTGCTCTCTCTCTCTCTCTAGAAAGGGAAGCTAAGGAAAGATCGGGGCTGGGAGATACCGTCGCCGCGCAAGGATCCGTGTGGATATGTTCTAGAGGCCGTACTTCTGTGCGGCTCGGTGTCCGTGAGATTCTGCATCGGACTTAGCGGACATCGTCGTTCCGCACAAGGTGAAATACGCAACCCGTAGTTAGGGGTTGGGGCGATTAAAACATCGATCAGAGCATGGATATGGGATTCCATGAAGCTGGGTTTGGGCAAATTAATTTTTGTTATCCGCTGCGTTGCCCGATGGTGCTGTGTGGAACCTTACACTAATTGCCATAAACAAGGCTCCATCGCTCCAAGAAACAGATCTCAGGGATCCTCTCTGTGATACAACTTTCAGAATGTAGTGAAACTTATTGTTCCAAATCTTTCCCCGAAAATCATTAGGAAGATCCTTGATGACCTTTACACTTCTAACTCTGCAGACTGCACAGAGAGCATTGAACAGTAAAAATTACAGACTGCACATATCAAGCAACACTTGTTTAAGATGAACATTGCACTACCACTTCATTTGTTCCTCAACATATTAGATATTTCCCTTGCCCATGTTCAGAATAGCCTCCAGCATGTCATTGCAATCGTAAGAATTTCCTCTTGGCTATACTCAAATTCTTCTTATGACGGAAGGACAGGTTCCACTGATTAGATCTCTGTCCTTCCCTATATTCATCAGAATATCTTGATCTATCATTGAACTGATTAGATGATTTATTGTTCCACTGATTGGATCTCCCCCCTTTACACATCTAACTCTGCAGACTGCACAGAGAGCACTGAGCAGTACAAATTGCAGACTGCACATATCAAGCAACACTTGTTTAAGATGAACATTGCACTACCACTCAATTTTTACTGCAACGTTCATCTTAAACAAGTGTTGCTTGATATGTGAAGCTTGATTGGCAGGAAGTAATTGGTAATTTCGTGGCAATGTACAAGCTGGAGGGAGAGGGAGAGGACGCGCGGCCGTGAGAGTGGAGGGAGAGGGAGAGGACGAGCGGTCGAGGGAGAGGACGAGCAGCCGAGCCGTGAGTGAGAGTGGAGGGAGAGGGTGAGGGCGAGCTCCCCTCCGGCAGAGAAGATTCCGAGAAAGGGGGAGCGAAAGGAGAGGGCAACGGTTGCTAGGGCGGCATCCACCGTAATGGCAAGAAGGTCATGCGAGGGGAGGAGGCAGACGCAATCTACGATCGCGGAGGTGGAGAGAAAAGAAAGGAGGTAGGGGGGTAAAACGGTCTAAGAGAATCGTCCGTATGTAGCATCAAGACGGCAAGTAAATTGAGGGAGTTGCTAACAATGGTTAAGAGTTTTTGAGGGTATGGCGATAATTTTTAAAAAGGTAAGGGTATGCAGGTAAATCATGATTTTTTTAAGGGTATACAGGTAATTCTCCCTATATTTTATAATCAAGTATGATTGATAAGTTAGTTGGCTTAAATCGTTTCGTTACGAACGTAACACACCAAGTTCGAATCTCAGAGGATCCATCAAATTTTTAATTTTTTTCATTTTTCTTTAACTATTGAAGGGAGAAAATGTTAAAAATTTCATATTATCACGAATCGAACCCCCACCCGCTCATGGACAACACCGCTTAACCAACTGACCAAAAGGGTGATTTACAAAAATTTACTTATAATATTTATATTAAAGTCTTTATTTCATATCGATACGAAAAGGACATCGTCTCGTCCAAAGTCGTGACCGAGACGATCAGGTCGATCGGGACGACAAACCCGAGTATAACTTCCCTACCTGAAAAATAACAAAATTATCATCTTTAGTTGTAAAATATCATATATACCACTGTATTGTTATTAATATAAGGTTTGAAAAATATCACCAAATGACTAAAAAAACTCTCAATGTTCATAGAATTTGCCACACAAATTCGAGGAGTATTTCATCATTTAATGATATTTTTGAAACTTATAGTTAACAGTGATGGCATATATACTATTTGACAATTAATGATCATAATTTTGATATTTTATATCAATGTTCATGACATTCCTCGCAGAAAATCTAGTAGTATTTTTGTCATTTAATGATATTTTTGAAACTTTTAAGTAATAATAGTGACATAATATTTGACAATTAAAGATAATATTTTTGATATTGTTTTATATATATATAGACACACACCTTGCACAATATCAAAATTATTGTCTTTAATTGTCAAATATTATGCCATTATTATTAATTAAAAGTTTCAAAAATACCATTAAATGACAACAATACTCCTAGATTTTCTGTGACGAATGCTATGAACATTGATATAAAACATCAGATTTACTATCATTAATTGTCAAATATTATATATACCATCACTATTAACTAGAAGGCTCAAAAATATCATTAAATGATGAAATACTACTCGAATTTGTGTGGCAAATTCCATGAACATTGAGTTTTTAGTCATTTGGTGATATTTTCACACACAGAGAGAGAGAGAGAGAGAGAGAGAGAGAGAATATATATATATATATACACAGAGAGAGAGGGAGAGAGAGAGAGGTGGTGTTGAGGTGGCAAGCACCTTGGTTTGGGGTAATGTGTATAAAATTACACAGACATAAGGAGAATTCACCTTTTGCACCGAGTTTTCATCCATGACATGTTCGAAAATAAGAGAATTCCCAGGGTAATGTGCATAAACAACACTGGCCAAGAGAAGGAAGACGAAGAACAAGCACCTGCATTTGGCTATTTTACGCTGAGCTGCCACTTAGGAAACAGGAGATATGTTAACTCGCAAACACAAGGCAGAACCAACGAGCAGCAGGAGTACAAATTTTCAACACTACAAACTTCTCCTCATGAGATCTGAAGAAAAATTGAGAACATCGATCCCTTGCCACCACCACTTTATCTCAAGGCTGACAAATTGTTCCATAGAAGTTAAAAATGATCTTGCACTGCTCCTCCATGTTCGCAGATTTTTAAAGAGGGTCGTGACAAAGCTTCAGCCAATGACAAGCAGCCTCGATGGTCCCCAAATCCGCAAAGTTCGCCGGGCTTTCGAAGATCCAACATCGTAGCACATTTAGCAAAACAATAGTTGCTTATTAGTATTCACGACCACTCGTTCGGTACACTCGAAGTGGTAGAGTCTCCATCGCTAACTGAAGAAGATAAAAACAAGATAAAAGTTACAAAATAGAATTTCATTACATTTTTTTTATGATGGGCAAATACCGGTACACACCCACGGTCTTGGAGTTCTGAAGTCAGTTTTAGGGTACAATTTAGACAGCTCTGATTGGAAACTGATGATTATGGACACCTGAAATTCAACCGAGAATGGCCTGCATTCATTTAAGTTACATCAAGGGTCAAAAAGAGAATTGGGATGTAAAATCATCGAAGTATTGAGTATACTTTATATTAAAAAGAAAAGAAGCTACCAGATTGTGCAATCAAAAGCGGTGCAAGATTATACAGCTAGTAACTTCACCTATTAAAGTAGATAAATCAAGATGGAAGGCATCTAGATGGGAACATCAGACAAAGGAAGACTGTTGGATTAAATATGCAAGCATTGTGAAAAACCTCAGGATTGCACATACATGGAATACAGAGCCCATTTCAAGTCACTGGGGGTGTCAACAGACTGGCCCCTTTTCACAATGGGCCCATGCCAATAAAGTTGGCCCACAAAGAGAAAGGGTCCAGCCAGTCTGGCCATGTTGTCTATTTTTATATATTTAATGATAAATATCCTTCTTATTTTTCTATAGGCTTGGGCTTTATGAGGCCCATTTTATATAATATATATAATCTCCAATATTTTATACAGAATGTAAATTATTCTACAAACACATGGGTTGGGTTGTGCCTGGAATTTTATAGCCTAGACCCAGAATGGGGCGAGGCATAGACCATTGACACCCACTATTTCAAGTGGCCTGGATGTCTGCAATGAAGAACATATTCAACTCAAGTTAGAAGAGAAATTATTATTCAACTGGAAGGTAACATGGGAAGAGGAGGGCACCAACAATAGAAGTTTGGCTTGCAATGATTATAGCATATTCAAATAGAAGAATCAGGAGTATCTGAATAGATAGCACAGAGAAAGAATACAGCAAAGTAAGAGTAGTTAATCTTAGAAGTATAAACTAGTTCCATCTCTTTACCGGGATAAGTGGGAAAACCCTTGGAATGAAACAAAAATATAAGGAAAAACCTGGGACTATAGATGGACAGCAGACAGAAGAGAGCTCATTTCAAGTGGCTTGGACACCTGCAGTGTAGAACAGGTTCAGATCTAGAGAGAAGAAGAGCAATTACTGAAGCAGACGGTATGACAAGAGGAAGACACCAAGCTAAAACACAGGTCTCAATGATTAGAACAGATTTAAGAGTACCAGCTGAATTTTTGTTTGGAAGGTGTGCAGAAGGCTACAATTAAAGGAGAAAAGTATATGAGTAGCTCCAAGATCCCATTACAAAAGGGAGAAGGCTAAGTGTTCCCCACTGAAGTAGTGGGAACATAAAGTCCGTCTAGCAACCACCCAAGTCATCTCGTGGCAATTTACATAAGCAGTGTTCCAGGTAGAATATGACCAAATCTTAGTGGATGCTGGTAAAAAAGCTCTTGGAAAGTCTAAAATGAGATGGTGTGATGTTATTAGAAGGGACATTGGCTTCCTGGGTTTAAATATGAATATGACACTTGAAAGAATTCTTTGGCGGAACAGGATTCATGTAGCCGACCCCAAATAATGGGATAAGGCCCCGATGATGAGTGTTTCCAGGTAGAAGGCTGAGATAACACCCTGGAATCACTGGCCAAATTCATGTCTAAACATATATTCCTGTCTCTCATTGAAAGCATAAAATGCTTAATGATGTTAAAGAGGTTGGAGAACTCTTGTCTGAAACATTTGATTAATTCATTGCAAGCATACTGCCAGAGAGACTGCTGCAGGAAGCATGGACCAGATTACCCTGTACTCTTCCTAAGGATCAAGGTTCCTCCAGTTCACAAGGAAGTGCACAGCTGTATAGACCATACAGCTGTATTAATGCCACATTGCATGAGAAGATGAGCATTGGCTTCCAACATCAGACCATAAAAGGGTGAATATTCAAATTCAGTCTTCTAAGCATATCCAAAGTGGACAATGTGCCTCGAACTGGCTTTGACATGAATAATCTGATCTTGTTAGGCCATTCTTTCCCCATACGTGGCCCACAATACTCTACATTCATTTGTTATCAACATATTTGTCAATGATCTGATAGGAAACACAACCAGGTTCACACCTCTGAAGTCTTCTATACTAAACATCTGAAGTGATCCAGCAACCACACTTACACCCCTGAAGCCTTCTATACTCAATAAAGCACTAGGTGTTGATGCACGTGGGTCACTTTCTGGGTTGCTCAGCTTGCCTGGGCTCCATGCAGTCCATTTTATTTTCTGGGCCTTAGTGGACTTTCAAGGACTGTTTGACAGAGTTTTGGAAATTGGCTAGTGCATTAGATGAGTGAAGAGAGAACTGATTTAGACAACACCCACCTCCATCAAAGAGAAGTTTAGATTTCCAACCAGATAATTTATCAAACTTTTGATTATCAAATTTCAGTCTGCCACCATCTGAGAGTGCAAGGCTGAAGTATGTGATGGAGACTCACATCAATGCAATTTAAGGCAGATTCTAGTTTCAGCTCAATTCTGCATTGTTTAACACATGGAATTAATGAGATAAAATATTCAGTTCGAGGTATTCATTTATTGAACAAAGATGCACATATGTTTAGCTAATTGATTAGCATGTGCATAATTAATCCCGCAAGTTAAGTTTATCAGACGATTTAGGGTAGTGTGTTGGACTTTTTCCCACCGACTGTAGTCGGTGTTAATTTACATCGGCGTAAAATCCGAACACATTTAATTAACTGCCAAAGATATTTTGAAACCCCAACATTTCGTTGTGATAGGGAGGGTTGCACTTAGCCCAGATCGGTCCATTGAGGTAACCTCGGATCAAGATCTAGCCCCTTGACTTTGCATTATATCGCAATCTGACCGTTAGATTTTCCATATGATCGCAATCGGAACATTGGATTAACTTATGTCCCTAAAGGACCTTTGCGCCCCGAGAAGGGGATATATTTGCAATGATTAATACCCTTCGGTGAAGACAGGGGTTTGTAGTTAACTTTTTATTATTATTTTTTTTTTTAAAAAGCAAGGACCGACCAACAGGACAGGCACTGGTCGAGTGCACCCTCCCTCAGAGAGGGAGAATGTTCCCACTCCCCCAGCCTGTGACTGTGGCCCTAGATTTTATTAATTTTGGAGAAAAGAGTACACATAGCTACGGGGCATACCCCTGAGGAAACAAAGTGGGCTAACAATTAGCCCTTGAGAGAAACAAGAGGATGAGAGGCAAGGGCTAGAGATTACAACCAAGAAAAACTAAGGGAAACGGATGGCTGGCAGCCCAGCCTTATCCATTCTAATGGCTCCCTTGGCCATCGGCGGGAGGTCCCCTACTTGTGTGAATACAATGTTTTCATGGACCCTACATGCATATGAAGCTAGGGAGTCAGCTACTTGATTCCCTTCTCTGAATATATGCCAAACCAAACACCCACTGTCATGAAGAAAATCCAAAGTCCTCTTCCACCATGGGAGAACCATCCAGCTAGGAGCCATGCCTTTCCGAATTGCCTCTGTCAGGAGGGCACAGTCCAAGTAGACAGCCGCCAGTTTTATTCCACATTGCTTCGCAATAGCTAGTCCATCATGTAGAGCCCTTGCCTCTGCCAGCAGGCTATTGCCATGGCCATAATGGAAAGCAAAACCTACAATTAGATTACCTGCAGAGTCCCTTATGCATCCACCACCTCCACTCCTGCCAGGGTTGCCCTTCGAAGCCCCATCTACATGCAAAGTAAAATCATGTGCAGCCAGTCTACAGAAGACCAAGAGGGGCTGTTTAAGTTCCACCCGGGGATACAGTTGGAATGAGGCTAAGCATTTAAGTTGAGCTGGAGACATTGGCTTGTGGAAAATTAGCTTATCCAACGCCAAAGCTATTGAAGAGATTATCTTCCTTTTTATAGAAGCACTACTGAGGGTCACTCCTTCAAATCTCAAGGCACATCTTTGCTTCCATATTTCCCACAGTATCAAGACTACAGCATACATCCCAACAAAATTGATTGCAGATAGCATGTTGGTTGCAGATAACAGATTCCAGCATCGGGTAGTAATCTGGTCACTTAGACTGACCTTATTACTTACCAAAGGGTACACCCAGCCCCACAGCTCAGATGCCAGCTCACTAGAGATGAAAACATGATTGAGGTCTTCTTGGGCAGGGGATGAGCAACAGCTGCACCTTGAGACCATTTGAATCCCGCAGTCAGCCACCCTGCTATCAACCGGCACAGCTCGATGGATTAATTTCCAAGTAAAGAGAGCTGCCCTCGGAGCAATGGCTGAGTGCCATTGCTTAGCCCAGGCTGGCCTCAATATACCTTTGGTTCGGATCATATTACAAGCAGACTTTGCAGAAAAGTTGCCCTTTAATGTGCCTGTCCAAACACAAATAGCAGCCTCACTGCTGGGTTGGATGCTTGGAATATGAAAATTATTGCTAAGAAGACCCCAAGCATCATGCTGAGAATCCCGGAGCACATCTCTGACTAAAGCCAGAGGAAAATCATCCCCTCCATTCCTACCACTGGCCAATGCAACACTAATGGCAAGGCCATTGCCAGTCCAGTTATCTCTCAAAAAATCAATATCAGCCCCACTTCCAACAAGCCACCTGCTATTATTAATTAAGGTTTCTTTCGCTTGCCTGAAAACTGCCAAGGGCATACCTGCAGGAAAAGGTTTAATGCAGTTTGCAAAATGGGATTTGATGAAACGTTGCCTGGCATACATAGACCAGAGGGAAGACCCATGAACAATGTTCCACAAAATTTTAACTGCCAAGGAAATCTGAACCCATTGTAAATCCCTGATTCCCAATGCTCCCTCTAACCGAGGCCTCTGAATTTCAGACCAAGCTATCAATGCCTGCGGTTAGTGCCACCATTACCTTGCCAGAAAAAATTAGCACATTGACTGTCAATGAACTTAATTACCTTCTTCGGGACGAAACAAGCTGAAGCAAGGTAAATTGGCATGCTATGAAGAACTGAATCTATTAATACAACTCTGCCAGCTTGGGATAAAAATTTGGATTTCCAACCTTCCAGCTTGATCTGAACCCTTTCTATCAAAAATTTAAAATCAGAGCAAAGATATCTGCCCTTTTTAACAGGGATTCCAAGATAGTTAATACCAGCAGTCTGATTCTTGTAGCCTGTGAGAATATGAATAGACTGTCTTAGGGAAGAAGGGGCTTTAGCTGAAAGAATAAAGCAACTTTTAGTAACATTCACTTTCTGCCCCGAACAGTGCTCATGGCTGCTTATGAAATGTTGGAAGGCCACAATATTTTGTCTGCTTGCATTCAGAAAAACCAAGGTATCATCAGCATATAAAAGGTGGGAAATCTGCATAGACTGTCTGGGCCCTTTATAGCCTTTTAAACCTCCGGACTGAAATAAGGCAGAGAGTCCTCTACTAAGAACCTCAGAAGCAATTATGAACAAATAGGGAGCTATGGGGTCCCCTTGCCTAATGCCCCTACTGGACTTGAAGAAACCTGATGCCACTCCATTAAAGTTTACAGAGAACCAACAATTGTATAGAAGCATTCCAATGTATGAAGTAAATCTGGTGCTAAACCCAAATTTCCGCATGACAGCTAAGATAAAATCCCATTCCATCCTATCATAAGCTTTGGCCATGTCAAGCTTAATAATCATATTATGGCCTCTTACCTTTTTATTTATATCCATCATTAACTGCCGAGCAAGAGCCACATTATCCAAAATTAACCTCCCTTTCACAAAGGCCCCTTGCTCCACTGAAATTATACTTGGCAATAGAGGAGCCAACCTTTCAGAAATAATCCGGGAGATAATTTTATATGAAAAGTTGCACAAACTAATAGGTCTGAAATCATTGAAAGACCTGGGTTCTGGCACCTTGGGGATTAAAGTAATGAGAGAGGAAGATATACCTCTGGGAAGAGGGAAGCCTTCAAAAAAATGCACAAACAGCTTCTGTGACATCCTGCCCAATAATATCCCAGACTGCTGTAAAAAATTCTCCAGAGAAGCCGTCCGGGCCAGAAGAACTGGAACCCTTTAATGACCACACAGCTTTTCGGACTTCTGAAGCATCCGGAATAGCACAAAGAGCAGAATTTTGAGCATCAGTAATAACCTGTGGAATACATTCCAACATATTAGGATTCATTAAGTGTTCCTCAGTAGAGAACAGGTTCTTGAAGTAGGCCTCAGCATGAATCCTCAGTGATTCCTGATTAGCACACCACTCTTCAGGATCACCTACCCTCAATCTTCTGATTACATTCCTCCTTCTATTGCATTGAGCAACAGCATGGTAGAAAGAAGTATTTCTGTCCCCACTTTCAATCCAATCTACTCTGGATTTCTGATTCCAGAGGATTTCTTCTCTGAATAAAGCTTGGCGGAGGCTTGCATTGGCAGCATTGAGACCTTCTTTATTTACAGGAGAAGGGTAAGAGTCATAGGTAGTCTGTTTTAGTTCCACTTCAGCTTCAGCAAGACTTATGTTTAAGAATATATCCCCAAAGACTTCCTTATTCCATTTCCGCAGAGAGTCCTTGACAGTCTTCAATTTTACAAACAGCCTAACCAAGGCATTTGGATGACTGATTTGGGCTTGCTGCCATACATCAGAGATTAACTGCTTAAAGGATGTATGAGTACACCACATCCTCTGAAAAATGAATCGACCAGAGCTATAAGACAAGCTGTCCAGAAAAAGGAGCAAGGGGGCATGGTCCGAGGGACCTCTAGGTAAATGTTTAATAGTCAGTTGAGGAGTAACAGATTGGCAAGAGCTGTTCACTAATACACGATCAAGTCTTGCCCGAATGTTAGCAGTACCTGCTCTATTATTAGTCCAAGTCATAGCAGGCCCTTGAAAACCAGCATCTAAAAGGCCGGCAGAACATAGAAAAGTATTGAAATCAGACATAGAGGCTAGAGCCGGGATGCTACCACCTATCTTCTCAGACGGCCTCAAAACACAGTTAAAATCACCCCCCACCAACCAGGGAATAGTAACAGAAGCAGCAAAAAGGACAAGTTCGCTGAATAGGGACTGTCTAAGGTGAAGAGCACAAGATGCATATACAAAAGAATATTATGAACAAAAGGTATTATCCACTTTCAATCCAAGAGTTATATATTGAGAAGAGGAGGTAATAACCTCCAAATTGTAACTATCATACCAGAAGATCCAAATCTTTGAATCTAGAGAATTGTTACCTGCATATCTCCCAAGCTTGAGATATCTTCCCAATTGAGGAGCTTTATTAAAACTCAGCATTGGTTCACTGATGGCCACCATATTGACCTTATTAGACTGCACTATATGTTTCAAGCTTCTACGGGAACCAGTGTTCCCTACCCCACGGATATTCCAAATTAGTATAGGTTGAATCATTGAGAATTCAATATGATATCTTCCATCGATCTAGCTCTAGATCTGGTCATAACCCCGCCATCATGAAGCCTACTCACATTCTCACCACCCTTCACCAGTAAATGAGACTGCAATATTTCATTGTCCAGACAGGCCTTATTCGCAATTTGCATACTGGCCATCAGGAGCTCCTACACTTGCTCTTTATTGGAGACCTCCACTCCAGAGATAGAGTCTGCCATAGCATGGGCCTCAGCATCCGGCTTAGCCATCTCCATAGAAACATCTATCAACTGTCGACTTTCAACTTCGGCTCTGTCAACTAGACTAATAGAAGCAGCAGCTACCAAATTATGTTCCACCTCACTAACAGGTAGTTCACATCCTTCTATTACCTGGTTGGCTGTATTTAACCGCTCACCAACATCCCCAATGGCAAACTTAGGAGAAAAGTGGGATTCCAAGAGTATCGACTGCTGAAGGTCAGGGGCTGGAATCTCCCCCTCCGGGTGCACCGGAACCTGAAGAGGCCTTTCATTGCTGCTAGATGCAAAATTAGCTTGTTGCAACTCCAAAAACTCCGCAGCCTGCTGTAGGATCTCAAACTTATTCTCCACAGCCACATTATGTCGAACAGCCAGGGGATCAATCAGCCTAGGCCTGAAAGCCTGTCTGGAGTTCTTAGGATCAGGTCCTGTAGCCAAACGGGCCTGAGCCATCCTTCCCTGCTTCTTCTTGCAACCATCAACTGAGTGACCGAGCTTATGGCAAAAGGAACAAAGAGCAGGAGCGCGATTGTAATTAACCGATTGCCAGTAGCCAGCACCATCCAAATCTATCCACAGCCGCTCCCTTCGCGGAGCAGATAAGTCCATCTCAACACAGGCCAAAGCCTCTGATGTATCTGTCATAGCCAATGTTCTTTCATGAATGCGCAGCACAGTCCCAAAGTTTCCAGCAATAGACCGCAGGCAGTCTTCATGATACAAGTTAGCCGGCAAAGCAGGAAAACCGATCCAGACCGGCACCGTCGGCGGATCAGCATCAAAATTGAAATCAGGTGTCCAACGGAAAAAACGAAACAGAAATCCCTTAATGTATATGTTTTTCTGTATCAGAAGCTTCATGAAATCCGATTCACATTCAAAGCGAAAGAGCAAGTGCCGTGGATTCAGTTTACTAATAACAAAATCTGAAGATAATGCCAGCCGCTGCATCAGGCAGCTTTTGATATCAGAGAAATTAGGCCGACCATATGCGCATTTAGCTACAATGGAGAATGATAGAAAGTGTATAGACGCTTGGACATCCGCCTTGGTGAAGAACACCGCTGGCTCTCCCCGATCAGTAAATGCAGGTTCCTTCACCGGAATAGAAATCCTCGGCCTTAGCTTGGACTCCATGAGAGCCTGCGCAAAGGTCCGACGAGGAGCCATATGGGAGGATGAGGAAGCAACCTCCGGCGGCGCCAGAGGGGATGGTAGAGCCCCCGCCACGCCGGCCATGGCCGGCAAGGAGGGGGGCGCACTGAGAGGAATAGTGGCGGGAAAGACCAGAGTTTCTCACACTAGAATTTGGAAGAGAGAGAGACTCGTTCTTCTGGGTTTGTAGTTAACTCCCATGAACATAGGGTTATATTTGCAATTTCTCTTGAACAAGAGTATATTTGTAATTTTCCCACCACACAGGATATTTTTTGCAATTTTGTAGAATTGAGCGATATAAATGCAATTTTGGACAACATTGGGCTTCTATGCCATTTCTGAAACTTTGGGATTTTTTCTGCAATTTTCTGGACATTTCTGCAATTTTGCAAGAGTTCAAGGTAGAATTGCAATTTTTCAACATGACAGGGTTTTTCTGCAATTTCTCAACATATTTCCAGATCATTGAATATTCTCCAATATTAAATCATTTTTCAGAATTTTTCAATTTTTTTACAGCAAGAAACAAGGCATTTTCCCATCATAAGGGTATTTATGTAAACATACCCGTAATAGGAGTTTTTTTTACAAAATGATTAAATTTCAGAACTCCAAGCTCCAAGGCTCACTGCGCAGCTCCTTGTGCTCCTGCTGGTTGCTCCAAGCCTTGAGAGTCTTCTCCAACTTGTTCCTCTTGTCAGAGTTGTGGGTCTTGTAGAATGAGCCATGGGCACCCCCGTTTATAGGGGTTTTGGGGCTTGATGGCCAGGAGGAGGTGAGCATGTGTAAAGTTCCTCCTGGCATTGGGTCATTTATTGGCCTATAATAAAGTGGGTTGAGTCCCTCCTGGCTTACAAGACTTCCCTTTGAGTTCCTCCTTGCATTGGGTGAAGAAAGGAGGCCTCCAAGAGTCCCTCCGGGTAAGCAATAAGAGAGAGAAGGGTGGAGAGGAGGCCCCCCCTACTTCCTCTGGGCATCCGGAGAAGGGAGGGAGAGGATGCGGACCCCCTTCTGACTTCTCCCTTTTTTTTCTGTGTTTTTTTTGTTTGGAGAGAGAGGAGAGAGAAGAGAGAGAGAGAGCACGTGGGGGCGGGCCCGCGGCACCAGCCCACCTCTTCTGGGAATCCGGAGGAGGGAGCGGGGTGTGCAGGAACCCCGCGACCCCCCACACGTGGGGGGTGTGGGATTCGCACCCTCCCCCTCTACCTCCACCAGGCATCCCCACCCCCCTCTACCTCCTCCTGGCTTCCAGCGGAGGAAGGAGAGGGGTTGGGAGTGGGCCCCGCCCCATGGCTATGCAGGAGAGAGGGAGGAAGAGAGGGAAGGGTGGAGACTTGAGTTCCTCCTCGTTTGCTGGCCATAGGAAGGCTATAAAAACCCTTGACCCAGCCCTTTGCCAGCAGTTGTTTACTGCTCCTGCTCCGCAGTCCAAGGCAGCAGCACATGGGGGATTTCTCTTGGGTTTTCTTGGCTTGTTCTTGACCCCTTATCGCTGCCCGGGAATTCTGCAGTGCAGGGACCACACCCCGGTGCAAAGAAAATGATCCACGAACGCCGGGACCACTTGTTTCTTGTTGATTTATTGTGTGTGCATGTTGCTTTGTGCCACCCACATGGTATTTGACGAATTTCCCGCCCGTAAAAACATGCTGGTTTCATGTAAATATTCCTGTCCGACGGGAGTCCCAAGGACATAAATTATCCAAACACGCCGCGACAAGGGTTTTATACCACCTTGTGCCATCATTGAATAAAATTAATAAATTAATTTAGTTTTTTTCTTCTGAAGATATCAGAAAATACTGGGGTCCAACATGCCTGTTCACTGCAACAGCCAGCAAACTCACAAAGAGAGAATTTGATGTCCAAACCAGAAGTATCTTCAAGAATTTTAAGAAGAATACTGACAGTTTTCCATTTGTTGATTTCTGTAGCTGAAAAAAGATGGGTGCCATAAGCAAACTCACTCGAGCAGAGTAGACGGAACACATCACCAGGCATACCAACGCAGGTTAAGCGTTCATCAGTGAATGGAATTAGGCCCATTTCCTAGCCTAGTTTTAAGAGATTCAGCTAGGCTCTTGCTCACAGGGAAGCTCCGTTGTCAATAACTGGGGAGGCTATGGCTAAGTGATATTGCACACCATCATTTAGCCATGCTATTCTTTTCTGAGAATTCAATCATTGAAATCAACACGGGCGATGAGAGGGATATCACTGAACCTGAAGCTAGACTGCATGCGAGATAACTATCTGATTTGCTGGAACTGGACCTCTTTCCAGAATCAAAGAGAAGAGCAGGTAGGTCAGACAGCTGGGGTGATGTTAATCAAATGCCTCAGAGCATATGCTTAACAACCCCCCAAGAACTCCAATAAATAGATAGAGTATCAGGCCAGGGCATGCTTTAAAAGGGCAATACAATTAACTTGTCTCAAACCCCTAGAGCTACTAAAGAAATCAAAGGGCTGTCCATTAACCAACATAAAGACTTGGCTATGGTAATAACCCCTCATATTGATCAACTTTTCATCCAATCACATCAAACTCATGTTCAGGAAGACAACCAGCTCTACGCCTCCAAGGATTGAGCCTGAGAACTAAGAAATCCCTCCTCCTCAATGATCTAAAAGGAAAAGAATTGGCTGAATAGATAGCAAAGAAGAGGAGCAAAATACAGGTATTTGATCAACCTAGTGCCATCTCCTTTAGCTTAGAAATTCTCTAGTCTGAATGTTTCATTACTAATGATTGTGTGCAAACAAGCCTGTGATTGCCTTCTTCCTACTCTATTTTGTTGTTCCTACTTTGCCTTCTTCCTCACAGCCTCTTCCCTAATTGCTTTGAGGTGTTGTGCCATCAATATGCACACCTCCCTATGTACCCTCTTGACTATGCACTGTATCCAGCTCCTTTGCCACCAGCAAGATGTTTCTTCAAACAGGAGATTCCACCTCCCTTTCCTATGTAGCCATAGTAGTTGCACCTGAAGGTATGCTTTACACCATCCACCATGGTGCCATGCTACCACCCAGTGTAGCTACTCTGACCTCTGAGTGGCATCTTAATTTAAACAAAGAAACAACAATCAATATTTACATAGAAGAAAGCAAGTTAGGATCTATTTGCAAAGACATAAATACATTGCTTAATAAAGGAAAGAAATGCACGTACTTAATGCACGAATGATAGATGATACATTATTTATAATACATGTATGATGCATGTTATTAAGCAATGCTTAGTTGCTTAATAAAATATACTAAAATTTTATACTTAATTTATATAATTTGGGGAAAATAAGTTACATAAATTACTAATACCACTTCACATGCATGAGTTACACAAGTAAATGATACAAAACATTTCAGGATTTTTCCCAATTGGGCTTCCCAGCGCCCAGCCTTCTCTCCGCCGCCAAGGACCACTCCTGGTCAAGGTGAGGGCGGCCAGCACCCTCACCCTGACCGAATTGGGCTTCCCAGCGCCCAGCCTCTCTCCGCTGCCAAGGACCCCTCCTGGTCAAGGTGAGGACAGCCAGCGCCCTCACCCTGACCGAATTGGGCTTCCCAGCGACCAACCTTCTCTCCACTGCTGCCAACACCCCTCACTTTGACAGAATCACCGCCGGGAGTGCCCCTACCCTGACTAATTGGGCGCTGGGAGCGCCCCCATCCCTTCGCTGCTGTCAATGACCCTACCTTGACAGAATTAGCACTGGGAGCGCCCTCACCCTGATCAGGTGAGGGTGGGGAGCACCCCCACCTGGACCAGGTCAGTGCTGGGAGCTCCCCTACCCGGACAAAGTACCCCCTCTTTTGGCCAATCTTGGGCCTATAAATACCCCCCAGGGGAGAAAAAGAGAAGAGACACGCCATGCGCTCCCATGGAGGACCCCCAATGGGTCTAAGGATTCTTCGCGAGGAGGATTTGGCTTGTTTTGAATTTAGTCTTTGATACGGTACGTCATGGCGGCACCTCGTTGAACCGCGCTTAGACAAATCACAAATCTTATGAGGGATGTGCTCCACTTAGACGCGACGCTATGGGCCTCAATGGCTCCATCTTCTGTCTCGAAGAACGAGCCTAATTTAGACATCACGGGGCCTCAGTCTTCAGTCTCGAAGAACGGGCAGGAGTCTTCAGTCTCGAAGAATGTGCCCTGCCCCGAAAATGTAGTTAGGATGCGCTCCAATCCCGACTCCAGTCTCAACGGCGCCCGTCAGTCTCCATCCATAACCCGTCGGTCTCCAACCATATCAGCACCAGTCGCTCCAGTCTCAGTGGTACCCAATTGCCCCCGATCTCAACGGTACCCGGCTACCCCAGTCTGAATGGTACTTGACTGCCTCCAGTCTCAACGGCGCCCGACCACTCCGCCCGAGCCGGCGCTCAACTAATCCAGTCACAACAGTGCCCACGGAACCCGACTACTCCAGTCACAATGATGCCCCACGGCACCCAGTTACCCCCGTCTCAACGGCACTCGACCGCCCCAGCCTCGGCGGTGTCTACAACACCCGACTACTCCAGTCACCGTGGTGTCTACGACACCTGATTACTCCAATCATAGCGGTGCCCACGGCACCCGACAATCCGGTCCCAGCGGTGCTCCGTCAGACTCTTCCGGTCTTAACAGCATCTGACTGCTTTAGCCACAACAGTGCCCCACGACATCTGATTACTCCAGTCATAGCGGTGTCCCGCGATACTCGATTACTCCAGTCACAGCGGTGCCCCACGGCACCCGACTATTCCAGTCTTAGCGGTGGCTACGGTGTCCGACAGCTCACCCCGAGCCGGTATCCGACAGCTCATCCCGAGCCGGTGCCAGGCAGCTCATCCTGAGCCGATATACGACAGTTCATTCAGAGCCGTTATCCAACAGCTCATCCCGAGCTGGTGCCTGACAGCTCACCCCGAGCTTATGACCGACAGCTCATCCTGAGCCGGTGCCTGACAGCCCACACCGAGTCAAGTTCGACTGCTCCGCATGAGCTGTGCTTGATTGCTCCACACGAGCCGAGCCGGTCAACTCTTCACTCGAGCGAGGCATGGGACAACAAAAGATAACACCCGAGAGGCGAACATCAAGGAACTTGCAAGCCCTCTCATAACTGGGTGACCCTTCATTCATATTGAGAATACGATGTGAGACCCTCGAGCGGCATCTTGCCGGGTCATGGGTCCTTCAAGGGACATTATGTATAAAGGCGAAAATACCCGCGTAACAACATAATGACCCGGGGACCGGCATAAATGACGACATTGTCCCGTGACTTGCGCACAACTTGTAATCGGGCTCTAACGACCCATATAAAGTCTTTCACAGCATGTATCAATGAAGTCCAGTCAGGGAACTGATTCCCGTCTTCACCGACTGCCAGCCACAACACCGTCGTCAGATTGTCGTCTGCCTCACAGCCCGGTCCCTACCGGGCCAACAGAACGGACTCTACACCCGAGCCAATACCTGCCTGCTCCTTGCTGAGCCAGTGTCAGCCGCTCCACACCCGAGCCAGTACCTGCCTGCTCCTTGCTAAGCCAATGTCAGCCGCTCCGCACCCAAGCCAGCACCTACCTACTCCTTGCCGAGACAGTGTCAGCCGCTCCACCTTTCGAGCTAATGCCTCGCTTTCCCTAAACTCGGAGTCCGCACCCTCTCCAGTGCTTACACTAAGACCGGTCTCCCTACCTCCACTCATCATCACTATTGTGTTGTTGATCCGTGCAACACTATTGTGTTGTTGCTCCATCGCTGTTGCACGGATCAAACCCTCCCGATGTCGCGACTCCCAGGCTCCCTGACTCTCTTCCTTCGGCAGTAGAAATAAGGATGTTTGGATTACATCCGATGTAAATTAACATCGACTATGGTCGACAAGCTCATTCGATGGGAAAATGTCTTGCACCCGAACCCCACATCATCTGATACGCCTTCACCTGCGGAATCAAACATGTGGCAGCTACTTAAACAGCTACCACACGCACACATACCCTGATCCACATGTCGCCCATATGTCCAGACACACGTGTCGTGCCATGTAGGCACATCCCAGTTGAACTTCAATTCCGCGGCAATTGTCGAAACTCGACTGGCACGCCCGCAGAACACATACACTCAGTAAAAATCATTATCAACAAGCAAATCACAAATCAACCACATGGCCCACATTATTTTATTCTCCCGCCGATTCTGCATGTGCATAAACACATACCCTTCAGGCTAAATGAAATTTCTAGTAAACCAGAAAAACATCATGGTGCATCTCATGTTCCCCCTATGGTTTCCTTAATCGTTCTCATCAGAACTTTCAGTTTGTACAAGTCCTGCATGTGAGTTTAACAAATTTCAGACCTAAATTAAAAGGTTTTCCTATTGCATGAGGCCATAATTTAAACTAAATAAACACGACCTGAAGATTCCTGCTTTTGGACAGTTTGGACATATAAGGAGCTTATAGATTTTGGTTAAAAGATCATGTTAAAATGTGGTAAATGATGGTTTATTGGAATTCAAAATTAAAATGACAAAAGACATAGGCCAAATGTGTAAAACTATGGGTAAACAAGCTAAAATGTGATCAAATTATGATGGCAGTTTACCTTTTTATATTGAAAGATTAATTAGATCATTAAAGTTGAATGGCCAATGACCTTCTAAGAACTTAATCATGATCACTATATTATTATGTTACATTACGACTATGAAGGAAAAATGATGACAATTCAGGAGGAACCCTTAAGGGAACTAGGACCATAACATATTCCAGTGTAAATAATATAGTACACAGAATAAGTTAGCATCTTTCAGTTTATGATTCAGCTTTTTGGATAGAGTGAATGACATCGCTTCCTTGGCAAGATACACACACAGGAGTTGATATTAGGCTAATTCCTTACTATTAGTGCCACAGTCGGAGCTCAGAGTGCCTCTTTTCTTATAGGGTCTAGAGTCCAAACTTTAGGACATGACTAACATAGACAATGGGTAGAGATACACTTGATTGCACTCGTATTTAAGAACAGGATAACATAAGTAAAGATATATGTCCCAGGTTAGCATGACAACTTGTCTCTTCTATTGGAATATCCAAAAACTGTTCAAGACTATTCAGCAGTAACTGAGAGACCAAGCCAGTGGGTGATCTGCTCAGTTGACCTTTACAATTTCTGGTAGATAGTTATTTATAGCTGATGTAAAACTATCACACAGGGAAAAGAAGGAAAAGGAAGAGAAGGTGGATCATCAGAGAAGCCATGGGTGGCTGCTGTAATACCCAGAGAAAACCACAGCCACCCCTTTTACATCACTGTTTAGGGTTAACAATAAAAAAAAGGGTTACAGACTAATATACCCTTGATAAGAAGGGAAAATAACAAACCCAGCCATCCTTACTACTTGACTAACAGGGACAAAACTGTCCCTCTAACCACCACTTCGACTACACTCCCCCTCAAACTGAGCATACATATCAAGCATGCTCAGTTTGCTTAAACAGGAGCAAAATTGATCCGCAGATTGTCCTTTTGTAAACACATCAGCCACTTGATCTTTGGATTTGACATAAGGCAGGCAAACTTCTCTTGAGCCCAGTTTCTCCCTGATGAAATGCCGATCAATCTCAATATGCTTGGTGCGATCATGTTGCACTGGATTGTTGGCAATGCTGATGGCAGCCTGGTTGTAACAATACAACTTCATAGGGATACACACCTCCATGCCAAGATCGGCTAAGAAAAGTTTTAACCATATCATCCAAGGATGGCAGTGTCGGTTTCGGACTCGGTTTCGGCCGGGTCCGAAACCGATACGACTCGGTTTCGGTATCGGTTTCGGTTTCGGCCGAAACCGGATGAAACCAGTTAAAAAATTTAAAAAAGTAATAATCCTGACCAGTTTCGGACCGAAACTGACCAGTTTCGTCCGAAACTATTTAAATAATATTTTTTTAATTGTTTCGGACTTGCTACAGTGTTTTGGTCCGGTTTCGGATCGGTACCGGCCGAAACCGATACGTTTCGGCCGAAACGTATCGGTTTCGGCCGAAACTGCCAACAATGATATCATCTGTGTGATACAATTAGCCATGGCTCGGTATTCCGCTTCAGCACTAGATCGTGGACAAACTGTCTGTTTCTTGATCCTCCAAGCAATCAGGTTCCCTGCTAGGAAAAGGCAATAACCAGTAGTAGATCTCCGATCACTCTTCGAACCTGCCCAATCAGCGTCAGAATAGCTTTCCACAATTAATTTTTCTGATTTAGAGAACAGAAGACCCTTGCCAGGACAGGACTTGATGTACCGGAGTATTCTCTCAACAGCTCTCATGTGAGGCACCCGAGGAGCATGCATAAATTGACTCACAACACTGACTGCATCAGTTAAATCAGGTTGAGTGAGTCCCAAATAAAGCAAACGCCCAACCAGCCTTTGATATTGCCCTTTTTCAGGGTCAGATAACAATTCACCTTCGGAGTCACTCAACCCATGATTGGATTCAATTGGTGTGTCTGCTGGTTTACACCCAAGCTTACCCGTCTCCTTCAAAAGATCAAGAGCATACTTCCTTTGGCTGATACATAATCCCTTCTTGGAACGAGTAACTTCAACACCAAGAAAGTACTTAAAGTCACCCAGATCTTTAATGTCAGATTCTTGTGCGAGATTCCTCTTTAAATTGACAATTTCCTCTATGTGATCACCAGTAATTATCATATCATCAACATATACCAGCAGCACAACAACCTTTTTACCTTGCCATTTGATGAAAAGAGTATGATGAGAATTTCCTTGCGAGTAGCCAAAGTTCAGCATAGCTTTCTTGAACCTCTCAAACCAAGCTCTCGGTGACTGTTTAAGACCATAAAGGGCCTTGTTGGGCTTACAGACTCTCCCCCTTACATCAAGTCCGGGAGGGGCTTGCATGCAGACCACCTCCTGTAAATCACCATTCAAAAAAGCATTCTTTACATCCAATTGATACAGAGACCATGAAAGATGGACAGCAAGGGCCAAAATAGAGCGGACAGATTTGAAACGAGCAATGGGAGCAAAAGTGTCAGAATAATCGACGTCATAAATCTGGGTGAAGCCACGCGCAACCAACCGAGCCTTATATCGCTGAATGGAATCATCTGCATTGAACTTTATGGTGTATACCCATTTAGAACCCACTACACTCTGACCTGGTGGCATATCCACTAAGTCCCAAGTCCCAGTTTTTTGAAGAGCACTCAATTCTTCATTCATAGCTTCTCACAGCCTCAGAATAAGAAGTGGGAACATGATAAGAGGAAATAGTAGATAAAAAAGGAACAATAAGTAGGAGAAACCGAGAAAGACGAGAATAGGATACATATTGAGACATAGGATGACGAGTGGAAGTTCGAGATCCTTTACGAAGAGCAATGGGAAGGTCCAAGTCAGGTAGAGTTTCACCTGAAGCAGAAGTGGGAGGCCGACCTGCAGACACATCACAATCCGAAGGTGCGTGAGTAACAAAGGGCTCCCGTCGTCGCCATCCTCCCCTAGAGTACTGCTGTAAAACCTGCTAGGAAGGAGGTGTAGTAGTATCAACCAGCATAGGGGGAGATTCTAATGCTGGAGATAAGAGCGGGACAGGAGGAGGAGAAGAGCCAGGGGTCCCATTGTGTGACAAAGGAGGAGAAAAATAAGACTGAGATTCAAAAAATGTTACATCCTTTACGACATATCATCGCCGTGTGATGGGATCAAAGCACGTATAGCCCTTCTGGAGAGAAGAGTACCCCAGAAAGATGGCACGAATAGCACGAGGATCGAGTTTGGTAGTACCTGGAGCAAGATTGTGCACAAAACATAGACACCCAAACACACGAGGAGGTAACTCAAACAATGGGTCCGAAAAATGTAAAACAAGGAAAAGGACCCAGGTTGTCCAATGTTCGAGATGGCATCTGGTTGATTAAATACACTGCATGAAGAACAGCCGCACCCCAGTATTTTTTTGGAAGACCATGTTGGAATAACAATGCACGAGAGACTTCAAGAAGGTGGCAATTTTTTTATTTCTGCCACACCATTTTGCTGTGGAGTGTAAGCACATGATGATTGATGAAGAATGCCAGAGTCCTCCATGAAACAACTTAGATTCTTTTGAAAGTACTCACGTGCATTATCAGATCTGAACATCTTAACCTTCTGATTATAATGGGTTTCCACCATCTTACAGAACACTTGGACAAGCCGAGGAACCTCCTCACAGGAATGCAAAAGATCGATCCAACAAAAAAGTGAATAGTCATCAATGAAGGAAAGGAAATATTTATGATCATCCATAGACGGGACTGGGGAAGGTCCCCACACATCAGAGTGCACAAGTTCAAACAGAGAGTTACTGCATTTTATTGAATTTGGAAAATTGGTTCTACAATGTTTTGCCAGTTGACACAGTTGACATTCTAATGACTCAAGAGAGACAGACTCAAACAACTGAGGAAAAAGGACTCTAAGAGACCGAAAAGGAATATGACCAAGACGGGAATGCCAAAGAAGGACATCCTCCAAAGAACAACAATGGACGACTGGAAGGCAGTAACTCCACTAGGCTCGAACAGGTAAAGACCGCCAGTCTCACGCCCACTCCCAATCGTTCGTTGTGTCCGCAGGTCCTGAAAAACACAGTGAGTAGGAAAAAAGGTTATAGAACAATTTAGAGATTTTGTAAGACTACTCACTGAAAGCAAGTTTATAGGCAACGTAGGAACATGAAGAGTAGAGAGTAGGACAAGGTGATCATTGAGACGGGTGGTACCTTTGCCAGCAATTGTGGCTCGAGTACCATCAGCAACGGTCGCCTTGTGGTCCTTGTCTTGACCAGAAGACAAGGTATAGGAAGAGAAGTGAATAGAGATACCGGTCATGTGATCCGTTGCTCCAGAGTCAATGACTCGGGAGGCTGACGGAGAAGAGGTGAAAGCACTTAGTGCTGTCCCGGTAGTACCTGAAGTAGAGGCACCAAGATGACCAAACTGAAAGACAACCCGTTTGAGGCACGCAATGTCAGAACTGGAGATCGTTCGGATTGGAGACGTAGTGGAGACGCCCTCAGTAGCAGAAGAAGGTTCAACAGTAGTAGAGTGTGAAATAGCAGCATTGCCTTTTGCCGAGCAATTTCCCTTGGGATTTTTTGAATTTTTCTGGCTTCTTCTCAGGGTGCAACACCCAGCAGAACTCAACATCATGATTATCCCTTTTGCAGTGTGTGCAGTATCGATTGTTCTTAGACTTGGGCTTCGAGGGTGGAGGAGAGGAAGAAGACTTGTTCGCAAGACTCAAGTGCAGCGAACTCTCCACCACTAGGAGCAGGCAGAAGTGAAGAGGAGGAAGCCATCACATTATGCCGTCCTTCTTCATTAAGAATTTTAGAGAAAACCATCTCCAAGGATGGAAGCTTATCTGCAGAGAGAAACTGACCACACAAGGCATCATAAACAGAATCCAAACCAGCAAGAAATTGGAAATTTTTTGTCGATTCGACATGTTTCAGATGGATGGCCTGATCAGCATTCCACGACCACTTGTACGCATTGTAATAGTCCAGTTCTTACCATCTGACTTTAAGGTCGCTGAAGTAAGCTGTGACAGACCGCCCCCCTTGTTTCAGCGCCTGTATCTCGCTGGTAAGCTGATAAGTACGGGCGAGGTTACTTTGCTGGCCATATAACTTTTCCAGTAAGGACCACATTTCAGATGCTGTAGCAGCATACATAATGAGATGCTGAATGTCTGGGGTGACAGAATTGATAATCCATCCCATGACGATACTGTTTTCAATGGCCCAAACAGAGCACTTTGGGTCATCATCAGCAGGAGCCTGAATAGTACCATCAATGTACCCTAATTTCCCTTTTCCTCCAAGAAATATACGTGGAGAAACAGCCCAGAGACGAAACTTGGTAGAGGTTAATTCACCGTAGTCATTTGAAGAGTGTAGTGATCGGACAAACCCATGGAAGAAGAAAGAGAAGTCGGTGAAACCCCAGTAACCGCCAGAGCATCTGAGGATTCCGCGCTGGTCGACATCTTGGAAGAGGAAGAGGAGCACTCCATGGGAAAGGCCGATACAATAGTTAATGCCCAACACCAAGAGGAGGGAGGCGCAGCAGAGAAGAGGTGCTCCAGCCTCCAGCTGGCCAGAACTCACCACCAAGGCAACTGCACGTGAGGAGGCCCGCCGGATCCAAAAACACCACCAACCAGCCTCGTCTAGACACCGGAAAGGGGGTGCGATGCATAGATGGCAGTGTCAGTTTCGGTCTCGGTTTCGGCAGTGTCGGTTTCGGTGTCGGTTTTGGCCGGGTCCGAAACGGTTTCGGTTTCGGTCCGAAACCGAATAAATTATTACTTTTTTGCCAAACTGCAGGGTTTTGGTTTTGGCCCAGTTTCGGCCGGGTAGTTTCGAATCGTTTCGGCCGAAACTGCCATCCATGGTGCGATGCCTGCCGGCCGATCCCGTGTTCTGAACAGGGGATCGCAGCCCTAAAGGAGAGCAGTGGAGAAGGGTATTGATGCCATGATCCCCACCAAGAGCAGTCCGCAGGACCGCTCTGATACCATGATGTAAAACTATCACACAGGGAAAAGGAGGAGGAAGAAGAGAAGGTGGATCATCAGAGAAGCCAAGGGTGGCTGCTGTAATACCCAGAGAAAACCACAGCCACCCCTTTTATAGGTTAACAATAAAAAAGGATTACAGACTAATATACCCTTGATAAGAAGGAAAAATAACAAACCCAGCCATGCTTACTACTTAACTAACAGGGACAAAACTGCCCCTCTAACCACCACTGCGACTACAATAGCTATACTTCAAGTCATGAAATGAGTCACACAGTTAGAGGGGCAGTTATAAGAGACTGACTGCCCGGATACAATTTAAGAAAGATGAATGCCAGAGTAGGTGTCTGACTTGTGGCTCATCTCCTATATGATCACTTTCTCAGTTTATGATATGATTTTCATGATGTCCTCAAAGGCTATGATTGAATGAAGAAGAAAGGAAGAAAGAAAATAAGAAGAAATAGATGAAAAATGATTTTTACAATAAATTAACTAGGTGATATGATAAGTTAAAATTCCTATTCCTTTTGTTTGTTTCTTCCTGAAAAATAGCACAAAGACTTACACATATGCGTTCCTTCATGCATATTAGGGAAAATAATGAAAGGCAATAATAAGGTGAAGAAAGAGGAAATGTAGGTATGTGAGTGAACGAATGCAAAAGTAAATGACTCCTATTAAGTCCAATAGTGTGACTCGCAAAGTTTGTTTAAATGTCTTTTAAGTGAAAGTTCACATCAGTAGCAGTACGGTTACAAGCATCTGTCATGTGGTTTCCAATGCTAATTTTTGTGGTTAGTTGTACACTTTGTGTATAGATTTGTATTTTTAACTTAAGCTATGCACTTACGCTGATGAGAAATGAAAGTTATTATATTTTGTTTGTTTCCATGCTATGGTGTATGGATGGATGTCTTGTTATTGTTTGTACAATCTACAAGTAGATAGAAGAGATATCCGACTTCTGTCCAGAAAGTGGACACGACTTCACAGAATCTTTGATTTAAGATTTCAGTGGAAGGGGGAGAATTACATGCATACCCACCAGCTGGTGCAGTTGATGAGGGTTAAGTTTGGTGCGCATAAAGAGTACCATCCTTCCCCACCTCCTTTCTACTGGGAATTTCCCCATTGCCTTTTCTTTTCCTTATGAATAGAAGGTCTTACTGATTTGCTTGTTCTTCATGCATGCATGTGTCTGAGAGCATTTCTCGGTATTTTCTGCTTCCGCTGACTTCAAGAGACATGAACAACTCATATGAGGATTTTCTTCGCTGCTGTCCTGGTATCTCTGATTGATTTTCAACGTTGTCAGCCATTGACACGTGAAGTTGTTGCACCAGACTTGGTGGACTGCTGTCTAGAGCACAGTTTGCCCAAACTTTTTCAGCTTTATTCAATATAGTTTTCTGTAAAACCTAAAGTTGACAGCATGGCACAAAAAAGTAGGATATTTTTTGGGTGCAACAGACATCCCACTATGCATATGTCATGCAGCAAAGCTTGGCTGTTGATCCATAACACCCTGTACAATCCTTCATAATACATTTCAATGAAATTCACAAAACCTCAATTCTACCTCCTTTGGCAAAGATGGCATCACCTTGATGCAGCAAAAATCTACCACAGCACTACACATCAACAATAGCAAACACCTATTGCCCGAAAGCACCATAGTAGTGCCAAGCTGATCTTAATAGGAATCCTACAATAAGCTAGCCAGTGTTTATTCCTACATGCAATTCACTGAAACTAAGAAGAGTCAAAAGGGCGTGATTTCTCATTCTCAGAAGACTTCAACAATCAGCATCAGTAAACTTCTATATGACCTCCAGGTTCTATAAAAAACTGCAAGTCTTGATCCACAGTCAAGATGAAAACAGACAAGTTGTTTTAAATTTTTAATGCAACAACAGATAGTCTTACACAAGGATAGACAGTTTGGCAATCTGCTGAAGCCCTTTCAACTTTGGAATATTGAAAGCCTGGTCTAGACTAGCGGCACAAGTCTTTATGATGATGACAAGAAGGATGTCCTTAGGTAAGAAGGAACTGTTAGCACAACTTCATTACAGCAATTCAATAAAAATACAAACAAGCATCAAAAGGCCACCATAAACACACAATAAATAAGAAGGACAAAGAAAGAAAACAGAAACTCCAATCTTATGCCCAATCACAACATCTCAAAATTAGGAAGATAGCTGATACTCCATTGTCTCAAATGAAAAGACAGGAATAGTCAACTTCTCTACTATAACATTTCAGGCACCCGAAGATATGTTTCAGCCACAACATCCTGGTGCATTAAAAACCATAATGGTACATTTCAGAAGATAGTTGTTAAACCAGTCCAATGTGTTTCTTCCACAGGAAAGACAATGGCAAATTTCCATCAGTTCACTCACTGTCTGATTCATTTTCCAAATAGTCTAATCATTCAGCAAATATTCCTGCAATTATGCTCCATGCATATGCATTCTATAGGTTCCAATGTATATGATCATGATATGAGCCAACAAATTTCACATAAGAAGAGAAAGATGCATGAACACCCATTTCAGACAATTTAATAAATATTCGTTTCACCAATATTTGGATTAGAAATTTCAAGAGAATTATAAACACAAGTCAAGCACATTACCCAGCTTTCAATGTTGGGCACACCAAAAGACGAGGAAGTATGAGATAGATGGGAAGAGTGAGAGAACAACAAACATCTCCATCAGCGATCTACAACACCATATAGGCATGCATGTTAAATGTAATAAATGATCATGGAAATATATTCGTAGAAATAGAAATAAATTCTTGCCTGAGTGGTCTGAATGACAGATGTATCAGTCAGAACCTTCTCTCCAGTAAGGATAGACTCAAGACGAAGCAACTGTATATCAATCGACCGAATGGGCACTGCAGTTGTCTCAACAATTAGCTCTCCACTGAGAGGATTCGCGAGAGAACATGCTGTTGGTATTTTTCCCGTTACCCGGAAGTGACCTGCACAAAGGTCATTTCTGATGTATGTAAAGTGGAGCACCATTTACAGCATAAGAAAATGAAAAAAAAACTGACAATATAGCTCTCACAAAGCCATTTTGTTTACATGCTAAGATGTTCAGATAAAGAAGATATCCAGTTTATAAATTGAATCTTTGCAAATGATGTATACTAAATGAGAAATTTACTTAACTATGTACAATGGAAATAACAAAGTAAGAAAATGCAGAAATAGGAAGGCAGAAACGCCATATTCCTAAGAGACATGGTCTTTTTCTCATAACATGGAACTCCACAATAGGTAGGGAAGGGGGATGCAGAGGGGAGGGCTCCCAGAGACGCCCGCCGGTGTCTCCCGGGTACCTCAGGGGGGGCCTGCTTCCAGAGGAGATCCCAGACAAGGTCTACAGTACCTGTACAGGTCAGGTCAGTACCGGTATGGTACCAGTACATGCAGCCCAATACCGGTAGATACCGCCCCGTACTGGTACCGTACTGGTCGGGTTTGCCACTTCCCCCTCCGGTTCTCCGAATCCCCAGCCCACTTCCCTGTCTGGGTCCGCTGACCTGACTACCAGAACCAGATCCGGCTTCTGGATCCAGCTATTAAATGTTTGAAACAATAAAAACCCCCATCCCCCGACACCCCCAACCCCCCAATACCCTTTCCCTCCCCTCCCACCCAATGCCTCCAGGGTTTGGGAGTTCTCCACTTCTCCGCCGGCCATCCGCCCGTCGCACCCTCGCTGCCTTCCGAAGCCATCGTCAAGCCATCCGAAGCCGCTGTCGCCGCCGTCCTAAGCCATCGTCATCTTCCACCAAGGTTCCTCTCTCTCTCCCCCCTCTTCCCTCCCTCCCTCCCAATCTCCACCGTCGTCGTCGCCGCACCGACCCACACAGCTGCCGCCTCGGCCTTCCGCAGTCCTTTCGCCATCATCCTGTATTTTTTTTTAATATGTACCGGCCGGTATCGGTACCAAGCTGGCCAGATCAGACCGGTCAGGTCTGGTACCAGTACGTACCGGGCAGTACTGCAGACCATGATCCCAAACGACGGGCTTGTTTCCGGTGTGGCTCGTCGGGGCATATGAGGCGCGTCTGCATACAGTCGGGAGCCAGGAGATAGGTGGTTGGGGCTGGAGGGGCCATGAGGTTCAGTCGGTCTTACGCGGAGGTCCCAAGAGGATCCCCGCAAGATGGCAGCGGCGGGTGGGAGATGGGCAGGGGATGCCTCGACGAGACACCCCTGCCGATGGAACTCCTACAGAACAGGCTAGAGTGGCTACAAAGGCGTGTTTGGGTGGTGCCGAAGGAGGGGAGGGTGACGGAGCAAGGATGGCAATATCGGTTTCGGTACCGGTTTCGGTTTCGGCCGAAACCGGTTGAAACCATTCAAAAAACTCAAAAAAATAGTGAACATGTCCGGTTTCGGCCGAAACCGATACGGTTTCGGACCGAAACAGGTGAGTTTCGGCCGAAACCATTAAAAAAGTACTTTTTTAGGTTTCGGACCTACTACAGTGAGCAGGTCCGGTTTCGGCCGATACTGCCAACCATGTGACGGAGGCAAGGATGGCAGTATCGGTTTCGGTACCGGTTTCGGTTTCGGCCGAAACCGGTTGAAACCATTCAAAAAACTCAAAAAAATAGTGATCTGTCCGGTTTCGACCGAAATCGTCCGATTTCGGACAGAAACAGGTGAGTTTCGGCCGAAACCGATACGGTTTCGTCCGAAACCATTAAAAAAGTATTTTTTTTAAGGTTTCAGACCTGCTACAATGAGCAGGCCCGGTTTCGGATCAGTACCGGCAGAAACCGATACGTTTCGGCCGAAACGTATCGGTTTCGGCCGATACTGCCAACCATGTGACGGAGGAGGTGGTCAAATAGCTGTTGTTGGGGGGAGGTGGCTTCGAGGAGGGGTGGGTGGTCTCTAGGATGCAACGAGGGGGGTTCCTAGCGATCAAACTCAGCGGGAGCCGAGGCAGTGGCGAAGGTTGGATTTCTCCTGGCCGATGGTGTCCTTCGGACAGCGAAGTGGAACACGCTCAGGGGTACACACCCAGATCCCAAGCTCTGCCGGCTTAACCTCCAATTTTGAAGAGTTCCGTTGGTGCTGTGTGACGAGCTCAGTATTTCGCAGCTCGTCAGACGGTTTGGAGTAGTGGTGCAACGCTCAGTCTAGGTGCTGTCGGTGGGAGACATCAATGTAATGGAGGTGGATGTGCGTCAGCAATCCGAGGGCAGTGCCGGCGGACATCATGGTGGATGTTGGTGGTGTGCGTCTTCCGATTCAGGTCCTTCCACAGCCGGTCGGCAGCATTCGCTCACCGAAGATGTTAGAGGTAGAAGACAAGTACGACCTCAATTTGAATTTCAAATTTTCGAGCATCAGATCCTCCCTTTGGCAAGCTAGCGGGCTGGAGTCACGCCTACCGGATCCAAACGCTCGATGTGGCTCGGGGGGTTCGGGTTTAAGTTTAGTGTTGTGCCCAGTGGTTTTGATGATGGCAATTGGCTTTGCTGATGGTTTTGATGATGATTTCAATTGTGGCTTTGCTGATGGCTTTGATGGATCTTGATGATGGCCTTGATGTGTTTTTGATAGTTGATCCTTGATGTGTGTGTGTTATTCACTGTGAGTCATCCTGCTGTGTGAGTCATCATGCTATTACTCACCTTTTGATCATAATGCAATTCTTCATAAGTTTTGATATGGCATTGCATATTAGATTATGTTCAGTCTTGGCTGATTGGTCAACTCCTCAGTTCATGCATTGTCTTAGGCTAAGTCTGTACAGCGTCAACGCACTTCTTTGGAAGTGTGTACAGCGTCAACGCGTGAAGTCTGTACAGCCGTGTCATATGCTCCTAAGTCTATGCATTACTGTTCATGTATCAGTCTTCATCAAGTCTGCACATTGATCTTCGATTTCAAAGTCCATACATTGGACTGTTCTTCAAAGTCTGCACATTGGTCTTCGATTTCAAAGTCCATACATTGGACTGTTCTTCAAAGTCTGTACATTGGCTTCACATCTTCAAGTCTGTACAGCCGTTTGCATTGGATTTCATGTCTAGACATTGCACTGTAGCATCCATCGTCTTCGTGTTGTTTTAGTGTTTATGTCTTCGTGTTGTGTTTACGTTTTCGTGTTAATTTTGTGTTTAAGTCTTCATGATGTTTCTGCATTTGTGTCTTTTGTCCTCGTGTTGACTTAACACACTTCGTGTTAGTCTTACGTCGTGTACTTCTTCTTCTAATCAAGTCGAGTCTGTCTGAGTAACCCGTGTCGTTTCCTTTGTTTTTAGTTGCTCATCTCGTGTCATCTTTTTTGTTTGCTCGTGTGCCTTCGTGTCACTTACTGTTGTTCCTCGTATCGTTTCTTCCTGGTCCCACTGCTTCATCACGTGTCGTGATAGCCGTGGCATCGTCGTTTCTTTGTATTCTGTCTTCGTGTTGGTTTTTCACTTTAGACTTCGTGTCTTTCTCGCTTTGACCACACTCCGTGTCGATTTCAGTTTTCGTCTTCGTGTTGTTTTCAACTCGTGTCGGTTACTGTTTCGTCTCCGTGTTGTTTCATCGTCTTCGTGTCGTTTTTGTTCTATTGCGTGCAGGACATCGCAGCACCTCGTGTTACTTTCTGTGCCACTTCGTGTCGTTTCCGTATTCTGTCTTCGTGTTGGTTTTTCGCTTTAGACTTCGTGTCTTTCTCGCTTTGACCACACTCCGTGTCGATTTCAGTTTTCGTCTTCGTGTTGTTTTCAACTCGTGTCGGTTACTGTTTCGTCTCCGTGTTGTTTCATCGCCTTCGTGTCGTTTTTGTTCTATTGCGTGCAGGACATCGCAGCACCTCGTGTTGCTTTCTGTGCCACTTCGTGTCGTTTCCGTATTATGTCTTCGTGTTGTTCTTCCTAGACCTCGTGTCTTTCGTGTGTTGAAACCACACTTCGTGTTGGTTTCTGTTTTTGTCTTCGTGTCTCCGTATTGTTTTTTGTCTTCGTGTCTTCGTGTTGTTTTTGTATTCGTGATTTCGTGTTGCTTTTTGTATTCGTATCTTTGTAGTGTCATCTCTGTTACAATATGTATCTCGTGCCGTTCTCTTTGCTGTTTATTACGTCGTGTCGTTTTCTTTACTTCGTGCTGTAGTCATCGTATATATCTCGTGTCGTTCTTCTTATTACCTCGTGTTGTTTTCATCTTCTTCGTGTCGTTCTTTTTGTAGTGTTATCTCTGTTACAGTGTGTATCTCGTGTCGTTCTCAGTGCATCTAGAATTGCTACTACATACTTCGTGCAGATTTAGTTATTGTGGCCCTCAGTTTTAATGGTTTTCATCTCCTTGCAGGTCCGAGAAAGAAATATTCCCCAGTGACTGGCAGCACGTGATCCGAGGCTGGAATGAAGTCTGCTGAGAGACTGCCACGTGATCCGAATTTTTAGGGCGGGAGCTGTGGAAGCCACACGCGCCCTAGCTGCTGCTGCTGCTATATATATGAGCCTTCTTCCACAGAAGAAGGGTGATCGAGTTGGGCGAAAGGTGAAGTCCATACAGAGAGCCACGATCCAGATAGTGAAGAAGAAAAGGAAAAGAAGAGGAGAAAGAGAAAGAAAGAGAGATTGAGTAAGAGATCGAGATAGCAGAGTGTGAAGAGAAGAAGAGGAAGAAGAATAGAGAAGAAGAGAGAGCTAGAGTGATAGAAGCTTCAACTGAAGATTTGTTCCTGCTGGACCGTGGATCAAATCCAGGCCAGCCAGCTCCTGCGAGAGCCACATTTGTTTTTATCTTTTCAACTTTCTGTTGCTGGTTTCGTTTTTCTTTTAAACTATCCATTTGCTGTTTTTCCGATTCTCTGTAGAGAGGTCGGGGTCCCTCCTGTTGGTTCAGGAGAAGGGAGATCGCTATCTCCGGTTGCAAGTAGCTGGGTGCTACTTGTGGGTTCCCTCTGGTTAGAGGAAGGGAGGCTCGTCCTCCGGTTCTGGGCTTGTAGATTTCAAGTCCAGGGGTCCCTCCGGTTGGGAGGAAGAGAGGTCCTAGACCTCTGGTTTGCAGGTGACGTAGTGTCACTTGTGCTTCCCTCTGGTGTTCAGAGGAAGAGAGACTTGGGTCTCTAGGTTCCCCTCCGATTTGGAGGAAGGGAGGATTGGTCCTCCGGTTCTAGTCTTGTGGGTTGCAAGACTAGGTGTTCCCTCCGGTCTGGAGGAAGAGAGACTTGCGTCTCTGGTTTGCTAGTGACTGGTGTCACTAGTGGTTCCCTCCGGTTGGGAGGAAGAGGGGAGGTTGTTCCCCTGGTCAAGCTGTGTGGCAGCACCTGTTGCAGACTGAGTCTGTTGTTTCTAGCGTGAGCTAGTGAAGCCACACTCGGTTGAGTGTGGGGTGGATGTAGGTCTGGAGGACCGAACCACCTAAAAAACCCCGTGTGCATTGTGGTTTGATTTATCTGTTTTTGCTTCCGCTAGATGATTGCATAGGGGCGCTCTAAGCGTTTGGCTGCTGTTTGAGCAGAAGTGTTGATTAGTTTTTCTTAGAATATTTTAATCTGTCAAGAGAGCGAATTTCCAGTTGAGCTTCAGATTGTCGAATCTGTCTTGTTATTATTCTAGTTTTAATTGGGTGAAGGTTTTTTAAACGGGTTATATTCATTCACCCCCCCTCTGAATACTGCACCGAACCCAACATTTAGATCCACCTCCAGTGGGGTTATCAGGCTGCCAAATCCGCAATTGTGCTTCCCTTCCGCCCAACAACTGGTTCGAGCCTCCCCCCTCTACAGGGCCCTTCCGATCCTATCATCAGAGGCTAGAGTCTCTCCAGCGGGACCCCAACCTGTGGTGTGTGAGGCAGTGACACCTCCAGCCATCGGCTCCCAAGTAGTAGTGGTAGACTCCGACAAGCATCCCTTGGCGGCCAGCTTGCCAACTGGCTTGACGACCCGACGGCTCCCGATGAGAGGGGAAGTAGCCTCAAATGCCACTGGAGGCCACTCAGCGCAAGGACTAGTGCCAGGAGGGTAACTTTGCTGCCGCTACTAGTTCTTCTAAGGCACAAGCCACAGCGTTAGGGGCATCGACTCGACTCACCATCCGGCGGGAGGAGATGTAGCTGCAGCGGTCAGCGGTGGGTCGACAACTCTCGCTGAGGGCCTTGCTGCAGTAGCCAAGCGTAGAGATAGAGGCGCAGTCGGTGGGTCCTGGAGGTTCGTCGCTAGTAGAAGAGAGGGACGACCCGGTCTCTCGCAGGCCAATGGTGGAGCAGCTCTCCGGCAACACTATGCAGCAAACGGGAAAGCAGCCAGGCGGAGTCGGTGCAACAGCGAATGGCAGCAAGGCTCGACAAAGCCTACCGTCAGGGAGCACCGGCGGCGTACTCCCTTCGGCACCTACAGACGACTGTGCATTGCCAGTGGGCTTCGAATCTTAGGTGGCCTGAGGCCTTCTGCGCCGAGACCGTGAAGTCAAGAAGGATGTTGTAGTGCTGGGGGTGCCCCTACATCAACCGACCGCGAGGAGCAGGTGCAGTCGATGTTAGTCTCGACAGTGGAAGATGAGGCAGAAGCAGCGCATGGCGGAGGCCGCCCCACTGGGTGGGAATCCGGCAGTCGGTCTCTGTCAACCGAACAGCCCTGGTGTTCGTTCTTCCTGCAGAGGCATTCTCGACGTTATCGGCGTTCCTCTGAGGTCGGCGACAGCGAGGTCTGATGGCACTGGCTGTAGTGGCGGCAGTGAGGGGGAGGTAACCCTCATGAATCTATCCATCCCCTTGCTTCTGAAGGATAGGCAAGCTCTGGGGATAGTAGAGGGAGCTGCGTTAGGCCATCCGGGAGAGGCTATCAACAGAGAGACCCCGGGAGATGATGCCTTGCCAGAGGGGCCACCAGGATGGTAGGAGTCAAGCCACCAGAAGATGGGGAATCTTCTAATGAGGGTGTTGGCTGGCAGCTTTATCCGGCTTTGCCTCCCCCACCTTTCATTCCATAGGAGGAGGATTTCCCTTTACCACAGCTTCCTAATCCTTAGACCGAACTTGTCGAAGGCGGGAATTGTTGTGGAGTCACCTTAGGAGGAGTGTTTGAATGAGGAAGGAGTCGTCTTGGCAAAGAGAAGTGAAGGAAATCCTAGCTAAGGTGGAGAGTTTCATGGGAGAGAATGCCAGAGAGGTGGCTAGTCTGATCCGAGTGTCTAGTGTAGGTGTCGATAAGGATGTGAGGTCTGTCTTTTGTAGAATCCAGAGAAGATGGCAAGTGGATATAGCTAGAAAGGCTAAAGCAGGAAGAACCAATAGAAGAGAGGATGTGGGGAGGGAAGGGGAAAGGAAGGAACCGACAGGGAGGTAGAGGGGTTGAGGGTGTATATGTGGTATGGCATTTTGTTTGGGGTGAGGGTTTGGCCCTCAGAAGGGTGGAAAGTAGCTCAAAGACCTTTGATGTGGAGACGAGAAATCAAGTGATAGCTCCAACACGCTCCACAGCCATGTTTACTATTGTTTCAGGGAGTTTTTTTTTATGCTTGAGAGCCTCTTGTCAAGGCTGAGTCGTTAGTCCGGTTGTATGTTAGACCTTGGCACGCTCTTTGCTTGCAGGTGGGGGGTCAATTTTGGTGGTCAGTCATTTTGTTTTCTTTTCTTTTCCTCTTTGGTCCTAGGCCAGGATGCTTCCTACCACCTTTTGTTGTTGGGAGTATTTTGGAAGCACACCCTCCTTACTTGTATATCCTTTACTTTTTTCCTTTTATAATATGTGGTACTATCCACCTTTAAAAAAAAAAGGAAATGCCATATTCCTACATCAAAAGAAATCTGGCCCCATTCCTCTCTGAATGGGAGGATTCAGATATTATGGAAGAAAGCTTCCATTTTAAGGATTCAAACTCAAATTGAATAATTCCAAGAATCATGGAAAGGAGGGAGCTAAGCAAGAAGCAACTAAAAAATATAAAGGCTTAAGAGAGTTGGAAAGTCTACTTTAGAGAGCAGAAAACAAAGAGTAGTACAGAAAGGACCAAAGCAATACAGCATCAGTAGTTTACCAAGATGGCAGCAACTACTACAAGCCAATCCAAATTAACATAGAACTCACAAGCCCCCAAAACAGACCAAGTTTGATTACAGCACCAAACTCTTCCAGTTACCCAAGTAAAGCATGAGCCAAGACCTAGGATGGCAGTATCGGTCGAAACCAATACGTTTCAGCCGAAACGTATCGGTTTCGGCCCACACGGAAACAGTTTCGGACCTGCTCACTGTAGCAGGACCAAAACTAAAAAAAAAAATTTAATGGTTTCGGGCGAAACAGATACTGGTTTCGCCCGAAACCGAACAGTTTTGGACCGAAACCGGACGTGGTCACTGTAATTTTTGCCTTTTTTGATTATTTTAAACCGGTTTCGGTCCTGGCCGAAACCAGTACTGCCATCCTTGGCCAAGACAGCACAATCATCTTGCCTGAGGTAGACAATTTTCATTCCTAAAGGAACAAAATGCAATGCCTAATGATCTAACTAGGTTTCTAGGCTTCATCTTTAAAAAATTTGTGAATGCAAACCAAATTGCAACCATCAAAGACATGTATAACAAACCAAATTCATGTAAAATTTAATAGAAACAGAGTAAGAGAGAGAGAGAGAGACCTGGCAAAAAGAGAGATAGAGAGAGAGAGAGTGAATGAGACAGAGGGGGGCTCGGCCCCTGTGTGTGCGCGCGTGCGAGAGAGAGAGAGGGGTGCTCGGCCCCCTCTCCTATCTGCGTGGGTGTGAGATAGAGAGAGGTGGGGCTCGGCCTCTCTCTCTCTCTCCTCTCTCTGTGAGAGAGAGAGAGACAGAGACAGAGAGGGGGCTCGACTCCCTCTGTGTGTGTGTGTGAGAGAGAGAGAGAGAGGGCTTGGCCCCTCTCTGTGTGCTCTGTGAGAGAGAGACGGAGGGGGGGCTCGGCCCCCTCTGTGTGTGTGTGCGTGTGTGTGTGTGAGAGAGAGGGGGGGGCTCGGCCCCCTCTGTGTGTGTGTGCGTGTGTGTGAGAGAGAGAGAGAGGGGGGGCTCGGCCCCTCTGTGTGTGCAAGTGAGAGAGAGAGAGAGAGAGAGAGAGTGAGACACACACACAGAGTGACAGAGGGGTTCAGCCCCTCTGTGTGTGAGAAAGAGGAAAAGTGAGTAAGATAGAGAATGAGAGAGGGGCTCGGCCCCTGTGTGTGTGTAAGACACACACACACACACAAACAGAGGAGCTCGGCCCCTCTCTCTACGTGTGTGTGTGTGGGTGGGTGGGTGGGTGAGAGAGAGAGAGAGAGAGAGAGAGAGAGGGAGGGAGAGTACCCACTCGCCGTCATCCGCTGCTCACCACCGTCTGCCATTGCCATCGTCCACCATTTGCACCACACTGATCGCCGATCACACGTGGGACTGCAGGGGGGAGACGCGAGAGGGGGGGCGAGAGGCTAGGGTTTAATGGGAGAGAGAAGATGGGGGCTTTTATAGGGGATGAAGTGGATCGTCCTTATCGGGCTCGCGGACCAGACGCATGAGGTAGGCCGAGGCGGGCCCAAAGGTGATCACTGAGGCATTTTAGGCCGGAGTGAGACGACTTATCCCAACCTCGCCTCACCTCTTCGCCCAGGCGACTCCCTCGGTCGCCTTTAACAACATAGAACACCGGTAATCCTTCTGAGTGGAAGAGTATCCAAGGAACAGACCACGAACAGCCCAAGGATCAAGCTTGCTGCTGCCAGGACCAAGAGTATGGATAAAATGAAGGCAGTCAACAACACAAAGCAAAAGAGGAAACAATGGCTTGTCCGAGTAGAGAAGAGTAACAGGGCAGCGATCTCCAATACTTACTGTATATATACATGTATATGCACATAAAAGATATGTATCCATACAGACAGGCTGTGGCCCAGTTGGTATGGGTAGAGGGTTAGGAATGAAACCACCCAGGTCCAAACACAGGTGGGCTGGGTTTTATGAGATTTCTGTGAACCGTTTCTACCACTGAAGCAGAGACGCCAAAAAAAGATATGTTTCCATATATTCAGCATCCATAATCAGCATATCACATACCCAAAGGAAGTAAATCAACAAAGTATGCTGCATGGAGGTGTCTCAGGAAGTAATTGATGCTTTTGGCAGCAAATAGGACAATTATATTTAATGAGCAGCCAGCTGAAAATTGGCAGCGAATAAGACAGTTATATGTAATGAGCAGCCAGCTGTATACCGGTGATCAGCTCGGGAAGTAATTGATGTTTTTGAGTATCTTGTGTAATATAAAAGCTCACGATCTCGGTAGAGACTGGTGCCTCCAAAAGAGAACCTGGATCAATAGCAAAAAGTAAGAAATTATTGGCAAGTCACAAGGCAGATAAAGAAAGAGACTTGAAGCACTTCATATGATACTACCTTTGTCGTTTTCAATTATGAACTCCATAGTAGCAGATAAAGATTTATGTAGATAGCCTCTGTTTACTTCTGCAGCAATTAGATACTAATACAAAGAAAGAATTAGAAATCCACATCCTGTAGAATGATTTGATAATCCTTGAATGGCTATCTTTCATAGCCAAACAAATCAGAAGGTGAGAAGTTATAGATACTAATACAAAGAAAGAATTAGAAATCCACATCCTGTAGAATGATTTGATAATCCTTGAATGGCTATCTTTCATAGCCAAACAAATCAGAAAGTGAGAAGTTTGCAAAGGAAAATGTTTTACCTGGATACTGATATTTGCTCCATGGAATGTCTCATAGAGCCTCTGAAAGTTGTTAGTATCTTCTGAACTCAACATAATGGAAAATGGAATCTGGTGGATACACAAAGAATAAACTCTAAGAGTAAGAGGGAACTTTTCCCTTTTACTGGGAGAAAGGATTTGCCCGCAGATCAGAGTCAAGTAAAGAAGAATCGACAAAACAATCGTATTATAAAAGTTTTAAAGAGATTTCAAAGTCAACTTGAACTGATTTAAAAAGGGAAAAATGGAACAAGAAATCAGTCAAGAAATTCACATACATGAGTCATGAACAGTTCATAAAACAGTTAAAAACAGTTGACAAGTTGCTCAACTCTTATAATTTCTGCTTTCTCTGCATCAAAGAATCAACTAAGCAATAGCTGTTCATAAAAAACAATGTGAACAGAATGCAGAGAGCTACAGGAAGTACTTATATTGTTTTGAGCAGAATACTTAAAATTTCAAGTCGAAAAAAAACTCATGAGTAATGTAAGCTTGTCATGTATTATGTAGACCATAGTTGTCAAGGCAGTAAAGTGACCCAAGGCATATTTGGCATCTCTGAGTGCCTAAGCAGTCCCTAGGCACCAAGTCTATAGGAACCAGCCAGCAGGAAATGTATATAAAAATTTTTATTACAAAGGTTTACCATGATGATTAAAATTATATGTAACAACACTAACATGACATAAATCAAAAGTAGTACGAAGTGATGTCGCAATAAAAAACCATAATTAATTATAAGATAAAAGTAATCACCATTTATTACATCACAAACACATTGTAATAAAGTACCAAAAAACATCACCATTCATCACAACAGACAAGCATATCATTTGATAGCAAACAAACATCACCATACACATCAAGCATTAATTAGCAAAGTAGCAAAGACAATAAAACTACTAAACAAAGATTCAAGAGTAGCCTTGTGTGTGTGTCTGAATCTGTGTGGATATGAAAGAGCATAAGGGTGTGTTGCAGCAGAACCCCTGTTGGATTATATGGAGCCTGATCTACCTTTGACCCAGCCTCGCATCGCGGATTGACCTGGGCCATCTAGCGCACCTTAGGGGTGCTTTGGGCCACCTTTCGCAGGCCCAACTAAGCGTAACTGCACCAAGTTCCCAGAAAGATGCCTTCCCATCTAGGCAGGCACCTTGACAACTATGATGCAAGCATATAAAGGAGGGTCTAGTTGGTCTAACTGAATGAAAAAGAAAGGCTCAGTCTGCATTCAACATGACTTTGGTGTAAGACCATTGACCATTCTCAGCACCCAGTGATGCCCTTCTGACTGCACTAGTCCTCGGCATGAGTTTTCAACTACTTTTGGCTGAATGTCATCAAGCCTGACATGCAACCAATAAACAGTGTAGTGTCTACTCTATTCTTATACATGATTGGTGAATGGGTGTTGAAGCACATAAAGTTCAGCAGTACCTCTTTTATTGTTGTTACACACATCATGGTGGCCAAACTGGCCATCAGGAAACTACTACCCGTGTTTTCTAATAATCGAAGCTTGTATTAGCTACAGGTGGTCCATAGAAGAAAAACCTGGCCCAATCCAAAATGCCTGGTCTGCATTGAAATCAGGAGGAGGCAACCAAAAGCTCAGATGGAAAACAGCCAAATTGGTTGGATATCAGCTGAATAAGAAAGAATCACCTGCTATCAGACTGCTATCTTGTAAAAAATGGTGAACTGCCCTTTTACTCATGTTGGGTGAACTCAACCTATCAGATGAGCAATCACATTCCATCTGGTTCATCACTTCAAACAAGATCCAAGTACAGTCAGGTGGAGACTTTGTGAATCAGTGTCTCAAAATCTCTAAATCCCTCTTCTTAAGAATTCAAGTAGGTCAATTCGTAGCTTGTACCTCATCAATGGATTTAGGTATTGTTTGACGACACTGAAGTCCAACGTCTAGAATCCACTATCGGCATCCAATGTCTTACTGTGTTACAGAAAGTGCTAAAAAAAATTAAGGGATGTATCAAATTTTTTGTTTGATAAAGATAATTGTCATCTGAATTCTGAATACAACATATTAACCATAAAACCCTCCAATAATTAGTCATATAAATTAACTAGAAGATTGAAAATTTGAAATAAATCGCATCCCACATCGTGTGTGGATAATAAGTCATGAGTTTTTGCAAACCTTAAAATTACAACTATGCAAAATTTCTATCCCCTCTCTTATCTCTCCCTGTGTGCAGCCCAGACAAGGTCCTCTTGGTTTGATTCACCGCCAAGGCTGTGATATTTATGCCCCCTGATGTGATCTGCCATGAGAATCAAATGGAGGACAAAGGCTGGAGGGAGTGAGAAGAGGAAGCAAGCTACAGAGAGAAAACTAGAGAGGGAAGGGGGAAGTCTGCTGGGATGGATACTGGGTTCTGCTGTGAACTGATGGTTTACATTGAGGAAGCTGGAGGACTTGAAGCCTAAAATAGGACAGCCAGATCTGTGGGCAGGTAGGTGAGTGCAAGGTCTCATGAAGGAAGGAAGCAAAGGAGAAGCAATTAAAAAAAGTACATATTTGGACAAGCAACCATGGCCGCCTCACCTTGGTGTGGCCCTCCCTCAAGCTTTTGGATCATGGAGACTTTCCGTCCAATGACGTGGTGTGGATCTGACATGATCATAGAGGCTTTCCGTCAAACAAGGTGGTGTGGATCTGCCATGTTGGGTTTTCTGTCCCAAATCCACCCTCTTCCCTGGCGATCCCAACTCCCTCTTTGTGAACATCTCCAATGCTGTTCCCCCTCCGGCCCTCCCTTGGCCAGTAGCCCATCCTCATCAAATGTGATTAGGGTGAAGACCTCCTGATCTTCCTCCTTTGCACCAGCTGCCTCCCCTCCACAGCCTGCTGCTTCTCTGGAGGAGATCAATGAGGAGGCACTCTACCATGGCAGATGGAGAAGGAGAAGGAGAAGTACCATTCATGCTTGCAGAAGGAAAAAAAGAAAAGGAAGCGAATGGAGGCCTCCGCTAGCAGAGAAAGGGGAAAGAGGAAGAAAAGGTAGAGACAGAGTAAAGCAGTTTAGTCCAAAAATATTCAAACCTCTGAAAAATAAAAAGTTATCCTATGGCACCTTAAAATTTTAGAGAGTTTTAGAGAAAGAAAAGTGTTTTATTCAGATTTCAAACAAGTGATCTTATCAAATGGTCTGAAAAGATCAATGTTTAACTGCTTTAGACACAAGTGCCTCATTAAGAGTTATTAAACACCATCTTTAGTCTAAAATTGCCTGTCATAAGACTTGCTGTCTACATGAAAAAGCTTAAAAGTGGTTCTACCCCAATCCTTCGACAAAAAGAAGACAAGGCAGCAGCGACAATCTTCAACACATTTTCAACTGTATAATCTTCATCTACTTCATACAGTACAAACCTGATACTCTCCCATGCCAATCCCAAATTATTTTCACACCAACCTTAACCATCACTCTCAAATTTATTCAGTTTGCAACAGAACCTCATATATCATACATTTAAACAAATGGAAGAACAGGAGTTGCTGCCTATTGAAGTTACTGATTCAAGATAATGTAAATCAAGAAGAAAGGGTAAGGAAAGGGAAAGGTAAGCTTGTATGCACAAATATATCTAGGATTAGAGATTCTTGGTTTCAATTAGTCACCTCATTTGTCCCTGGAGCTATCTTCCCGGATGGTCTAATCACCATGCTTTTCCTCCTGTTTTCAAGCAGAAAATATGCATTTTGAATACAATAGCGGGCTTGAAATAAACTAATAGCACAAGGAGATGAAATTTAGATAAAAAGAAGCAAAAATATCAAGATTCATGAGGCCACGAGCACTGATCCTTATTTTTAGAAATAAACTTATCAAATTTTAAATCTAATGCATTCACTATCCAGTCCAATATCTTTATTAATCAAGCTTATGTTCAACTTTCGGCAGTTACACAAGTGGAAATTATGCAAGCATTCGAAACAGACTGGGCCAAGCTAGGTTGGTAAAACTTGTGAGCTGCGGAAACTTTTCAAGATCATCACTATTTTGTTTTTAAGGCAGTGATCAGAGATCAATATTTCGTAATGCTTATATTTTTTGGAAAATCACCTATATTCCCCAAGACTACCTTTAGGAAAATTTCGTAATGCTTATATTTTTTTGGAAAATCACCTATATTCCCCAAGACTACCTTTAGGAAAAATACCCTCATACCCTTGAAATCCTAAAACCCTTATCTTAGTACTCCTGCCATCAACAACTGTTCAGTTAACTTATCTACCCTCAAGTTAAATGTCAACCCCCTCATGAATTGATAATAACACCCTCAAAATTGTTTCAAACCTAAAGACATTACCATTTCTGTTCCCATCTTAGAAAAAAGCACCGAAGTTGGGGGGAGAAGCGGAGAGGCAAAGGGGAATCAACCCCCCACCCCGGCCAAAGGGGTGCTTTTCAGGGGGAAGGGGAGAAATCACCAACTGTGATTTAGAGGGGGCGAAAGGAGAACAGGCTCCCCATAGAGGGGAGACTCCATGGCATCCATCTAACTGTCAAAAGGAGGACCAACGCTTGCTCGTGTTGCCCCTGAGGGCGACTGGCTGCTTCTTAGTGCTGGTAGCAGCAGCAGTCGGCATCGGACTGGAGCCATTGGACTAGAGTCATCGAACAGCATTAGATGGCAGACTGCTGATGTTGTTTGGCAATGGTGGAAGAAAGAGATGGGCTGGAGGTTGCCATGGTGAACGAACAGTATCAAGCAGCAACAGCAGACGGCATTTCCTCACGACAATGACAGCCACTTGGAGGTGGCGTATGGCAAGAGTGGAGGCTGTTGAGGGGTCATTGCCTACACCATGGAAGGGTCCAAGGTGGAGGTGAAGACCTCTGGGGAGGAGGGAGAGAAGCGCGCCATTTGACCACAGTTGGAGCTAGGCCTAGGGTCAGCAGTAGAGGGGAGAGAGGTGTGGTTCTCGAGGATTATTCTTTTAATCATAATCTAAGGATAAAGAGTTACAGCAACCATCATCAAATAATATCCTGTTGATATTCTCCGTAAATTGTTAGCATTTAACCTGAGGGACACTATGGTAAGTGTTTTAAGATTTCAAGGGTACTGGAGTATTTCTCTTGAAGGTAGGGGTATAATGGTCATTCACAGAGATTCCACGTGTATATAGATAAATTCCTTCTTTGGGGAGAAGAAAAGTGTGGGATATATCACTGTTGGATTCATTATTTTTTCTCAAATTAATTGAAATAAATAAAAATTTTAAATTAGTCCAATGATGGCGGAAAAATGGCATGGAGCCAGAGCCATCGTGATATAGGATCAAATATGAGTCCCGAGAGCCCCCGCAGGATATATGGCATAAAAGAAAATACCCTCGCAGCAAGCAAATACACAAGAAAATTTTTCGTCACAACTCACAAGGTGTCCGAGCTCGAGCGGGGAAACAATCATTGGAGAATGGAGCCTCCCCTCGCAACAAGCGGCACAAGGAACAAAGGAACCAAAGGCACAAGGCACAAAAATCCGGGAAGTGTCGCTTTCTTCCCCACGTGCAAGCACGAAAACCTAGAAGAATAAAAAAGGGGGAGCTTTTATAGGGCCACCCCCCTCTCTCCCCTCTCCCGGTCAAGGTGGACCCGGTCCGGATAGGTCTCCGCAGGCCTATCCGACCTGGGTGGTCCCCTCTACAAGACCTACCCGGTCGGGGTAGGTCCTCCCAAGGACCTCTCCAGTTCGTATAGGTCCCAAATGTCTCAAATGTCTATAAATACCCCTGTGGATCCCCATTCCACACGCAACAACACTCGACACGACTTACAGAGCAAACTCGGAGACTTGTGCCTTGTTTTTTGTGCTTTGAAGACTCAAAGGTATGTTTGCAAAAATGCCCTTGTCATGGCGGTTATGTCTCTGTGTATTTTGTAATGTAATTTCTTGTATTTTATGGGAAAAAATCATGTAATTTTCTGAATTAATCAGAAATTACAAGAATACCCCTGAAATTACGAGAAAATCCCTGCAATGTCCTTAGTTACAGAAATGTCCTATAATTTTCAGAAATTGTAGACATGTCTTGCATTTTTTGTAGACTAGTCCTATAAAGTCTACAATTTCTCGAAAAGTCCTTTACAGAAAAGTCTTACAAAGTCCTGTAATTGTCAAAATGCCCTGTATTTTATAGAAATGTCCAGGGTTTACGAAAATAGCCCGAATTTCTATAAATTGTCCAAATGTCCCTCCTTCATGCGAAGGCCTTCTATGTGTGTCCCCGCCTCATGGAGATAAGTTCAAGGCCTTCATCTGACGATCCGACAAAGATGATCTCGGCGATCTAGCAGCTCGATTGTGATGAATCCCTAAACCTACTTTCCAATGGCGATCCAACGGTCTGATGAAAATAAGTTCCAAATCGATCAACCAGAGCAAAAAATCAATTAAACCCCAAGCAATACCAAATTGCAACTAAACTCTAGCCAGTGTCAAACTGCGACTAAAACCTAGCCAATGCCAAACTATGAATAAACCCTTAGTCAGTATAAAACCACAAATAAACCCCTGTTGATACTAATTTGCAAGCAAACCCCTGAACAGTACTAAACTGTGAGATGGACCTCAGCCAATACCCAAACTCTCGTTTAAGCTACAAACTTACCCCTATCCTTACAAGTGCACTCTGACCCGGACCAAATTACATCTATACCCCTATTATTACATAAATACCCCCATCCCTTTAAAGGCCTTGATGTTGCAACTGCAAATACACCCTCAACATCACAACGGATATTGTAGATGTTGACGATTTCTTTGACAGTTAAACAAAGGTGTTCATACTTTATGTCGATGTAAATTAGCACTGATTCCGATCAGTGGAGAAAAATCCAGCACACGAACCCAAATCGTCTGATAAACCTAAATCGCGGGATTAACAACGCGCATGTCATTCAAATGGTTAACAAATGTGCATAATCGTCCAATCAATGGACACTAATTAATTAATTTCCCTCAATACCCATACAATTTATATTAATTTATTTCCCCAGTTAATTCCTGCATATTAAACAATCACCTAATTTATAGCCTCGAAATGCAGAAAAGTGTCTAGAGGTGAAACATCACCAAATACGAATATTCAAGAGACCGGCATCTCAGTCTCAAGCTAAATACACACTTTCACCTCTATGCATCATTGCCAAATTGAATAAATACTCGTATAGCCCACATTTGGCCACTCATCCAAATACAAGACAACTGTGTATCAGGCCAAGTGTTAGCAAATAGTATACTAACACAGAATGGAACAGTCCTAGGCAGCAACTATTGCAACAGCAATCCCTGATGAGCCCATCGACTGATTTTAACAGTGCAAGGATATAATCCAAGTGATTCGTGAGCTGATGTGCCAACCATGCATTCCTTTTTAAATTTTTACAAGTAGCAAGCAGTTTTAAAGTTCTGTGACGTCACTAGCAGGTGCAGCACCTTGCATGGTGAATGATCGTCGGAATTAGTCAACCCTTTGGTCCAAGCTGTTGTAGTTGATGAAAATTAATTACACTGCTAACTCCCTTGTTTGTTTAGACAGTCACTAACTCAGAAAAAAACACAGAATATTTGCAAGAAAAGATTGTATCCTGAGCTTAAAAAAGGACAAGTCAACCACAGGGAGAGGGATTTTAATTTGTGCATGCATCGATGATCATTGTTCTTCTCATAGTTTAGAGAACAAATGCACAGTGAGCAAAGCAGCATGAAAAAAAAAGAGAAAAAAAAACTAACTGGAAGGAACGCCAGTAACTGACACGATCGAGATAGGCTTGACGACACCGTACAGGGACTCGATCGCACCGGCCACACCACCTCGAACCTTGAGCAATTACAGAGAAAGACAATAGCTGACCTGAATATGGTCCGGAAAACGGGAACAGATGCAGAGAACACACGTAGCCACGAGCGCACTTGCCTGGAGATTGACGGCGCCGGAGATGGCGACCCGGATCTCCTGGTGAGAGATGGGGGCCGACGACCTCGTTACGATCTTCCCCTCAACCACCTCCTGTAGACATCAACGACTTTGAGAAAAATGAGGAAGCCTGGTTCGAACTTCTGAAAATAAAATCTCCCCGCCCCTCTGTGACATACGGATGGACGGTAGATACGGTTCGGGCGGGAGAGCCTCAGCTCAATCGTCGGCATGGCTGCGCTCTCTCTCTCTCTCTCTCTCTCTCTCTCTCTCTCTACTGCGTTCCCGTGACGAGGAAGAAGACGATGCGTGGAGGAAGTGGGCTCGGCGAGAATCTCTCCCTGCTTGGAATGCGGAGAAGTTAAAAAACGGTTCCCCTAAATGTGAAGGAACCCTAGTTCAGAGGACACCAGCATCTTAAATATGATAGTTCGATTGGCCATAAGAACTTTGAAAGGGATTCTTGCAAATAAATGATCGGTGAGATTGAATCGTCAAAAAAAATATTCTTGAAAATATATAGAAGTATCACTAATTTAATTTATATTAGACATAAATATCATCTGTGTGATTGTCCGTTGCCACATCTGACCTTGACCATGATTAATTTTAACTAGATTTATGAAAAGAGTAAAATATTTTTAATTAAAATATGATAAAATAAAATAAAATAAAATAAAACATCTCTCCCCTGCCTCCCATCGGAACCCCCTCCCCGGCGGAGCCCCCTCCCCCCGTGACCTCCCGCCGAACACCACACCTCATGTCGTTGCAACACCCTCTATTGTACCCCCCCCCCCCTCCCTTGTCAGTTCCGGAACTGATCTCTCCCTACCGTTGCACCCCCCACCCACTAGGGCACTAGGTTGGGGTGCCACACTAGCCTTAATTGCCACACCGCCAACGGGATCTTCCTCGACCTCCCCGTGCACGTTGGTCGTACAACCGCAATAGGATCAGTGAGCCCCCACACCTCCCACTCTTGTGGCCGCCCACGTAGACCTTGTATAGGGTGCCATACCTGGACTTGCCCACCACCTCATCAGAGGCATCCAGGATGTCGTGCACTATTAAATCCTCCCCTCCCGAGAAGCTCAACAGCTTCTCGGCCTCCACCTCCTCCCCGACCTCTGCCCCTCCCTACCCCCTTCGACGACGACGACTCCCTCCTCCTCCTCCTTACCCGCTAGTGACCAATTTGCATCAGCGATACATTGCAAAGAAGAGGGGCACCACATTGATGATTTCTAGGTGGGGCTTTTAGTGTTGTAGAGGGGAAGAGGGGAGGGTAGCGGGGGGAGGGGGTGGCAGGTTTAAGGGGTTTTCGTTGTTGTAGAAAGCGGAGGTGCATCTCCTGTGGGGGTAGGGGGAGTGGGGGAGAGGACGATGGGATGAAGAGAGTTACAGGGGAGGGAGTTCGGACACTGTTATGGGTGACGATTTGTAGGGACGCAATAATCGGAGGGGGAGACGATCTGTGGCGACGTGCCTGCTTGAACCTTACCAAATAGAGCGACTCTCTCTCTCTCTCTCTCTCTCTCTCTCTCTCTCTCTCTCTCTCTCTATTTGTAGAGAATATGGTATTTTCATCACTTCAGGGCTAACTAACGGGAATATTAAATCTTTGTATAATATTTGTCTATCAGTTAACGGTAGTTAACCACGATGGCATTATGCACAATATAAATTAAATTAGTGATATGTCTACTAATATGTTTTCAAATATGATTTTTTGCTAATTCACTTTTAATAATGATTTATTTGTAAAGTTTCTAAATTAAAAAACCTTAAAAATTGGCTAAAAATTTAGAAATGCGAACCATTCCACTCGAACTAAACTAATGAAAAGTTGGATATCCCATGTCGCATATCAGTTTGAACATAGATTCCCCTTGAACTCGACGTGAACTCTATGGGCGTCTTTGATAAAGGGGTAGGGGGGTGTCGTAATCGACCCCCAAGGGTCGATTACGGTACCCGGGGTCGGTTAAGAGATTTGTGTGAGGGGGAGGACGAGGAGAGGCGGGGCCCACCGGTTAGCCGGTGTCGGCTAACCGGCCGACCACCCGGTTGTCAAAGACGGCCTATAAGAATAATAAGTTTGGGGCATTAACATAGAAAATAGGAAAGATATACTCAAACTTATGGGTCAAATGGGCGTCTACAAATTATCCCTCATTAGTGTCCATTTCACAAGGGATGGAGGTGAGATGAAACAGAATGGTCGCGAAGAGATGATGAAGCAGTGCAAACTGATATATAGGTAGGAAGGTAAAGAGACACCCATCCTGGACATTTAAGCAATACGAGTCATCTAGATAACTCCAAACTAATATTTCCACAAAGAGAGAGAGAGAGGTTTAGGATGCATTTGGAAACTCATTAGTCATTGTGGGATTTTTCATAATCTCTCATTCCATACATGCTCACCACAGTGAAGAATTTTAAATGGAGGGGAAATCATATTTGGGAAAGGTTGCCGTTGTTAAAGTGTTATATAGTGTGGTGAGGGTTAGCTTAGAGTGACCCTCTCGTCACTACCCTGGAGGGTGAATGAATCGATCTCATTTTTTTTCCTCTCTGAACATGCTATCAGAGCAGGTTTAGGTCGTCGCCGCCCTCCACCATCGTCAGCGCCCTCCACCCACCACCATCGTCGCGTGCCACCCACTTGCCGCCATTGCCATTGCCGGGCCCTCCACCCGCCACCATGGCCACCGCCCCCCATCTCCGCGTCCTCCATCCGCCACCATCGTTGCCGACCTCCACCCCCATCTCTGCGTCCTCCACCCGTCACCATCGTCGTGCCCCTCCCTTACGCCCTTCCCCGCCACCATCGCCGCACCCAGGACAGCTTCACCTTCTATGGGCTCCACCAACTACAGGCATAGCACTGATAGGCGAGCCGGCCCATGATGGATTCCCTCAAGCTCCTCCGTCGACGACGGGGCAGCACTACTAGGGGCAGCATTCTGGTAGTGGAGACCCAGATTTGGTGAGATAGATCTACGACCGTTTATTTATACCCGGTGCCAATGAACGTCTTCCTTGTTTGTGATATTTTCTGAAGTATTTATGTTGAGTTTTTGATCTATTATTTTGCCTCGTCCTACTTGCATTTATGATTACTTCCTCTTCCTCTATATATGAGCCCAAATCTCAACCATGCTTTGACACCTCTATCTGCCTCGATGGTAACAACTATCTACTATGGGCTCAGGCTTTCAAATTCTTGGTGGGCTCTTAGAAGAAATTGGCCCATCTTACTTCCCCTCCGATCGGCAAGCAGGACGAGGTGGCCTTTTCTACTTGGCAGGCGGATGACTATTGCATCATGACTTGGCTCTGAACAGTTTGGAGCCACATGTGGCCTCGAGTATCATGTTCATTGGCACGGCCAAAGAGATGTGGGACACTCTTCGTGAGATGTACTCTAAGCACAAGAACATCTCACGTGTCTATGAGCTTTACGAGACCTTTGCATTTCGCCAGGCTAGGCGTTCTCCCCACGAGTATTTTGCCGCCTTGAAGGGTCTCTAGGATGAAATATGCGTGTATCAGCCTCCTACTATGGATCTCCAAGAGATAAAGAAACAACACGAAGAATTGCTTGTGGCCAAGTTCCCATATGGACTTGATGATGATATGGCCCACATCCATGGTCAACTTCTTACAGATGACTCCATTACTTCTTTATTTGGTGCTTTGGCATGGGTTCTTTGTGCTTCGACTCACTCCGACATAACAGTGCCATCTTATGCCTCTAAGCATTTTGCCAATGTTGTACGCGGTCGAAGTTGTGGACGTGGTCGAGGACGATCCACTTATCCTCCATGTACTCATTGTGGCAGATCTAATCATCCCTCTGATCGTTGTTGGCATAAATTTAGGCGTCCTCAGTCTGATCATGTACATATTGCTCAGAATGCATCACCCTCAGTTCCCATGGAAGAAGTCATCATCATCTCTAAATCCAAGTATGATCGCCTGTTGTAGTCCACCATCACTTCTTAACAGGCTTAGTCTGCTACTTCCACTTCTGGTATTGCCTCCGCCGCTGCGTATGGTAAGTCTTGGATTCTTAACTCTAGTGCCTCTACACACATGGTAGGTAACCGAACCTCCTTTTATTCTCTTTCCCTAAACTCCTTTTTACCTATTGTCTCCATTGTTGATGGCTCCCTTTCTCCTATCTCAGGTAGTGGGATAGCCCAACCCACATCCACTCTTCGACTAGATGATGCTCTTTATGTTCCAAAATTCCCTGTTAGCCTTCTTTCCATTAGCTCTATCACTCGTTCTTTATCTTGTTCTATAACATTTTCCCCTTCTTACTATGTTTTTCAAGACCTCCAGACGGGGAAGACGATTGGTGCTGGTCGTGATTCAGGAGGGCTCTATTATTTGGCCATCAATGGTCCTTCGACTCGCGTCGTGCATCTCTCCTCTAAGGATGATGTGTTCCAATGGCATTGTCGGCTTGATCAACCTCCAATTTCGGCCGTCCACGATGTCATTTCCTCGTTCACTCTAGCCTCTCATCTTCCGTGTGAGGCTTGTGAACTTGGCAAGCATTCTCGTGTGTCTTTTCCTTCCTGCGTCAATCCTTGGTGTTCAGCACCCTTTGCTTTAGTCCATTATGATGTATGGGGTCCTAGTCGTGTTGCCACCTTGTTTGGTCATTGATATTATGTTCTTTTTGTTGATGTTTTCTGTGGCGACTCGGGATCTGAGTACCGGAAAGGAACCGGCGCGTCTCGAATCTCGGCCCGCCAGCCCACCAGCCCGAAGACTCTGAAGGGTAAAAAAGGAATGGTGTGGGAGTACAAGAGAAGCTGAAATAACTGCAGAGATAGCACAATAATCAAAACAAAACGCACAGCATAAAAATAAATAAAATAAACTGCTACAAGGTCCAGCGTATCTCATGTCCAAATAAAGTACAGTCAATAGAAGGAAAAGTACAACTACACGGGGCATACCCCAACGTACAGCTACACGGGACATCCCCCGGCTCTGGCAGACTGGCGACTAACCCTGGCAAGATGAACCACGCTGAAACTTAGCCGCACCTCTCGACGACCCCGCCTCACCTGAAAAGCAGGGGTGAGCCTCATTTCATTGACCCAGTATGTGACGACCCGAGAATCTGATTACCGGGAAGGCCCGATAACCCGAGACTCGCACCGCCGCCCACGAGCCGGGAGGGCTCGGAAGGGCTAAAAGGAGTGTGGAGGCACAAAGAAATAGGAAATAAAGCAGGACAACTCAATAATTAACAGAAATAAATAAACAACTACAACAGAGTCCAGTCCAACAGAAAGTACAGTCTAAAGCAGTAAAACATACCACGTGCCAAGTGAACACTCGGCCCGGCAAGCTGGCAACTGAGAACCTCTGCTCCGCACCCTCGAACCTCGAGGAAGAACCGCCACACCTGAAAAGTAAGGAATGAGTCTCCAAAACAGAGACTCAGCAGGGATCCCGCGGAACCCCAACCGGAAACAACGGCGGTAGCGGAAAGGAGAGCTACAACTACAGCAGGAACAACAAATCGGTGGCCGGTCAAAACTCGGCACTACAGCTACTCCTACTGCCAGAAGGCACACCTCGATCACGAAGTCGAAGCTACCAAACCACGCTAGTACCACCTACCGAAGTAAAAACACACGGTAACCACGCCGTAGAGGCCTGTCCCCCGGACAGCCAACCTGGACACGCTGTCCAAGGTGCAACCCCGACCATCCGATCGCGGGTACCGCACCACAAGACGCCACCTCGGTAAAGCCACTAGCACTAGTCTCACGGCGCAAGAACCGACACACGCGCCAAGGTGAAACAACCGAACTCACCGGTCAACACGACCGAAAACCCGAAGGTCAAAGACACAGAGACTGACAGTCTGTCACTCCGTACTCGACAGGAGTACCACCCACTAGAAGCACAGCCGGTAGCGTCCCCTGACGTCTTACACCGCACCGCAGGTGAACCGCCTGACGTGGTAGGTCCTACCCGAGGCGCGAACACCGTACAAGTAACCACAAACAAGTAACTAGCTGGGGTCACGCCCGTCGACGTGGGTCCAACCGCCCCCAACCACGTGTGCACACACAGACCTTGCGTCACTAGGTCTGGTCCCCTGACCGGTTTTCCCCCGTAGCCGGACTCTGGCTACCGACGAGGGGCCTACGGTAACCGGCCCTCAAACCGTCTCAAAGGGTAAGCCTCTCCACCTACTCCCAGGTGGGACCACTCGCGTGTAAGCATGCTACGACTAGTGGAGGGTCACTAAAGGAGTAGACTCTCAAGTCAACGGAAAATAACGTCCGAATCCGACGACGTACGGGGACAACCCCGCGTACCGGCCCCGTCGCACGGTGACCACAGTCGGAGAAGAAACAGGACTCGCAGTCCACGGCCACGCACGCATCGTGCGCGAGAGTCGAGAAAACTCAAGTGGCGCTAAGCCACTAGACTCTGGACAGTCCTCCAGACGCACTACACCCAACGGTCTTTGAGTCACAAGACTCGAGGTCAAGACCATTGTACGCAACAACACAAGGCCGTCAATCTAGTCCAATCTCTAGGTCTAAAACCACGGTAGCATAAGTACCGAGACAACTCACGAGTCGCCAAGACCACTCTCTCGGGAAGGGAACGCAAGGGACTAAGGCCACCCACACGGGCCACACGGAAAACACAGAAGCACGATTCCCAGGGCAGCACACAAGCCGCCACGATGATTTCCCATCTTGTAGTAAGCGGGAAACCTCCAGCCCCCGGCCGGATAACTGGACTCGCAGTCCAAGGCCAAGCACATGGCCCACATGGGAATCACCTTCCAAAGGAAACCCACGACATGCGGGGGAGACCCCACCGCACACACACCGATACACGGTGACTCGATCATGCGTAACACGAAAGCCCGGAACATGTGGGGTCACCCGGACCCACCACACCTACGGGCACGCTAATCGAGGCAACACGGTCCCTCCCGACACCCCAAAAACACAGACACAGAACCCATGGGGTGTCCGGGATACTCACAAGACCGGAGGTCGACCACTGGGTCACAACCGGGTCGACCGGAGACCAACACAACACAATCGGAACGCTAAAAGGTCACATAGACCCTTAAGCTCTTGGGCACGTAAAACGAGGTAAGTGGGACCTCTGGACACCCAAAGACACGGTCACGGAACTCCACGGGGTGTCTGAGACACTCACGAGACCTAAAGTCAACCACTGGGTTGCAACCGGGTTGACCGGAGGTCAAAACAGCGCAAACAGGAACCAGAACGTGGTAGTGGTCACCTGGTGACCGCGACCAGATAGTGGTCGACCGGGGACCGCGACCAGATGGTAGCGGTCGACCGGAGACCGCGACCATGCTGTCACGGTCACCTCACGACCGCGACCAGCCACGCGCAAGCCTGATGGTAGCGGTCGCCCAAGCACCGCGACCAAACAGTTGCGGTCATCTCATGACCGCGACCAGACAAAAGCGGTCTATCGCACGACCGCGACGCCTGAAGGCCTTCTCGATCAAAGCACAAAAGATGAAGGCGGTTCTCCCACGACCGCGACCAGTGGACGCGGTTACTGGTGGACCGCGATCATTTCGGAAAACCGAGAATGGCGGGAAAACACCCAAAAATCCATGCCACGCCCCAATCATCCACGGATGAAGGGGAAAACATAGGGGAAGCTCCCCAGTAGCCCCTAGCATGCATCTATGGCCTCGGATCGGCCTAAAACGCAATGAAACGAGAGATCGGCCCACAAGCCCTAAAACATGGATTTTGCCCAAATCACCCCATTTGGCCCGCTCGGCTCACCGTAGCCTACGAAACTTGCGGGAAAAGAAAGAGCACGAGCTGGGGGTCCATCACCCTACCTCCACGGAAGATTTCGCGCACCGTGGACGCCGATCCACGAAGAAAATGCCGTTGAAGCCTCGCCGTTCCACGAACCCGCGGCCGAGCTTCACCACGCCTCCACCACCTCGATCCTCATCCATCCTCGCCCGCGCCGTCCCCGCCTCGCCCGTACTCGGCCCCGTCGGCCGCCGGAGAGAGAGGGAGAGAGGAGAGAGCGTGAGAAGAGAGAGGGAGAGAAGGGAGGAATGAGAGGGGAGAGAAAGGGTGGGTTAATATATAGGAAAATTTGGAAATTCGGAAAAATCCCAAAAAATAGAAAATCACACCCTCGCGATCCTCGGAACGCACCGATCGCAACGGTACCACACTCGCCTAGGTGAACGGCCCAGTTCACCTGCAACGAGGCTCCGAAGGGAAAGTCGAAACCCACGCTGGGAATCGGAAAACACACGCGGAAAAAGTCACGGAACGCCTCCGGGCCTCCAAAACGACTCCGGATCGCGCCGATCCGAACACGAAAGATGTCCGAAACGAAATTTCGGACACAATGGAGTCGGACACTCCGAGAAACCAGATCCGGGACCCACAAACGAGGATCCAAAAAACCCGGGGTATTACAGCCCTCCCCCCTTAAAGGAATTTCGTCCTCGAAATTCAGGACCAAGCACGAAGTCACAGGGGAAGAACACTGAACGAACTGACAACGCTGTCAGAGCCTCGTCACAAAAAATCTCGGTTCTCATGAAAACACCGGTCCTGAGGGACACAGCCAGACTTACAATCACAAGCAACACCTCGCTCCTCGCGCCGAGCACACTGGCCAACAGAGCAGGCATATACCAAAGGACACAGTCCGGCATCACCTCAGACAACGCGAGAATCCACCATGGCACTGCAGCCACAATCTTGCTCACCGAGGAATCACAACCCTCGACACGAGCAACAGCTACTGATTCCTGCAGACAAATCGCACATCAGCTTCGCAGCCAGCTAACAGGTCGCACACCCTCCTCAAGGGAGCAACCAAAACAGAGCCTCCACCAGCTCAAGCAGTCCTCTCCGCAGACCGCAACCAGAACATCGGCTCAGCACCAAGAAACACCTCACACATGGCAAGCCGAAAGCCGGACATAACACTGTGCCAACTCTTGTCAGAAGACAAACTTCGACAAAGTCCAGATCCCATCCGGAAAGGCACATCACAGAAACGACCACCAAAGGTCTCGCTGGCACACGGCTCTCGCCACGCTCGAGCCCCAACAACCAGCATCTTCTGTCTCTGAAAAGACCATCCACTGGTCACCAACTGCTCGTCAACGGGAAACCTCGCTTGCTCAGCTTCTTCCTTCTTTCCTGGTCCTCGACCGGGTCCAAAGGAAACATTCCAAACCTCGGCAAGCCATCCGTCGACTCACACACAGACTGATGCCGCATCTCGAGCTGCACTCCTCTCGGACACCGCATCCGAGCTCGAACATCGCTCCAACTCGACCCTCTCGGGGAGCACGACGAAACCAAATGACGGATCCTGGTGTCTTCAATCATCACCTCACTGGACTCAGACTCACAGGGGAATCATCCCATGCTGGTCACCAAACCAGGGATAACCATTGCGACACCAACGTCCTATCAAGGACCATCCTCCGACGCCCATCTCACAAAAGGCCTCCGCCCACAGGCGTCACTCATCCATCTGGTCTCATCAAATCCTTCGATCAATCCAAGTGGACACCTGCCAATCCCGATTCCGCCCTTACCACAGAGCCACGGGACACCACCTGAACAGTGCTCACGGGTCCCTAAGTAATAAACATCTCACCGTCACAATTCGACAAGACCGTAGAACCAACAGACACTGCTGTGGTCGGTCACACGGTTAGGCTCAACAGCCACTCATAGCCGTCAACCGAGACCCATAGTCTGCCAGAGACCACTTCCCCAAAATGATCTCATTCGAGGACACGACTGGGAACACAAGTCAGGCGCCAAGCCATCGACTCTGACCAACACGTCCTCGACCTCCGTCAGGCGACATCCTCAACAACCTCATCCAGGTCCAACACCGACGCCTGACACGGCTTCCATCACAGGAACATGGTACTCATGCGGCGCACTAGCCAGCACATTCCCCAACACTCCATCCTGCCAGTGCCCACCACCACGATATCTCGGGCAACGGCACGGCAACAACACGTTTCACACCGAGGAACCAATCCTCCGATGCTCAACGCGAACTCAGGAATCCGCCCGTAGCAACCAACGCTACGATCCTGAACCAGTGGGTCACAAGCCCACCACGCTTCCGCTGCGCACTCTGATTCACGCGCACAGCCGAGAAAGCAAACACCGCCCAACCAGCACTCGTCCTTCCGGAACAGCGCCAGCACCCTCACACGACAAGGGAATGGGCACGACTTCTCACAGGCAACCGCCTTGCCAAGACAAGGAGCACCTCTCGCACGGACTTCATGGCACAAGAAGGCCAACCAATCCGAACACACAATGCAAGACGACAACCCCAGCCAAGCACAATCTCTCCAACCAATGGAGAAACCAGCGCACTTTCGACCAACGGAAGAACTCCACGCTCGACCTGACCTCAAACCTCGCGCACGCTGGAAACAGCACCATCCAGCACCAAGGAAAACCATCGCTTCCATCAGGTCAGCGCCTCCGACACACTCGACGAGTGTCATGTCGGATCACAATCACAGCATCTCTCGATGCATCACCGCTGCAATTCCTCAAACTGCAACACGGCATGCCAAGAGCCGCAACACGAGCCATAACAATAACCGTCGATGCTCATCCTCGAGTCCCGAAACTCACCGCGGAACCTTCACATCTCAAACCAACTCCAGGGTGAACACACCCCATTCGCACACAAGAGCGCAGGAGCAAGACTTACTGGGACACCACAGCCCAATCCTGTCTCGAAATCCATTAAACAATCGAGACCGACACGTCATTTCTGACGCCACAGAGCACGACAAGGACATCAGGCTCGACAAAACAACAGCTCATCGAGAAGATCCTCCGCTCACCCGAGCACACTTCTCGATCAGAACACCCGCTCTGCCACCTTAAACCACAACCTGAACACCTCAGGGGCTGGACAAACCTCAAGCTGGAGTGGCCAAAACCGACAACAGCTCCCTCAGAGCACGCTCACGGCCACTTAACCACGAAAATCTGCTCCAGCCACCTGACCACGCCGCAGGTTCCTCGAACGCATCACCACGAGCTCGCGCCTGCCAGCAACCTCTGCCCAACGCAGCACAACCAGGGCCATCACCGATGAGGGAGAAGGCTCTCGACCTCGATCCTTAGACCCCATGCTGGCACGAAAGCCGTGGACAGCAACCACCTTCACAGCGCCGCACAACGCACTCAAGCTCTCAAGCGAGAAACTAGGCGGAAAGCGAACACAAAACCCTAAGCCAGCTGCCGACTGTACTGGACCTTATGGACTCTGATCACTGCAACATTTCGAATTCCTATGTACGTCCACAACCTGGCTCTGATACCAGCTGTGACGACCCGAGAATCTGATTACCGGGAAGGCCCGATAATCCGAGACTCGCACAGCCGCCCACGAGCCGGGAGGGCTCGGAAGGGCTAAAAGGAGTGTGGAGGCACAAAGAAATAGGAAATAAAGCAGGACAACTCAATAATTAACAGAAATAAATAAACAACTACAACAGAGTCCAGTCCAACAGAAAGTACAGTCTAAAGCAGTAAAACATACCACGTGCCAAGTGAACACTCGGCCCGGCAAGCTGGCAACTGAGAACCTCGCTCCGCACCCTCGAACCTCGAGGAAGAACCGCCACACCTGAAAAGCACGGAATGAGTCTCCAAAACAGAGACTCAGCAGGGATCCCGCGGAACCCCAACCGGAAACAACGGCGGTAGCGGAAAGGAGAGCTACAACTACAGCAGGAACAGCAAACCGGTGGCCGGTCAAAACTCGGCACTACAGCTACTCCTACTGCCAGAAGGCACACCTCGATCACGAAGTCGAAGCTACCAAACCACGCTAGTACCACCTACCGAAGTAAAAACACACGGTAACCACGCCGTAGAGGCCTGTCCCCCGGACAGCCAACCTGGACACGCTGTCCAAGGTGCAACCCCGACCATCCGATCGCGGGTACCGCACCACAAGACGCCACCTCGGTAAAGCCACTAGCACTAGTCTCACGGCGCAAGAACCGACACACGCGCCAAGGTGAAACAACCGAACTCACCGGTCAACACGACCGAAAACCCGAAGGTCAAAGACACAGAGACTGACAGTCTGTCACTCCGTACTCGACAGGAGTACCACCCACTAGAAGCACAGCCGGTAGCGTCCCCTGACGTCTTACACCGCACCGTAGGTGAACCGCCTGACGTGGTAGGTCCAACCCGAGGCGCGAACACCGTACAAGTAACCACAAACAAGTAACTAGCTGGGGTCACGCCCGTCGACGTGGGTCCAACCGCCCCCAACCACGTGTGCACACACAGACCTTGCGTCACTAGGTCTGGTCCTCTGACCGGTTTTCCCCCGTAGCCGGACTCTGGCTACCGACGAGGGGCCTACGGTAACCGGTCCACAAACCGTCTCAAAGGGTAAGCCTCTCCACCTACTCCCAGGTGGGACCACTCGCGTGTAAGCAGGCTACGACTAGTGAAGGGTCACTAAAGGAGTAGACTCTCAAGTCAACGGAAAATAACGTCCGAATCCGACGACGTACGAGGACAACCCCGCGTACCGGCCCCGTCGCACGGTGACCACTGTCGGAGAAGAAACAGGACTCGCAGTCCACGGCCACGCACGCACCGTGCGCGAGAGTCGAGAAAACTCAAGTGGCGCTAAGCCACTGGACTCTGGACAGTCCTCCAGATGTACTACACCCAACGGTCCTTGATTCACAAGACTCGGGGTCAAGACCGTTGTACGCAACAGCACAAGGCCGTCAATCTAGTCCAATCTCTAGGTCTAAAATCACGGTAGCACAAGTACCGAGACAACTCACGAGTCGCCAAGACCACTCCCTCGGGAAGGGAACGCAAGGGACTAAGGCCACCCACACGGGCCACACGGAAAACACAGAAGCACGATTCCCAGGGCAGCACACAAGCAGCCACGACGATTTCCCATCTTGTAGCAAGCGGGAAACCTCCTGCCCCCGGCCGGATAACTGGACTCGCAGTCCAAGGCCAAGCACATGGCCCACATGGGAATCGCCTTCCAAATGAAACCCACGACATGCGGGGGAGACCCCACTGCACACACACCGATACACGGTGACTCGATCATGCGTAACACGAAAGCCCGGAACACGTGGGGTCACCCGGACCCACCACACCTATGGGCACGCTAATCGAGGCAACACGGTCCCTCCCAACACCCCAAAAACACAGACACAGAACCCATGGGGTGTCCGGGATACTCACAAGGCCGGAGGTCGACCACTGGGCCACAACCGGGTCGATCGGAGACCAACACAACACAATCGGAACGCTAAAAGGTCACCTAGACCCTTAAGCTTTTGGGCACGCAAAACGAGGTAAGTGGGACCTCTGGACACCCAAAGATACGGTCACGAAACTCCACGGGGTGTTCGAGACACTCACGGGACCTAAAGTCAACCACTGGGTCGCAACCGGGTTGACCGGAGGTCAAAACAGCGCAAACAGGAACCAGAACGTGGTAGTGGTCACCTGGTGACCGCGACCAGATAGTGGTCGACCGGGGACCGCGACCAGATGGTAGCAGTCGACCGGAGACCGCGACCATGCTGTCACGGTCACCTCACGACAGCGACCAGCCACGCGCAAGCCTGATGGTAGCGGTCGCCCAAGGACCGCGACCAAACAGTAGCGGTCATCTCATGACCGCGACCAGACAAAAGCGGTCTATCGCACGACCGCGATGCCTGAAGGCCTTCTCGATCAAAGCACAAAGGATGAAGGCGGTTCTCCCACGACCGCGACCAGTGAACGCGGTTACTGGTGGACCGCGATCATTTCGGAAAACCGAGAACGGCGGGAAAACACCCAAAAATCCACGCCACGCCCCAATCATCCACGGATGAAGGGAAAAACATAGGGGAAGCTCCCCAGTAGCCCCTAGCATGCATCTATGGCATCGGATCGGCCTAAAACGCAATGAAACGGGAGATCGGCCCACAAGCCCTAAAACATGGATTTTGCCCAAATCACCCCGTTTGGCCCGCTCGGCTCACCGTAGCCTACGAAACTTGCGGGAAAAGAAAGAGCACGAGCTGGGGGTCCATCACCCTACCTCCACCGAAGATTTTGCGCACCGTGGACGCCGATCCACGAAGAAAACGCCGTTGAAGCCTCGCCGTTCCACGAACCCACGGACGAGCTTCACCACGCCTCCACCACCTCGATCCTCATCCATCCTCGCCCGCGCCTCGCCCGCGCCGTCCTCGCCTCGCCCGTACTCCGCCCAGTCGGCCGCCGGAGAGAGAGGGAGAGAGCGTGAGAAGAGAGAGGGAGAGAAGAGAGAAATGAGAGGGGGAGAGAGAGGGTGGGTTAATATATAGGAAAATTCAGAAATTCAGAAAAATCCCGAAAAATAGAAAATCACACCCTCGCGATCCTCGGAACGCACCGATCGCAACGGTACCACACTCGCCTAGGTGAACGGCCCGGTTCACCCGCAACGAGGTTCCGAAGGGAAAGTCGAAACTCACGCCGGGAATCAGAAAACACACGCGGAAAAAGCCGCGGAACGCCTCCGGGCCTCCGAAACGACTCCGGATCGCGCCGATCCGAACATGAAAGATGTCCGAAACGAAATTTCAGACACAATGGAGTCAGACGCTCCGAGAAACCAGATCCGGGACCCACAAACGAGGATCTGAAAAACTCGGGGCATTACACAGTAGGGATCCCCCGGACCCCCACCGCACAACGAGGAAAATGACGACAAGGCGCGAACAACCACGGAAGGTAACACTACCTGGCAGAAGCACGGTAGATCCAACAAGCAGTAATAAATAAACAGAAAAGCCATCTATTTAACCGTACCGTATAACCGAACCTCGGTCCATCAAAACTCGAGCCCGTACCTGCCAGTAGACAAGAGCACCACCCACTAGAAGAACAGCCGGATGCATCCCCTGACGTCTTACACCGCGTCTCAAGTGTCTCCCTACAATGCCCAAGGCGGAAACTGAGACACACAACAGCAACCAGGAACTCAGAACAAGGACTAGCTGGGGTCGCACTCGTCAGTGCGTGTCCTCTGCCCCCAACTACGCGTGCACACATAGACCAACTGCTCTAGGTCGGGTCCTCTAGCCGATTTTCCCCCTAGTCGGACTCGGCCTGCAAAGGTAAGGGGCCCTACGGCAACCAACTTAAAAATCGTCTCTCTCGGGTAAGCCGCTCCACCTCTCCCGGGTGGGTCAGCACCGCGTGCCGTAAAGAGGCTACGACTAGTGGACGTGTCACCGGAGGTGAGACTCGACTCACAGAAACCACCGACCAAACACTGACAAGGCGCGGAGGCCACCCTCCGTACCGACATAGACTTTCGGTGACCAAAACGGTGAGTATGGATGCCGGGGACACGTACGAGGTCCGATCGTCCCTCAAGTCACGTGGCACCCGTACCGAGGTAACTGATTATCCGGAGACCCCAGGGTGCCCCTGCGGCTCACACTGGGTGCCCATGGCAACCCTCGGGCCACGCACCGCAACAGGGCCCAAAGCTCACTCGACCGGAGGCTAAACTACCGGAAAGAAACACAGTTCGAAGGGGAAAATGAACGTGCTAGGGCCCTGCGCTCAGGTCCCCTAGCGCGACCACTGAAGATCGCGCTCGTAGAAGCGAGTGCGTTCTTCAAGGACGCGCTAGCCAGGGCGAGCGTGACAATGGAGAACGCGCTCGTCGAGGCGAGCGCGATCTCAAGAACGCGCTAGCCAACCCTGGCGCGACAACGACTGCCAAACTGTTCATCTTCCTCGATGAACGCGTGCGGACAACACAACGCGTTCTCAAGAACGCGCCCCTGGGACATAGCGCAACAATGGGTCGAGTCCAGTTAGCGCGGTTCGCTCGGAAAACTCGATCCCACGCTTCATTCACTCCCAAGTGAAGGGGAAACAAAAGGGGGAACCTCCCCCAACTCCCCTAGCATGCATCTAAGCCCTTAGATCGGTCAAAAATCCTATAAAACGGAAGATCCGGCACTCAAACCCCAAGCATGCGACTTGACCCTCCCAGCTTAAAAACGCCCCTCTCAACCTCCCCTCAGCCTACAAACCACGGGGAAAGCTGTAAAGAGGGTAAGGATTCGTCCCCCTACCTCAATGAAGCTCGAAATCCACTGGGAAGCCGCCGATCCACAAATCTAGCTCGAACACGAACTCCACCCATGCACCACGAAAAGGGCACCGCCGCGATCCTCTCGCCGACACCGTCGTCACCGTGCTGCCGCCGTGGTCTGCCGTCCGTCACCGCAGGAGGAGGAGGCGCCGCGAGCTCGAACGGGGAGAGGGGGGTCGCAATAGTCGGGGAGCGGGGGCGGTCATGGGAAGAAGAAAGTAGAAAAAGAAAAGAAAAATAGGGGGGTTTATAGAAAATCCAAAAAATACCAAAAATACTAAAAAATAGAAAGATACGTTTTCGCGATCCTCGAAACACGTACATCGCGATGGTACCATCCCGGAGTAGGAGAACGCAACGGTTCGCTCGCAACTGCGTTCCGCAGGTCCGTCAGGGAAAAACACGTGTAAACCATGAAACAAGCTCCGGGACCCTTGAAAGCGATCCGAAACCCACGGATCCGAACCCGAAAAATGTCCGAAAAACTTGGGACATTACATTTTCTCTCGAATGACATGGGTCTATCTGTTGAAGCATCGCTCTCAAGTGTTTGATGTAATAATTTCATTTTGTAATGAAATTATGACTCAATTTTCCACCTCTTTTAAGTTTCTTCGCACAGATAATGGTCTGGAGTATATGAATTTTATTGTCTCCTCCTTCTGTTCTTCACAATACATTATTCATCAGACTACCTATCCTTACACTTCCCAGCAGACTGGTGTTGTTGAGCGCAAATATAGGCATCTTTTGGATGTGTTATGTACACTCCTTTTTCGGGTGCATGTCCCTCAGATTTTTTGGGGTGATGCCATTCTTACTGCATGTTATCTCATTAACAGGTTGCTCTCTTCTATTCTTTGTGGCAATTCTCCCTTCTTTGTTCTACATCCGGACAAATTACCATTTGCCTTAAACCCCTTCACATTTTTGGATGTCTCATTTGTTCACTCTCTTGACCCTGGCCACCATAAACTCTCTCCTCGCTCCGTCAAGTGTATCTTCTTTGGCAACTCTCAGACTCAGAAGAGTTATCGTTGTTATGACCATGTCTATAAGAAACAAATTACTTCAACTGATGTGACCTTCTTTGAGTTAACACCTTTCTACTATCCCCCACACCCTGCTCCTATGGACGAGACTCCTTATATTCTTTTACCTCCTATCACTGTAATGGACCCGATTTTGACATCCACGGATGCTCCTTTGCAGGTTTATCAACGTCGATGTGCACAACCTCCTCTTGATCCATCATCGTTGCCAGTGCCTCCACCATTTGGAGTGTCATCTCTTGATCCTTATTTGGATCTCCCTATTGCTCTTTGCAAAAGTAAACGCACTCGCCATCCATACCCAATTTCTGACTATGTATCCTTTGGCCGTCTTGGGCATACCTTTCGTTCCTTCACTCTGTCTCTTTCTTCTATCTCTATTCCCAAGAATTACTAGGAGGCTCTATTAGATAATGCATGGAAGGCAACAATGGATGATGAGATGTCGGCTCTTCTCTCTCATGGTACCTGAGAGTTGGTGACTCCACCCACTGGCATTGCTCCTGTTTCCTATTGTTGGGTGTTCACCCTCAAATATCTTCTTAATGGTTCCATTGATAAGTACAAAACTCGCATTGTCGCCAAAGGTTCACACAGACTTATGGTGTTAATTACTTTGAGGGCTTCTCTCCCGTGACTCACCTCAACTATGTTCGAGCAATTTTTATCTTGGCTGTTAATGAAGGCTAGCGTATCTTTCGTCTTGATGTCAATAATGTTTTCTTGTATGGCAATCTTCAGGAGGAAGTCTACATGGAGCAACCACCTAGGTATGTTGCTCAGAGGGAGAATTTGATCTGTAGACTCAAGAAAGCCATTTATGGGTTGAAATAGAGTCCGAGAGCATGGTTTGAAATTTTCAATAAAGCGATCTCTGTAGTTGACATGAAAAGGAGTTCCTCTGATCACTCTGTCTTTTACAGGCACACTCAGGCAGGTAGTGTCATCCTTGTTGTGTATGTAGATGACATTATTCTTACTGACAGTGACAATACAGGTGTTGCTAGGGTCAAGGAATACCTATAGTGTCACTTTGTTACTAAGGATCTTGGTGCACCTAAATACTTTCTTGGCATTGAGATTGCTTATAGTGCAGTTGGAGTTTCTCTCTGTCAAAGGAAGCATGCCATAGATCTGTAACAATAAGCCGGTCTTCTTGATTGCAAGCCTGCTAACATTTCCATTCAGACAACTGCAGAGCTCTGGTATGAGAAGTTTGAACTTCTAGAAAATGTCTCTCAGTATAGACGCTTTTGTAGGAAAGTTGATTTATCTCACTGTCACCAGGCGAGATATCACTTTTGCAGTAGGGATTGTGAGCCAGTTCATGCACCAACCTAAGAAATGTCACATAGAGGTTGTGATGCACATTTTGAGATACATTAAACAAGCTCCTGGTAAATGTCTTATGTATAAGAAATATGGACACATGAGGATTGAGGCATACACTGATGCAGACTATGTTGTGTCTCTCTCTGACAGACGGTCCACATCAAGATATTGCACATATGTTGGAGATAACTTAGTTACATGGAGAAGCAAGAAACAGATTGTTGTTGCTAGATCTAGTGCAAAAGCTGAATACCGAGCCATGGCCCATTCTGCTTGTGAGATGATGTGGATTCGGGCTCTACTTTGAGATCTGGGATGCATATCTCCTGAGCCCATGCCCTTATTTTGTAATAATCAAGTTGCTATCTACATCGCCAGTAATCCTATCTTCCATGAAATAACAAAGCATGTAGAAGTTGACTGCCACTTCATAAGAGATGCTGTATTGTCCAAGCAGATTGTCACCCCTCGTGTGTTTTCATCAGATCAGACAATTGATATCTTCACCAAAACTTTACCTTTTAATTCCTTCTCTACCTTACGTAACAAGCTGGGCATAATTAATATATATGCTCCAACTTGTGGGGGAGTGTTAGAGTGTTATAGTGTGGTGAGGGTTAGCTTAGAGTGACCCTCTCGTCACTATACCATGTAATTAATTTAAGACCCTAAACTTGGAGGGTGAACGAATGAATCTCATTTTTTTCCCCTCTCTTAACAGCCGCCATGTTCTCAGGGTGAACATTCTATCTCCACTTCACCCTTCCCCAGATTCTCTCATAAGCAAACCTCTTCATTCATCACGTTAAGAAGGGGTTCCACAAGAAGAAGTCTACTGCATTGAGAGGAAACAAGTAAGAAATAGCACTATGATCTACTCGTCACTAGTGGCGACCGCTCAGACAAGCCTCTTCATTCAAAGGCCGAAGTCCCCGATCATCGTTGCGAGGAGGGAGAAGAAGGGCAGAGGCCGTCGATCGTTGCCGCGATAAGGGAGAAGAAGACAGTCGTGGGTGGAGGGATCGCTCTGCTAAGGGTTGTGTCTTAAGGAGAGGGAAGGTGGGAGTCAGAATCGGGGCATCTTTTTTGATGGCAAAAATTTAGATATGTTGAAAATGGGGTACACATATGATTTTCTTCCCGTAATCACTCATCCTATCATGCGAAGTTGTCCCTTCATTGTTTTTTCAGATTTCGTCGAAAGAGTACGTGACGTGTCAGAATTTTCTCTCCACCCAAAATCTCACTTGCACGCTAAGATATGCCGTAGTGACATGTTTGGAAACATGTTTGATCTGTTAAAAAATTCCAACGATTAAAATCTCTCACAAATACGTTTCCAAACATGTAATTAGTTTAATAAAAAGGTGGAGAGACCGAGGGCATGTTAGTCACCCTTAGTTTAATAAAAGGATGGAGAGATAGGGGGCAAGTTAGTCATTCTACAAATACAGTTAAAGGTATTCATTGCTATATGGAAGGATCTTATGCGAAAGCTATAGCGACGATATTTTGTAATATTTTAATAGAAATGATGATATGCGCATAAATATAGTGTTAGGATTGATGTTTTTTAAAATTTACTTACAAGCATTGTTACCCCTTTTGGAGTTTGGACAACGCTTTTTTCCCATGGGAAACGCTGAGGGTAAAAGTTAAAGCGGCGGCTAATTTTTGGTAAAATTTATAAACACTGTTTGGTCAAAGTTTTCGGTAAAAGCAGAAGGGAATGCAAAAAGATTTAACGTCGCTCATGCCTCGTCAAAATCACAAGTCCGAGACGTCAGTTAACCTCACCGATCACGGACGTGGGCGGTTCCGTGTCCCGGAGCAAGAGACCCAACCTTTTCTTTCGTGCTTCCCCCACGGGTGTGGCTCCCGAGAAAAGGACAGCTGTGTCGCACAGACGATGGGCCCCACAACGGTAAGTTTTCTCCTCTTTCGCATCCACCGTTCGACGTGCGCTTTAAAAAAGTAAAAAAAAGAAAAAAAACAACAAACAGTTTCGTATCGTCGCCCGCGTTGATACAGTCACACCATCCAACGCACCTCCGAGTCCGACCACGCCGTTCACTCCACTACTCCCTCCCCTCGACGGCACTCCGGAGTGGAAAGGTGCTTGAACTCAACAGTGCGGGTATTAACCGGGGCTGTCAAATGGATCTGGATGGGTTAGGGACGTAAATGGATCAAGTTAAATTCGAATAATTCAATATTATATTTTATTTATGAAAATTTTATAAATATTATATTCGTATAATATCTTATTATTTTGGCAAGTATAGATACATATATATTCGTCACGGGTATAGATATATCTACGGATATCCGTATTCGTTCATAAAGTATGAGTCTACGTCAACGTCCAAAAAAATGTGAGATTTACGAGAATTAGAAAAATAAAAATTCGGTCAATTCTTTCATTTTTAAAGTAATTTGTATGTTTTATAAAAACGTCTGTACAATTTAGCAAGAAGTCTAAACTCACAAACTCGACAATACGGACAACCGGTTAAGTTCTTGTCAAAAGCATAGGCCTAACATGCACGATAAGTTATCAAGAGCGGGCTCGGATCGGGTATGGATTCGGGTGCACTAAATCCATATCCTATCCGAATATGAAACGGGTATTTTAAACATATCCGAACCCGAATATATATTCGTTTATTCGGGTATTACTCGACCCATCATAGGTCGGGTGATGCGGATAATCGGGTTTGCGAATATTTTTGACATCCCTAGGTGGGTCGAGGTGAGATTTAGGTCGGTCCGACCCGAATTAGATTTATCAATATTAAAGGCCGAGTCTGACGTAGGCCTGAACTATATCATACTGGATCGGGTCAGACCCGACACTATTAAAAAATTATAAAATCTGATTAAGATCCGACTTGACTATATAACTTAAATAAAAAATAAAAAGCAATAAATTTAATAATATAAAATTTATAATCTCACTGAATTAATTAAAAGTTTAATATTAATTATATAATTGTGTGAAAAGAAAAATTTAAAATTTCTAATTAAGTAAAATAAAATACCATAAATTTAACTTAGTAATTTTTAAATTTTAAAAGGAGAAAAAAAAGAAGTCGGGTCGATTACTAGGCCGAACCCAAAGTTCGAGTCCGACTTGTGAGTCTAGTCGGGTCAAATTTTTAGGCCCGACTAAAAATTCACGGACCGAAAAAGACCTTACGACCCGACCTAAAATCAGGCCAGACCCACAGATCTATCGAGCCGACTCGGTCCATTGACAGCCTTAGTATCCACTATCCGGCATCCGTTCTCTTCTTCCTCCTTTTAATAAATCTTTGTTACAATAAAGACCACATATTTATAATTTCTGTGTTTAAATTTACACAGTATCACTAAAAATATCTATAATGTTTAACGAGACTACGAGATAATCTTTTTGAACATATTCGAATTGTTTATTGCGCATTAAAATATTAGAAAGACTATGTTATAGTTTTCTTGCACAGTATCAAAATTTTTAATATTGTTCCTAAATAGTAAATACCATTATGAGAATGAGAATGTATAATTTTTATTTTAACAATATTTTATATGTAAAAACATCTTGATTTTAATTAGAGTTATTTTACATGCATACAAGCATAATCTCATTAAAAATTAAATCATACAAACTCTATCATGCATTTGCATGTATACCCTCCAATGTGATTTTAATGTCACGTATCCTATTTGGATCAATTTTCATCGAAATATGAAATTATCAATAGAACATTGTTTTTACTAGTCTGTTAGTAGAAGAGGGATGGTAAGAGTATACGTAAAAAAAGATATACATAAAAAATGCATCTTGAACAGATCCTTGCACAATTTTACTTTCAACAGGGATATATATATATATGTATAAAAATTTTCTAATCAAAGTTTGACAGTTTGGTTGTACCGGCTGTACGAGTACAATACAGTACGACCATGTACCATAATGTATGAAGAAAAAAGTGTATAATAATTATTTATTATAGTAAATATTAAGATGAAGTCTTGAATTTTAGAGTTGATTAGGATGTCGTTTGTTCAACCATAAGGCGGTCGGTTCAAATCTTAAATTTGTTGTTTAAATTCTGATTTTTTTAAAATAGTAATTTTTCCCTTAAAATAGTGAAACTAAAAAGAAGACAAAAAAATATGACACTCCTTAGTTTTGAACTTGAAACTTGCGACGACAAATGTATCCGACCAAATTACCTCTCAAAGAAAATTAAATATAAAATAAAATATATAATATATGAATATGTACCGATTACGTATCACAGATTGGTCATACCGGTCTATAAATGGTACAATCGATCGCGATGACAAACAATTATCTATCACCAAATTATCTCTCAAAGATATAAAATAAAATATATAATATATGAGTACGTATCGATAACATACCACAAATTAATCATATCGATCTATGAGTGGTACGATTGATTTATGGGTGATACGACCCGATACATGCGATTCATCTCGTATCGGACTGATTAATAAAATTTTATTTTTAATTAATAATTCATTGGAGCCCATTATAAAATATAGACTTTATTTTTCCCACCTTCTAAAATATCCCTTACTCTTCCCCATTCCTTTTTCTCCTAGAGCCCTCGATCCTTTAACGCCTATCACAGATTCACAGTATCACCATCCAATTAGAATTGTTGAAGAAATAACAAAGTGTTAAAGCATATATTTCTTATCATTTTGCACCGTTAAAATATTTTAATGAATAATGTCGTTTTGATACTATTTTAACACTTTATTTTTCGAAATATACTTAAGCATTCTTGTAAAAAGACACCAACGGAGATTAATTATAGGGGACTGTAAATAAAAAGGGAAAAAACAAGTGCAGTAGGAGGAGGGACATTTTGACTAGGGAGAAAACAAAATCTAAACCTGTGAGGGGCTATAATCAATTATCCGTCTAATTAAATGCACGGCCCTAAAAGTAGGTCCAACGCCACCTTCGTCGAACCTCATAATTTACGTTCACCGCCGCGTAAATGGCGGTGAAATGATCCGCCGTGGCAACGCGCTGTAAAAGCCGATTTTTTACGTTCTCATCCTCTCTCTCTCTCCACCCCCTCCCGCGGATAAGAACGGGCCCAACACCCCCTTCGCAATTCCATCACCCCACTCCCACTACAGCGGCCCGCCCTCTCCTCGTCCCCTCCCCTCCCCCCCCCCCCCCACCCCACGCCACAGCCACACGCACAGCGAGAAAAACAGACCCCCTCCGTGAGGCGAAGGAGACGACGGCCATGGCGGAGAGATCCCAGCCCCATGGCCGCTGCGCCCCAATCGTGGCCGCCATCTCGATTTCGCTCTTGTTCTCACTCTTGATCACCCCCACTCACTGCCGGGCGATCGCCCCTGAGCCCACCGCCACCCTCGACGTCGCCGCCGCCCTAGAAAAGACCACCGGGGTCCTCTCTTTCGACCGCCAGACCCAGCAGTCACTCCACCAAGAGAAGCACAAGCACAGGGGCCACCACCGTCGCTCCCGCGCGTCCGGATCCAACACATTGACGCTACAGCTCCACCCGCGGGACGCGCTCCGCCCGCCGGCCCACGCGGACTACAAGTCCCTCACCCTCGCCCGCCTCGACCGCGACGACGCCCGAGTCCGCGCCATCAACGCCCGCATCCAGCTCGCCATTCACGGCGTCAAGAAGTCGGATCTGGTTCCCCTCGTCGAGGAAAGTTCTCTGGGGGCTGCGGCGGTGACGGCGGCGCCCGGTGGCGGTTTAAGCGGCCCGGTGGTGTCGGGAACGAGCCAGGGAAGCGGCGAGTACTTCTCGCGGGTGGGCATCGGCAGCCCGGCGAAGTCGCTCTACATGGTTCTGGACACGGGGAGCGACGTGACCTGGGTGCAGTGCCAGCCCTGTACCGACTGCTACCAACAGGCCGACCCCGTCTTCGACCCCGCCGCCTCCTCCACCTACGGGCCCCTCTCGTGCGGCTCCACCCAGTGCGGCCAGCTCGACGTCTCTGCCTGCCGCAACGGCTCCTGCCTCTACCAGGTCTCTTACGGCGATGGGTCGTACACTGTCGGTGACTTCGCCACTGAGACCATCTCCCTCGGCACCGCCTCCGTCCCGGCCGTCGCCTTCGGCTGCGGCCACGACAACGAGGGCCTCTTCGTCGCCGCCGCGGGTCTCCTCGGTCTCGGCGGTGGCGCTCTCTCCTTCCCTTCGCAGGTTTCAGCCTCTTCCTTTTCCTACTGTTTGGTCGATCGTGACTCCACCTCCTCCTCCACCCTCGAGTTCGGCACCGGTGCCGGCGCAGACCCTTCTGCCGTGCCGGCGCCCCTCCTCCGCAACCGGAAGATGGATACCTTCTACTATGTAGGCCTCACCGGGATCAGCGTGGGAGGGGAGATGTTGTCCATTCCGCCGTCCTCCTTCGCCGTCGGAGCGAGCGGGGAGGGCGGGGTGATCGTGGACTCGGGGACGGCGGTGACGCGGCTGCAGAGCAACGCATACGCCTCCCTCCGGGACGCATTCACCAAGGGCACGGCCGGCTTGCCGTCGGCCCCGGGCGTGGCCCTGTTCGACACCTGCTACGACCTCTCCGGGAGGGACACGGTGGAGGTACCCGCGGTGTCGTTCCACTTCCCGGGAAGCAAGGCGCTGCGGTTGCCGGCAAAGAACTACCTGATCCCGGTGGACTCCGACGGGACATTCTGCCTGGCCTTCGCGCCGACGTCCCAGCCACTCTCCATCATCGGGAACGTGCAGCAGCAGGGAACCCGCGTCGCCTTCGATCTCACCAACTCCCTCGTCTCCTTCGCACCCCATAGATGCTAGCCGCCCCCCCCCCCCCCCCGGGCACAGGAAAGGAAGGAAGAGAAGCGAGGAGGTAAAAGTCCCAAAAAGCCAATTTTCGGGGGGTGTGTGTGCAAACTTCCTACTCCTGCAGTCCTGCTACGGTGCTACCTTCTCCTCCTCCAGCGCCTTCTCTTCCTTTTTTCTTTGAGTTTGTTAGTTGTCTCGTTAATAAGGGATTAATGGTGTTATTGGGTAATGCCCCCGGCCTCGCTGGCTGTGAAATCGCCAGCTGAGCTCGGAGGGGCGGCTAAAATCGTGAGAAAATTAGTGTGAGACTGTGAGTCTTGAGTAGCTCAGAGTAAGTATGCATTAATGTGTGGAGGAAGAAGCAGAGCACCTCACTGGGTTTGGGGGGGCGATCTGAAGAAACACGCGGGCAGCCAGGTGTTTGGTGGATTGCAGTAATAGCAGTGGGGTTACCCGGTTGGGTGCGGCAGCGGGGGCAGCGCGGGTTATGGCGGTGGGGGGGGTGTTATGATTGCAGACTGTGACATCGTGACGGCACTCGTTGGGGGTCTATAAAGGCCACCAGCCTTCTTTTTCACTTTTTTTCCCGTGATTATTAGGTTGCAGTGAGTCAAGCTTTTTCTGTGCAGCAGGAGGACCATCCAGAGACTGCGCTGTGCGCTTGTTTAATTAGTTGGTGTTTGTGACGGTCGTTTGGGGGGGGGGGATATGAGAAGGGGAGTTTTAGTATAATCTAATGTAAACGTCAATGTCTCTCTTTTTATTTTTTTAATTTACCATTAGTGCAGTGAATAGTTTCTTCACTTTCTCTGTTCTCCCCCTCACGGCTGGAATGTGTGTTGTGGGCTCCTTCACAGGAAACAATTTGCGTAGTGGGGGAGTTGTTTTCTTGTCTATATTCGTCTGTCTCTGTGATGACTACTTCTCTCTCTCTCTCTCTCTCTCTCTCCACTCACTGTTGTGTGTTTTGCAATTTTACGAAGGCTTTGGGGCCTTTCGAAGAGGGGGGAACATGGGAGGCAGCTGGTGATGCTGCTACTGCTCGCACACGGCTGGAGCTGCCGGGGGGGGGGGGCGGGGGCGTCTCGCTCTCTCTCTCTCTCACGCGTCGTCTTTTTTAGTTCGTTTGACTTCCACAGGGCATCTTCGGTGAGCGCGTTGAGGTGAGGGGGTCCCATTTGCGGTTCGGAGTAATCAATTTGAAAATCCCGGTCCAAGTTATGTCGGGTGGGGTACAATATTTTTACAAAAGGTAAAGTTTGATTAAATTTTGACTCCGATTGAAAATGTAAATAAAATAAGAATTTAATAATATAAGATTTATAATTTCATCAAAATAATTATAGTTTTTATGTGGATTAATTAGTTTTTTTGAAAATAGAGTTTTAATCTTATAATTAAGTAAAATAATATAATTTTAATTAAATAAAATTTAAAAGGAGAAAAAAATAACGAGTTTAGTGGGTATGCGGGTCCAATTTAAAGTTCTAATTGAATCTGTGGTTGAGTTTAAGTTCAGTTAAATTTTTGAAGCTCAAAAAAGATTTCTACATATATTTCGTGAAATATGTCGTCTACTATCGTTAGATTTAGGGTATGTTAGATAAAATTAAATTTTATAGAGATATATAAAAATTTTACTCTTTAATTCACACTTAACTCGAGTTAAATACATAAGAGTTATGATTATGATATAATCGTGATATTACTCATATTTTGAATATATTTATAATAATATATTTTGATGAAGGATATATTTGATAAATTAAATTTTATAAGGATAATGTAAAAAATATAAAAAAGATTTTATGATCCAATTTAAAATCTGGTCAGGTCATACGATATGTCGGGTCAACTCGACTCTAATATTAATAATGTTATCACACGATGGGTTATATATGTCTAATTATCTTATACTTAATGTAAATTTTTTTACAATTCTACATATTTGGGAGGGTGAGATTTTAAAAAATAAAATTCTCTGAATCAATCAAGAATCTTATATTTCCACGTCGGGATTTTCCCCCCTACTAATTAGAGGTAAATTCATAGAATTATTGCATGTCATTCAGTGGAAGGCGGCATGCCACGGCGGGAATGAGGTCAGCTGTCCATGTTTTTTTAGCGACGACAATAATAAGGACGGGATTTCCTGGACCGGGAAGGAAAAATGGTGTGGTTGAACCGTCCAATTCCACTCGTATTTTAAACCATCAAAAGCTTCGCAGGACCACGCGCCATGTGGGTTGTCGGTACCTCGGACTCGAAACCGGGGGGGGGGGGGGGGGAACTAAAATTATAAACGGATCCAATACATAACGTGGTATTTAAATTTAAATTTAATTAATAATTAAATTATTTATCATATATTTTATTTGAATGATTATTTAATTAATATGGATTTAAATTCAGTTCAAAATTTAAATTTATAATTGTTAGGTCTATTTTAAAGTGAGTCGTGCGAGCCGTGCAGGAGCGTTGTGAGTTATTTTTTTTAAAAAAGTGGAGATTATTTTTATTTTGAGAGAGATTATTAAAAAAAATAGATTTCATCCAAAAAAATAACAAAGGATTTACTAAGTGTGTGCAAGTAGAGTTTTTATTTTTAAATTATATTTTGAGATAAAAAAGGAATAAAAATAACAATCAAATAATATATTAAGATTTGAGTTACTTATATATAGAATATGTAGATATTTAGATATTCATTTAAAGATTCATATTATGTCGGATAATGTTCAACACATATATCTCAATATTTGAATTTATATTATTTTGATCGAATTATCTGATATCTGATTAAATTATCTGTCGGATATTTTACTCGGATAATTATATGATGAAACGAATACGAATTCGAATTCAACTCAAAATTTAAATGGATAGATCGAGAACCTAACATGGAAGTGTAGAACGAAAGCTGTAAAAAATAAATATATTAAAAAAATTATTAAAAAATGGTGACGCGATTTGTTCGGTTCATCCGATTTTTTAACATTAGACCGAATCGACTTTAATCAAACCGATTCTTACATCAGTTCGCGGTCGGACCGATCTAACCGACCGGTGAGATCCGATTCTGATAACACTGATCGTGACATTTCCCATATTCATCACAATTTAGCGACAATTCATGACATCTGGGATAGTTATGAATTTGATTGAGTTCTCGTTATTTCATCGAGCAACTTGAATTCAGTTATTTCAACTATGTCGAATGATCCGGACGATAATCAATTACAAAATTAGTGACGGATGAGTCCATCGTAAAAATAAAATTATGATCTTCACTTTCTCCTCATCCATTGCTAGTGATATGTTGTGACGAACAGTAATTTGTCACAACATCAGGGACGGATAAGTCTATCACAAAAAATGAAAGCTTCCTAGTGATAGGTATGTCACTGTTAACAGGAATTCTGTGACATATGCTTGTCACAAACCACTAACAAATTAACTAGTGATGGATGTGCCATGTCATAGAATTCAGTGACTAATCTTTTGTCGCTGGCTGACACAGGTCTCTCACTAGCAGCCGAGCACAGATCATTCGATAATTTGGTCACCAATGGAGGCTAAACTAGTGGCAGATTTTCGTTACAAACTCATACAAATCTATGCAGAATGTTGAGAATATAATAGTGCCATATTCCCAAATACAACACTACATCGTGGAACCTTCCTAATAGCCATGTAGGTAGGAGTATAAACCGGGTCGGGTATACCCAGATTAGACCCAACCATTTATTTGAGAAAATTAGTTATATATCTTTAAAATTTTAAATAGTATCTCTATATCTCTATCTTTATGGGATTTATCCGGATTCCTCTCAAATCTTGTAAGCCGCGTTGTTATGTCACTAATTAAGGTTACATTCCGTGAGTTATTTGACTAACGGTGGTGACTCACTGACATGAAATTATAATTCACCCCAATTTTATTGAGAGAGAGAGAGAGAGAGAGTTGACTAAGGTTAAGAGCTAGCTAAGCTATAATCATATCCCCCTTCTTGACTCACTTAGGATTAACCATCGTGTGGGACCATTGACTGACGGTAGAGGCACGGTGTGTTCGCCGTATTAAATATTGAAGGGGTATTATTTGAGATGAATTTTCATAGAGAGAGAGAGAGAGATATATATAGGTAAATATCTAGCATTTTCAAGAGTATACATGTAATTTTCCCTTGTTGATTAGAGATGGGAAGTATTGGAGAACCGGGTCCCAGACTTCATAGGTCTCAGGAGAAAGAAAAATTCTGAAAATATAAGACTGCATCCTGCTTGAGCGTGTCTCAATCTTCAGTACAACAATCATACCGAAAGATCTTAAGCTGTTGGATGAGATTTCGTCTTCTATCACATTCACCCGCATGTGATATGAATTACTGTTACGGTCTGCAAGCTGTAACCGGTTGACCCTAGGTTCTTTGACTCCAGAAGATCTCCTTCGAGATGGCATGCCGAAGCTTAATTAGGCCGCATTTGGTAATCCGTTGAGTCGAGATTCTAACATTTAAAATCCTCGACAACATTTAAGTGTTACCACACGTTAGTCCTTATGTCTTGACTTCCGTGTTGCAAAAAATCTCTAGAGGAGAGAGATAAAGACACGTACGTGATCGCGCTCTATCTCGAATCCTTCAAAATCGGGGAGAGAGAACTTTGGAGAATTATCCCATCGTTATAATCCACGCCCCCCCGACCCGGTCAACGGGCTTATACAATGTAGAGATTTTCTACAATATAAATACGACGTACGCGTTATCAAACTGAGCCTTAGTTTGCACAGCATTCAATAATATACAGTCACCTTTTGACTCACATTACCAAAAACATCCTCATTCCAAGCTCTGAATGATGTCTTGACACTCTGAAAGCTTTGCTTGAAGTGTATGACCCTCGGGTTTGAACAGGATCCCTATCAAGCCGAGCTTAAACAGTGTTCAGTACCAAGCTGTTTGTTCGACCATGTAAACTGGCTCCAGGCATAACCGGCATCCATGAGGTTGGAAGATGTAACAAACCCTTGAGATCAGTCACAGAATTTAATACAATCATATTAAAAGAACATAGTGCCATATCAACTTCAATATAGATCCAAACTTGCATTGAAAATGATGTAAGTCTAAGTTTGAGAGTCCAAAAATAGCATCGCATCCCCCTCTTTTTTGCACTTTACATCGTATTATTCTCCTCTAATTGCCATTCTCGATACTCCAGTATATCCATGTTAATATATAATGGCCTTGGATCAGGGGAGATACGGGAAAGACAACGGGGAATTAGGGTTTGAAATTAGACCTTTGCATTTTTTTTATAAATCGGGGGCGGGTGATACAACTAACTAACAGTCGTGAATAATCTGGGGGTGGGTGATCAAACTCCACAGGCTTGGGCGCGAAATCGAACCTAAGACCTCTCCATCGTGGGGGAAGCGGTGAATCACTGATGGACGTCTCAAGTTCTAATTAATATTAATGTTCTATTCTTTAAAAACGTTAATGGGAATCTTTTGCATATAGACTATTGTTGGAAAGAAAATTGTAGATTTCTAAGACAGTGTATTTATATTTGCACATATATTAGTGAAAATATCTATATTATGCAAGCAAACCACAGAATGACCATGTTGTATATGTTTTAAGTGATCTTTCTACACGCACAATATCTGTGCTTTTAATAGTATGTGCATACATAAAAATGCAGAAACAATAAATGTATAATTTTTTAACGATAGTTTATATGCAGAATTGAATTTCATTGTAATATCAAAAGAGGCATTTGGTTGTTGTATCAAATTAATAATTTTGTCAATATCAATTTTCCTGTTGCCGTTGCTAGGGGGTGGTTTGTATACTCAATTTCAATTCTATTATGTCAAAATAATTCAGTGTTATACCAAATTTAACGCGGGTCGAAGTTTGTATTAAAATTGATACAATTCAGAGTTTGAGAGTCCAAATTAAAACATCTCATTCCCTTCCTCCTGTTCTAATTTGTTCTTCCCCTTTAATTGCCACTCTTAATAGTCCTCTATCAATACCAATATTGATATGCCACACTTCAAACTATTAATATCAAAACTAACACTAAATTAAAATTTATACCCCAATCAAACAGGATGAAAAATAATCCCATATGAAGATCAATAAACCAAGCAAACGGGGCACGAACAGAGTGAGGTGTCCAAGAACAGAAGGGCTCACGGTACGCAAGGTAAGTCGACTGTTAAGAGCTTCTCCATCTTACAACGTGTAATGGAGGCTTCCACCCCCACTGGCCTTGGTTTGTTCCGCTGCTTCCGCAGCAGCATTCGCGTCCGCCTGCGAGTGCTGTGTCGCCCTAGGACCTGCTGCTGTTGCCATCTTCACGTGCCGCCGTACGTCCTCGGGGAGCCATGCATGCCCAGGGCAAGGAGAGTAGCGCGCTCTCATCAGGATCACCCACGCCCTGTGCATCCTGCCATGGGCGCTCCTCTCGTGGCGAACCCGTCACTCCGTACCCGTGGAAGGTCGCCCCTTCGCCCCTGTCAGAAGAAAAGTCTCCCGCATCCGATCTCTCGTCCTTGAATTCGCCCGAACGAACGAGTTCTTCTGCTGCCTGCAGGGAGGATGACTCGGTGCCGGAAGTAGATGCCTCGCGTGCGACGTCGGTGGCTTTGTGTGCCACCTTACCGTTCGACAACTTGCAGTGGTCTATGTTGCCGAAGTCTCCCACCTGCGGCGTCTTCGCCGGACACTTGCTACGACATCCCTTGTCTGTTTCGGTGGCCTTGTCCATCTCCGTGTCACCGATCGTTTGCTGCTCTGTGCAATCCGCGTCGTCATTTGAGCTCCCACCGTTCGGGAACCAGGGACTCGGTGAACACTTTGGTTCACGGGGCGTCCGGAAGGAACATTGTGGTGGGGGACTATTCGAAGCCACCCGCGTCTTCTTCCGCCGAGGGAGATGCTCCAGTTTCGACGATCTGTGGGCTGAAGCATCGTCCCCCTCCAGAGCTTTGTTACATACACAGGACAGAAGGTTTAGGCACATGATCTCTTCTGTGTCTATGGCCTCCCCTGTCGATCCACTCTTCTTCTTCTTCTTGTCCTCCAGCTCTTCTCTCCTCTCCCCACTCCTAACCTCTGCATCGTTCGCAAATTCCTGCTTGTTGCATGGAGATTCCTCTGCATATATGTTGGCGTGGGGTGGACGGACTTGTCCCGAATTGGATTCGGTTTCTTGGTGGATTTCACGTGCCATTGTGCGCTTTATGGGTTCTCGGGAATTTTATGATTAGTGCTTTGTGGGCATGCACAACCGTAAGAAAAGTAATCACGGATTATCCAAGAAGGATCTATCTGCGTTTGGAAAGATTTGTGGGAGGGGGGGAGATTATGCCCTTGGAATCCCCACCTCCATAATCATTTTTAAATAGATCCATGTCTTATCATTTTTTTTTAAATTATGACTTTTAGAGAAATATTGGGAGACAAAAACGACTTTTCAAAATCTTAAAAAATTGGGAGAACCCAACTTTTGGTGGGGATTATTGGGTGAGATTTTTAAGAAAAATCTTTGATACATGCTTGGTCTTACAATAGTACGGATTTTTTTAAAAAAAATCAAACCGAGAAATCCCATTTGTTTCATTGCGTGCCATCTGTGAGAAATTCTTGGCATGTCTGGTCTGACAACAGTAAAGTGACTGGGTGCCCTTTTAATAACGTGAGAACTGATCCAGGCGCTAGGGTTTTTTGGGTTATTTTTGATAATTTAGGAGCCAAAATCTGCATAGCCACCTAGAAAGCAGACCTTCAGCCATTTTTCCAGATTCGGCCCCTCCATCTCCCCATGTGTCTTATTTCTCTCACCTAACAAAATTTGCCCCGACACATAGGTAGATAAGTTTGGATTGAGATTATGGAGGAGATTCCAATGATTGAAATCTCTTAATAATCCTCACCAAATGTAACCCGAAGATTATAAAAAAAATTACATATATATCTCTAAAAATATCTAAATTATTGCTATAGCCCTACCTTTATGAAATTTACCTACAAACTCCCAAAAACCCTTAACTCAAGTCGTCAAGGTTACTTTCCATTTTAACGAAGGTAACAACTAATACTCTTAGACCATTTTACCCCTCCTCCCCTCTCATGTACGTACTATGTAGGGAGAGAGCGAAAGAATATCACGGTGGTCCTCTATGACGTTGGCGAGGGAGTGAGAGAGAGGAAGAGGGAGAGAAGTCATGGATCTTCAGCGCGACAGAGAGAGGGGGAGCTCTCCGGTGGGCATGGGAGCACGTGAGGGCGAGAGAGAGAGAGAGAGAGAGAGAGAGAGAGAGAGAGAGAGAGAGAGAGCTGGCACTCTGTAGGGATCTCTCGGTGGGGGGCTGTCGGGGTCGGGGGTGGCCGTCGGATTGGCAATGGAGGGGGAGGGGGAAGGGCCCTAACATGGAAGGGGAGAGGGAGGGGGAGGGGGAAGAGGGGGAGTCGGGTCGGGCGATGGAGGGGGAGGGGAAGATGATGAGGGGGAGCCAGATTCGGCAATAGCACATGGACGAGGAGATTAGGAGGGGGAGCTAGGTTTAGTGGTGGAGGGGGAGTGGGAGGGGGAATTGGGAGCGCCACGGCGGTCCTCTTTGACGTCGGCAAGAGAGAGAGAGAGAGAGAGAGAGAGAGAGAGAGAGAGAGAGAATCTCCTACTAAGATGTTCAGCTCTGCCTTCCTCCGCAAGCCCCCACTGGCGAAACATGCCTCTCGTCTCCCTTCCCCTAAACCGGTCCCAGAGGAGAAGCAACAATAGGGTGGTGGCGAGTGGTTAGGCCTGGGGGCCATCGCTATGTTTACCCTTGTCTTTCTCTTCGCCGACCCCATGTTGATGGTTGTCATCTGGAGTGCCAACTTCACCGCCACCGGAGATGATGAGCTAGAGAGACATAGCAAAGAGGGAGAGAGATGAGGAGAATAGGGGATCAAAGGCCATGGACCGCTAGGTGATGGTTGGCATCGCCGGAGGTATTCATGTGTGTTTGGTCTGCGTTTTCCAGGTCTCCCACGTCCCTGGCGAGGGAACATACAAGTGGACTTGGCTAGGGCTAGTTCTGCCACCACAAGCCCCTTCTACCACCATTGACGGTGACCCTGTCCTCTCCCCTCGTCGCCTGGCAGCTGTCTCGTCTCGCCGTCCTTGCCATTGTTGTTGGTCTCCTCTGGTCCTCTTTCAACCACCAACTGCCCTCCTCCTCCAACTACTCTCTCTCTCTCTCTCTCTGTGTGTGTGTGTGGTGTCAGAGGTGATCGTTGTTGCCCCCTCACTGCCCTCGCAAGACCACCGTGGTAGGTTGAGAGAGAGAGAATTAACTAGGGACAAGTTAATCATTTGAATCACGTTAACTCACCTAAAATTAAGTTGATAGTAGAGAGATAACGAGGAGTTGTTTGAGTTTTTGGAAGTTTACCGGCAAATTTCATAAAAATGAGGATGTAAGAACGATTCAGATATTTTTCGAGGGTATACAGATACGTTTCCCAAAATAATAATAAGAGTTCAGCATTCCATCTCCTTTCCAAATGGAGGAGACTACTTTGCCCAACCGTGCATGAGAAAAGAACATGTGCGGTACCGTGGTCTTCTAAGTTTCAGATGCCAACTCGAATCTCATCCTTCGTGGAACCCTTCTTCTTTCTCCCCTCTGTAGAAGGCTAGTGGTCACGTTAGGATCAAGAGGATGATTCAGCATGTTGTGGTTAGAGGGGGAAAAATGTGTAATTTTTTTGTCTCAATCGACACATCGCCCATGTCTGGTTCATACTTTTTTAGTAGAGAAATTACTGCACATTCTGCTGGAGGCAGCGGGAAAGAGAGAGAGAGAGGAGGGGGTGTGGCTTCGGCACAATTATGGACCAATGGGACAATGGTGCATGAGTGAACTGTTGCACATGTTAAGTATTACTCTTTTCAGGATATATGTGTGATAAAGCCCAACACCTTTAGCCGACCTCTTTTCAGAGCTCAACCTATGAGACTCTCTTTGAAGATGGAGTGGGGTGACTTATTCCGTACATCCGTGGATGCGAACACATCATCTCATCTCGATTAACACATTTTTTTTGTGAGAAACGTACAGTGGAGCTCAAAATTCTCTCACATCAGTTAATTATTTCACGTTATCTTTATCTCTTAGGGCGTGTTTGCAACGGATCAAGGAGAGAGATTTTGGACTCCCCAATCATTGGAATCTCTCCTCCTCCAAAAATATTTTCAAATGTTTCAATGTCTCGTCGTCTTTTACTTTATGACGGATATCGAGATTTAGAGAGAGATATAGAGAAAGAGAATAGAATTGAAAAATTGATAAAAATTACTTAAAAGGTGTTTCTTCTCTCCCTAAGCCTCACTTTGGAAAGGAGTTATGTATTTTGTGGGTTAAGTAATCTACTTAACTTAGTCTTGGATTAACCCGATTTTGATTTGATAGAAGCATAGTTAACATGAAAATAAAGAAGTGTGTTAACCTACTTTTATTCCAATGTGACTTGGTAACAAGTGGGTTAACTCTTTAATCATGACAACCAAAATATCATAATTATCCCTTCTTTATAATTTTTTTAATATATCTCTCTTCCTCTCTCTCTACTCTCTATCTCTCACGTCACTCTCTCTCTCTCTCTCACACACAAACATACATTAATTATGAGTTTAAGTATATATTTTAATTAATTTTTTATATTATTATAATTTAAAATTATTTTTAATATATACTATAAATTGAATATATCATAAAAATAAATTTATTTTTATAAGTACTATCAATAATATAACTAATGTAAATTTAAAAGTCAAAAACAATATTAATTACGGGTTTGAAAAAGTCTAAAAAATATAAAAAATAAAAAAAATCATCCCCACGGTCCTCGGAAAATGCACAGCGTGCCTATAACATTATGGAGCTGGAAAACGCAGCGGTTCGTCTTACACAGAGTTCCGCAGACTAATCAGTCAAAAATCTGAGTAAACCGTAAAACGCACTCCGGAACCCACGAAAGAGATCCGAAACTCACGGATCCTTATGTGAAAAATATTTGAAAAATCCAAGACAACCAAAATATTATATCCATGTCTCTTTTTAATTTTTTTAATATATCTCCCATCCTCTCTCTCTCTACCTCTCTCCCTCTCTCACGTCACACTCTCTGTCTCTCTCTCACACACGAACATACATTAATTACGAGTTTAAGTATATATATAAATTAAAATTTTATTTTATTATAATTTTAAATTATTTTTAATATATACTATAAATTGAATATATCATAAAAATAAATTTATTTTGATAAGTAACATCAATAATATCACTAATTAAAATTTAAAAGTCAAAAACAACATTAATTATATGTTTATGTTACTGTTCATCTTAAAAAAATTTATTCTATCTTAAATTTTTAATATTTTTAATATAATATATGAATATAATATATCATGAAAATAAATTATATTTGAAAAATAACTTCAATAATATCACTAATTAAAATTTAAAAGTTAGAAATGACATTAATTATGAGTTTTGTGTTACTATTCATCGTTATGAAATTTTATTTTATCTTAATTTTTAAATAATTTTAACATATTCTGTGTGTGGGTGAGTATGTGTGTGTGTGAGAGAGAGAGAAAAGTGGTGCATTAATTAGGTGTGTGAGAGAGAGAGGGTGAATGCGTGGGTGAGAGAGAGGGATCAATCGGGACATCTCCTAATCCACCCTCACCCCCGGGTTTTGAAGCCCATGAATATCCCATGATTAGTCAAGCAAAAAATCGGAATTACATTGATCATCAATCAAAGCTCAAATTTAATTAATCTAGAGTTAACCTGTGGCTAACCACAGGATAAGTCCATTCTAAAGCGGGATTAAGAGATTTTGAAAAATTTCCTCCACCTTCGATCTGTTTCAAACACGTCCTAAATAAGAGAAGGTGAAGCCGCTGAAGTCATGTTTGGTGAGAATTAGTTAAGCAACAATATACATATGAGCAACGAACTATTGTGTTCATTGGGTAATTTGCTGCACGAGGTGTATCTCAAAATATCAATCTTGTTCGCCATAAATCAAGGACATAAAGGACTATCGAAGGAATAGAAATTCCATTAGATCAGAGTTCAATGATTTGGAAGGAATTACTTGACATATTCGTACCTTAATTTTCTTCATTTCTTCTTTTGTGTCAAAATCACGTCTTCGTACGGACATGCACCTAACGTACCATGACACAAGAAGTCAAACATTAAAACATATACCAAAGTATTTAGGCAAGAATGTTGAAGTCCTCCCACTATCCTCCTTCGTGGGTTCAAGAAATTATAATCTTCCCCGAGGTTATGGCGGCTTTATAATAATTGAATAAAGATAGAATAGAGTGAGTTATTTCGTCTATCTATCTTTAATTGAGTTTGATAATGAGATTAAGTTATCTGAGTCGGTTGGGGTCAAGATCCTTGTTTTGAAGTTAACTCGTTCGACTTTTTTACATGAGACGAGTTAACTTCAGAGTAATGATAAATTATCAAACCCCCTAAAAATTTAAAGAATAATTCGCTCGTCCATGTCGAATAATATATTCTAACATGTTATCAAAGTCGCCCGAAGGATCAACCTAAATTCCCTTCCGATCGCACTATCCTTCCATATGTCTTATCACAAACAAATGGCACTCTTACATCATTATCATGCATTTAAACGTAGCAACCTCTTCAGAAGAAGTGCCAGATCGAAGGGTTGACCTAACTATAATAGAAAGGTCTAAAAATCATGCTTGTATAAATAAATATGGGGGCCGCTCAGTGCCGCCACCACTTGATGCCGCCGCCACCGCCCTCCATTCATGAGGGAGACGTTGAGAGAGAGAGGCGGCATCAGGTGGTGTCGGCACCGCCTGATCGCCCCCCAATAAATATATATGTATAAGTACATAATCAACCAAGAATGCTGGGCTCTGAACATCCATGGCAGGAAGAACCCAGGAGTCATGGAAGTCTAAACGATCAAAGCTTCAGACCATAACATATGAATAATAATAACATAATGAAGAACAAATATTATACATAATAGAGAATACACGTGCAAAAGGCCATTGTTTGTCTGCCTACCTTCTTAATGAAAATCACCCAAAACACATAAACTTCTTCACCACGAACACCTCCTGCACTCCAGAATCCCCCATTAGAAAGACCAAGTAGCAATATACCCCATGCTTCTCATATTTGGCCTCTTTCAAAATCCAATAGGAAAAGCCAGGCTAATTTAAATTCAGGGCAGGGTATCACTGTTTTTTTTGACCTTTTTACTTTGGAAAAGTTTTGGGGTTATATTTAGGAATTTTTATATATATACCCTCCAAAAATTTGATTTTGTCAAATATACTCCTTATCTAAACATATTATCGTGAATATCTTTCATTTAAACAGAAATATTACGATTTTATCCCTTTAATTTACTACCGTCGATGGAGGAGAATATTCCGTGAAATATGTCATATATAATTATTAGATTTAAGGTATATTTGATAAAATCAAATTTTATAGGGATATATATATATAAAGCTTACTCTTTAATTTATACTTAACTCGAGTTAAACACACGGGAGTTTCGACGAGGGCATAATCGTGACATTATCTATATTTCGAGAAAAAATCATGGTAATATGTTCCGATGAAAGATATATTTGACAAATTTGAACTTTATAAAGATATATATATATATATATATGTAAAAATCCCTTATATTTAAGATGTGTTCGGTAATTGTATAACGTTTGACTCGGCTGAAGCATCCACGTGAAATTAGAGTAAAAATCTCAAAAATGTCTGCCACCTTGCCGTACGCCGTTTTGAAACATTTGTCCTCCTGCATACTCGCCCCCTCTCCCATTGTGAATGTCGGGTTTAATAAACATGAGATTAGCATTAATGGGGCATTAACATACCGGTGTAGATGTGGATTGACATATAAATGGGTTTAAATGATTGGTTTACATAGAAATCCACGCTGAAGCAATATCAGAGGAGATTTTGAAGATTTTTGAAACACTCTCCAATTGTGTCACACTCTCGTATCATGAAAGTTCACCTGAGTGCGGAAGTCGAGGTGACTTGTTTCATTTATTAATTAGACTTATGGATACGTAAAAGATTTCAATGATTGAAATCTCAAAAATCTAATCAAATGGACTCTTAATTTTTTGATCTCAAATATCTCACCTCTCAAAGTCAAAATAAATGTATTAAAATCTCATCAATCTTTCCAAAAATTAACTTTTAAGTTTTAGAGAAATATAATAGGAAAAATTGGCTGCCTCCACTTTTTAAAAACTCCAAAAACTCCTCTAAATTTTTTTCTCTCTCTAAGGACTTTTAAGAAAAAAAATCAAAGCCCAATACACCAAACTTGCCCTAAACTAAGATGGAATAACAGATTCTCTCAAATTTTTTATGTCGACCTACCTTGCCTTTTCAAACTATTTTTGTTTTGCTTATTGGATAAACCCCCGTACTCCACCTTTGACCTATTTTATCGAGAAGGGCTTGATTTTTATGCGAAGTGGACGCGATCAAAGGAGGACTTATCGGCGTTGACTGTTCTCGACAATCAATTATAAAGAAGAGGCAGTTCAGATCTTGAAGCAAGGATGAAAATGGGATTGGATTGGATTGTCTGATGTCCAATTTGTTTGATTGCCAAAAAGAATCGGAGCGGAGAAGTTTGGTTCATCTCCACCAAAGGTTCTCTTTGATTAGGGAAACCCTCTAGCTCCTCCCTCTTTTGCCTGACCCCAAATGCATCGTAGGGAGGTTGCCACTCATGCTTTCTTGTTGTCACCCCCGCTGGGTCCTCGTCATCTCCACCAATGCCTGCTCGATCGCCCATGTTCAACCAGCACCTGGCTCTCTCTGCTCCCCCTTGCTCACCATTGCGTTGCTCTCCCTGCTCACCCCAACACCTGCTCGCCCCAACACCTGCTTCCTCTTCCTCTCTTCCGCTTTGATGCTGGGTACGTGAACGTGGATCCAAAGATCAGATCTGATGGTCTAGATTTGAAAGATCCGCACGAGTTTGAATTGAAATTGGCATAATTCAGATCTTTCAGATATGGATATATAGACCTGGTTTGCATCTTTACATGAGTAGACAAAAGTAGCCATGCTTTGATTGGGGGTTATCCCCCATTTGTCTCAGGGATAATCGTCAATATGTCTCTTTTTTAGTTTGATAGATAGATTAAAAAAGTTAATCATGTTAGAATGAGACATAACTCTCATTTAATTCGGATAAATTATTCCACCCCAAGAGGTGGGATATAGTTAACCCTTATTTGTCCCAAAGAGATGGCTCATTACCTACCAAAACAAATGGGACTAAACTCAGGGACAAACTAATTTAGAGAAGATAACCCTCTTTTTTATCTATCCCTCTGTCAAAGAGAGACTCCGGGAATAGACAGTAGTTGCAAAAGAGTGTTCAAGCACCTTGATTTGTATCCTATCAGTTCACTACTGTCTTTTGATGTTGTGTGTCTAATATCTTGAAATTATAATGTTTATTTAAGCAGGAAAAAGAAAAGAAAGGGTCCTTGAAAGTTGGTGCTGATAATCTAAGCTGGCTATAAACATGTCAAGGGTGGCCAAAGGCAAAATTTTATTCATGTTTGGTGGTAGTTATTTGATATCATTATGCTTCCTGTCATGAATCTTCCATAATTAGTTGTTAGTTTATGAAGGACACTGACTTTGGCAGTTCTGATATTAGGAAGAAGCCCAATGCTGCAAACCAAACATGATATGGAGGGCAAAGTGTCCAAATGATTGATCAATTGAACACCTCTGCTTCAATTGGAGAAGGGGCCACATGGTACAGAACTTTTCACCCAAAAAAAGAGGTGCAGATCTTCTTTTATTCACATCACCTGCTTCCCAGATTTCTCTTATTTGTATTATATAACTTACACTATGGGGTTCATGCATGCTAATATCATGCTTCTGCACCAGACAGGAGGATTTTACCAAAAGATGAAATGATACATTTTCAAGAAAATACAAGGTCTTGCTTAGTATTTATGCAAAAAAAGTAGCCTAAATTGGAAGAAAAGTAAGTCACATGTAGGTGTTAAATTTAAATCAATTTTTTAAAGATAAAAATTATTGTTAGAAGTGAATTTATAAAAAAATATTTTTAAATATATATTATCAAATATATCACTAGGTTGATTCAAATAACATATAAATGTCATTTATACGTAATTTTTTTAAAATTTTTTTGACAAAAAGAAGTGATATGTCTACAAATAAATATGATATTTTTACACGATTTAGATATAGATATATATACATGTTAATATATTTATAAGAATAAATTTTTTACAAACCTTGAAACAGCGTTAAATATAATTACTATGATTTGCAAAAAAAATCTCTTTTAAAAGAGAATGCCACGGACCCACCCAGTGACTGTGATGCACATCCAGTTGTCGGTGGTGGTGCATGTGAGGGGGGAGAGAGAGCGCAGGAGAGCCAGTGCGAGCGCGGGGAATGGTTCGAGGGAGCAGGACGAGCCTGGATCGTAGCACCCGCCGAGTCTCCGGCGAGACCCACGCGAGAAGACGAGAACGTCTCCCGAAGCCGCCGAAGCCGAGGTGGAAGGGACGGGAGGAGAAAAAAAGGAAAAGCAAATAGACTCGAGAGAGCAAAAGGGCGAAAGACTGCGAGTTCGTGTCTCCCCTCGGGGGGGAAGGGGGTGGAGGGTGAGGACGTCCGTCGGCAGGAGATGGGTCGTGGGTGGAGCCCCCACCGTCGCGCGTCAGCTAGCGCTGCCCCACATGTCCGGCTCCCACCGCACGCCGCTGCTATTCTGCCGCCGGTTCGTTCTAGTCCCGACCGGCGGGGGTCCCACGCGGAGAGCCTTCTTCTCGTCCGCACCCTGCTCGCGGCGCGCAGCAGCGCCGGGCCCTCGTTGCCTTTCCAGCTCCCCACGCCGGAAACCGCCAAGCCTCCTTTTACAGTCCCAGCTGCATCTCTCTCTCTCTCTCTCTCTCTCTCGCGCGCGATGCAGGCTCTGGCAGGTTCCAGGGCTTTTGTTGCCCCCAACCCACCGTTCCGGTCGCTTTCTGAACGTATGCTTTGGGCACTTTTTTCTGTTAGCTATTGGGCCGGGATAAAGACGAGTGCCCCTTCTAGAGCCCAAGGCCCAGGTGGGCTTCTTTTAGGGCTACTTTGATAACGGGGTGAGTTAGGGGCGGGTAAGTCACTCCGGATGACTCACCCCTAACTTATCCCGGGTGATTTATTCCACCCTTTTAGTTAGAGTGAAAAAACTCAAGTTTATCTCTAACTGACCTCTGTTAAGATAAAAAATTAACCCACCCCGAGTGACTTATTCCAGCCTTTTAGTTGGAGTGAAAAAACTCAAGTTTATCCCTAACCGACCTCGGTTAAGACAAAAAATTAACCCACCTCGGGTGGCTTATTCCATCCTTTTAGTTGGAGTGAAAAAATTCAAGTTTATCCATAATCGACCTTGGTTAAGACAAAAAGATTCAAACCAAGATTAAGTCACCTCATCCCGGGTTACTCACCCTAACCCGACTTACCCTTTTATCAAAATGACCCTTAATCTTATTTGGATAATTATCGGGAGTAATTATGCATAATCCAAATTTAAGTAGGAGATTGGGTGAGGATAAATAGATAATTAACTCTTGCATAATTAATGGAGGATTAGAACGAGACCAGAACTTCGAGTCCTAATTCACCTTTGGTTTGTGCCCTTTGAACAACTCGTAGGGGTTTTTTTTCCGAGTATCGACTTGATGGGAGTTCTGTTCGTCGCAGAGTGTGTTGAATGCTAAAATTATTTTGACAAGTTGTTTGCACATAGCATCACTCCTGTCGTTTCTATTAGCGTCTGATTCTTTCTCTCTATTGCTTCATCTCATTGAGGAGTTCTTGGTACCGAGAAATTGTGTTTGATTCTTTCCTCTTCGTAATACTTCTCAAATTGCTCATTTTCAAACTCCTTCCCGTGATCGCTTCAGAGTACAATTATAAAAATTATCTCATTTTTTTTTGCATTGATTTGATGAACTTGAGGAATGCCCAGAAGGCTTGATGTTTGTTTTCTAAGAATACCACACGAGCTATCTGGAGTAATCATCTACTGTCACATACCCATAGTAGTGTTTGTCTCCGAGACTGACAGTTTTGGATGGTCTGAATACATATCTACATGTAGAAGTTCTAAGGGTCTTGATGTTGTGACCTCTGCTTTGCTATTGAATGCCTTTTTTTCATTTCTTCCTAGTGCAGGCTTCACACAGTGCATCAACGGGCAAATTCAGTCTAGGCATCTCTTCTACAAGCTTGTGCTTCTGTAATTTTTCAATGATGCTGAGGTTGGCATGTCCCAGCCTTCGGTGTCAGAGGATTGTTTGGAAATGATCCCTCTTTGCTATAAGAAAAATATCTTTTCCTATCAGTTCCTTTAACTAAAGAACATATATACATATTCTTTTTCTTCTTAGTTGTGAATTGGACTTGGCCAGATTTGCTGTTTCTAATGATACACCTATCAGGCTCGAATACTATTAAGTTGCTCTTATCGCACAGTTGACTGATGCTCAACAGATTGTGCTTCAATCTGTTGATGAGCATAAACTTGTTGATATAACATGTCTCTCTTGCTCCAACAGCTTCGACTCTTATTGTCTTCTTTTTGGCATTGTCCTCAAAGGTCACTGCATGTTCCTCCTTCAACTCTAAATTTATGAACAATAACCTATCTCCAGATAAATGCCTCGAGCAACTGCCGTCTAAAAATCATTTTCTACTCCCGACAGTTCTAGGTATTTGCAAAAGAAAATGTTCCCAAGTTTTGTTCTTAAGCATCCAAATTTTCTTAGGTCCTTTCCTGATAGTGTCTCTTTAAGACCAATGTATATATGCATGCACATAGATGTTTGTGGCACGGCTTGCCACAATGCGAGCAACTCGATGAAGTGCTAGATCCGTAAGATGAACATGTGTATGTATTAGAAGGTTGTACAAATTTAGGAAGAGGATATTTTCGATTGTAGTTAATGGCTTAATATTATTTTTAAGAGGTTTGTACCCTATTTTCTCTTTCTTAAAATTCTTCCTCTAGGATTTAAGGACCAATTTTAAGGCTTCTTGCCGCCTTGTAAATTTTTCTAAGGCTATTTTCAAATATTTATTTTCATCTTCTAAAACTTTAGTTCTTATCTCCAAGAGACATATTTTGATTTTACATTCTCTATATTGCCCTGATATTTAATTTTAAGTTTTTACATTATCTTCTAGTTCAATTTCTCGACATTTTAGGGTTTCTTTTAGTTCTTTAATTTTGGTGCTCAATTCATTACATTTCTTGGTGAATTCAGATTCATTTGAGTTTTACGTTTTTTTTTCAGATTTTAGTTTCTTAACTTATCTCTTTGCATGTTTAAAGCTGTACATTTCAATGAATTCATCGTACAACTCTTTATATGATATATCATGATCAAACTCATCAGAGATAATATAATTATCATTAGTGTTACCTCATCATCACAGTCCACCATGAGATCAACTTCTTCTTCTTATTCTTCAACCTTTGACTTTGATGAAGTCTCGTCTTCAATGCTCTAGGTAGTTGTCATTGCTTTTCCATCCTTTCTCTTTTTCCCGAAGAACTTTGATTTTGGCTTGCCTTTGTTCTTCCCTTCGACTTGTTTCCTCTTGTTGATTGCCACTTTGTAGTTTGTTTGTAGATGGTCTCGTCGGCCACAGTTGTAACACTTGAGGTCCCTTGATATCTTTCTAGGCTACTTCTAGAGGGGCCTTTTGTACAAGCTTCCATCTTTTCTCCATTCTCATAGGATTCTATGGAGATGTTTAGACAACATGGAGAGCTCATCTTCCTTGCCTTCACTGCTACATGATTTGGAAGGCTCTTCTTCTTCTTATAGTCGTCTTCCTCTATGGCTAAGACCTTCAATGCTAGAGTTTTCCTTCTAAGTTCTCCTTTTCCGTTGAACCTTTGAAGGTTTATCTCATGTGTCATGAGAGACCATATCAATTTGTCCACTTAAATTTTTGAGAAGTCTTTATTTCCTTTGATGGCTATTACTTTCGAAATCCACTGTGTTGGTAGAGATCTTAATTAAGATCTTTCTCACCATCTTTGCTTAAGTGTATACCTTGTCGAGTCCCTTTAGTCCATTCACAACTTCAATGTGAGTCAAAAGGATTAAACCGGATCGGACGCAATTCAAGAGTAAGAAGGAAGTAGAACTAGATTTATTCCTGAAAAAATATTTAAATTTTCAAGCAGGGTCAGGAACAACGAATCTCTTTATGATAAACAGATCCATTTTGCAAGTTCGTTATTACGGGTAGTTTCTATATAAAGGATCGGAGGAAGAGAGGTCTCCTAAATCACTTTGAGCTCAGACCGGCATATATTTGTAAAAAGAAGAACTGGATTGACAATTTGTGGCACCATAGTAGAATCATTATTGATGGCACGTTGTACGCCTAGGGTAGGGCACAGTGTTGGTATTGCCTCTTCTCCCGTTGGCAAGGATTCCCCAGTCTCCAGTCCCTGCCTGCTGGTTGACTATGGAATACAAGGGGATTTATAAGTCTGCACACACCCCACTAAGAATGGGAAGAACAAAATGATAGGATCATCCTTGCCAGTCTCCCCACAACAAGCTCCCACCTCCACCATCCGCCACAAGCTATCGTGGGCCTTACCACACTAGTATCGCATCCACGTGCTTCCCCTATCTCTCTCGCTGCCCACCACCGTCACACAATGTCGCCTCAACCCATCTCCATTGAAGGAAGAAGAAAGAAAGAGGAAGAAAGGTTAGGCCAAAAGTGAGGGGAGGAAGAAGGAAAAGTCTTTATTCTCACCTTGGCCATTCCACTTGAATCACATCAACCTAGGTAGATGTGTTACGCTAAAATGCAAAAGCCCAATCTAACGCCTTGAACTCTAAGCACTAACAAGCTGCCTAACACCTCTATCTTCACTACGTGCCTAGCTTTGATCGCACCTGGACCACTGAAACGCGTCAACAAACCATGACGCCTTTCAACCTAGCTTGACTGTCACAATGTTGTTGACCACCTAAACACGTCAATCACCATTGGTGTCTTTACTTGAATCACATCAAACCACCCTGATAGATTTCCTCTCTTCAATTTTGGCATTCTATCCTTTGGAATCTTGCACACAGTCGGTGAACCCTCACAACCAACCACTCCTCGGAGTCCACACATGACTCCACGATTGCTCCCTAGCCAAATAGAACTCTGAGACCCTACAAGAATCATTATAAATCTAAGAACTTGATTCACATAGGTAGCCTCAAACAACAAGTGTTTTAGCCAATCCCATGACCCAAAACTTGTGATTGTTTTTCAGGTTAACCTTTGGAGCATATTCAATAGCTTGGTTCATTTGTCAAGCACACGCTAGCTAGTGGGTTTACCTTACCTCAGGCTGGGTTGGTCCAAGCTCAATATGCACCACCAATGGTTGATCCAACCATTCCATGATCAATCCTTTTCTTCCCACTCATGGCATAGGTGTCAATGTTCTATCTTAAGTCAACCTTCCCTAGGGGCAAACCAAGCTCTCTCAAACCAAACATTTGAGAGTGTTTGGTTGTCGTGCATTTGCACATGTCCCAGACATTGAGAGGTCCAAACTAGACGGTAAGATAAAAGAATGTATTTTTCTTGGGTACTCATGTGATGAATTTGGTTACAGGCTTTGAGATCCAGAAAAGTAGAAAGTATTCAGAAGTAGAGATGTGATCTTCTTTGAAGATCAAAACTTTGAAGATTTCAAGAAAAAGGTACCAGCCAAGGCTTCTGAAGAAGGCTTAGCAGATTGTGATCCAGTCCCTCCTCCAGTATGTCAGGGTGATGGGGGAGATCAGCAGGAAGATGATGCAGAGGCATATGCTGACTTACCTGCAGAACATGTTGAGCAGGAAGTAGATGAGGAGCAACCTCCTATAGAACCTCAGTTGAGAAGATCTTCCAAAGAACATCAGCCTTCCAAAATGTATTCTACAGATGAGTATGTAATGCTTAATAATGCAGGTGAACCAGAGTGTTACCAAGAGGCAATGGAAAGTGAGCAGAAGAATGAGTGGTTAGGAGCTATACAGGAAGAGATGGATGCTCTGCAGAAGAACCACACCTATGATTTGGTGCAACTACCAAAGGGAAGAAAGGCATTGAAGAATAAATGTGTTTTCAAATTGAAGACTCAGGAGAAATGTTCTCAACCAAAATACAAGGCCAGATTGATTGTAAAAGGCTTTGGTCAAAAGTAAGGTATTGACTTTGAAGAAATTTTTTCACCTGTTGTAAAAATGTCTTCTGTTCGTGTTGCTCTAGGTTTTGCTGCTAGCCTGGACTTGGAGGTTGAGCAGCTGGATGTGAAGACAGCTTTCCTCCATGGTGATTTAGAAGAGGAATTGTATAGAGCAACCAGAAGGATTCGAAGTCATAGGTAAAGAAAATTTTATCTGCAGATTGAGAAAGAGCTTGTATGGACTGAAGCAAGCTCCAAGGTAGTGGTACAAGAAGTTTGATTCATTTATGGCTGAAAATGAATACAAAAGAACGGTTTAAGATCATTGTGTATACATCAAATGGTTTGGTGAGAATTTCATTATTATCTTATTATATGTTGATGACATGCTTATCCTTGGGAAAGATATGTCTATGATTGACATGCTGAAGAAGGAACTTAGCAAGTCCTTTGTAATGAAGGACATGGGGCCAGCAAAGCAAATACTGGACATGCAGATTTCTCGTGACAGAGAAGCCAATAAAATATGGTTGTCACAGGAGAAATACATTGAGAAGGTATTGGACAGGTTCAGTATGAGCAATGCAAAGCCAGTAGGTTCTCCTTTTGCAGGTCATTTTAAGTTGTGCTCAGAGCAGAGTCTAACAAATGAAGAGGAGAAGGAGAAAATGCAGAAAGTCCCTTATGCTTCAGTAGTCGGAAGTCTGATGTATGCAATGGTATGTACAAGGCTGGACATAGCGTATGCAGTGGCTGTTGCTAGCAGAATTCTTGCAAATCCAGGAAAGGAGCATTGGGCAGCAGTGAAGTGGATCCTTAGATATCTCAGAGGTAGCTCCAAAATTTGTTTAAGTTTTGGGGGTGGGCCACCTGTTCTGACAGGTTACACAGATGCAGATATGGCAAGGGATATTGATACAAGGAAGTCCACATCAGGTTTTGTGCTTACTTTTACAGGGGGAGCTGTGTCATTGCAATCCAGGTTGTAAATGTGTATTGCTCTCTCCACCACAGAGGCGGAATATATTGCTACTACAAAGGTTTGTAAAGAGATGTTGTGGATGAAAGAATTCTTATATGAATTGGGGCTGAAACAAGAAAGCTATGTGGTGTACTGTGACAGCCAAAGCGCCATCCACTTGTACAAGAACCCAACTTTTCATTCCAAGTCAAAGTACATTGATGTCAGATACCACTGGATCAGAAATGTGTTTGAAGAGAAGCAACTAAAGCTTCAGAAAGTTCACACGGATGACAATGGGGCAGACATGTTGACAAAGATTTTGCCAAAAGAAAGGCAAGAGATTTGCCGATGACTGGTCGGCATGACTACACATTGAGCAGTCTCGAGACAGCCTCCCTTATGGGCTGAAGGGGGAGGTTGTTGGGCCCATGGCCATTTTTTTTCAGCCCAAGCATCTTCCGGTCGACTGCCGCCACTAGGCCGGTCGACCGACTTTGCAAGCTTGCTGTTTGGAAACAGTCGGTCGACCGTCGGATCAGTCCGGTCGACCGGAACTGGCAGAAAGCCAGCCTTCCAACAGCAGAGATCTTCTGGTCGACCGCCCCTATGGGTCTGGTCGACCGGTCGCCCCGAAGCAGCAATTTTTGACTTATTTCCCTTGGTCGAAAAGGGATATTATCCATGGTTTGTTTAATGCCAAAGTCATTGGGACAAGCCATGATTGATGGATCTGGTCCTTGGGTTGTTCCTTAACCACCCTAGATGTATAAAACATATTATTGGGGTTTAAAACCTTAAGGACAAGGTGAGATCTAGGAGGCCATCAAGAGAGGAAGAAAGGGGCTATTGTAGCTCCGGGAAGAGAGTGCTGCTATAGGAGAAGAACAAGAGAAAGGGAAGATCTTCATCAACTGAACATGGTTCTCACTACAGAGACGATCAGGTTTGCAGTAAGCTTTACTGTGATCGTGTAGGAGAGTTTGGTTGTATTAAATCCCTGTTGTTCCCTTGTGATTCCAACTCAAGTCTTGGCAAGAGACTCTGAGTAATTTATACTTTCATTATTGATTATAGTGAATCTTCTCTTCTGGCTTGTCCGTGGTTGTTCCCCTTCACATTGGAGGGATTTTCCACGTAAATCTTGTGTTCCATGTGGATGTGTGTTGTTCCAAATTAAATTTGCATAAGTTTGAGATTTTTCCCTTCAACAACCGTCACAAGTCATCATGGGCCTTACCACATTAGTATTGCATCCACGTGCTTCCCCTATCTCTCTCGCCGCCCGGCACCATCACACGGTGTTGTCTCAACCCATCTCCATTGAAGGAAGAAGAAAGGAAGAGGAAGAAAGGTTAGGCCAAAATAAGGGGTGAAAGAAGGAAAAGTCTTTATCCTCACCTTGGCCATTCCACCTGAATCACATCAACCTAGGTAGATGTGTTACGCTAAAACACAAAAGCTCAATCTGACACCTTGAACTCTAAGCACTAACAAGCCGCCTAACACCTCTGTCATCACTACGAGCTTAGTTTTGACCGCACCTTGACCACTAAAACGCGTCAACCAACCATGATGCCTTTCAACCTTAACTTTCACAACGTTGTTGACCACCTAAACACGTCAATCGCCGTTGGTGTCTTTACTTGAATCACATCAAACCACCCTGATAGGTTTCCCTCTCTTCAGGTTTGACATTCTATCCTTTGGAATCTTGCACACAGTCGGTGAACCCTCACAACTAACCACTCCTCGGAGTCCACACATGACTCCACGATTGCTCCCTAGCCAAATAGAACTCTGAGCCCCTACAAGAATCATTATAGTTAAATCTAAGAAATTGAGATGTCACATAGATAGCCTCAAACAACAAGTGTTTTAGCCAATCCCATGTCCCAAAACTTGTTGAAGAGGCAAGATCTCGCGCTGGTCCTGAGCGGGCAGTGGATCACCAGATAGTGAACTGCAAGAAAGGGAAACGGATCAGAGGGCCCAGGGATGAGTCCCTGGGGAAAACCCTCCGATGCTTAAGTCAATAGAGCTATGGTGGGAGCAATACAGGGAGGAAGTAGCTTCTGCGCGAGTTCCCTCTCCACCAGAAGGGTGAAGTGGTTCCTGCTCAGGAGTTTTAAGCGTGTGGTTGCCCTTACCTTTCACCGGAGGGTATCCCCGGGTGGTTAAATAGTGCACTGTCTTCTGGAGTCCTGTAAGTCGAGGGGTTTCAGGTGGGGGTTACGTCCTCGACGTGAGCTTTTATTGCCTTGTCGTGGGAGCGTTATCACCTTGGGGAGCTGGAGTCCCTCACCTTTATAACTTCCTGCTCACAGAGGACTCTTAACGGCTGCATGGATAAACAATCGTCGGCCGTTCCGAGCTCAGAGAGGCCAGCCCTATCCGGGCGGTAGGCTTTGCTCGGATGAAGATGGGTCGGATCGGTCGGCATGCGCCTTCTTCTCCCGGGCGGAGGGATGGCTCGGGCATGGACCTTTCCTGTGACCTGACCGACGCTCGGGCCTTCTGAGCCTAGAGGCCGCCTAGGAAGGTAGTATCATCGAGCAAAACTTTTATTGGGCTTTCTCGCCTAAGTGGGCCCCAGGGGGCTGTCACCTGGCTGAGCTGAGCCTTGTTGAGCTCTGAGGGGCCTAGTTCGACTGCTCTTAATTGGGCTACAGAAATCCCCCTCTCCACTTGTGATTGTTTTTCAGGTTAGACTTTGGAGCATATGCAATAGCTTGGTTCATTTGTCAAGCACGCGCTAGTGGGTTGACCCTAAGCTCAGTATGCACCACTAATGGTTGATCCAACCATTCCATGATCAACCCTTTTCTTCCCACTCAGGGCATAGGTGTCAATGTTCTATCTTAAGTCAACCTTCCCTAGAGGCAAACGAAGCTCTCTCAAATGATCCGTGATTTACCTTAAGTTGTCTCATCATTCAAGTCTTCTCTTATACTAGCTATATCACTCATCAGTGACTCTATAGACAAATTGGTCATTCTTTGGCTAGTGGTTTGAGATTTTTCCTTATATAATCTAGATTGTTAGGTGTGGTTTTGCACATCAAAGTTTGATGCCCAACAACTAACATATTGTTGCATGTACAAAAGGAATCACTTTACATAGTATCAAATGCCCTCGTACCTAAGAAATATATTTTTAATGATGATAGATCCAAACCTATTTGATGGGAAGCTATCATGAGATATGTCTTATGAAAGTGAACTTTATCAAGTTTGAAGATAAAGGAGAAGTAAATTAAAATTGCAAGGGCCTTCGGTTTCTACATGATATATGCCATTTTGAGTGAAACTAATTTTAAATCTTTAGTCAGCTTTGTATATGAAATAAATTAACAGTCATGGAAAGAGAACAAGTAGTCATGGGAATGCAAACTCCAAACAAGTATGATGACCCATTACTCTATATTTTAAGGTTTCATATGTGTTCTATATATGCGTCCAAAAGGAAGACCTAAGATGCAAAGGCAAATTGCAACAAAGAATCTTGCAAGTAGCTTAAATGTACAGAAGGTGTACTGTATTGGTCGTTAAAAAAATATTAGATATATCTACATCAAAATATCAAAGGCTATTTTTTAATCATTTTTCTAAGATTAGGAAATTTCTGTAAATTAAGCTTGCTGAAGGAGATTTATTCGACTTGTTGTATTCCACAATGTCTTAATTAAATGGTTGAAGCAGAGACTCCATGATATATAAGGTACTTCGTAATTAAGTCAACAACTAATGAGAGTCTTATAAAAATTCTTTGGAAAATTGTGTCATTGTGCATGTAAGAAATCAGGTTTTGGAATCTCTCATTGTAGATTGAAGTGTATCTTAATTCCATAGGACCATATGAAAGGGTACTATTTATGGACTTCGAGATAAGGGTAAGAACTGTTGTGTTAGTATTTTCGTGAAAAAGCGGTAATTTTCAATATTCACCTCACATGCATCAAGGGAATTGAATCATGTTCTGGTAATCAGTTAATTGGTTATTTTTTCAATCCATGCCTTGAAATAAACAAAGAGGTGAAGGGAAACTCAGAAGCTTCACCTCTATGGACAATTGGATTGCATGAATTCTCACTCAGAAGTTATTTAAGAACCGCCGACGGTTTTAACCGTCGTTAGTAACTCACTTTATACTAATGAATTCTCATAATAGAAGAATCCTTTTGGTTGTCAGCGAATTTCTGTATATATCACTTAATTGAATGTTTTCAGGGAAGGCAACTAAAGCTTATGTAGCCATATATATAAGCAGATTTACATCATTGTTCGAAAAATACATGGCAAGATTTATATGGTTCCCAACGGTAACCTACCGCGCGTCAAACAGTGAATGGCTCACAAGGAGTTTTTACATGGAAGCCGTCCGATTGTCATGAGTTACTGCACCTCTGATCCTTTGTGCTTCATTGTGCTTCAAATCACAATTAAGATTTGCTGACTCAGTGATCCGTACCAGATCGGGATCACTCTGATCCGGTACGGTACCCCGAGTCACACCTTGGAGATCTTTTTTCTCTCATCTCGGCGCCCTCCCACCCTAGCAGTGGTTTCTTCAATTCCCCCACCCCGGTGTCCCCCCCCCCCCCCCCCCCCCCACGTCGATAGCCCACCCCGGCGCCCCCGCCCCACCCTCGACAGTTCCCCACCGCCGTTGGCAACGTCTCTTTTGACCGGATCATCGTTGCCACCGTCGGATCTCGTCTACCACCGCCGGATCCTCGCCGCCACCGCCAGATCCTCGCCGGAGTACGTCTAGAAGGTCGCAGAGAAGGGTAGAGAGGGAGGGAGGACTGACTCTATCTGAGTCGGCCAGATCAAATTTTCATGGATTCGAGTTGATCCGCTCGAGTCACCCTAACTCGGACCGAGTCGGCGAACCCTGCTCACAATGACGACGAATCTTGTATTTTTTTAATAAAAAGATTTTAACCATGATTTATTGGTAAAAGAATCATATAAATTCATTAAATATATTCCATTTCATTTTCTTGATTAAAGCCATCTGACATTTATTCCGACTTTGGAAGAAATTGTCTCGCGAAACAGAAGGACTACAATGCTCCCCAACAGCCACAGATTTGGACGTCGAAGTCATGGGCACCAGTTTCGAACATTTTGCACAAGTACGTTGTGGGCATCGCTAGCAGAGTAATCGTGGTAGAAAGAGATGAAAATAGCATCGTTTCAACCTACAGTTTAAATAATAGCAGTAGTACTAGAAAAGTAAGAGCCAGTTGAACGTTAGCAAATTTCAAAACAATGTTTGAGAAGTCTATAGCTTTGTTAAGAAAGAGAAATATTAACGAAATAAACAAAAGTAGTTCATTACCCAAGAACTGATGGTCGTACGACGTCGACCTTTCCATGCAGAAAACACCACACCGATATTAGCTTAACTATTATCGAGGTTTACGTCATTCATTAGTGGCATATCTAACTCCTCCGTCGGCGAGAATAGATTGAACAAGTTGAGCTACAGGATCGATCGAGTTGATCGAGTCGGCAAGGTTTTCGGGTTCTAATTCTGCAAAGACGGCATCCCCACGCACGAAAAGGAGGAGAATGAGCATTACTGTCATGTAGCAAAACCATTATTTCCGGCCCCCCCGCCAATATCGGCATGCATCATGATAACCCAGGCTCTGCAAGGGGACTGCCATCATCGTAGCCGCCCATGGGTGTGCATGAGACTGAAAGGCCGCCTAGCCTCGCACAGAGGGGGAACGCGCGCAGCATTAATCTTCGTCTCCCACGGGGAGCAGGAGGAAGATAGGGCGAGGAAGGGGAGGACTGTAAGCCCTCTTCGTGGCCTGCGCTTGTCGGATGCTCCTAAAAGGAATTGTGGGGACGGGGGGGCCGGGGAACCCCTTTGGGTGAAACCCTAGAAGCCAGCGGGCTTCAGTGGTCCTCGTGTCGTACTGGGCATAGCTCTGACCTAATGTTGCTGGTTGGCTGCAGCCTGTCGGAAAGGAGAGAAAGAACGCAGAGGTAGAGGAAGAGAGGAGAGTGAATGAAAGTGGGAGGACTGATAGTGAGAGAGACAAAAAGAGTACGTCAATAACTCCGTGCCTCTAGGCCAAGGCGCGCAGAGCCGAGCCTGCCTTCGCCATCTCTCTCTCTCTCTCTCTATCTAGCTTCGGGGTTCACATGAGTCGTCGTGTGACACTGGAATTTAGGATGGAGAACGCTCGTCCCAGGAATCCAGCAACCGCGAGTCCACCTCAAATTACACAAGTACGTATGATTAACAGTGGTGGCTCAAGGAGGAGAACCGGCGGTCTAAGCAAGTGAGATCCTTTTTCTCTCTCCCCCGTCGGTGTGTGTGTGCAGTCTGTGCAATCTGCATTGCGTCAGGACGTGTTTCTTTTGCTCCTAGAACATCGGGATTTGAGCAAAGGTCATCTCACGGGCCGGTTTACGTACATAATCCTGTGACGATTAATGAGGTACTTCGTAAAATATTGATGGTTATAGGAAACTGACAGCAACACTTTCCTTACTTTTCGTCCTCTCTATACACCAGCTTGTGAAAAAAAAGCTCGTAGAGGATGGGTGTGCAATGAAGGAGAGAGAAGAAAGAAAGATGGGGGAGAGTGTAGGCTAGAGAAGAAACAGATAAGAGTACCTTAATAGCTCAGTTCATTTGCAGTGACAACAGTGACCCACATCTGAGATTCTGATCCCTTCCCAAACCCGGCAATGGCTTACGTCCTTCTCTCTCTCTCTCTCTCTCTCTCTCGCGTTATCTCAGTCATTCATCTATTCATTCATCTCGCTGTGAACAGATAGTTTTTTCTTACACAAGTGTGTACAGTGCATTAACTCTCACTGGTACAGGTCCAGCAGCTCCAACTGACACCATTCTCTTCCTACTCCCCATGCCCATGGTCAGTGTTGCTGCACTCGTCTTCTTCCTCCTCCACTTCGCCATCGTCGTCGTCGTCGTCGTCATAGTGACGGCCGTGATCGGCCACACCGCAGCTACTGCCGCCGCCGCCACCTGTGTGATAGGCGACATTTAGATGGGGGGCGTGGTCGCCGCCGAAGGAGCGGACATGGTCCTTGAGGGAGCGTTTGTGCTTGAAATCGGAACCGCAGATGCAGAACCAGAGGCGCCCGCAGTTCTTCTCGTGGGTGCGCCAGTCGCCCCGCACTGCGAAGGCTTTGCCGCACCGCCGGCACGCGAAGGGCCGCGACCCGTGCTTGCGCTTGTAGTGCGTCTGTAGCGTGCGGAAGTCCTTGAGCGGCCTCGCCCTCGGGTGGTCGATGTTGTTCCTGCAACCCTGAGCGCAGCAGTAGCAGGGCAGCCGCATCATCGACGGCAGCACCTGCCTCGTCGTCGCCCGCAGCGACTCGGGGCCCTTCCTGTACTGCGACCCGTGCCCCCACATATGCATCTTCATGATCCCCACCCGCCAACAACGTAATACCCATCCGCAAGCACGGACAACAGCGAACAACATATGGAAAGAAAATGTAGACAGGAAAAATAATTAAAGCACCGCAGGGACGGAGCTAGAAACAACCTGATCGATCAGACGAAGAAGAAGTGGAGAGGCGGCAAGCACCTGCATGTTGTTGTAGCGATTGAAAGTCTTGCTGCAGACGGAGCAGGAGAACTGGGTCGGGCCGACGAGGATCTCAGCTGGGGAGGGTATCCAGTACTGCATCTGGGCAGTGCTGTCCCCGGCTGAAGCAAGATGCAGGTCGGTGCAGTCTCCAGCGCTGCTGCCGGTGATTGCCCCCCCAGTACTGTTAGGTGGGCCTATGCAGAGGGCGACCGTCACGTCATCGGTGCGTGGCTCGCCGTCTTCCAGCCGGGGGAGAGGACGCTGTGGGGGCTGCCTCTTGGAAGATCTCGGTCGGAGAGGAAGGCAAGGTGCCGGCTCTCCATCGGAGCACAGCTGGCCGGGAGGACCGAGAGTGAGCAGGATGGAGTGCTCCGCGACCCTATCGTCTTCCTCACCTGCAGGGGACAGTAGTGGAAGGCCGGGATGTGGTGGAAGGAGCCTGTAACTGCTGGAGCGGTAGCCGGGGAGAGTGGCGTTGTTATTGTACATGATGATGCCAGTACTGAGAGAAAACCTAGCTAGTAAGCCGATCGATAATAGTAGAATATGGTGGTCGTGATGGTAATAGTAGTTGTAGTAGCTAGTAGTGGTGGTAGGGGAGTACTAATAGTATTTGTCCTTGTTGTATGTACGGAGAGAGAGAGCGGGGGGAGAGGATTGGTGGAGGTTAAGGTAGGGAAGGAGGAGTTGAGGGGAGCTAGCGGGCGCCAGAGATCAGTTTGTATGGATCTACTTGGGATGGAGGGCAGGGGGGGGGGAGGTGCGGTAGTGCTGTTGGAAGAGATAAAAGAAGTGGCAGGGCTCTTTGATTGATTGAGGTGGGGATGGAGGAGGAGAGACTGCACGTGTAGGGGACGTGGGGATGGATGTGCAATTTTGGCGTCTTTAGGGTTTGGGTAGACAAATGACCTGCAAAGCTGGAGATCAGGAGGGATGCATCTGGAATTCTGAAAGACTGGAATCATGGGGACAGCGTAACCAGGGAAAGAACACAACAACAACGCACACGTCCCCCATCTTCTGTATCTCTTTCTGATCTCCCTCTCCCTTCCTCCATCGCGTCGACCCCCCGCTCCACCCCAAACTCGATCCCTCACACAGCATCGCCTGCAGGCACCTCCATGACCCGCCACTGTCTTCGCTGGTTAGGCACAGTGTACCGCGGATCTCGTCACCCCTCGTCCGACGCCTGCAGCCACCCTGTAGTGATGTAGTATGTGTGTCTGAGGAGATCTCGACGGTCGAGCCTCCCGTCGCTAGCTCACTCTCCCAGGTCTGTTCCTGTTTTATTCCTCGCGCCTGTTTTCTTCAACACCAGCCCAGACACACTGTGTTGAAATCTTCTATCGGCCTATGGGAGTTTGTAAACACCGAACGGAAGAATGCCGCGCCTGGCCTCTTTGATTTCATTTGAAACCCCACCCCCCTCCTCCGCCGCCTCCACCCCACAGGGACGGAAGTCATTGAAACCTGGGCACATTTGGGTTTAAAAGGAAGAAGAAACTCTCGGGCATTATACACAAAGTTATATAACTGTGATTATATTTGTATATACATATAGGGGGAGATCAGGTGGTGTCGACATCATTTGATGTCGTCGCCCCCTCCTCTCATCCCCTCATATAAATATATATAAATATATATATATATATAGTAAGATTCAATAACATAAGCATCATGGTACATGAAGCCTTTTTATGTAGGACTTCAACGAATATAATTATGTTTTCTAATTATATGACAAAATACAGCAAAAACTAGTAGGATGAATCACCAAAATAATCTCACTATGCTGCAATACTTGTAAAATATCTCTGTCGTCATGAGATATTAACATTATTTAAAATCTCTTATTTAATTTGAGTTAGTACTTAATTAAATTTTAAACACCAAAGCACCTCCTCTCTCTCTCTCTCTCTCTCTCTCTCTCACGCGCGCGCGCTCTCTCTCTCTCTCTCTCTGTGACACCATGTTCTAGTCAAAATAACATCTTTTGTAGGGGATATGTCTATATTTTCGTCTAAAATTTTAATTGTATGAATCAAAATAGATTATTCTTTACATCTTGTACGGCTACTAATCTTAGGGAGAATATTTTTGCACTTGTTTTTTATGTAAGAGGATTATAAATATTAATAACTAATTAATGTTTCACAGTGGCGGTATGGTTCTTCTTTGAGGGGAAGTGTACGTAGGGTGAGTATCGCGGAGTCTTGGCCCCAATCTGAAGGCGGGCCTTTGCTTCTACTCTGTGTGTGCTTATATATAGTAGTAGTAGTATATATATATAATATGCATGACATATGTGTTTTCATATGCCGGTGACTCATGGTTTGCATCTATATAGTAGCATAGATTTACTTTCTATGGTTATAGTATCATGCTAGAGTGTATTTAATTATATTATTTTTGTGGCGGCTGTCATTCTTGATTTTGTGATTACACGTGCGAGAGTAGGGACCACAAAATCTCTACTGAGCCAATGATTCACGGGGTCACTCCCTAATTTTTCGTTGGTGTAGACTCTGACAGGGTGTTTGGTTATAATTTTTTATCATTTTTTTCTCTCAAAATAAAAATTATGAATGGACAACCTACTTAATTATCACGTTTGGTAAGTCTCTCTAATTTTTTAGGATAAAATCTTGTCACGTTGTAACTTCCCCCAAAATAAAAATGAGTGTTTCCATATTTTTTTTAAGAGAGACACGATCTCGCGAACGAAACCCCTCCCCCCCTCTCTCTCTCTCTCTCTCTCTCTCCCACAGTAGACCCGCCCGATGATGAGTCGGGTGCCATGGGAGGCAGCGGCGCGGTGGAGCAGACCGCGGCAGCGACGCGCGCGGTGGAGTGACGAGCGGCTGGCGATCGACGGTGCATAGCCGATGAGGAGGGAGCAGAGGTCATGAGGGAGGGAGCGGTGATCGCGGTGGCGATGGTGAAAGATGGACGTTAGAGGGAGCGGTGATCGCGGTGGCGATGGTGAAAGATGGACGTTAGAGGCCGCGGTGAAACAGCAGCGGTCTTCGGGGGTGCTGCAACGGCGAAGGCGGCGGCTCACGGTGGGCAACAGCAGCGACGGCCTCGGAACCCTGGGTTCGACCTCTCCCTTCTTGCCGATGCCGCCGCCGCCGCTGCTACTAGTAGCCATGCACGCTCCTCCACAAGGCCCATGTCGTTGCAACTGTTACTTCCACGGATCCCTTACCTTGGAAACCAAAAGGCACTCTCTCTCTCTCCCAAACAAGTTTACAGAAATTTTAAAAATTAGGATACTTTTACCAAACATGTAATATAATTTTTTGAAAATTTAAAATTTTAAGAAATAGTTTCTTTAAAAGAATTGTGATCCCAAACACCCTATAAAGTAGCATTTGGAGCAAGAGTCATGGAGGGTTTGGTAGCTCATGATGACGATGTTGTTTAGAGGTAGGCCCTATAGTCAATTGTATACTTTCCTTCTAGTGCTTTTCTTTTAGTAGTGTATTTGTAATGTCTCGGTCTAGAAGTCCCAATTACGGACCCAATTCAAGGCTCACTAGGCCAGGGTACGACGACCATGAAGACCACCCGTACATCGCATGGTTGGAGGTACACTGTTGTTAGATACATGATAAATGATAAAATATATTAAATAAACATGGGTCTAGTGGATCTCACAGGGCCATTCATACATACTTTGAAGGTAAATACACAAGTCCAAGAATAACATACGCTAAAGAAAGGTGTCCAAGTTGAACTTGAGATAAAATAAGGAATATGGTCGAGCCCCCACCACAGCAACATTGTGCTACCTACACACTTGAGTTGCTAGCACCAGCCTCCTCATAACTCAGAACATACCTACAACCCAAAATGAAGAAAGTGGTCTGAGTAAAACTCAATGGGGAATTGGGGATCCCCCTTTCATCGTTTCACACTTGTCACAATACATGTGAAGGGAATGTATACCGTACAAATCAATCACATTTTATACGATAAGATATGTCTTAAATATTTTTATTTAATTTAATGACATTTATATTCATTGTATTATCTTTATTGTCACGTATGTATACTTAACATAATAAACTCCATGATCTTATGTAACAAAGACTGAATCGTTACGAGATCATGGTAGTAAGATCAATAATGTTTTGTAAACATAAAGTCTAAATGTTCTTAGTCACGGGGCATTCGAGAAAGATATCAAATGGGCTAGAGAGAGACCGGTGCACATCTTAATTACTTGCTCATGTGATAAGAGTGACTAATCTCATAATCACTTGTGTGGGGTCACTAATTAAGATAAGTGTGCAAGTGCTCATTGGAGAATGAATCCATTGAGTTGATCCACCAAAGAGTTCTTAAATGGTTATGATACTTGATTGTCAATCAATATACTCTACGTTACGCTGGTACAATTGATCATTAAACCCGAGACACCAAAGGGTTCTTGAATGGCTATGATAGTTTATTATCAATCAAGATATATACTCTAAGTTACAATGGTACAATTGATCATTAAATCTTAGACACCAAAGATATCTTGCATAAGGGTTATCAGGGTCCGGGCATGACTTATAGACTCGTATGCATGGATCTAGTATAGCCATGCACTCGGGTTCAATGAGAAATATGCCAAGGCAATCGAGTAGTCAACATGAAATTATTCACCGTTATAATCTAGAGAGAGAATGTCCTACCAATTGTCATACTCATGAAATCCTTGACTAGGGTCACATGTGTAGTTAATTACAAAGAAATTTCTAGTTAAACTATTAAGAGTATAAGACTATCCAATCACATGAAAGATTGACAGTATAATCGTACTCCAAATGTGATCAAGGGCATTGTATAAATGAGAGATTATAGTTGCATAACATTTAACTATGGACTAAAATGTTGCAATGGATTGTGAATCCATTATATCATATGGGGGTCATGGCAGGTTACATGGTGTGATCTATGATCTATAAGTAAAAGTAAATTAATTATGAGATAATTAATTTATATTGAATTAAAGAGATGATTCAAAATAGAAGGACTTTTAATATTAATGGACTCTCTGCCAGCTCGATATTGGGTCAAAGTGTCACGCACATAAAGGTAAGTTCACGAAGATGGACATGAAAATAAATATGAGATTTCTATGGCCCCTACATGAGTAATCTTGGAATATGACTTAAAGATAAATTTAACCGTGAATTAGACTTCAGGAGAAATATATCTGACTGCTAATACGATCACGGAAGAAATCCAATTCAGAATTAGATTAAACCATAATCCTAGTTAAAATTAGACCCAGTGCAGATTTTTGATTCCTACATAGAAACCAAACGGGTTTGGTTCCTGATTGAGTTCGGACTAAGAGTTCTGCAACCACTCTAAATCGGGAGAGAAGGGGTGCCCTGGCCAAGCTCTTGGTTGTCCTCTCGGGTCTCTCTTCTCTCCAACTCTGGTCCCCCCTCTCTCTACTCTCTTGGAGGCCCTCCTCTCTCTCTTACAGGAAGTATGTGGAGGCCATAGAAGAGTTTGTCTTCTTCGTGATCGTGTGGATACTGTTGAAGGCCGAGCACTTGCATAGCTAAGGCATGATTTGCCGTCCCGTCCCGACCCGCACGACCCGACCCGACCCAGGCGGGCACCGGGTCGCACGGGCCGGGGGTCGTGGACGGGACGCACTGGAGCGCATGGTCCCGTGCGTCCCGCCACGTACCACTCCGGTGCGAGGCGGGACCCGGCTCGGTACGAGCGGGTCGGGGCGGTTCGCCCATTTAACGGGTCGAAGGGGGAGACTCTTCCTCCATCCCTCCCACCGGCGAGCGGCGGTGCAGCGGCGGCGGACGGTGATCAGAGCGGCGGACGGCGGCTTTGGGCGGCTCAAGGCGGCGATCGGAGGTAGGTGAAATTTTTTTTTTAAAATGGTCTGCGCCTGTGGGGGTGGGGAAGAGGGGGCGTCCACCGCCAGATCTGGCCGGAGGTGGGGGTGGGGGAGGGGGGCGTCTGCCAGCCGGATCTGGCCGGAGGTGGGGGTGGGGGTGGGCGAGGGGGGCGTCCACCGCCGGATATGGCCGGAGGTGGGGGTGGGGGAGGGGGGCCGTCTGCCACCACCACCAATGGGGGTGGGGGAGGTGGGGGAGGTTGAGGGGACCGTCTGCCACCACCGCTGCCGCCGGTGGGGGGGAGGGAGGTGGGGGAGGGATGGGGGGCGTCTGCCACCGGGTGGGGGGGGGGGGGGGGGGCGTCTGCCACCGGGGGTTGGGGTGGGGCAGGGGCGGTGGGGGACGGCGGTGGTGGGGCTGGGCCAGGGGCGGTTTGGGAGGGGGGGGGGGAGAGAATAAAAAATAAATTAATTTTTATATTTTTATATTTTTTTCTTAATTTAAAAAATATAAGAATAAAATTTGTTAGATTGTTTAATATTATTTTTGATGTATTATTGTAGAAATAATATAATTTTTATTTAATTCATGTTGTAGAAATATTTTTTTATGTATTGTTTAATTCATGCTGTAGAAATAATATAAATATTGTTTAATTCATGTTGTAGAAATAAATTTATTTTTGATGTATTATTTAATTCATGTTTAAATATTAGATTTAATTGAGATGTATTAAATTTAAAATTTAGTCTTGCATGTTGTAGAATTAATGATATTATTTTCATTATTAGTTGTAGACGTATAATAATATAATATTTTATTTTAAAAAAATTAAAGATATTTTTCATTTAAATATATCTATAGTGATAAATATTTTACAAAAAATTAAAGTTAATATTTATAATTTAAATTAAGTAGAGATGTTTTGAATTTAAATATAAATTTATTGATAAAGATTTTACAAATAATTTTAAATTTAATTTAGATGTATAATGTAATTTAAGTAGAGATGTTTTTAATGTAAATATAAATTTAGTGTTGAATATTTTATAAATATTTTTAAAGTTAATTTAGATCTATAATGTAATTTAATTAGAGATGTTTATAATTTAAATATATAATTAGTGATAAATATTTTACAAATAATTTTAAAGTTAATTTAGATGTATAATGTAATTTAATTAGAGATGTTTATAATTTAAATATATAATTAGTGATAAATATTTTACAAATAATTTTAAACTAAATGTAGATGTATAATGTAATTTAATTAGAGATGTTTATAATTTAAATATAGAATTAGTGATAAATATTTTACAAATAATTTTAAACTAAATGTAGATGTATTAAATAAAAAAATTAGCATTATATGCATGTTTTAGAAATAATGATATTATTTTGAACTAAATTATATTGAGATGTATTAAATATTGAATTTAGTCTTGCATGTCGTAGAAATAATGATATTATTTTCATTGTTAGTTGTAGACTTAAAATAATGTATTTTTTATAATTTGTATTTCTTAAATTTAGGAGATATAGTTAAGCACTCTATGGCTCCTAGGGAACGACCAAATGATATTGGATGGTCACACGGAGTTATGTTGGATGGCAACCGACGGTGTTGGCGTTGCAACTAATGTAAAATAGAACACCGGGGAGGAGGGGTGTCTCGATTGAAGAAGCATTTGGCAGGAGGAACCGGTGCAGGATACTCTGAGGTTGCTGGGTGTACCCATGTGCCTCGAGATGTGAAACTTGCAATGGCCATGCACCTGCGGGAGAAGAGAGCTGAGACGCAAGAAAAGGAAAAAAGAGATCAAGCGGCAGTGAGCGGAAGAGCAAGCGACAGCGACGAGGAGGAATGTGCATGGACACCCAGTGACGAAGACCAACAAGCACGTACTGAGCAGGCTAATGTGTATGTCACGGTGAATGATCCATACGAAGCCGATTTCCGTGAGGCATTACGTCAGAGCAGGGAAGAGTCAAGACATCCCAAGGAGACGAGAGTCCGAAGTCACGAGCTGGCGGCGAGGACCGGAGCATCAAGGAGTGGTGGTTCATCTACGACTCGACAACCACGGGCATAAGGAGTTTCTTGACTGCTGACTCAGGTTCACAAAGAAAAAGGACACAATCGATCAACATTGAAGATGTGGAGCCCGGTGCACTATCCCGAGAGCATGGCAAGCAAACGAGGATGGATGATGCATATGGCCAGAAGGGGCCTAAATGGAAACTTGGTCAGGCCGTTGCAAAATGGTGGCACCACGCGGGTCTGCCTTTCAATGTAGCCAATAGCCCTTACTACAAGCCAATGTTTCAGGAAGCACAGGTCCTTAGGTTACACGTGCAGCCACCTACAACGAGAGAGTTGGCCGGCGTTTATCTTGATGAACGAGTTGCTGAGATCAAGAGTTACATTGACTCATTCAAACAGAAATGGATAAAGTACGGAGTCACACTGATGTGTGATGGATGGTCAGGTACCACAAAATCTAGCCTGATCAACTTTCTTGTTTATTGCGATAGACAGGTTTTCTTTCACAAATCAGTGGATGCGTCTGGTCAAATTCACAGTTACCAATATATTTTGTCATTGATGGAACAAGTGGTGACTGAGATTGGGGAGGAGTACATTGTACAAGTGGTGACTGACAATGGGTCGAACTATAAGAAGGCTGGGGAGGAGCTAATGAGGAGCAGACGGCACATTTTCTGGACCCCCTGTGCAGCACACTGTGTAGATCTGATGCTGAAGGAGATTGGGCAGCTTCGTGTGGTCAAATCTGTGGTCGAGGTGGCACAAAAAATCACGAAATATATCTACAACCACACACTTGTACTGGCTTGGATGAGGGAGCATTGTGGCGGCGAATTGTTGAGGCCTGGCATCACACGATTTGCCACCAACTACATCGCATTGCAGAGCCTTCTGAAGCATAAGGATGGGTTGAAGCAAATGTTTAAAGGTGAGACCTGGCTGAGTTCCTCTTTTGCTGCTTCACGTGAAGGAGGGGAGGTCGAGGGGATTGTCAACACCGCGAATTTTTGGGAGAGAGTGAAGGTATTAGTGTCATTGATAGAGCCACTGTATGAGGTACTGCGATGTGTGGATGGGGATAGAGTACCAACCATGGGGTTGGTATACAGCAAAATTGAAGCTGCCAAGCGGAAGATCCTTGCAACGTCCAAAAAATATGGACCCACCATCTTAGAGATTGTGGAGGACAGATGGGACAGACAAATGAGCCCGCGATCTTCACATGGCAGGTAAACAATTACATTCTCGTCCAATAAATGAGCTGTGATCTTTAGCTGGTACTAATATGTAATTCATTGTCTTGCGATTGCAGCGTACTATCTACATCCGGCATTCCAATATGCTCGGGGCCTTGCCTATGACGATACTTTGATAGAATCGGTCAACATTGTGGTAGACCGATTGTCTGTCACCCCAACAGATGCTGCTGATGCGTTGAATGAGGTATACTTGGATATTTTACCACTGCGATTATGAAATGAAACAAGTACTTAATATTTTTCGATAATGCAGATGAAAATATTTAGAGAGGCAATTGGTTCATTTGCGACACCTAATGCCGTGGCCAGTCGTGACAGACTCGATCCAGGTAATGTGTCTTCACAATGTACATTCTATAGCTCAACATGTAATTTTTACATCTAACTATTATATTGTACGTGATCTGCCTTAATCACAGCTGAGTGGTGGCTAAATTACGGCACAAGTGCACCTGTATTAAGGAAGATCGCAATGAGAGTTCTATCGCAAACATCCTCGTCGAGTGGGTGTGAGCGGAATTGGTCGACGTTCTCCTTCTTACATACTAAGCTGAGGAATAGGCTAACACACCGCAGGCTAGACAAAATGGTGTATGTTCATTACAACATGAGGCTAAAGGTTCGGCATGTGCAGATGGATACAAGGAGAGGAGAGGGAGAATATGACCCAACGGATGCTGTGTACTTGCGAGACGATGATGACCCTATGGTAGCATGGGTTGCAAGAGCCACAACCGAGCGTGGTGAGGCAGAACTGGACGAGGAGGCTGAAGAACCAGGCGAGACACCACGGCCTAATACTTTTCTCGCATCAGCTGTACAAGAGGCAGTGGGAGAGGGAGATGACATCCATGTGCAGTTGGGTGGTGACGAGTCAGCAACGGGACGTGATAATGAAGTTAATTTAGATGAAGACCTCGTCGTTGGGGGTGGAGACACATCGTATGCGTACGATGATACAGTATGGGAGCGATTGATGCAACCTCCATCAATTGAGCGTCAAGAGCCACCTCAGGTGAATTAATACATGAAAATCGAATCGCAAATTTCATTAGATAGCGTAGTCGTATATTGATGTATGATGATGTAAGGAATATATTGCAGGTCGGTCCGACAAATGATAACATTGCGGGAGAACAATGGTCCTAAGTTGCTGCACCGCGGCATTCAATATCTGCGGAACCCAGAAAGTTATCCACTTCAAGAGAGGCTAGGGGGAGGTCAGAATTTAGAGAGGTGAAATTATATTTTCATTTCTACATTTATATGTTGTATTTTATTGGTAATTGAATATATTATTTTTTCAATTGTGTAGTCTTCGGTAGCATCGAAACAACCATCTCAGTCTGCTGCGCCACGACGCTCAACATCTAAGGCACCCAGTCAGTCGTCTCAGGTATACGAACAGACTTACACAGTAGAAAGTAAGTTGAAAAATTATCTAACCAGGCTTATGTTTCTCAGGCATCTAGAGGGACACAACATGCAGCAGGTAAGCCGCCCCCTGCTCCACAGAAGAAAAAATCATCATGGACCACATTATTCAGCAGCAAGAAGGACAAGAGACCACCATTAAATCCGATAGATATTGCAGACATGGAGACATTAGATCCCAATACAGATGACGACACTCCTGAGCCCTCTGTTGAGCCCCGCATCAGTGGGAGTCATGACTCCGATGATGATAGTACACCGATAGGGTCTTCATCCCATGGAGGTGGCGGTTCTCAAGGTGGCCAACGGAGTCGTCGTGAGGATACTAGTGCTGGTGGCAGAGAGTACAGCAGTGGTCATAGTAGAGGTCGTGGGAGCCGTCAACATGGCGCATGGACAGAGGAGCAGCACTTCACACATGTCACGCAAGATGAGGACCACGGTGCTCCACCGACAGGGACGAGGCGGGCAGCTGATCATTGGGATCCCTACTATGGAAGTTCGGTTGCAGACAGTACCAGCTATCAAGGCATGTTGTCTGATTTTGAGAGGATGAGCACACATGACTCCCAGGGATCTGGAAGCTCGTATGGACGGTCATGGCCGCAGCAGCCGATGTATCATGGCGACTCAGATAGCAGTACTTCATTTTTCCCATCGTATCCATATCCTTATGCCGCAGCTGCGCCAGTAGAGGTTGTGTACGCACAAGGTTCGCAGCAGTATGAATACTACGTACGCATGTACTGGGAGAACTATTCACGATCAATGCCCTATGAAGACTATATGTCCTATCTGCGGACCACATTTAATGTCAGATTGTTTGGAGATGGGCACTGGCCCAGTTTGGGTCCATACTCTTAATTAGTATGTATCATTTGGTTATATTTATAACTAACTAATAATTAATTGTAAATTTCTTCATATCTTGAGTTTTGTACTTATCATTGAAATTACTAATGTAAACTTTTACATCATTTGCAGGTCATCATGGACGGACGGCGTCACCCTGCGTGGGAGCATGGATACTCTGTTGAGGGTGATGGACATGTGCACTGTAGATACTGCGAACATCGCGTCACCGGCATACACAGATTTGCGGAGCACCTTGCGGGAGTGGGACGCGATGTTCGTGCATGCGACCGAGTTCCGGGAGATGTCCGACATTCCTTTCGGACACAGTTACAGGATAGATACGGTTCTCGTAGCACACCCAGGGCATCTTCTTCTACATCCCGGGTACCCCCACCACGAGCACAGGGCGGAGCAGGATCTTCCTCCACGTCCAGAGTTCGAGCAGCACCAGCACCAGCACCAGTCGCACATGATAGAATTGAAGCTATAGATGTAGTGAGGACTTTTTTTACAGATTTTCATGTACCCTCCACCGCAGCACACGACCCGTCATTTGTGCAGATGGTTTCATATTTTCAGTCCCACCCACATGTACCTCCACCCACTAGGATAGAGTTAGATTATACGGGTGATCAGTCTCATGTATCTGATGATGAGTTTTGGGATTCGGGCTTCACTGATGACGAGGATTAGTGAGTTTTGGGATTCGGGCATCACAGATGAGGAGGATGAGTGAATTTTTGTATTTTATACTTCATGAATGAATGTCATTATTATGTCACTGTTTACTTTAACATATTAAATAATTTAAATAAATTTTTTATGTATTATATATAATATGATGTTTAATTAAGCGGTGTAATATGTTATTTTTATATAATTAGTATGGATCCATTATCATAAAAAAACTCTACATTCTAATATTTTTAAATATATATCACATTTAATCTTTAAATAAAATTTTATTAAAAAATTTAAAAAAAATAAAAAATCACGCGCCGAGAGTCCGAGAGAGCGGACCGGGTCGCTGTGCGACCCGGCCTACCCGACCCGACCCGCGCCGAGACCGGGTCGGCCGGGTCGGCAAACCCTGAGCTAAGGAGGATCTGTGGAACACGTGCCTTGTTTGATGAATTGGATCCATGCCCTTGTTCTCGTTCTCCCACATTCCGTCGAATCCCAATGATCACAACAAGGAGATAAGTTTTAAATTTTTAATTTCTACTCATTTTCACATCCCTTATTTCCTTACAACATGCACAATCAATCATAAGCGAATCCAAAAGAACAAATTAAGTAGGATTTCACAATATATTGTAAATATTCTAATGCATGCTTCACAATTTAAATCCCACGCATGAACATAATTAGTTAAAGTGAACACATCAGACATTTCCTTAAATAAACCATATGCCAATTTTCACAAGTCTAAAATCACAATTGTAATTTCTCAATGGAAAGCAATATTCACAGCAATACTGTCAAATACCACAAGATCACATATATAACATAGGGAGCCTACATTAACCTCACATGCGCCACATGTATTAGATATACATCTCTCCCTCTCCCCCCCCCCCCAACCCTTCTCTGCCCGTCCTCCCGCCTCCCCCCCCTCTCCGCCGGCCACTCCCCCCTCCCCCATCATCCTTCCCCCGTCGCACTCCCTCCCCCACCAGTCTCTCACCCCTCACTCTTCTTCTTGTATGATCACCCAACCGGTTCACTTTCCTCCGTCATCCCCCCTCATCTTTCCCCTCCGCCTCCCCCTCACCCCCTCGCTCCAGTCGCCCCCCTTCTCATCCCCCCCCCCCGTCATCCTCCTCCACCTCTCCCATCTTCCTGCCATCCCTCTAAACCCTTTTGAAACATACCATCTCTCTCCCACTCTGTCCTACTCCTCTGATCGGCTCTCTCTCTCGGCGATGGGCGCTTTCTTGGGCACCCGACGAAGTATGGGCCAGATCCGTGATGCAGGCTACGGGTTACCGCCCTCGGTATCTAAAGGGCTCGGAGATACAGAGCATACTCCCATGCATCCAACTGGATGCTGGCCACCCGAGCATCCTTCTCTCACCGCTATTTGCTAGAGCGGTTCAGCAGCCTTGTGCTCCTCGAGGTAGAAACCCGTCACGTTCAGAAGCGGCTGCCTTCTCCTCGACGTCTCCAGGAGCTCCCAGCCAAGTCGAGAGTCAATGATCTCTACAGTTCTCATTTTTTCTTCCTATCTCTTCGCTGGGATGATGATGGTATGGGTCAGTCATAACTGTGCATGTACGGTTCTGTGTCTTTGTTATTCATGTACTGTAACTATCGTTCGGAATGAATGAATATCGTATGTTTCAAAAAAAAATATAGATGATTAGGTTACTATTCACAACTGAAAGGCGTCGACCAGTTGGGACGGGAAAACACGCCTCAGGTGCTGGAGACTCTCAAGTTGAAATGAGTCTGGGTATCCGGATGCCTTCTTGTGGAAACGTGTCAAGTCGAACGGACATGTTCTATAACACACATCCGTGACCCCCGATGCCTCCTTCGGATTTTTTTATGCCTATTTTCATGTTGGTTGAGATAATTCACGATGGCTCGATGGTTCAAGGTTACCAGATTGCCCATGATGGCTAGGGTAGTTTCTTAAATATAGCTTGCTTACCTCATTCTCATGTTGGTGTGGCTTTACTCTTAGTTAGGGATCTCAATGGATCGGGTTCGGGTTCGGGTTCGGGTTCGGGTTCGGGTTGGGTTTAGGTCGGATCGGTTCGGGCTCGACTAATCAATTTTAAAGGTCGTCTCGAGTTCGGGCCCAAATTATGTCGGGTAGGGTTTGGTCGGGTCGATCCGGATTCGACTCATCAATTTTAAAGTTCGTCTCGGGTTCGGGCCCAAATTATGTCGGGTAGGGTCTTGTCGGGTCCGACTTCTTCACAATCTCGATTTCAACCTGGCTCGATCGAGTCTGATAAATTAAATAAAAATAGTAATAATGATAAAATTATATGAGAATATAAAAATTACAATCTCACTAAATTAATTATAGGTTTAGATATTAATTTATTTGAAAATATAGTTTTAAAATTTTAATTTAATAAAATAAGATATTTTTCTTTTTTTAATTAAACAAAATATAATTTTGAAGGAAGAAAAAGAAAAAAAGAATGGGTCGGGTCGGCTCGTGAGCGAAACTCCAAGCCTGAGTCTTGCTCACAGATCTAGTCGGGTCGGACTTTTAGGCCTGACTAAGGACTCACGGTCCAAAAAAGGCATGATCCGAAATTGAGTTAGACCCGCGGGCCTATTAGGCCAGTCCGGCTCATTGGCAGCCCTACTCCCGGTAGGATGATTCTTTTAAACTTTTATTGAGAGAGATTCCTTCAAAACAATCTTCATAATTCGTCATTCATTGTATGATATCAGATTCGCAGGTGTATGTGTCTCGTGGTGTTGGCACCTATTTTTATCAATCTACTCTGCTCTACTTCCATATTGTTCTTGTTCCATTCCCACATCATTTTGCTGCGAAATAGGTGTCAAAGAGGGGTTAATCTGTAGACGCATTGCTGACATCGAGTTGAGTAAATCTTTCTATTTCCACCAACGATGTCCACATTGACCACTACTCTACATAACATGGGGCTCTTGTGCAGAATTCCTCTTCACTCTTGAAAGGCATCCACTGACTTGGATGCCTATTCCGGATAGACATGCAAGTCTTCAAACTTCAGTAGGAAGAACAGGGCATCATTGCCGGAGGACTAGAGCATGAACAATGTAAAGCACAAACCAGTGCTAACCAGTCTGCTATTGAGAAGTAGAGAAATGTCCCCGTCTCTACCCTAACGAAGGATACACAGGTAGAAGGAAATAAAATACATGGCCGCACGACTGAATTGAAAGGGCAGCAAAAGAAATCCCACTGGCACCAACTAAGCAAAATGCAAACATCTTTATCAAAGGATTATCCTCATTTTAATTCAAACTTAAGTTATTTTACTTTGACGTGATCGAGTTTAGATAATCTATTTAAAAATGAATTAATCCGACTTAAACCGTATTAACCTATCTCACCTCCAAAGGTGCGATAACTTAATCAGGTACTATGTCAAAGTAAAAAAAAATAAAAATAAATAAAATAAATCTAATTAACTTTAACTGAGTTATCTTTAATCTCAAACCAATATATATATATTACTTTCACTTCATCTGATGAGGAACATATATATATATATATATGTGTGTGTGTGTGTGTGTGTGTGTGTGTGTGTGTGTGTGTGTGTGTGTGTAAAAAAGTCCGTGAAAACGTGGAGACTGCCCTTTATAATTTATATGTTATGATGGCCAAGAGGAGAGGAATCAAAGGAGGAACCCTTGATTAACTCCCTTTAAAAGAAGTTGGGGGTGGCGTCACGTGCCACATCATAGAACAATTAATTACAAAGTGATGATGTTGTTGGTTTCCCACGATGACTCGATGTTACAATCTCTTTCTTGTATCTGAGCGCAATGCCAACAAGTGACACCCGATTGGCACGCTTCTCTCTGCAACTGTAAAAACGAATAACTTAACCTAGTTGAGGAAAAGGGTCATGACATTTTTTTGTAGATAAGGGACCAAGTTAAGGAGACTCATCTTTCTTTGGAACATAGAGATATCCCCGTCGTCATATTCTCTATTCTCCATCTTCGTGCTTATCATCGTCATCAGAGTCTTATTCTAATTATTTAGAATCGATTACAGGAAACATATTCCGTCAAAAAAAATTTATCAAATATTATACTCATATTTAAACTCAAAAAATTAATGACCCCCTATCTTCGTGCTTTTCATTATCATTGTGAGCTCTTCTTAGGGACGTAAATGGATCGGGTTCGACTCGAGTAGACCAATACCATACCCTATCCGTCAAAATTTTACAAATACCATACTCGAATAGTACACTATTATTTTCGGGATATAGATACGGGTATATCCGTCACGGATATGGATATATCCGCGGATATCCGTATCAGTCCATAAAGCATGAGTCCACATCCACATCTAAAGAAATGTGAGATTTATAAGAATTAGAAAAAAAGAAATCCGGTCAATTCTTTACTTTCTAAGATAATTTTTATATTTTATAAAAATGTCCTTCTAATTTTAACCAGAAGTCCAGACTTACAAACTCAACAAGACGAGTAACGGATTGAATTCATGTCAAAATCATAGGCTTAATATGTACAATAAATTATTAAGAGCGGGTTCGGATCGGATACGGATTCGGATGGACTAAATTCATACCCTATCCGAATATGAAACGGATTTTTTAAACATATCCGAACCCGAATTCATATCCGTTTATTCGGATATTACCCGACTCATCACGTGTCAGGTGATGCAGATAATCGAATTTACAGATATTTTTGACATCCCTAACTCTCCTTGCTTCGCCGTTTGTTGCTTATATATAGCCCTTTTCTTGCTCTCTTCAACTGTTAGCGACCAAAAGCACATCAGTCAAAAGACTACAATCGAAGGTAAAAGCTATATTTCCACGTTAGGAGGAAGTGGGTGGCTATTAAGAGTGTTCAGTAAGTTAAATAAAAAGAATAAAAATAATCTAATAAGTCATAGAACTGCAGTTGAAGTATCTAGAGAAAAACAAACGAAGCGTTTGCAGGTTGCATAACTGAAAGGCGAGATGACTACAGCACAACCAGCGGGAATTTAACCACCACAACCAGTTTGTACGATCTCATGGTGGATACTGGATGTGGCAAAGAGCGAAACTCAACACCATTCAACAGAATACTTGCTCAATATATACATCGTGGAAGGTTACTACTGGTGGATCAAACGTCAATTGAGCTTTCCCCAAATTGCTCTCCTTACTGATGCCTACGTTCTCGAGGAAAAAGTCAGTGGTTTCTAGCAGAGTTTGACAGATCGAGCTGGACGGCTTGACTCGCACGACTCGGTCCGTCTCAATCACAGATCGAGATCGATCCGTGAGACATAACCAAGATGTTTCGTATATTTGATATTTTCTTTTAAATATAAAATATTTTATAGGTAAAATGGTTAAGTGTCTTCGTTAGTTTGGGGTGGTTTGGGTTTGAAACTCACTGGTTGCATTTGATTTTTTTAAATTTTTTTAAGATTTTCAATTAAAAAACTCAAAATCACGTACGTCTTAAACAGAGCGCACAAATCGCTTAACCAACTGAGTTAAAAATTTTGTTATATTATTTTACATATATATATAATATATAGAGTCTTTTTTTATATTGACATCTTACGAGGTGGAGCGGGACAGAGCGAGACGGTATCGTCCCATCCTATCCCGACAAAAAATCAGGACGGTCGAGCCGACAAACCTTAGTTTCCAGACACCATTTGGCGTTTGTAATGGTTTAAGACGAATGAATCAATTATTCAATTTTTTTATGACGGAGTGTTGTAGTTCCTTTCTATAAAAATAAAGGAGATATTCAAAGTTGTAACAATTATCGTGGAATTAAGCTTATAAGTCATACTATGAAACTTTGGGAAAGAGTAATTGAAAAACGCCTCCGATGTATGACTACTGTATCGGAAAATCAGTTTGGTTTTATGCCAAATAGATCTACTACAGAAGCTATTTTCTTACTACGGCAGCTAATGGAGAAGTATAGAGAGATGAGAAAAGATTTGTATATAGTTTTTCTTGATTTAGAGAAGGTGTACGATCGAGTACCGAGAGAATTGATTTGGTGGACATTAAGAAAGAAAGGAATCTCTCAAGGATATGTTGATTTGATTAAGGATATGTACGACGGCGCTATTACTAGTGTTCGAACTATTGCTGGGGAGACTGGTGAATTTCCTGTTTCTATAGGTTTGCATCAAGGTTCTGCACTAAGTCCGTATCTCTTTGCCTTAGTTATGGATGAAGTAACTAAACAATTGCATGAGGATATCCCTTGGTATATGCTTTTTGCAGATGATATTGTTTTAATTGATGAGAGTATTGATGCTCTAAATGCTAAGTTACAGCGTTGGAGACTTGCCTTGGAGTCTAAAGGTTTTAAAATTAGTAGGAGTAAGTCAGAGTTTATGCACTGTAATTTTAGTAATGGGAGAGTGGTTCAGGAAGACATGGTTCTAATTGATGGACATAACATTCAGAAGAATAGTAGCTTTCGATACTTAGGGTCTATCATACAAGAGAATGGGGAGATTTATGATGACGTTACACATAGGATTAAGGCAGGCTGGTTAAGATGGAGAAGTGCATCAGGTGTCCTTTGTGATCGTCGTATGCCTGTGAAACTCAAAGGGAGGTTTTATAGAACGGCTGTGAGACCTGCTTTGTTATATGGTACCGAGTGTTGGGCAGTACGAAAGGAACACATCCACAAAATGTGTGTAGCAGAGATGAGGATGTTGAGATGGATGTGTGGCAAGACTAAGAAAGACAAGATTATGAATGAACGTATCCGCAAGGACTTAGGGATAGCTCCAATTGATAGTAAAATGAGAGAAAATAGACTCAGGTGGTTTGGGCATGTGTGTCGTCGCCCTAACTCAGCGCCGGTTAAAAGATGTGACCAAATCTTAGTGGATGCTAGTAAAAGAGCTCGGGGAAGGCCTAAAATGAGATGGTGCGATGTTATTAGGAAGGACATTAATTTCTTGGGTTTAAATACGAATATTGCACTTGATAGAAATCTTTGGCGGAACGACCCCAATTAATTGGGATAAGGCTCTGATGATGATGATGATGATGAGATTTACACGAAATGTGAAAGATATGGATGCAAATCCGACAATGCCCAACCCGTGCGCACTCCTTTTTCTTTAAATTAACAAATCTCAAACTCACATCCCTCGCAGATTAAATGTGAGTCATGTAAACCCCACGAGACACGAACCTAGAATCTCCTTATTACGAGACAAGGTACTTATTAATCAACCCACTCGAGATCCTCTCTCTAATTACATGGAATTACTCCTTATCGCTTAAGGACAATTCTATCCCTTCCACCAGGCTCTCCGTCAGATTTGTGAAAATGGGTGGTGACAAAATTCTGATGGCATACCACATGGAAGCCATTTTGCAAAGATCTCACGGACTTTTGGTTGTAGCGGACAACCGCCTTCAACCCAATTTCGTTTCACATTGATTTTGGTATAAGTAGCAACTTTTTGAATTCCCCTATTTCACATACACACTTGATCATAAAAATGCTGGAAGATCTGCTGTTCATTGCCTTTTGCAATCAAGGGGAGGGAGTAAAAAAAACATAGGTCAATGTTGACATTTTTTATGATAACTTGCACCTGTGAGCGTTTTGATGAATGCAGTACCTCTAAAGCTGTCTTATAAACTATTCACGCTATAAAGATAAGAGTAAACGACGTTGACCGAAATAAGTGATTAGCTCAGCTCTGAATTAAGAAAATGGAGACCAGATCACATGAAACTTCACCAACAATTGGATTTTTGTTCTCTTATCATATGCTCGTATGTCATTAGTATCTCAAACGCAAGTCCAAATAGATAAGACTGCACGCCGAAAGATAAGATGAGACGGGTAACACAATACTTACAAGCCCACACAAGGAAACAATTCACTCGGGGCACCTGCTAGGGCATTCCAGACTCTTATGGCTATGCTAACAGTATGCACAAAAGATTTTATCTTGCTGTCCTGTAGAAACCCATACAGCGACATCACCATTGCATAAAGTGAAGGTGCAGATCCATATCTCTAACATCTCTCATGTCATTTGCAGTTGAAAACTGCTATCTACTCATCGCATTGACAGGCATTCAGAATAATTCGCGAGTAACCCCAGCAAATTACCACCTATCTTGGATCCATGCTTTTTACCTTTTTCTGACGGCAACAGACCTCTCATTCTGCACACATAAAGAGAGGGGACTCTGCAGCAATGAAGATGGCTTCACCCTCCCAGCCAACAAAGAAGATGCTGCTGTTGCTTGTATCCTTCTGCGTTTGGACTCCAACTCCAGTCTCTTATCTCCAGAAACAGAATTCGATGAGCCTGTAAATATTGATGAAGCGGTGATTGCTGCTCGTTTGTCCTTCCTATTCCTCTCAAACTTTGATGAAAACTTCACTTTAGCTGAACTAGCAGAATCTTCCTTGGATGCAGGGAGCAATCTGATTCCAAGACCCATCCTTCTTGATATCTCCTCTTCTTGAGCAACTCTCTTCTTTCGCTCCTATGGTGAAAACAAAGACATGCATGAGAAGTACTTAACATAGTACTCGATTAAAATGTTCATGCCAAAACTTCAGCAAATAGCATACCCTCAGATGACCGCGCAGCACTCTGTTGACGTTATAGTCATTGGCATGCCTGCTATCAGAAATTTTCTGAAGGCGGACAAGAACTGGCTCAGCTTCCTTCTTTTTCTGCATATCTTGTTCTTGATGTTCAAGACGGTAAAATGGATCTGAAAGTTTGCCTCTTTCTGCAAAATCATGACAACCTTTTGAGTTAGAAAATTAGATCGTGAGAGACAAACCATACAGAAATTCCAGGTGACGTGGATGGCTCGTGCATGAATGTGTCAAAACCTTCATCTGCAGGTAAAGCAAATGTTTCTGCATCCTCAATGTCAAAATCCTCTGTTTTGCGATCAGCTCCACTAACTATCACATACTCGCAATTCTTTGGATCTGTCTGGATAACAATTTCATGTTTGCAGCATGCTGATTTCATAGTGAAGCTCCATACCTGATGAAAAGATGAATTAAAACCATTATGTGCTGAGAATCTCAGACAATGCATTGTTAAACATAGAAAGAGGTTACAAAAGAAGCTCGGGTATTACGTTTACCCAATCAACTTAAAGACCAACGAAGTAGACCTCACCAACAAGGACACAGATATTGATAAGCCAAAGGCCCGGTTGATAACAAAATACGCATAGAATAGGCTACGCTAACTAGATTATTTGGATTGAACCATTCTGGTGGTCAGGATGACATATTCAGCCAAAAATGAATTATAACGAGTAAACTAGAATATCTAATTAGACCAAAGGACTCCAATTAGTTATTCTAGCTAACTATGCTACCTAGATTATTCTCTTTATTCTAGGTAGAATATGAATATAGTTACCTGATCAAAAAGTATTTGTTATTCTGGGATAGCCCAACCGGTTACGACTTAGTTAGCATAACTCATTTGATTGTCCTTTGACCTAAAAGCACTGCACAGTGCTAGCAAAAGAAAATACCATTTTTTCACAATTTGTAATGTCAAACAACTCTACTCTATGTAGTCAGAGGTGAGAGGGGACCAAGGGGTCGCCTTAGGCCTCAAACGCCTAGGCGAAGGTTTGAGGAGTTTGAGGTGATATTTTGTTAAAATAAATATATATAGTTCAGAAATATAAATATATGTCTAAATATCACAAAAAAAATACATAAAATCAATAAACTTCCTAAATTCATTCATTTCTAAAATCAAACAAGTTTAAATAAAATTAACAACAAATCTAAACAAATTTAAACAAAAAATCAAAAAAATTTAAACAAAATTTTCAATTTACTGTCACTGTATGTGTGAAACAGAGAGAGGGTGAGAGACAAACATTGAGAGAGGGTGAGAGAGCGTGAGTGAGACAGATAGTGAGACAGAGTGAGAGAAGGGCTCAGCCCCTCTATGTGTGTGTGTGTGTGTGTGTGTGTGTGTGTGTGTGTGTGTGTGTGTGTGTGTGTGAGAGAGAGAGAGAGAGAGAGAGAGAGTGAGAGAGGGGGCTCAACCCCTCTTAGAAAGGAGAAAGAAAGAGGGGCTCGGCCCCTCTGTGTGTGTGAGAGAGAGGGAGCTCAGCCCTCTTCGAGAGAGAGAGAGATGGAGAGTGAGAAAGGGGCTCGGTCCCTCTGTGTGTGTGTGTGAGAGAGAGAGACAGACAGACATACAGACAGAGACAGAGAGTGAGCTTTGTGTGTGTGTGTGCGAGAGAGAGAGAGAGACGGGGAGAGAGGTATCTGCATGCCGCCGCACTGCTCGCCACCATCCACCGCCCCACTCGCCACTGTCCGTCGCATGATGGGCTCCGCCAATTCGCATGAGAGGGGGGGAGGGGGGAAGACTAGGGCTCGATCGGTCAGGGAGAGAGAAGAGAAAGAATAAGGCTTTTATAAGGGGGCTCGACTGCAGATCCCTATCAGGCTTGCGGGCCTGGGCCGGGTGCGCGAGGCAGGAGCGAGGTGATTGGGGCGAAAGCAAGGCAACTGGTGGCTGCCTCGCCTCGCCTCCTCGCCTAGGCGATCGCCTCCACCGATTTTGATAACACAGACTCTGCTTTGCTTCTATCAGAAATGCCTTATCCTTCCGTTTAAAATCAGATTGCAAGTTAATATTAGAATGCATATGACCACAAAGGACTTTCTATGAATGTAGCCAGTGTCTAAATTTTCCACAAGCAGTATAAAAAGGTCAATCAATAAGTTGAAATACACAGAACTGTTGTCATCACTGTTCACACAAAAAAATGGACAAAATCCTGTCATCCAATATTAAATAAATTGCAGGATCATTTCAATGAATAAATAAAAATCCTAAATCATCATAAAATTACCTTTGTCGAATAATAATTTCCAACTTGCTTTTTCTCAGCATTGAACCTTACACCCTTGGCAATCATAGAATTACATCCACCACACCATACATTGAAAGGCATCTCGAATCTGGAAGAGTAAAGCAACCAAATCAGGTAGCAGTAAATGGCATGTCGTTTTCTTGCAAATCTAGTTAATGAATCATTTTCCTTTATCAAAAAAAATTAGATAGTGAAATGAATGTACACTATATTAGATAATAGCCTTGACTTGTCAGTCCAGACAAGAGCAGCACTGCAATAGAATCCATGTGCATTCAAGATGCAAAAGTTTAGATTAAAAACAAACAAAAAAAGGTTATCATCTGACAAGATATTGAATCCTCGGACCAACCTAGAATAGCCGGCAAATTACTAGCATCAAGTTCCAATTATCACCTTCCGCTCTGTACTCTCACCATATAAAACTCAAGGTCCATATCAGAAAATTTAAGCATTATATGCTTCTATACATTTATTTCCTTTTTCCAAAGTACTAACTAAAGAAGAATAGTGCTCTTTACTTTATAAGAGTAGGCGTGCAGAGCTTTTTGCAGGAAAACTTGCAAGTCTAGTTTGGGGGGAGGCAGGTGTCGACCCAACCTTCTGAGTGTTCGGACTATAACAGTTCCGATGAACTACTCACTTTTGACAGTTAACACAATTCCAGAAAATGATCCAGAATTGGGTCAATCACGTTTATTAGAAGTCGACAATAGAGTGGTTGTACCATCCAAAACTCAAGCTCTAGCATCCACTCTTTTGCAGACTCGTTTGAAGAAGCAGGTGAAGGACAAGCCACTTGCATCCAGGTGAATGAAACCAACTTTTTTATTGGGTTGCATCCATCAATCAATTGAAGCATTCTTTTCTGTTTGGGTGGGGGGGGGGAGCAAAGTTCTTCACTTTTTGTGGGTTGGAGGGATTGTATAGTAAACAAAACAACGGAGGAAAATATTTTTTTAAAAAAAAAAGTACACCCTAGAGGGCCTCTCAAGAAATATCAAGAAAAGTGCCTAGCTCCCTTGCAAGGAAAATTAGTCAATACAATTGAAAAATCTGTCCATCGCCCCGAATACCAGCCAAACACAATATAATTACAATGAAAAGCAAACACCTAAACCCCAAAAGTGTGAGCTGTACGTTAAACTGTTCCCCGCCACAACTAGAAATAGCCAAGCAACTTGTGACCCTCCATGGATACAATTTTTCATAGTTACATTGAGATTCTAAAATGTTAATTACTTCATCATGTGGACTCCCTCAATTCATTACACCGGGGGTGGAGAACAAATTGAATGGATTAGCAACGCTGCCTAAGAATTTCTATGTTTATCGTTTTTTATGTCACCCCCACAAGATTTCAACTGAAGTCAATCTTCAAGACAGCCATCCACGGGTGCAAAACATTACAACCTCAAATTTTTTACCACCTTCCAAATGCATATTTTCTTTTAATTTTCATGCAAGGAGTTTACCCAGAAAGCATCCTACATATTCCAAATATTATTGTGCTTCCTTCCCACATCTCCTATGGACCCACAACATCTCATAAAGTGATTAAAGGTTCCTTGTCCTTCTGTCTGCCACAGTTTCACAAATCTTTAATCCTTCCACCAAAGCTAAGATCTTCCACCTCCCATACTACTGGCTTTTCCAAAATCCGGCTAAATTTGGGGATCTGCATCTCATCTCTGATCATTAACCACAAACACAATCTGCACAATCACCACTTTATTTGCAGCCAGTATTAAGAGGGAAAGAATTCCTCATTCATCCATCTGATCAGGTATCCCACCCTAAACCCACTTTAAACTTAATCATCATTTGCAAAATAGTAAGCATGAAGTGAACTAAACATCTTTCTGAACCCAATAAAGACAACTAACGCTAGGCAGGCTTTAGGAACCATCTTTTCCCATGGTGTTCTACAATCAAGTCCATATCCCACCTTCGACATTATTCAATCTCAATGGCCCTTTTTCCAAGGAGCTGGTAAAGTCTGTAGTCAATTCTCGGATGCCCTTGCTTGGACCATAGACATCTGATCATCAAAACCCTTTACCTAAAATTTGTTTTGCCCTACTCTTTGAGAGAAGCTCAGTTTGATACCAGCGTCTTTTGGGACGAATTAAGTGGGTTTGCCTATGTTGACCACGGTTGGAGAGGGTTTTCTGACGTATCCAAAGTATGCTCTACCATTGTTACAGAGACCTTGAAAGGGGTGGGGTGGAGGTGGGGGTGTTTGTCTCATGGCTTCTATGAATCTTCTTAGTGACTCAATCTCACGCTGGCAGCAGATGAAAACATATAAACAGGATGGCTGATCAAAACAGAGATGCTGCTATTGAAACTTGGATATTTTGCTTTCATCCCCAGGTCTGAACGTGGGTTGGAGGGGTTTTCTGACTTATCAAAGTATGCTCTGCCGTTATGACAGAGACCTTGAGGAAAAAGGAAAACTTCTTTTTGCCCCACAATTCTCATGGATTCTATGAATCTAGTGACTCATGATCTCCTGGCAGCAGATGAAATAATATAAACTGGACAGCTGATCAAAGCAGAGGTTCTGATGTTGAAACTAGGATATTTTTCTTTCATCTCCAAACTTGTCTAGAATCCTTCAAACAACCCCTTTATTAGACATCTATCAGGTAGACCATGCACTCCTGGCTCAGTCTTCTATAACACAATGCCAAGTGAGGTAGTTGGTGGGAGCTTCATCCATAGACTCTAAATTCTCAGACATCACTATCATCTACTCTTCATCTAAATGGACCCTCGTCATACCTGATTGTTGAAATCAATGACCATTGCTGCCATAGCTCCCTTATCTTAAACAGACAACAGCATTATGTCCCTGTTCTCCCTATTGATATCAAGATGTTAGTATTGATAAGAAATTTTTGCACCATCACCAATCCCCAAAGAGAAATCATCAAAGCTCCTCAACCATCATTAAGTGGCCACGTAGACAAGAAATCACTCTGCATCTGGCTCCTAAAATACTCCTCAACATAATAGACAATTATCATTGTCATCATGTGCCCTATCCAATCAATCTAGTGCTCTTGGAATGAGGGAAGACATAAAGTAACATCCCAGGTTTTCATATCTCGTTTAGCGATGTATTCAGGGGTCCCAAACGTCCAATAGAGTGGTGAATTGCCCTTTTAGACCAGACCAGAGGGGGGAAATCATGCAATTTGAGGTTGAACACAATACTTTATGGTCATAGGGTGTAAAACAACATCTTGGAGCTCTAAGTGTTGATTCCATAATGTGATCATAACAGAATTTATATACCTGAACACAAAGTAACACCCATTTTACTACGAGATTGTACAAATGAGGTGCGAAGGTGAAAATTAGCATCACAGAGACTGGCCACCTTAAATAGGGCGATGGTGATGCCTTCTTCAATTTGCATCATGCTGACCCGATATCTTTTCCAATCAAAGATTGGCACATTAGGTGACGCATTTTGAATTTGGTGTCATGTCAGGGTGACACAAATTTAGAAAATGTGTCACCTCATGGTGACATGAATTGATTTTGAATGCACACACACCTATGACCCTTCTTTCCTTTTTCTCAATGTGTGGCCCAAGGGCAACTTGTATGGCTAAAAATATGGGTTTTTTAGGAATATGCCCCTATAAAAAATTGAAATTAGGAATAAGCCCCTCTAATACAACTATTTAGTTAGAAAAACCCCAAAATCTTGTCGGTTACGTAAAAAAGCCCCAGCCATCGGTTTTATGTATTTAACTTAACTAGGGTTAAGGCTTTCACAGGGTGATGAAATGACTAAAATACCCCTCTAATAACCCTCACCCAGATAGAGGAGGGGAGAGAGGGGGGAGGAGGGGAGGGGGCTGAAGGGAGAGACTCAGAGACCAATGGCCGGAGGAGGGGAAGGCGGCAGCGGTGTGGAGGAGCTCGCAGCGGTACAATCGGTGGAGGGGGAGACCGGCTACGCCACCACCTCTGCTGCTACAATTGTGAGAGAGAGGGAGAGCGGCGGCGGGTTGGGGGGGGGGGGGGGCAGAGAAAGAGATGTGGGGGGAGAGATGGGGGGGGAGGAAGAACGGGAGAGGGGGCAGGGGTGCCGGGGGGCAAAGAGAAAGGGGGAGGGAAAGTGGGAGGGGGTGGGAGACGGGGCTGCCGGAGGGGGCGCCACGGCCGGGGGTGGGGGGGGCAGAGAGAGAGGGGGAGAGAGAACAAGAGGGGGAAACATGGCCGCCAGAGGGAGTGTCGGGGTCTAGGAGGGCAGAGAGAGAGGAGGGGGGAGGGAGAACAAGAGATGCACCGCAACGCCCTCTCCAACCTCCCTTCCCTGTCAGACAGGCCACCCCCCCATCTCCTCACTTCCCATCTTCTTCCCCATCGTCCACAACAGTAGGGGGGTGCAATTCCGTCGGAAAGCACCGCCCACCCCTTCCGGCGCCTCTCACGACGCCCGGCCCTCGCGCCCACCCCTCCTAGTCGCTCGCGGTGGCTAGTGCCCTCCTGTCGTCGTAGCATCCTGCAAGAGCCGTTGGATCCGATCCGCACCCCCATTCTACCACCAGTTTCCATCCACCGCGTGTGGCGAACTCGACCAGCAGTGACGGCGGCTGCTCTCAACCACCGCAACAACCATTGGTGGCCGACCAATATTGGCGTTGCACCCTGTCTCACCGAATCACGCCTTGCAATTGACTCTGTCGAGCCCTGTCCGCCACCATAGGCGATACCTCCGCCTGCACTGGACCCGACTGCACTGCTGGTCCCTGCGCCCAGCAATAGCGGCCCCGATCCTTGGCCACCGGAGCCCCAACGGCCGCAACAGAAGGGGGAGTCTCCTATTGGTGGCACCCTCGCACACCGTGCCAACCTCCTATGTCCTAACCCCCATCCCTGGCCGGCACCCCAACAATAGCGGCCCCCATCCCCGACCGTCATCGTGTCACCCCTTCTATTTTTTAGGTGATTAACCGGAGGGGCTTTTTAATAAGGGTTACAAGAATTTGGTAGCTTATTAATAAATAGTTGTATTAGGGGGGTTGATTCCTAATATAACATAGATTGTAGGAGTCGAAATTAAATAACTCTAAAAATATTGGTGCCCCTCCCTCTCCCCTCCATCACTTTCTCTCTCTCATTTCTCTGTCTCCCCCTCTTGCCTTCCTCCACCCTTACAACTTCTCCCATGAGTCCCCAACGATTGAAAAGCAAAAGGGAGGCGATGACGATGATGATCATGGTGCAAGATGGCAACAATGGCACATGGTTAAGGGACAACTGCACACACCCCACTTGTCCCCCCCCCCCCATGTAGATCTTGAATGCATAACTCTCCCATCATTTTCTTGCTACTTCTCTCATGGATCTTCAGAATTTTTGAGCTTCTTGATGTGCCTATGTTTGGGCTCATTGTGGGGGATTCCCCCCTTAGTATTTTGCGTCTAGACTATATGGAGGAGGCACTCCAAGTGGAACAAAGTACATTCACTGAAAAACCAAATTTGTGCCACTTGTGGGTGATACAAAATGCATAGTTGTCAAAGCGGTAAGGCGACCCAAGGCATACTTGGCGTGTCCAAGTGCCTAAGTGCATAAGCACCTGCCTAGGCGGCAAGTCCGGAGTCGGTGGGGGAAGAAAGGTTGCCTCTGAACCATTCATGATGATTGAGAGGAGGAGAGAGTCAGGTGGGGTTCACACTATCTCACAGATACACATGCACGCACAGATGGGCAGCGAGAGAAAGAGAATAGCGGAGAAATGAGGGGCGCTAGGACTCTGACTTTCTTCATACAAGCACATACATCCACGTGTGTGAGCACACATGCAAACACATACAGAGTACTAGGCAGAGGCAAAGAAGCGGACTGACCATATGTGGAGAAGAGGCTGCCTCTAGTGATGTACTTGATGGCCTGAGCCCAGAGACGGTAGCAAGAGACAGTGGCAGCAGCCGTGGCGGCAGAGAGAAATGGTGGACAGTAATGCGCCTAAAATTATAACAAGGGCACTTAGGGGTCATGTCTCAGGGTATGGGGGCCTTAAAAGTGACCCAAGTCAGATTAATCAGATTTGCATAGAGGATCCAAGTCGGGCCAGGGAGACCAAGGCGTACAAGCGAACACCTTGGGCTTCCTGGCCTGCCTTTTGATGGCCTAATTAGGTAGTCTACCAAGCCCATTAAAAGAATGTCTTTCCACCTGGGCGAACTCTTTGATAATTATAAAAAAATATCATATAAGCATCACTATTAGGGGACATGAATATGATATTCATGCCATAAGGAGGGTGATGCATATATCTTAAAAATGTCACATTAGGCCAACACAAAATTATAAAAATAGCACCTTAGGGTAATGTGAATTTCTAAAGGTGTCATGTCATGGTGAACATATTCAATATTTCACCTTAGCCCCATGTAATGCATCCTATTGTTATTGCTCATAGTTCCACACTTATATATAGTAAATCTTCTTGTGTAGCATGTTATATATGTTCCTTCATAAATCATACACATGTATGCAATGGTTGGGTGAGGAGTGTGTGACATTATGGCATGTGTTGAGATTTACCATGTCAAGTGACAACTTTCACTAGTTTATACCCCATATGTTGTGAGCATGATCCAACCCATAGAGACATGGGATCATGAGTTAGCCACTGTACTTCAACACAATTGAATAAGAGCTAGGTCACAAGACCTCCACATTATTTAGCCTAAGTTTTGGGAAAACTGGCCAATTAGGACAATGGTGTTCACTTTCCTTTTTCTGAAATTGGGTGGTACTACTACTGTATTAAAGTAAAAAAGGATGTACAAGTGTAATCAAAACATAACCCCCCCCCCCAAAAAAAAAAAAAAACGCTCCACACCAATTGGGCATGCCCCACACTAGCCCCCCAACAAAACAAAAATAGAATAGTTGTGAGATTTCACATTACATAGGAGTTCAGCCCACTCTCTCACAAATAAAAGAGACCAGCCTATCCACTTCTCTAGCTTCCCTTCTAAAGATTTTGTTGTTCCCCTCCCCCCATAAAGCCCACAATGTAGCATGAAGTATGATCCACCAAGCAAGTCTGTCCCCTTTCGGGGCCCACCTTCTACCCCAATACTCAAGTAACCGAAAAGCATTGCCATGCACCCCGATCGTGCCGCGCATCCCCCTCACGATCTCCCCCCAACAGGGGTGAGCATAATTCGGGTCCAACCCGAAATCCAAACCGAACCGGTAGATTTGGTTCGGTTTGGTTCAAGTTGAAATTCTAAACAAATCGGTTTGGTTTAAAACCGAACAGTATTTAAAAATTCGGTTTGGTTCGATTTTCATTTCTTAGAAACCAAACCAAACCGGATAAACCAGTTTCTCTGGGTGAGGGTATTTTTGTCAATTTCATCAAACCTAAAACCCACCCTAACACATTCACTTACACACACCCAGGCTACCCAACCCCGCAGCAGCGCAGCCCTCACCCTCGCCCTCGCCCATCACCCAGTCGCCCTCAAGCCCCTCAACCCTCGCCCTCGCAGCCCTCGTCAGCCCTTCGCCCTCGCCCCTCGCAGCCCTCGTCGAGAAAAGGTGAGAGAGAGAGAGGGGGGAAAAGGTGGGGGCGACCTGAAGGACACAACAACGGATGAGCAGCGACGATGTGGCGGAGGGCACTGGCGCAGCTCCAAACCTTATATCATTTTACATGTTGAAATGAACTGTGGCCGCCATTCCCGATATCCAGAGATTTCCTCGAGATCTTATTTCTCTTCCATCTGGCTGCCACCCCCCACCCCCAAAAAAAATGCCCTGAGATAAAGATGACAGCCAATGTGGCATTCAATGAGGCTGATTGAAGTGTGTTTGGCGTTATGCAATGCTGATGATCTGAGGACTCTAGAGCTTTTTCTTTTTTTGAAAAGTGGATGGTACCGAGGACTCTAGAGCTTTTGAAATAGTCCTTTCTCGTGGAAGAGGAGAAGTTATGGCAGATGTAATGTGTGCATGTAAGCAGTTTGCCCTCATTCCAATGGTCATGGAGCTGCAGGTGGATGACACCTTTTTCCTGGTCAGGGTGGTGCTCAGATCAAAAGAAGACCTACAATATTTGGCACTAGGATATCAGATGCTTCCAAAGGTTGAAAATGAAGAGTTAAAGGGGGATCTTTGGTTAATGTGGTTGCTACGTTGAAATTGGTTGATGTGGCGGAGGACAGCATGGGATCAGGATGGCAGTGTTATGGACCAAGGAGGTGGTTGACTGAGTAATGGGCCAGGCAATATATCCCATTGGCAACCCAAGAATCTGGACCTCCATAGTTAGTCCATGGTAGCAGTGATAAAACCAAAAACCAAACACATTAGCTTATCTGATCAAGGAGTCATATCAACTGTGAAGCCATCTAACGTCACTTCTGATGGATCCGTCAAGGGTCATTGTCTTCAGCCAACAGCACCTATCTAAAGCTTCAACATCTGTGCTTCACAAGTTGGCTGACAACAATGCGTGAGCTATCAATCAGCCTTCAGTAAGAGTCTTCAGGCTGATCTGGAGCACCAGAACACATGGACATAGCATGGGGTTGATGCCAAGAGAATTTAAGGAGACAGTCTCTCTTGACGACTTGATTCCCATAAGGATGCAGGATGTTTAATGAGGAAGAAAGACAGTGCAAATAGAGGTTGAAAGATGAATATGGAGGGATTTTGTCCAAAGACAGTGATCTATGGAGGGATGGGCAAAGGAAGGGGGCAGGAGCATAACCTTCTTTCAAAGATTGGCATCATATAGGAGATAGAATACGATTAAGCTGAGGATGGGATGGGGAGCATCTGCTTCCTCAGGAGTCAGGAAGATGCTTTCAAGCAGCATGCAGTGGATTTCTAGACCATATTTTTCACAGAAAAGGACGATAAGCAATTAAGCATCCATTACAATGACTTCTTCTCTAAAAAAGCCCAATGGCATCCCTAAGGCTTTCTTGGAAGAGGAGATAAAGAGGCCTATCTTTTGTCCTACAAGTGATAAGGCACTAGGACCTAATGGATCTCCTTTGTTCTTCTTCCAACACTCGTAGGTGATTAAAAGTAAACTGAAACTCTGGCAATTTCATGGTGGGCTGATGTGGAAATTCTCTAGCAATCAGTCAGCAAAACAAAATAATGAAGCTGGCATCAATTCAGACAACCAAAGGATTTTTCTTTCTAGTGGGACCACAAGTGGATACACCTATCAATTCATATCAGTCTTTTATACTTCATCAGATTAATAATGAACTACATATGGCAAAATAATCCAATTTTCTCTAAAATAGAGTTTCATGGCATGTGTGATTTTTTGTTACTGTAGATACAGTGCTCTCACAATTGGCTGTTGGTTTGGGCCAAAATGTCAGAGTACTAGATCATGAACTAAAGTTTAAAAGAAGTTGCCTATTTCCTAACTACAACTGTAGCGTCCTCCCACAGGATTAAATTTAAAGAACCAGGGTGCCAATGTGTACCATATGGAAGCACAAATCTACCTCAGCAAAATGACTACCACTAATGGGAATATGCTTTTCTACTTCTCTTTCTGAAAGGATGCATTTGGTGAAGTATGAAGGAAAAGGTTATAGCCAACTTCTAGGATAGGAATGATCCTCAAATTGAAAGAACGCCCATGGGTAAGAAGCCCGGCTAGGGTGGAGAGGTCTGCCAGATCCTCTCAGAAACCTAGTGGCAGTCCCATTGCTGGAGTTCAGAAAGATGGTGCAGAAAGCAACGATGATTGAAGCAAGGTTGGCCAGTGTGGGATTAAAATTTAAAAAACATGTGATCCAAAGTTTCATGAAGGGAGGAGGAAGCTACAAGTTTGGAATCCCTTCAACAGCCAAAACCTGCATATCAGATGCCCGCCTAACGATCACAGGGCAAAGACTGCAGAAATGCAGTTGTTTGTTAGAGATGCAAAATGTAGGGGCAGAGAAGGGCTTCTAGTTCTTTTGCTGGACAACATACTTCAACAGGTTAAGCTGTTACAGGGTGTCAATGCGATTCATCGAAACAACCAGTGCCAGAGTGGGAAACAGAGAACAATGCGGCATCCACCAATAAGGTCCTCTGGTTTCCCTCATTTTCATCTAACTTGGAGTTCTTCAAGTAATGCCTTATTTGAGTTTTCAACAAGAGAGCATCCATATGAGATAATTTCTGACTGAGAATGGTGGGGGGGGGGGGGGGGGCACAGTGAGTGAACATTGGAAGGTGAGTTCAATTCCAGGAAGAAGTGTCCATCTCTTTTTTTCTCCATACGTAAAACCATACCATCTAGCCTTAGAGGAAGGAGAGCTTATAATTATAGGGGGCAAGGAAATAAACTAGGTGTCTGACAAGGAACTAAACTAGGTTCCTCATTGGCTCAAGATGCAAGGCATTCCATTCCACTTGTGAGGAGTTGATAATTTCAGGTCAATTATAAACACCAACGGGAATTCTGAAGGAAAGTGACAGATGCACCATTGCCTGGCAGGATCTTGAGTTTACTTGCATTCTTGCCAATGTGGAGCATCAAGATTCAATGCCTGTTAGAGTGAAAATCAGATGGGTAATAAACGTTTATGGATTAAATTTATCAAGGAAGTGCCTCAACTTGATAAGGTGGAGAAAGATAATAATCAGACAAGGAGTAAAGTGGTGAAGAAGTCTATAAAAAATATCAGAGATCATGCTAGCGTCAAATGGAGGAAAAGAGCAACAAGTCCAAAAATTGACTCATCTGAGTCAAGAGGTTTCTTCAGAGCCTGCATCTCCATCAAAACCAGGCGCATCAGCTCTGCTTCTTAAATCTCCTCGTAAGGCTCAACTAGTACATGGGATCCTAGGTTTTATTAATTAGCACCAATGACGAGGTAGAATAGAAGTTGGGGAAGGGCAAGGTACTCCTTCTCTGGATGACTTGTAGGCAGAGGCTTTGAAAGGCATAGTCTCTCAAGTTGTTGATAGTTTGTTTCAAAAGGTGAACAGATACCCAAACACACTGCTTAGGGTTGACTCGAGGCAAAGGCACTGCGAGCTCAAGGAATCATTGATTGGTGGATCTTCATTGTCAGATGATGAGACAATCAAAGGAGTATCCTCTTTCAAAGGCATTGGCCCACCTCCCCTGGAAATAGAATCTGGGAAATATCTCCCCCCCCCCCCTCGTCAAAACACATTTTTATTTTACAATCATTTTGTTTCAAAATTTATAAAGATGTGTTTCTTTTCTTTACAGCAAATTGTTTTCCAAATTTTTTTATTTTCTGGGAGACATGTCCCATGACTCTTCATTCCTCTGAGAAAACCGAGAATGTAAAACACCCTAAATTATGCAATTTGATCATCATGCATCCCTCCCTTAGTCAAGCAGCCATTTTTTTACTGATGCTTTACCTACGCAAAACCCCAAAAAGTTTATTTCTATATAAGACCCCAAAAGGCAACCAACGAAGACAAAAGGACAAAGATGGAACAACCCTATTTTGCAAACCGTAGGACGCAAGGTTGATCTGTGATCTTCAGTAAAACTCACAAAAGTTGCTCTTAATTTTACAGTTTCAGTTGCCATACAAAAAATGGACCTGGAAAGTAACAATTAAGGGGGAAAATCTCTTCATAAAATAGCTAGAGGATAGCTGTCCTTACCTTATAATCAGGATCCCCTGGTCCAGCTTCCTCGCCCTCTCCCGTAAAGCATGCTGCCCGTGAAATTTGTTCAAAGAACCCTGGAATTGCCAAAAGACAACGTGAAGATCGAAAATAGAGAATAGACAAGGAAACCATGATTAAGTCGAGTTGATTAACCAATAGCCTCTGCACCAGAACCAATTTGCCCTAAGCGTCTCACCTTCTTGGGGCTCCATTCCGGCGGATAATAGAAATTGTCTGCTCTGGCAGCGGCAAGCGACGACTGGGGACAAAATCAACACAAAATGTATGAGACAAACAAGATTCCGATGAAAAGAGCACCCAAAGGAAAGGAAAGGGGAATCATCTGGGGGATCATATGGGAGGTAAATCAAATTAAAATAATAGAAGCAAAAATCTGAGAACAAACAGCCGAATTATTTACGACTTGATATAAACAGACCGATCAGGGGGAAGTCGTCTCACGTACCATTGCGAAGAAGGTCTCTAGGGCTCACAGGGGACGGGATGCCTCCAGATTTCTTCTGCGAAAGCTAGTGCGCCTGCGACACCGGTTGGAAGGCAAAGAAAGAGGAGAGAAACAAAACGGGGGCACTGTTTTTCCCAGCTTTCCCCTTCGAAAACCGCAATACATGAGCTTGTTTCGCATAATTATAAAGATACCCAAAACTGATTCGTATTGTACTCGATGCCCATGTATTCTTTGTCTTATCATGTATATCTCATAATAAACGTTCTTTTGAAACATACAACGGATTGTAATCTTATTGCACAAACGCAATACAATCCACTGACTTATGAATTATATTATAATGTTTCTTACACACCTTGGTATGTAATAAAAGTAATATACCTTATTTTGATTGGTCCTTATGGTAGGAAGGATATTATAATCTTAAATTCTTTGACTGCACGCAATCTACTCCACACGTACACCCATACATTTTGTGAAACTTAGGCGAAGTGAAATTTATTATAAATTAGGAAAATATAACTCATAGTACGGAAATATATATCAAATGAGTGGAATATTGTCGATAAGTCTATAGTATATTCCTAGTAAAATAAGTCTTGTAGATGTCTAGATCTCGCAATTTCTCCAAGTTGTTGGAAGGCCCGGAGATTTCGTTGATGGGAGTGGATAATGTCTTAGCTAAAGAACCTACCACTAGAGGAAGACAATGCACGTACTACGACTCTTCTGATTTTATTTTTCATGAAACGAGGTTACATGGTTTGGGCAGAGTAGGATAAGGAGCATGAAAAGGGGAGGGGAGGCTCTTGTACAGAGCCTAAGAAAGAGACGGACCAGGTCATCGTCGACTGCTTGTTGAGCTCCAAACTCAGGCCACTTGGTGCGGGTGAACCACCGGAGCTGAGGGCGCCATTTGGCATACTGAGAGGTGCTTCGAAAGAACCCGAGTTGCGACTATGATGGCGGCGGCTCAAGGTGGCCGGCTTGGAGACGTGAGTCATCGGTCACGGGACTGGATGGCAAACTGTGGAGGGAAGTGGGAGCTGTAGGGTGGTGGTGCTCTAGGGCTCTGTCGACGGAAGCTTGGACAGTCGGTAAGTGGGTCTCCCAAGATAAAGGACTCAGGGGCCCATACCTGGTCGGTAGAAAATTAAGTGATCAATGTGTGGGTCTTCCAGGAAGAGAGACCCAACTGGAAACACCAGTCAGCAGTGGCGAGTGCAAAGCAGGGACCCTCCCCCCTGATACATTTGAGGCAGGAGGTTGAATCATCATTGCCAGCTAGAGGCACAGGCACTTCGTTGTTTACTGTGCTAGGCGGGGGATTTGCCACATAAGAACTTCTAGTCAAGGTCCTGAAAGAACTTTGTCGGGCTTCTCCCTCGAGCCACTCAAGCAGAACATTGCCATGAGAGGATCTTGTTGAGCTTCTTCCTACAATATAAGCTTTCACTGGGGTTGAGGTGCCCCATGAGAACCCTCCAACATTTAAGTCAATAGACATTTTAGTAGAAGGAAGAAGAGCTTTTTGGAGTGGAGGACGTCCACGGTCTGTTAGAGCAGCTTGGCGGAGGTGAAGGAGAAGAGGAGGAGTTATTGCAGGGGTGGCTTTACCCTTGGGTGGCCTCATAGTGAGGGATATTTTGCATACAGTCTTTTGCTTCCTCCCCTCCTTTTGTGAGCTTTCTCCTGTGCAAGGGGTTGTGTCGCTTAAGGTTATATTGTGTTGCCTTGCATACCTAGAGGGGGTCGCGGAGACCCCTTATATAGAGGCGAGAGCGTGCCAGTGACAGTTTCATGCATGCAGAGGCTTCTTGGAGCTCTGAGCATGAAAGAGCTATATAGGGCAACTCTCTTGGCACAGCTTGTAGGATGCAGAGCATATCAGAGCATCGTAAAGGAGCACGGATCTGCCAATGCAGGTGGGCCATAACCGCACTTTGGATCCTTAGAAATCGATGGTTTGGAACGAAATTGATGGGATGGAGGCCATGTGACTGATATTGGTGCAGTTTCCATATCTCCATGTGCTTCGGGTCGTGGGCGTTGGTATGCAGGGCAAAAATTACTCTTTTTGAGGGATATGCGCTCGACGGGGCTCCTGCTTTCAATGTGACCTCTTGTAACTCTTTGAAGGAGATTTGACCATGCGAGCTTGATTCCAATAGCTTGTGGCCTTTCCTATACCTACCTTGCTGGTTCCGCATCTATTGCTGCAACGTCTGGGCTAATGCCTCTGTGTTAGAGCTGCATCAATGTGAGTCAAGATCGGAGATTGTTAGCCAAACTACAAGACTACGGGTCAGGCTAAGGGTATCCCATGGCTCGGGATCAAGCTAGAGCTATTTGATGGCTTGGTAGTCGAGCCAAAGCTCTTCATGGCTCGGGATCGAGCTAAGATCTCTCCTGTCTTGGTGATCAAGCTAATGTTCTCTATGGCTCGAGATCGAGTTAATACTCTAGACCTCATGATGACTCGGGGTCGAGTTAATGCTCAAGATCTCGTGAGCTAACACATGCAGACTTTACATTAATTATTTGTCCGGGGCTTTCCTCCCAGCCCAAAAACCTGGTGGAGAGGCCCATTTGGCACATGGAGTGTGTTGAGTTTGACAGCGCTTGCTGGGCCCTAAGATGCTCTAAATGAGTTAGGTGGCCTTAATGGGCCAGCCCTCGGCCTACTGGGTCTGGTCATGTTTATTAAGCTCTTGGGGAGGAGGAAAAAACCCCCTTCAAGTCTTATGGACTATATTTCATTCATATGAGCTATACTTTACCTGTATGAGTTATATTTTCATGATCTACAATATTTTTCATTTTGTCTGAATTTCACTGCATACATGTCTATATGCGGAGAGCATAGGGTTGGATGCGAAGTGCATAGAGTTACGTGTGATCATAGTATTTAAAGTACCAGTGTCCTTATCACATAGACCAATCAAAACAAGGTGTCTATTATTTGCTAGACACTGAAGTGTGCAACAACTATTACTATGCAAGAAAATTTCATATGAACTTTTTAGTCCTTATAAATTGTCATATTAAATTTTTCATTAATTATGACTCCACATAATTAGAAGTCTTCTAGTTTAATATTGTCCAGATTCGAGGGAAGGACTATTTTATCTTGGGGAGGAGGGGGTGAGAGAGAGAAAGAGAGAGGCCAATGGGGGTTGCTGGATGGGATTTCCCCCTCAGGTGTGCGAGAGAGAGGTGGCCCCTTTGTAGAAGCAGCCTCCTTCAGGACTTCCCCACTTCCTACAGCCTCAGCATCCTTGTGATTGAGTTTGGTAGGGTGAGCTCAAGGGAGATTAGCTCGGATGCAAATGCCCAATTAGGTGGCCACGTCGAGGAGTATATGGGACAGATAGGGGAGACTAGGACGAAGGTGGCAGAGCCGACGACACTGGAGGCCCAAGAGTCGCTTGCGAGAGTGGTGTCTATTAAACTCAGCAAGTTCAAGAACATTGATGGTAGAGTGGATGTGGCCAGTGAAGAAAGCTGTAGTACCAACAACGGCAATGGCCCCAACGATAATCTGGATGGGAGATGGTGCTTTTCCATGCGTTCCTTCGAGTACGGATAAATGAGGGCTCCCCACTCCAAGTCGCGATCAAGCAACTAATGGGGAAGCACATCACCAAGAACCCCAGCTATCACCCAGTCATGTTCGAATGTGGTACCTCCACGAGAGGAAGGGGACAATATGTTAAGTGGCACCTGCATGGACTATAATTCCAAAAGGAGACAGAGTTTCTCTCTCTCAAAGATTTTGGCTACAGTTGAGGGCGAAGAAGCCAATGACTGGGAAAGCATTCCTGATGTGTGTTCTCTATCTAGCCTAACTTGGGCACAACTGGTGACAAGGCAAAGCCGAAGTGTGGCAGAAGTAGGAGAAAGGATCGTGGCACCGGCGCTTGACGATGTCTGGTGGGTCAACAAGAGAGAGAGAGAGAGAGAGAGAGAGACTATATCCAGTAGAGATGGGTGGAGAGAGAAGGAAAGAGAAAGCGATCGAGGGAGAGAGAGAGGCATTCTTTTAAAATTTTAAAAGGGTATTTTTATTTTCTATTTATTTTGACCAGAATATTCCATGTCCCTGAACATTTATTAATTATGAGAACATAGTTATAAAATACTCTAAGTTTTGTGACATCGAAACTAAATAGTTAATTTACCAATATTAAAAATTAAAGATAATATTTGATAAAGATTTTAAAAAATAAAATATATATTTTTGTGATGATGAACCTGGCGAACCATAAAACCCATATTTATCTCACGATGAACGGCCATTTAAAAACACAGCAGATTGTAATTTTATTGCATAAACTTAATATAGTCCATTAAAATGATGAGAGGTTTTCATCGTCAACGGAGGGGATATTCTCCATCCAAATTCGATTTGGCTGGATATTATTCTCATTCAGATGCTATCTAAATATCTAACTATTTCAAATATAACTTTATAAATAATACCTTCAACTCTATCAAATTCACCCTATAAGTATCATAAACATATTGAAAATCAACAAGGTCACTGATTAAACCCTCGGACATATTTTATAATCGCTAAAATTATCTACTGAATATATCTTAGATAACATAATGTGTTTTAAACAATTTATCTAGATAAATGAGCATTACTAAAAATTATCAATGATTTTAATCATTGTATGTTAAATCTAATTATAAATCAGATTAAGCATAAACTATAGTTACAATCTAATTAGACGTAGAATCTGATTCACACAGCATAGAATTGGAAGGGCCAGGTTTCCACTATAAATAGAGGGAGTGGATGTGCCCTAGCAATGCATCAGACTTTCCCCAACCACCCCTACGTACTCTCTCTCCTCCTCCTCCTCCAAGGTGCGGTTCTTTCATTCTCCTAGGGGGGCCTCCTCTCTCCACTTCCTCCCTCTTCCTTCTCTCGTAAGGAGAACTTCGATGTGGAAATAGCACATCTAAGGAAGCATCCTGCAATTGAAGGAGGCGTCTTCAATTCATATTCTTACTCATGTAAACACTACTAGAGATCGAGTAGTACGACTAGGAAAATGTTAGTAGCAAAGCACCTCCCATAAAGGAGGCGTACAGGATTGTCAATAAAAATTACAATATGAAATATAAGAAAAAATCACCCCTATACCTTTAGAATCTTTTGACATTATCCCTATACCCTCACATTTATCGTAATGCCCTTCAAATTTCTTAGATAGAGTTACGATGTGGCTGGGGTCAAATCTTGTGCAAATGGAGATAACTCACTCGTGTGAGTTTACTATTTTGCCGTCATTTTTATTGAAAGAATATAGATAGAGAAAGAATGAGCAGTGGCTTCCCTCTACGATGATGGCAAGGGAGAAGGATGTTGGAGGGGGTTTCCCCCTCCGACGTCAGCATCCGCAGTGGGCGCATATAGATAGAGAGAGAGATATAGAGAGGTGTGGACGGTGGCAAGGTGTGACGACCCAGAGCTCCGGATACCGATATACCGATGAAATCGATACACCGATACCAAGAACTGGGGAAGCCACCCAAGAGGCTGATGAGGCCCCTGAAGGGTTAAAGGAGTTTGCTGAGGAGTTGCATAACGAATTAGGACCGCAGGCGCGCAATATTAATTAGGACAGTAATTAATAAATAAGTGCGGAAGCAAATAAAATATCAGAGTGGTAGAATATATACAATAGTCCAGATTTTTCAATAAAAAGAGGTCCACTGTACAACTACACGGGACATACCCCGGCACAACAGAACAAAAGACAAACCAACACAGCTGTCACTCTAACGACGCTCGACACAACCACGAGAAGGACCGGCGGACGATTGGGGCAGCTCACCTGAAAGAAGGAAGGGTGAGTCACAGCCAGACTCAGTAGGGGTCACGCGGATCCCTACCCCAAACTAAACAGACAAGCAGACAAACATAAAAGTAATTAGAGCATGCATTTAAATAATAAGGCAGATGCACAATTTAATAAATAAATAACAACAGAAAATAAATCTACCAATAGAATAAACCACTGCTAACCAAGTGAAGTGAGAGACGGAACAACCCACTAGAAGAACAAGACCAGACGCGTCCCCTGACGACTTACACTGCGTCTCGGCAACTCGCAAGTCTGGCTCACGACAAGCGGGAGGCGTAACAGGACCAAACCAAGTACTAGTCAGAGCGACACTCGTCAGTGCCTGTCCAAGTCTCCGACCACGTGTGCACACACTGACTCCTGCCTAGAGCCAGGCCTCTAGCTAGTTCCCCCCCCCCCCCGTTGGACGCAACGGTAACCGCAGGGGCCCACGGTAACTAGCTTACAAACCGTTCCTCGGGAACACCCCTCCACCTCTCCCGGGTGGGACGACACGCTCGGTCGCTGGGCTACGACTAGTGGTTCCATCACAAGGGAAGAGAAAGCAATTCCATCGGGATCTACTAATAAGCCATCGGTCACAAAACAACCTAAACATGGCATATATACAACATGGAATGCATTAGAAATTGACCATGCATGCTATTAAAACCCAAAGGAATGTAACGGTCTAGGGCTGCCGCGTCACAGAGTGTGACGGCCAAGGGAAGGAGCGTCACAAGGGCTGTGACGGTCGAGGACGGGGGCGTTACAAGGGCTGTAACGGTCGAGGACGGGGGCGTCACAAGGGCTGTAACGCGCCAGGGCAGGGGCGTTACACGACGTAACGCGCCTCCCCGGGACCGTTACACCCGCCCGAGGCTAAAAATAAAACCACAGCGTTCTAACAGAACGTAACGCGCTCCCGGAGGCGCGTTACAACGCCCTGACGGCCGCCCGACAGGCCGTTAGGCCAACCGCCATACGAAGTCAACGGTCAAACCGGTCAAGTAACGGTCATGTGACGGTCTAGCAGATGACCGCCACACCAAGTGTGACGCCCCTACAGTGGGCCGTCACACAGCCGTAACGCACCCCACAAGGGCCGTTACAGTGTGACGGCCTCTGGAAGAACCGTCACACCAGCTGGGAGCTTAAACCGAAACGGTCAAAACCAAACCCCCTCCCGGTCGAGCCGGATCGACGGGGAAACGTGGAAAAACTGTAAAACCTGCCAAACCACAACATTCTACAACTAATCCATGCATCAAAACATAAAAACAATGCCCATGGAGTGATTTTCAAGAATTTAGCCTAAATTACACTAACATGGAATTTTGCATGGAAATTGAAGAAAACGACGTCGGATGGACGTGCATGCTATGCCAATGCGATCCTAGCGAGGCGAGGATTCCATCCCCCTACCTTAATCGCAACGAAAATCGGATTTGGGCCGCATGCAAGTAACGGGTCACCGCGGCTCCTCCCGCCCCGTCTCACCTCCACGTCCCACGAACCGCGACGAGGTCAGCGTCTACGCGTTCCTCGCGACGAGCCGGTTCCAACAACACCTCCCGCGCCTCGATCCGCGGCCGTCCGGACCAAGACCGAGAGAGTGGGGGCGGAGAGATCGTGAGAGGGAGAGAGAGAAAGAGGGAGAACGAGTGAGGGAGAGAGAAATCGATGGGGAGATATATATATATATATTATAATTAAAATTATTATTATTATTATTTTAAAAACTTAACCCTAATTGCATTAACCTTAAACAAATTCTGATAAATGCCAAACGAACGCCTAAAAATCCGCAAAAATAGTCAAAACGATAAGGACAAAGCCTAGATCCGAACTGCTAAGAATCCGCTAAGGCACAAGCGCTACAGTCCCTCCCTCCTTAAAGAAATTTCATCCCCAAAATTTAAACAGAAGGCGAAAGGAGGCAACTGCAAAATTAAAGCATACATTGGAAATAAAAGGCTGGCTTCCCACATGGTATAAAATAGACGCGCATGTATATGCAGTCAACCACGGCACTATACAATTCCAGCCAGTCCATGCCTAGAATAGAGTCATATTCGACCAACTTCAATGCATAAAGTTTCACAGGCATCGGCCGATTGCTGACGACAATAGGGGAATCTTTCAGGCACACCGGAGTAGACATGAAATCTCCAGAGGGTAACTCCACGAGCAAATTACAGAACACTTCGGTCATCGGCTCCTCGATGCGAGCAAGAAAATCCTCGGACACAAAAGAATGAGTAGCGCCAGAATCGAAAAGAACATGAGCTGGACGACCGAAAATCGAAACCGTACCTTCTACCAGATTAGCTGCCACAGCTTCTGCACGAGTGATGTGAGTGACCCTGCCTCTCGGAGGGCGACTGGCTGCAGAAGACTGCTGGGAAGGAACTGGAGCAGGTAGGTAAGACGGCTGAGGTTGAGGCGGCGGAGGAAGACGAAACTGAGGCCGCTGCGGCTGGGTAAACTGTGAAAACTGTACCGGCGTCGACTTCAGCGGACAGTCTCGAACCACATGACCCGGCTGATCACAGCGATAACAGACGATCGGCAAGGAACACGGCACGCCTGGATGACTGCCACCACACCTCAAACACGGACGCTGCTGACCACTGGAAAAATCTTGACGCGGTCGAACAGAAGGAACGGACAGCTGACTCGGATCGGAAGGCGCCGAATGCTCAAACTTCCTCTTCGACTTCTTATTCTTGAATTGCCGGAAGTGGGAGTCGGAAAAAGAAGAAACACCGCTGACAGCAGGAACGGCAGAAGGAACTCCTGGGACAGACGGCTGGTAAGTCGGCTGAAACTGCACAGTCGGCTGCACCATTCTTGCCTGAGAAAGCCCTCGAGTCCTCGCCATTTCCATCTCCACTGCAACAGCTGCCTGGTACGCTGAATCCAACTCAGACACTCGGGTAGCGAACAACGGCAGGCTCAATTCCGCTTTCAGTCCGCGCAAAAACTGCTGAGTCTTCATAGCTTCATCAGCAAAAATATGGGGCGCGTACCTGCCCAACTCGATGAACTTATCTCGGTACTGCAACACAGTCATGTCACCTTGCGTCAGCTCCAGAAACTGGTACATCTTCGCTAACTTGAGACAGGCTGGAGTGTAAGCACGCTCGAAAGCAGCAACGAACTCAGCCCAGGTGATTTGCCGAAGCGGACGGGAACGGAAGGCAACCTCCCACTCTGCAGTCCACCACGTGCGTGCGGTACCTTGAAGCTGATAAGTAGCCAACATGACTCGCTCATCATCCGCGCACTCCATCGACTGGAACACGCACACAGTGGCATCGAGCCACGATCTAGCTGCCTCCGGATCTGATTGACCCTCGAAAGTCGGTGGGTGGAACAGCAGGAATTCCTTCAACGCTCTACCACGGCCACCAGACACTTCTTCACGCGGAGCAGGGTTAACGGAAGCTAGCACAGCTGGGGCAGAGGAAGTGCCACTCTCCTCCCGAGGAGCCCAAGCTTTCTTCCATCCACGAGGCAACATCTTGAACCTAAGAAACACATGATAACGGAAAGCCATCAGTAATCACGAGAAACATCCTAAGCCAGCAACAGACAACACAGTGGACCAGCTCTGGACCAGCGCAAGTTCCAATTCCTAATACAAATCCCCAACACAGCTCTGATACCAACTGTGACGACCCAGAGCTCCGGATACCGATATACCGATGAAATCGATACACCGATACCAAGAACTGGGGAAGCCACCCAAGAGGCTGATGAGGCCCCTGAAGGGTTAAAGGAGTTTGCTGAGGAGTTGCATAACGAATTGGGACCGCAGGCGCGCAATATTAATTAGGACAGTAATTAATAAATAAGTGCGGAAGCAATTAAAATATCAGAGTGGTAGAATATATACAATAGTCCAGATTTTTCAATAAAAAGAGGTCCACTGTACAACTACACGGGGCATACCCCGGCACAACAGAACAAAAGACAAACCAACACAGCTGGCACTCTAACGACGCTCGGCACAACCACGAGAAGGACCGGCGGACGACTGGGGCGGCTCACCTGAAAGAAGGAAGGGTGAGTCACAGCCAGACTCAGTAGGGGTCACGCGGATCCCTACCCCAAACTAAACAGACAAGCAGGCAAACATAAAAGCAATTAGAGCATGCATTTAAATAATAAGGCAGATGCACAATTTAATAAATAAATAACAACAGAAAATAAATCTACCAATAGAATAAACCACTGCTAACCAAGTGAAGTGAGAGACGAAACAACCCACTAGAAGAACAAGACCAGACGCGTCCCCTGACGACTTACACTGCGTCTCGGCAACTCGCAAGTCTGGCTCACGACAAGCGAGAGGCGTAACAGGACCAAACCAAGTACTAGTCAGAGCGACACTCGTCAGTGCCTGTCCAAGTCTCCGACCACGTGTGCACACACTGACTCCTGCCTAGAGCCAGGCCTCTAGCTAGTTCTCCCCCCCGTTGGACGCAACGGTAACCGCAGGGGCCCACGGTAACTAGCTTACAAACCGTTCCTCGGGAACACCCCTCCACCTCTCCCAGGTGGGACGACACGCTCGGTCGCTGGGCTACGACTAGTGGTTCCATCACAAGGGAAGAGAAAGCAATTCCATCGGGATCTACTAATAAGCCATCGGTCACAAAACAACCTAAACATGGCATATATACAACATGGAATGCATTAGAAATTGACCATGCATGCTATTAAAACCCAAAGGAATGTAACGGTCTAGGGCTGCCGCGTCACAAAGTGTGACGGCCAAGGGAAGGAGCGTCACAAGGGCTGTGACGGTCGAGGACGGGGGCGTTACAAGGGCTGTAACGGTCGAGGACAGGGGCGTCACAAGGGCTGTAACGCGCCAGGGCAGGGGCGTTACACTGACATAATGCGCCTCCCCGGGACCGTTACACCCGCCCGAGGCTAAAAATAAAACCACAACGTTCTAACAGAACGTAACGCGCTCCCGGAAGCGCGTTACAACGCCCTGACGGTCGCCCGACAGGCCGTTAGGCCAATCGCCATACGAAGTCAATGGTCAAACCGGTCAAGTAACGGTCATGTGACGGCCTAGCAGATGACCGCCACACCAAGTGTGACGCCCCTACAGTGGGCCGTCACACAGCCGTAATGCACCCCACAAGGGCCGTTACAGTATGACGGCCTCTGGAAGAACCGTCACACCAGCTGGGAGCTTAAACCGGAACGGTCAAAACCAAACCCCCTCCCGGTCGAGCTGGATCAACGGGGAAACGTGGAAAAACTGTAAAACCTGCCAAGCCACAACATTCTATAACTAATCCATGCATCAAAACATAAAAACAATGCCCATGGAGTGATTTTCAAGAATTTAGCCTAAATTACACTAACATGGAATTTTGCATGAAAAATTGAAGAAAACGACGTCGGATGGACGTGCATGCTATGCCAATGCGATCCTAGCGAGGCGAGGATTCCATCCCCCTACCTTAATCGCAACGAAAACCGGATTTGGGCCGCATGCAAGCAACGGGTCACCGCGGCTCCTCCCGCCCCGTCTCACCTCCACGTCCCACGAACCGCGACGAGGTCAGCGTCTACACGTTCCTCGCGACGAGCCGGTTCCAACAACACCTCCCTCGCCTCGATCCGTGGCCGTCCGGACCAAGATCGAGAGAGTGGGGGCGGAGAGATCGTGATAGGGAGAGAGAGAAAGAGGGAGAACGAGTGAGGGAGAGAGAAATCGATGGGGAGAGAGAGAGAGAGAGAGAGATATATATATATATATATATATATATATATTAAAATTATTATTATTATTATTATTTTAAAAACTTAACCCTAATTGCCATTAACCTTAAACAAATTATGATAAATGCCAAACGAACGTCTAAAAATCCGCAAAAAAAGCCAAAACAATCACGACAAAGCCTAGATCCGAACTGTTAAAGGCACAAGCGCTACACAAGGGGAGGAGGTGGAGGTGACTCAGTGGAAGGTGATAGTTGCCACTAAGTTGGGGGGGAGGAGGAGGCAAATGAGTGGGTGTTGTTGTTGGCAATGGCGGAGTAGCAGAAGGAGGAGACTAAGTGCGTGATGGCGGCGATTGTGGAGTTTGGAGAGGAGGGCTAGACGATGGGGCGAGAGAGAGTGGTCTACGGGTGGGTGCTCTAGAGAGAGAGAGAGAGCTTCTTGGTGTTGTACCTCTACCTTGATGAGAATGTGCCTCTGTCGGTGGTTGCTCATGATCCTCCTATGGGAGATGGAGAAGGTGGTGGCTGGCGGGGGGTGCGAGGGAGGAGGGGAGGTGGGGATGCTCTTCTGGGAGAGGGTGGAATGCCTAAAGGGGTGGTTCGAGGTGCTGATGTTCGATGCCGAGAGTGTCACCGAGTAGCTCGACCACTTCTTTGATGAGATCATCTGCAACCACATAGAGAGAGAGAGTTTAAACAGGGAGGTAGGTGTATGTGGCCTCGGCGGGGCATCCTTCTTCTTCTCTCGCCAGATGGAAATCTTAGCCTGAGAGGATACAACCAGAGTAGGATCGGCCCTCCAGACACCATCAGACTTCTTGTTCATCCCTTTCGTGAACCCGATTGCGAGCAGGGCCGGCACGACCAGGACCATCACAGCCACATAGTAGACGCAGCAGCCGACGCAGTGCGCTCGATGGAAGGCGGGGGCTATCGACTGCCACCTCCCCTTGTTCTCCTAGTTGCTACTACTCGCGCGGGAAGAGCAGGGGGTCATCCCAATAGGAGTGGGGGAACCTGGAAGGGGACGTCCAGGAGGAGGGGGCCCAGCATAGCGAGGTTGGAGCTAGAGTGGTGTGGGGGGAGGGAGAGGGCTAAGTGAGAGAGAAAGAGAGAGTTGTGTGGGGGGAGAGAGAGTGAGTGATGTGGGGAGGATAGGACAGAGTGAGAGAGAGAAAACGTATGGAGGAGGGGGGAGGGCACTAGAGGGGGTCTCCCTCTCCGGTGTTGGAACCCCTGGCGGGGGTCTCCCCCTCTAGTGTTGGCACCCCTCGCAGGCACAAAGAGAGAGAGAGAGAGAGAGAGAGAGAGAGGTGTGGGGGGAGATTAGTGCCCTCCCCTCCGGTGCCGGCGCACCTGGCGGGTGCATATATATATATATATATATATATATATATATATATAGAGAGAGAGAGAGAGAGAGAGAGAGAGAGAGAACTGGGTGCACCCGCTTGACCTTCGTCCAACCCCTACAACACCCCCATGTGACGACCCAAGATCCGGATCACACCCCAAAATATGCACTTTTCCCTAAAACGTGAAAATAACCCCGCTCGACTCACCACGGCCTACAAAACTCACGGGAAAGGAAGTACCGGGGTTAAGGATCCGTCCCCCTACCTCCACTGAAGATTCCGCGTACCGAGGACGTCGATCGGCCAAAAAAATGCCACACAAACCGCCGCGGAGCCCCGAACTCGCGGCCGAGCTTCACCGCGCCTCCACCACCTCGGTCCTCATCCCGTCCACGCCCGCTCCTCACCCGCGTCGCCTCCACCTCGCCCCCGTCCACCTCCGTCGGCCGCCGGAGAAGAGAGGGAGAGAAGAGAGAGCGTGAGAGATGAGAGAGGGAGAGGGTGAGAAATGAGAGATGGGGAGAGAGAAAAGGGTTGGGTTAATATAGAAAATCTGAAAATTTTAAAAATATAAAAAATATAAAAAAATCATCTCCCTGATCCTCGAAAAACGCACAACGCGTTGGTAACGTCCCGGAGTCGGAGAATGCAACAGTTCGCCCTACACGGGGTTCCGAAGGTCCGATAGGTAAAAACACACGTAAATCGCAAAATGCTCTCTGGGACCCACGAAAGTGATCCAAAACTCAAGAATCCAGATCCGAGAAGATATCCAAAAAAATCAGGACATTACACCCCACAACCCCCTAACCCTCCAACCCCGGTACACTAACGAGAGAGAGAGAGAGAGATAGAGAGAGAGAGAGAGAGAGAGAGAGAGAGAGTTTTAACAGCGGCAGGTCAGAGATTTCCACATCCCTCACCCACCTTCAGTTTACAAGGATAACGGCCCGATCACGGTAGGGGCACAATGGCTCCGTCTTAGAAATTTGAGAGATATTACAGTAAATACGATAAAGGTGAGGGTATATGGATAATTTTGAAAGATTCTAGGAGTACATAGATAATTTTTCCAAAAATTAATTAGAGCCTAAATTTAAACTAAGAAGAACATATTAAGACACAAATAGCAAGTCAAAGAGAACACTAATCTACATCCAGTAGCCTGACCTCAGCCCAACATTTCACTATTTCAACGACTGAAATACATTAGCCGAGTTTTGATTAGGTTCTTGAATTCACCAAGATAGATGTCCGCAAGCACACACATTAGTTTTTGCTCAGGTGCCAATTCAGAGGATTTGCTCTCAAGTAGTTCACAAACTAATTTTTAATCGAGTGCCCAATTCACCAATAGACCTATCCTCGAGTAGTCCTTACATGAAGGATCCACATGTCCTTAACTATCCATTGACATCAAATATAACAAAGAAAACTAAATAGAGTATTCTATAATAATAGTGCCTCTAAGCATAATAATAGTGCCTCTAACCAGTAGGCAGATATAGAGAAGTTGCAAGTATAAAAACATAAAAGAATTAAGCATAAAAAAGTGGGAGCGTTTGACACCTGTGGTAGCCTTGAGATCACAGCGGCTTAAGCTCTCGATTGCTCTTGCTTTTGGCTCTAACTCACTTAGGAAATGAACTTGTAATTTTAATCATGGAAGAGTGAGTTGTTTACAACACTTGAATTCCTTTCGTTCTCACAGGGTTATGGTTCTTAAAAGATCATTGTATTCATTCTTTCTATCCACAGCCAATGCCTACCTATCGACAGTCACCTATCACATGTCAAAAGAAAATTAGTGGCCAATTAACCGGCCAAAATCACGATTATGGAAACTTAGTATGTCCATAGTTTATAGTCAAACTATTGACAATTGGCTTTGAAGCTGAGAATTTGAAGCTATTTTATCCTAATATTTTATCAACCTTCTAAACACAACCCATGTCAATGTATATGAATAACTCTTCATAATCATTCTTTTTATTGAATTATCATAAGTATCTCTCTACACACAAATTCAACTGTGAAATGTCACAAACACTTCTTGTATCTTTACCACCCTTCACATATTATGTTTTATGGGGTGCTCATTGGGGATAAAATAGCAAAGATGAGAGGAGATGTATTTGATAGATCCCTTAATCCATATCCACATATATATCTATATCTATACATATATCTATCTAGGAATTTGGTACAGTCCATTGCAGGCCCAGGAGGGTTAGCTGTGAACTATATCAGTAGTCGTTGGATGAGAAGTTGGGCATGGAGTGAGTGAAAAATTATCTGATATACAGTTTTTAGTTCTTAACTGTACTTCTTCGTTTGTTGATACATTGGTTGTAAAAAGATAATACATTTATAAATGACCCTATTAAGTCGTTAACTCAATATATCATCTATCCAGATTGAGTCCTTGACCAAATGTGTTAGATTCTAGATTATCAACAAATAAGAAATGAGGATAAAAGTAGAAAAATATGAAAGAAAAATAAAAGGTGCTATATGCCGTTAGTTTTTTGTCACCCTTATTATGTTATTTGTCAACTTTAACTAGAGACTGCTTGTGGACATGACTGTCCCCTTTAGTTAGTTATTTGTCTCACTTAGATATCTATCTATCACCTTTAGATAGTTATTTGTCATTCTTATTTTGTTATTTGTCATCTTTAATTGGAAAATGCTCGTGGACATGATTGTCTCCCTTGGTTGGCTATCTATCTCCCTCTGATATTTATTTATCACCCTTAGATAGTTATTTATCTCTCATTATACTATCTGTCACCCTTAACTTTACAAGAAAAGACACGTAAATATTTAAAGAGCATTTGACTGTCCCCTTTAGTTGACTATTTGTCTCGCTTAGATATCTATCTATCACCTCTTTAGATAGTTATGTGAAGGATAAACATTCTTAGCATTATCTACTGTAACAGCCCATGTTTATCCTCATTCTTTGTTTCTATATTCTTATCCCTTCTCCCCCGGTGTAATAGCTCACCATTTGTAACAACCTTGTCCTATATAATGATGACAACCCCCAGAAGAGGGAACACACGTCCAACACAAAGTTACTCCTGACTTGACAAGTTATTTGTCATTCTTATTTTGTTATTTGTCATCTTTTAACTTAAAATTACTCGTGGACATGATTGACTCCCTTAGTTTGCTATTTATCTCTCTTAGATACTTATTTGTCACTCTTAGATAACTATTTGTCTCTCTCATTATATTATTTATCACTCTTACATAATTATTTATCACCCTTAATTTTATGCAAAAATATATGAAAATATTTAAAGAGCATTTAAATAGACCTATGCACCAATACGTGAATCAATAACACCTTGGGTGGATAACTTTTTTACTCGTCCACAAGTGTAGCTAACATTTCTCTTCTCTCTCTCTCTCTCTCTCTCTCTCTCTCTCTCACACACACACACATATATATATATATATATTGACTCTCTTAGTTTGCTATTTATCTCTCTTAGATATTTATTTGTCACTTTTAGATAACTATTTGTCTCTCTCATTATATTATTTGTCACCCTTACATAATTATTTATCACCTTTAATTTTATGAGAAAATATATGAAAATATTTAAAGAGCATTTAAAGAGTCTACCGAGTGAGACCTACGCACCAATGCGTGAACCAATAACACATTAGATAGATAACTTTTTTACTCAGTCCACAAGTGTAACTAACATTTCTCTTCACACACACACATATACACACACCACCACAATACCACATCCGTATGTATTATGTGCAATTGCATGACATTTTTTAACATAATCGTATGTTCAAGCAAGCTACATTTACCAAAATGGGAAAACATAAAACAGATGATGTTTATTGCGGTGGGGCTCAACGAATCCATTATCCGTCCTCCCATTGGCGGAGGAGATATTTTCGGATAAGAAATGGACTCAACTGCAATTTATTAATTTTTTAGTCTAACCGTCCAGGCGATTTTGACGCGAAACATCAGTGTCACGGTGTGAAGATGCCTGAGTTTTGTGTCCGCCGTCGACGAGGACGCGGTTGTTGACGGTTGGAGTCTGAGCAGGGATGCAACTGGACCGGATTTGATGCGGATATAAATTGTGTCTCTGATTGTATTTGATAACTAAAGGGATTTATAAATATACATATTCTTATAAAATTTAATTTTATTAAATATATTTTTTATTTGAATATATTATCATAAATATCCTTCAAACTATTATAATTATATCTCTTTAATTTAATGTCATCGACGGAAAAGAATATTTTATAAAACATGTCATCTACGATCGTTAGATCTAGAATATATTTGACAAAATCAAACTTTATCAATATATATATATATATATCTTACTCTATAACTTACACTTAACTCGAGTTAAATATATGAAATGAAAGTCACGGCGAGGACATTATCATAATATTACTTATGTTTTCAGAATATTCATGATAATATGTTTTGACGAAAGATATACATGATAAAATCAAATTTTATAAGAGTATATTCGTGAAAATCTCATAACTAAATTGACCGTGGATAATTTATTCGCATGGCACTGTCAGATTCCTTAACCTTATTCGTTAACATTAATGGTATCAGGTAGGTAGGGTTTTAGATGTTAATCGATAAATACAAAACATGTTTAATAATGAAGTAGTTTAAAGAAGCTCTATAACCATAAAAAAAATTTCTAAAGAAATTTCAACTAAGAAATCGTATAAAATTGTTTCTAGATCATATAAATATCTACAAGTTTACAAATAAACAAATTTTTGATATAAGATTTACATGAAATTCGTTTGCACTCGTATATTGCATATACTTTCAAGCAGGGTTTGTCGGACCGGTCGTACCGGCCGTCTCGATTTTTTGTCGGTACGGGATGATACGGTTATGTCCCGCTCTGTACTATTCCAGTTTAAATAACCTTTATATATATGTTATATAAAAATAATACTCGAATGAATTTTTAGCTTAGTTGGTTAGGTAATCTCACCAAAAACTCGAACCATCGCAGTTTGAATCTCATTTTTCTCACGTTTTTATGCATTTTTTACCCTAAATTTAACCTTGTAGTTAAATAAAAATATGAACAGATGCTTTTAGCGCGATTCAAACTCCCGACCTCACGGTCAACCGTGAGAAGTTCTCAACCTATCGACTTACATAATTATTTTGATATAAAAAATTTATAAAAATATATGTTACGTCTCGATTGCGTCCTACGTACCGGTCGTCCCGATCTTCATCCGTCCTGGAACGACTTGTCAAACCCTACTTTCGAGTTCTAAAACTAAAAGAGTTGTGGAATGAATAAGGATTTGACCAATGAGGACCCTTGGATCTTAATCTGAGGGTACAAAGTGTATCAAGTATTTTAATATGATGTACTTTAATTTATATCCGATAGATTTATCGGATACCAGGTTCGATGACATTTGTATTCATTAACTTATCATTCATGCGTCTCAGCTTGAATTTTATATCCGTTTCTTCGTATGTTAAATATATCGGTTCTAAAAATATGTCCATTAACTGACCTTTAACCTAATAATTAAACAAATACAAGGAATACCAATTACTGTTTGCACCCCTAAATCCAAGGATGAATTGCCAAATGGGGTAATTTCTGGTAATTACTGTTTGCATCCCTACAAATATGTCCATTAACTGACCTTTAACCTAATATGACACCCTAATATTGGCAATATTAGGGTATCGTATTTTTTACTGTTTATTTTACTCTCAAATTCTAACAATCAAGCTTAGAAAATCAAGTTTAATGTTTTCAAACAATTTTTTTGATGGGGGTATGTATAATTTCCAAGTAACCATTTTAGTATTCACCTGAATTAGGGAATTTTTTTACGCATCTTTTACTATTTATTTGTCACTCTCAATTTGAACGGTCAAGTTGAATGATCTAAGTTTAATAATTTTGAACTTTTTTTCTAAGTTGTAAGTAATCACTCAATTATTCTACCTAATTAACAGATTTTTACGTATAATCTTTTGATAATCTTATTTGATGTTTTTACTCGTACAAGTGACCATTTCAATTTGAGAGGTTCTGTTGCACGAAAGAAATTTCTCATGAGTATTACATAGAGTGCGAGTTACATCCCCTATTTGGTACAACCTGCCAGAGGTAGGATTTGAATCCATAGCTATATCTCGGAGGAGAAAGGTTTTAGCAATATTTTCAAACCCAAAAACACCATATTTTAATTAAGTCATATTTTAGTACATATATAATTAGAGCTGTCAACGACTCTAATTTAGAATAGTTCGATTCGGATCCGACTCATTAATTTAAAGGTCTGAGCCTGACCCAGACTGGAGTTATGTCGGACAGGGTCAGGCTAGGCTCGCAAGTCCTACTTTGGCCCAGCCTATCCTGACTCGACAAGTTAAATAAAAATAGAAATAATAAGACATATAAGAACATAAAATTTATATTCACACTAAATTAATTAAAGTTGTAAATGTTAAATTGTTTATAAAAAGAGTTTTTTATTGTCTAATCAAACAAAATAATATATTTTTATTTATTATTTAAAATAATATATTTTTATTTATTATTTAAAATAATATAAAATTTGAAGGGAGGAAAAAATAATTGGTCGGGCCGGCCTACGGGCCGAATTCAAAACTTGAGCATGGCCCACAGACCTAGTTGTGCTGAGCTTTTAGGCTTGATTAAGAGTTCGGAGATCGAAAAGGGTCTAGCGACCCGACTTAAAATTGGGCCAGACTCACGGACCTGTCAAGTCGACCCAACCATTGATAGTCATATATATAATAGGTTTTTTTGCAAATAAACCATTGTTATAGATGAAATTGTAAATATATCACTATTAGAAACCTATAAGTATTTATATTCTCGCTATCTTGAAAAACTTGCAAAATTGCTACTACGGTTAACTGCCGTCGACGGAGTCTTGAATATTCCTCCAAGATTCCAATATTCGTTTAAGTGACGGGCAAATGACCCCTTTCCTTCACGAGAGAGAGAGAGAGAGAGAGAGAGAGAGAGAGAGAGAGAGAGAGAGAGAGAGAGAGAGAGAGAGAGAGAGAGAGAGAGAGAGAGAGAGAGAGGGTTTCCAAGCCACTAATCGACGGGGGGAGGGGGAATAGTTGGGGGCTAGGGGGTGGTCCTATCGGTGGTCGTAGGGGGAGGGGAGGGGCCACTAGCAGATTGTGAGGGGAGGGGGAAGGGGGTGTAGGGTGAGGGGGGACTAGGTCGGTGCTGGGCTGGTGATGACGGAGGGAGGGGTAGGGGGTATCATGAGAGAGGTGAGTTGCGACGTGAGAGAGGAGTGGTGTAGTTGGCATTGGGGCACAGAGCAAGAGAGGGAGGTGTGAACGAGGTGGGCGATAGTGGTGACTGTGAGGGGGGGGGGGAGATGGAATGATGTCGTCGATGCTCGACTGTTGGGGGGGGGATGATGGAATGCTTTTGGGGGGGGGGGGAAGATGGAACGACAACGACAGTGCTTAGTTGGGATGGGGGAGATGGAACAATGGCGGCGGTACTCGAATGTGAGGGGGGGGGGGGAGAGATGGAACGATAGCAACAATAAGTAGGCGACAGGGGAAGTGAGGAGGGGCGGCTGGCCATCACCACCCTTTATTAGGGTTCAGGAGATGGGAGGAAGAAAATGCCTCTAATTATATTTTTACTTTAATTTTTATTTTTTTATTTATACATCTCCATTTGATATGTTATTTTTACTTTAAAATCATATTAGATTTTTTAAATAATTTAAATTATAATTAAGATTTAAAAATATTGATATTTTCATATTTTCTCTCGTCTAGTTAACTTTAACCATGGTTAATTAGACCAATGATAATGAGGGTTAATGCAATGATATTTTTATAGTTTTTTCAAGATAGTGGTAATTTATATACTAATAATTTTTAAAATATGCTATATCTATATTTTTTAATGTACCAATGATTTATTTACCAAAATTTATAAGGATTTTTTTTAAATAAATCAATGTTAAATGTGAATTTACATAAATATCATTCTATATTTATATTAGTAAAGATATCCTTACTTTAGTCAAAATAGTACAAAAATACCATCATCGTAACCCCCAGTTACTCGACGTGAATCTAGCCCGAGTTAAGTTCAACTATACTTGACAAAAGGCGATAATGCCCATGGTTTGCAAAAAAAGACCGCCGATGGGCTCACTATGGGAGGGGTATCCTTTAGGGGGGGTCGTCGGAGGGTAGAGAGAAGAAGGGGGGGGGATTTGTGCGAGCAGGGTGGGGGAGATGGCCTCCAGTGTCCCCCCTCCGACGGGGGGGGGGGGGGGGAGAGAGTGGGTGAGGGGGATGCCGGGAAAGAGGCATGCGGGCCCGGAGAAGTGGGGAAGAGGGAGGGGGCATCCCCCATTAGAGAGAAAGAGAGAGAGAGAGATTATCCACTCATAGGCCGGCCGAGCGAAGGTGCAAGCGCGTCGGTGTGGGGCACGAGCAAGGGACGGGAGACAGGTGGCGAGGCAGTGGCGGGTGCAGGCGGTGCGACGGTGGCGTGGGGCATGAGGCAGGGGTTGGAAGTCGGAGGCGGCGATGTGGGGTGGGGTATGAGAGAGAGAGGGGGAGGGAGAGCAAAGAGGGAGGAGAGCGAGAGAGAGAGAGACATTAGAGTGATGATAGAGAAGAAAGATGAAAGTCACTGCGTGTGGGAATGACTTCTCTATGAAGTTGCTCCTACACGAAATGACTTCCCCCACCCGCCCCTCTCCCCTCCGACAAACCGCCTCCCCCTCTCCCCTCTCCCATGCCCCTCTCTCACCTCTTTGCTCTCTCTCCCTCTCTCTCTCAAACCCAGCCCACCCCCTCGGCCATCTCTCTCTCACCTCTATGCTCTCCCCCCCCTCTCTCTCAAAGCTCCCCCACCTCTCTCCATCTCTCTCTCACCTCTCTCCTCTCCCTCCCACTCTATCTCTCAGACACACCCCACCCGACAAATCCCCCACCCCTCGCCATCTCTTTCTCACCTCTCTACTCTCTCTCCCTCTCTCTCTCAGACCTCCCCCCACCCCCTTGCCGTCTCTTTCTCACCTCTCTACTCCCTCTCCCCCCTCTCTCTAAGACACAAAAGACCCAGTGGATCCCCCACCCGACCGTCTCTTTCTCACCTCTTTGCCCTCTCTCTCTCTCTATGACCTCCCCACCCTTAGTAGTCTCTCTCTCACCACTATGCTCTCTCTCCCTCTCTCAGACACACCCCACCCGGTGGATCGATCCCCCACCCCCCGTCGTCTCTCTCTCACCTCTCTACTCTCTCTCTCTCACAAATCTTCCCCACCCCCGCCATCTCTCTCTCTACAACTCACTCCCCCCACTCAGTGAGTAGACCACGTCGGAGGGGAAGTCCCCTCCCGCGCTTATGTCTCTTTCTCTAGGTCTCCTCTCATCCCTATCGTTAAAGATGAGAAATTTGAGATTTATTAAGAGTATTTTAATCTTTTAATTATAAAATAGAGAGAATATTCTAATCATTATAGAATATTCGCCGTTTGGACCGTTTGGTCGACAAAAGTTAATTACAATGATCTTTTTGTATTACTTTGATTAAAGTAAAGATATTTTTACTAATATAAATCTAAGAATGATATTTATGTAAATTGATATTTAACTATAGTTTATTTGAAAAAACTTAACCTACAATTAATGCAGATCAGCGTGAGGTGAGGCATGCTCGTAGCCATTGGATGGGGCCCTTTGTGTGGCAAGGCCTCCACCTCCGCACACGTGTTTTTCTCTTGACGTGCAGTGTCTTTACGGCCGCAAGTCTTCGTATTCTGTACTCTTTTCTAACGAGCAGACGGGGCGAAGGAGCGCCTCTGAGCACAGTTACCTGCGTCATGACCACCTTCTCCTCCACAGCAGCGGCGTTCGTTACTCTTCGCGTCTTTCTCGAAACATAGGAAGGCAAGCTAGTGCTGGATGGTCGGTTTCTTTGCTCGACACCGCCGGCAGAGCAGTAGTGCGACTCTCGCCCCTTTCATTGCCACACACACACGCACTCTCTCTTATTCTGTTCACTTTTGTTTCCTCCTTTTCATTTCAGTTCTTTTTGCGATTGCGTCGTTCACTCTGATTAAGAGATTGCAATATCTCCAGGGTATTTATGATCAGAGTGACGGCGCATTGGGAATGAAATAATTTGTTGGAACCCCGGTAAGATGTTTTGTTTTTAAGAACTTGGATGCACTCACTAGTTTCCTCCACGTTTCTTGGGTGGACCGCCAGCGGTTCCAGTGCATAAAGATTCACATTCCTAAGCAAGCACGGTGTATTCACTTATATGGCAGTAATGTGCATCTCTCATTTTTCGGTTAAGCAAAAAAAGGTTGTATTCCTATTAAATCCGGAGGAGGGAAGGAGGAATAAATAATGTTACAAATTCCCCGCCGTCGTTTCTCTCTGCCTACTGGTAAAGATGTGTTTGCACAGGTTTGTATGTAGCCGTTGAACAATTTTACCCTTTTGCTTTCACGGAGGTGTTCGATGGTGGGTTGGTGGAAAGTTTTCTTTCAATCCACTTCTTTTTTTTCTTACTTCCTTTTGACAATCAAGAGAGAAGAGAAGAGTCTTGGGTGTATTGCCTCTGTCCCTGCGTGGGATCCCAGAGCTCCAATATATAGATGTCTTTGGCATCTAAAAAATAGGTATACAGAGTTACAGAAAGAAGGGCAATAGATTATGCTGTACAGCCCCAAGAATAGAAAATAAATCAGAGACAATCATGTCCCTAAACAAGGAAATACAGTATACAGAAAATATAGAACAGATATGGTGAGATTCCTTCAACAACTTTCTTAGTTTAGAATTTCCGGTAATACTCCCCCCTCAAATTGATGCGGGGAAGTCCTGCAGCATCAATTTGCCACTTAGAAACTGATGGCGATCAGAACTGAAGGCCTCCGTGAAGATGTCAGCAATCTGATCTTTGGAAGACAAGTGTGGAAGAGAAATAAGATTGTGTCGAAGCACATCTCTAATATAGTGACAATCTATTTCAATATGCTTGGTCCGCTCGTGATAGACTGGATTTTCAGCAATGCGAATGGCACTCACATTATCAGCATGAATCGGAGTAGGACCCATGCAAGGAAACCCCAATTCAGAAAGGAAACCACGCAACCAAGTAACTTCAGAACAAGCAGCAGACATGGCACGGTATTCGGCCTCAGTGGATGAGCGAGAAACCCTATCTTGCTTTTTGCATTTCCACGAGATCAAACTTTGGCCCAAGAAAATACACCAACCAGTAACAGAGCGCCGTGTATTAGGACAAGCGGCCCAATCAGCATCAGCATATGCAGATAAAGAAAGAGAAGATCCTGTGGGGAAAAATAGACCACGAGTAGGAGTGCCTTTGAGATATCGTATAATACGATGCACTGCTGCAAGATGAGTATGTCGAGGTTTGGTCATAAATTGGCTGACATTGTTCACAACATATGCAATGTCAGGTCGAGTAAAGCTGAGATAAATGAGACTCCCAACAAGTTTTCGATAATGTGTAGGATCATCAAGTAAGTTGCCTTCCTCACTATGGAGCTTGAGATTGACTTCCATAGGGGTGTCAATCTGGGATTTAATGCTGTAATTGAGCGAGAGAAATAAGATCATCTAGGTACTTATGCTGATGTAAGTGGATGCCATGTGCTGTGTGGTGTGCCTCAACACTGAGAAAATAATTGAGACAACCAAGATCTTTCATATGGAAAGCCCTCTGTAGGGTATCCTTAATGTGCTGGATTCCAAAATCATCATCTCCTGTCAATAGTATATCATCAACATACACAACAAGTGTGGCCACACCACGAGCAGATCACAGGAAAAAAAGAGAGGGGTTCTCTGCTGAAAACTAACCTGTTGAATTGTGCTACGTAGTTTTGTGAACCAGGTCCGGGGTGCTTGTTTGAGACCATTGTTGAATCCACAAAATCGCGGTGTTGAGATACAAGGGTCCAGGGTCATAAGCACACGAACCACAACTCATTTAACCAATACGGGACTATTGCCCAGAGACTATGCCCAAATTTCAATACTCCCCCTCACGGTCAAGATGGGCCATGTTGAATCCACAAAACCGCGGTGTTGAGATACACATGCCGAGGGTCATAAGCACATGAACCACAACTCATTTAACCAATACGGGACTATTGCCCAAGGGGGACTATGCCCAAATATTTCAACACTCCCCCTCACGGCCAAGATGGGCCGTGAACATTAATCGGGTGGAGGTGACAAGAGGAGTTGGGCCAAGACCATGCTCTGATACCATGTTGAATCCACAAAACCGCGGTGTTGAGATACAAGGGCCCAGGGTCATAAGCACATGAACCACAACTCATTTAACCAATACGGGACTATTGTCCAGGGACTATGCCCAAATTCCAACAACCATAAAGGGATTTCCTTAGTTGACAAATCAGATTGGGCGAAGACAAATGTAGTCCCTGTGGTGGTTTCATAAAAACTTCTTCAACTAAATCTCCATTCAAAAAAGCATTACTAACATCCATATGAAAAATGGGCCAAGATTTCGATGCAGCCAAAGTAATCAATAGTCGCACAGTTGTCATTTTTGCGACAGGTGCGAAGGTGTCTTGATAATCAATGCCATATTCTTGGCGATTCCCCAAAGCCACTAATATGACTTTATATCTTTCCAATGACCCATCAGACTTCAATTTGACTGTGTAAACCCATTTACACCCAATGGGCCTAATACAGGGAGGACAAGACACAAGGTCCCATGTATTGGTTTTGGCCAAAGCATCCAACTCCGCTGTCATAGCTGTCCGCCAGCACTCTTGTTTTACTGCCTGGGAGTAGATTTGGGAATGGGAATGGTAGATAAAGTGGAGAGAAATGATGTCAGGGCAGAAGGTGAAGGAGAGCGATAGCGGGCAGGCGGGCGAGAAATGCGAGAAGATCGTCGAACAGGAAGAGGCATATGAATAGGATCAAGCACTGAATCAGGGACATCAAGAAGGGAGAGAGTTTCGGCTGGACCAGCAACCGTAGAAACAGGTAAGAGCCCATTCGTGGGGACTGTTGGTTCTCTAAGTGGACGTCGTCGCTCGTAGATCAGACCTTTCTTGAATTTGTCTGAAGATTCCACCTCTGAAATTGTATCAAATCAAGGAATAAGGACAGATAAGACTTTAGGAGACAAGAGAGGATGGTGATAATAGAAGTGGTGATCAAAGAAAATGACATTACGGGAGACCCGAATGCGTTTCTTTTGTGGATTGTAGTAGTGAAACCCTTTTTGGTTTACTGGATAACCCAAAAATACACACCGAACAGCCTGAGTTGAAATCTTATGACGTTCAAGAGAGGGTAGGTGAACAAAACAAATACAACCAAAGGGATGAAGCTTGTTGTAATTGGGCTGCTCGTCAAAAAGTTTAAAATAGGGACTGATGTTTCCCAATTTTGCCAAAATCTGACGATTGATGAGAAACACAGCAGTGCGTAACTGCGTACAACCTCATCCCAAAAAGTGGGAGGCACAGCAACATCAAGAAGAATAGTGCGGGTGACCTCAATGATGTGTCTATTTTTACGTTCATCAATTCCATTCTACTGTGGGGTATGAGGGCAAGATCGTTGAGATGTAATTCCCTTTTCTTGAAGAAACAATTGAAATTTATTTGACATATATTCTCCCCCCGAGTCAGAACGCAAGGTTTTGATGTGAGCCAAATTTGGTGTTAACCATGGAGACGAAGGCTTGGAAACAAGATAAAACATCAGATATTGCTCGTAAAAGATAGATCCAAGTGAACCGACTGAAATCATCGATAAATGTCACAAAGTATTTATAGCCGGAAGATGAGACAATAGGAGCAAAGCCCCATACATCGGAATGGACAAGTATAAAGGATGACTTAGATTCACGATTACTCAAATGAAACGGAAGAGCCTTGCTCTTTCCTTGGCAACAACTGAAACAAGGAGGAAAGGTTCGTGGAATTTCTGAACGATGGGTAATCAAGCCATGCTTTAGCATCAACAACAGTTTATTTGAATGAGGAAGTCCTAGTCTACGGTGCCAAAGCAACCATTTATTTGGTACAGCTTCATGAGAGGCGGAAAATGCAGATGGCGCTGGAAGGATGTGATCCACCGTAAAGAGACGTCCATGCCTAGTCCCTCTCCTGATTACCTTCCCCGATCTCAGGTCTTGGACAGTACAGCCAGAAGGTGAGAAGATTACATTACAGTGGTTGTCAACAAGCTGTCCAACAGAAATCAAATTAGTGAGAGCTCGGGTACATGAAAAACATTAGAAAGATGCAAGTTTTGGACTGAATGTTACCCATCCCCTTGCTAGTAAGACTATTCCCATCAGCCATGCAAACTCCAGATTGTCCACAGTAAGGAGAAAGAGAGGAAAATGTTTTTGAAGAAGATGTCATATGGTTGGTGGCCCCAGAATCTAAGTACCAGGTCTTAGAAGATTGTGTACCTGAAATTCCCATGGCAGAAAGAGCAGACTGTATCATGGCCTGAATTGATTCAGGGGTGATCAGGTTGTTACCAGTAGTGGTGACAGAAGGAGCTGAAGCTGTAGCGGTATCAACCGTGGTATGATAAGCCTTTCCTCCACGGTTCTGAGGTCGTCTTCTGCATTCAGTTAAGATATGCCCTCCCTTCTTGCAGTATCTACAAAATTTCTTTTTACAGTCACGAGCAAGGTGACCATATTTTTGACATGAAAAGCATTGCAATTGTTGCACATCTCTGATTCTAGGTTTCTCTCTGTCCATGGACAGAAATGCAAGATATGTGGTGTTGACAACTTTTGCTTTGTCTATAGTTTCAACTGACAAAATGCGCTGTTCTTCACGAAGAATTTCTTAAAAACACTCATCAAGATCATGAACTGGCTTTCTATTCATCAGATTACCCCTGACAGTTTCATACTCAGGTCGTAGCCTCATATGGAACTGATCCCGCATATTTTTCTCTTGCAAATCTTGGACTGCCTTCAAGGCTGCTGCAGGAACACTTGCATAAGTAATATTATTGTATTCAATCCATGTATTCATGAATTCAGAATAGTACTCTTGCACAGTCTAAGTCCCTTGAGTACACTCGGCAATTTCAAGACCAAGATTATATTTCCTAGATGCATTATCTTGCTGATAAGTTTTTTTCAGAAAGTGCGACATGTTAGCAGCAGTGGTATGTGACCTCAAATTTATGCCAATATGAGGCTCTACGGTGCTTACAATCCAACTCATCACTTTAGCATTATTTTTCTTCCATGCCTTTAGTGCCTTTTCATTTTCTTTTCCTTCCTCGGGTTCTTCTTCACTACCATCCAGAAAACCCAACAGTTCTTGACCCATAACAAAGCACCTTAGACTGAATTCCCACAAAAAATATTTTTTTCCATTGAACACTTCATGAATCACAGCAGTTTTAGTAATGGCCTCCATCACAACTACGAAATCAAAGAAGATGCAGTCCAGATAGAAACCGTAGGAAAATATGAAATCTTATTACTCAGAACTGCACAGTTTCAATAAGAAATTTGCAGCAACTCCTAAAGCCCTTGGCAACTCTCAAACAGAGAATTAGAGAGAAGAAAAATCCAACCAGAATACCTTCAAGATGATGACATCTGCACCAGATTTCAGATGTGACCAGAACCATGGTTTGCCATATCGGATCTCGGCTTCGTCTAGGGGGGGGGTTGGAGAGAAGAGATCTCGGAGAGATCTCGAAAAAATCTCGGGAGATCGCGTTCGGGGATTTCGGAACATTTTTTCATATATATAGTATATTTCTAAGAAAATCCTAATTCTTTTATATTAACCACTCAATTTCACATGCACTAATATCAATATGCATCAAAAGTTACACAAATCTAAAATTATACCTTATAAAATTTAAATAATTCTTCAAGAATTCACTATTTTCCCAAGACTGCTACCCCTCGCCGAGATGCGCCTACTCGGGACCGTTTCGTGCCTCGCGGACGCGTCGAGACAGAGATCTCGGCGAAATCTCGCGAGACTGCATACCATGACCAGAACTTCCCTTGAAGCAACTCTAGGAAGACCCCAAACCAGGGTCAGAGACTCCAGATGACCCTGAGGAAGAGCGGCTGCACCATAACCCCTAGATGGGGTTGACAACACCCCAGATGGAGAGCAGCGGGTCCAAGAACCCTAGTGCTCTGATACCATGACAATCAAGAGAGAAGAGAAGAGTCTTGGGTGTAATGCCTCTTTTGGGCTGCTGAGATGTGGTTGGCATCAGGTGAACCCGAGGGAGGGAAGGTACCTATGACCCACTCCTCAGTCTTCCAACAGCATCTGCTTCTCGAGGCGAGTGTGGTGACCAACTGAACCACAAGACATGGTTTTCTTCCCTTGTTTTTCCACCATTGCTTGTTGGTTGTGCTGGAGGTTGGGAGGGGGAGGGTTGCTTGTTACAAGGCTTTTTTGTTTTTGAAGGGGTCTTGTAGCAATGTAGAATTCCATTGCTTGTTAAAGGGTCTCTCTCTCTCTTCTTAACGAACAAACACCCCCTGGCCCTTTTTGTTGTTTCTTGTACATCTGAGTTTTCTGATTCAGTAACATGATTTTCTCTATCATGAAAAAGACTTTAGGGAAGTTTCTACATGGGAGAAATGTTCTAATGGTGGGAAGATATGAGTCGAGATACAAAAATATTGATTGTAGTTGACAATTAAAATAATATGTTTGAATCCTAGGGGATGCCTTTTGTATCATCGTTATAACATAGAAGTGTGTCAAACTTGCATTAGATGGTCTTGAAATGTGCTTCACCTTATGCTATCAAGGGCAATGGAGGCGATCGCCTAGGCGATGGAGGCAGCCACGAGTCCACTCGCCTCTGCCTCAATCGCCTCAATCCGGCCTCGTGGCCCTGGTCCACCTCCGTATGCCCTGGCCCGTTTGATTTTTTGTTTAAATTTGTTGTTGATTTTATTTAAATTTGTTTGATTTCATGAATGAATAAATTTAGAAAGTTTATTGATTTTATGTATGCATTTTATGTGATATTTAGACATATATTGGTATTTTTGAAATATATATATATTATGTTAATAAAATATCGCCTCAAACGCCTAGGCCATCGTCTAGGCATTTGAGGCATGAGGCGACCCCTTGGTCGCCTCAGTCGCCTCTCGCCTCTGACTACATAGACTTCACCAACAAGATATAGTTTTTCTTTTGAGAGGACAGCATACATTCAAGAAAAAAATGCTCATAAGAAAGGTGGCCAAATGATACATGGAAGTGCAAACTAGGGTTGTAAATGGGTACCGATCAGGTTGCTTGATAGCTCTACATTTATCCTTATCTTGTAGGCAGTACATGCATCCCTGTCCTGGAACATTTAAAAATGCTCAGGTGCAACAAGGCAGTAGGTCCTCTGACCCCATCTACCTTGGTACCCTGGCTAAGCGGTGCGGGGTTCCTCACAATGCGACAATAATTTTTTCAATTAATTCTAATATGTTAAACAATTTTCTTGTAATATTTGATCGAGCTAAATATATGTTTATTTCTATGGGCATTTTCAAAAGCAACGGTATATTGATCATATTGGAAGGGACCTATTTTGATTTTTTCAAATGTAGTTAGTATAAAGTAGTTAAAAATCACATACCAAGATTAAGAACCATATCTATCATGAAGACCTCTGTTTGGCTATCATTCATTGTGAGGAAGATGCCCTACCTTTGTTGACTTTCAAGGCTGGAATCTGTGATGATTTAACTGAGTAATTGGTCCTTCCATTGAGGGCAAGGAGGACATGTTTAGAAGGTTCATTAAGAGACTGAAAAGATCTGATGCTTTCCAGAATAGTCACAAGAGAAAAGGCCAAGGAGACAGAATCAAGATAGGTAAAAGGGAGCTGTCAAAAGAATTCACAGGTGGACTCTCTTACGTCCATAAAGCTAAGGCTGTGGAAAAAAGATTTTGTATAATGAACTTCTTATCATGGAATATCGGGGATGCTATATTTTCAGACTTAAATTGTATAATATCTTCGTTCAAGAGACTAAGATGCGTTCAGTTGGCATCAATTTAGTTAGACAACTGGGGGGGATCAAGGTTGACCTATCTTCCTTCAGAGGGACTTGGGGGAAAAATTATAATATGGAATGATAGGTTGCTGTTGTTCGGAGATTGCAAGAAGGGTTTTTGGCATTTCCATCTCCGTTTCAGGCAGAACTTCTTCTAATCTATGGGCTTTTACCTCTTTATATGCTTCCGTTGATATCCATCTAGAGGAACAGTTCTTCATTGAGCTGTCCTCCTTGATGGAGGAACTTCCTGAAGCCTGGTGCATTGCTGGTGATTTTAATTGTGTTAGGTGTCCAAGGGAAAAGAAAGGTCATTCTCAACGTGAATCAGATATGGCTATGTTTTTTTTGAAAGTGCAGATATGGCTATGTTTGGGTAGTGGATCAGAGATTGTGAGCTGATAGAGATGGAAAACCCCAATATTTGCTTGGTAATTTCCAGGTGGCCACTGTCAATCAAAACTCAATAGATTCTTCATTCATACTGACTGGCTGAGTTTGTTCCCTAAGGCTTAGGTTAGACGCTGCTTAGGCCTATTGCTGATTTCATTATCTTTCTTTCAAGTTCTAAACCCAAGAGTAGCACTAAGGGACTTTTCAGATATGACATGGGTTGGATCAACCAAGATGGATTCAGGGATATGGTATCTAAATGGTGGAAGGAAGTTCCATCTGCTGACTATGCTTGCTTGGGCTTCCTCTACAAACTCAGATGGGTTAGACACTGCCTGAGAAAATGGAGCACACAGGTGTTTGAGCATAATGCAACATCTAGGCAGGTTTTACTGCAAAAATGGATGAATTGAAAGTTGAGGAGTGTCATGCCTTGGCTTTGATTATCAATACGGAAGCATGGACTATCAGAATCGGAATGCGACAGGGGGAAACAACCCCTCAGGACAAGTAGGGAAATGATAATCCACACAGAAAGAGTAGCGGTAAAAGAGATAAACATCCCATCACTCATGAGATTATACAAGAGAGGACTACAACAAGTTTTATATAGACATTCCAGGATCCAAAGTTTAAATCAACTTGATATTTACAATCCCCTTGGAATATCTACAGGGGTTTGCCAAAAAGAAAGATAAGACATAGATGGTTATTTATTCTCCTCCTGGTATTCTTCCTCCAGAACTCCTTCGCACTCTGGGGCTAATTCACCTGAAATGGTGGGTGTAAGTCCTACATCGTGGACTAGGTAGGTCTAACAGTCCACCCAAGAACTTGCCAAGATGATATAACTACACATAATATGTAGCATATTGAAATTTACACAAGGCAAGAATATATGACATTCAAGAATCGGGAATCAGGAAAACAAATTAACCAAGGTGCGTCAGGATATCAGATTAACCGAATAATAGGGTTTATTCATCTATTTTACTAGATAGCAGGATGTCAAGGATCACTCTTAATATGAAACTTTATAACATGACAGGATAGAGTGATGTTCAACTTTAATAAATTGCCAACACATGCATTCAAACCCCACTATGAGGTACATGAACAGGAACAAAAACATGATCAGGATAGGACAAGACAGGTACTCAGATGCAGGCGCCGGTCAGAGTTTTGTTTTGGGCATAGTGCTACCTTGAGGGTCATCACCCCACCCTCATAAGGGATTTCCGCCGCCTACAGGTATGTAACAGGATGCAATTCAGTGGGAACACTTCCACCAACTACTTGCAGGAACTCGTATTGCAGCAATGTCCATTTGACATCCAATTTAAGATTAATTCATGCAGGATACGACAAGTGTTCAGGAACCAAAATAAGACAGCTGCAGATTTTAGAGTATCATTCAGGTCTTCATAGAAATCATATTATCACAATGTCAGGTTCTTACTGGTGCAAGTCAGGCCGATTATAGGTTCATTAGTAGTATCCTGAAACAGTTCTGTGAATACCCTTTTTCATAATAATTCTGGTAAATCCATTAAGAAATATATATATATATATATAAAATCAATCAGTGAACCATGGTGCTCAGGTTATTGTATGTATGATCTATTCTAGGTAATTTTTGCCCATAAATTCTCGGGTTCTTTACAGACATACCCGTATAAACTTGCATATATGCAAATAAACCCCCCATTTAGACCTATTGCCACATATACCCCTGACATATCCTGAATGTTTGTGGTTATACCCCTATGGTTCCCAGGCTGTCAACGACTGACGAATATTCTGAGAATATGCCACAGAAATTGTTAGGGCATGTGAAATACTGAAAATACCCCACCTTGTTGGGTGGGGGTGCAAAGAGAGAGAGAGAGAGGGAGAGCGAGAGAGAAAGGGGGGAGGTGGTAGAGGGGCCTCCCCCACTGGCAGAGGCTGAGATGCTGCCGGTGAACTCGAGGGAGCTCAGCGCAGAGCAGTTGTTGATGGATGCTGGGATGCCGCTGGTGAGCTGGTTGTTCTGGATGTAGAGTTTCCGGAGGCCGATGTACCTCGCCTCCAATGCCACTTGGTTCTTCAGCAGACGAGTCCAGATAGGAGCCTTGACCCCGATCTGGGTGGCGATCAGTAGCGGAAGCCCAGCACCAATCGTTGCTGGAGAGCCCCACTTGGCACTGCACCCCGGCCTCGACACGGTGCTTAGGAACTAGAGCACCTGCACCTTCCCCTTCAGATTCATTCGGGACTCCACCACCAGGCTCCGCGGCAGAGTTACCAACGCTCCCGCCAGGGGGAAGGAGCCGACATCGAAGATGGCCGACATGTACTAGTTATGGCTGCAGTCGATCTCCCCATTGGGGATGAACATGAACCCCCCCTGGGACCCAGCGTAAACAAACTGCAGCATGCTGTCGTAGTGGGAGAAGGTGGTGCAGTTGGGGTTGCGCACTGTGGCATACTATGCCGGGGGTGAAGCGGACAGTGACATTGGCCACTGCAAAGCTCGGCACCTGGAAGGTGTTCACCTCGATTTGGGGTTCCAGGGGGCGGAATAGCATGAAGAACACTATGGCCAGGGTGGCCGCCACCATCATGAGGAAGGTGGTGGCCACCAGGCAGGAGGTAAAGTTGGTCTTGTCGCTGCTGCTAGGATCGCCCATGGCAGGGTGGTGGGGGAGGGGTGGTTGCAGGGACTGCACTGGAGATGCCGATGCCGGACAGGACCAGCACGTGGAGGTCGGTGCCAGAGGTGAGGAACCACCTGAGGGCGGCCCCGCCGCCGATGCAGTTGGAGGAGACACGGGAGGCCCGGCAGGAGACGCTGACGAAGGAGGTGGTTGTGGAGGTCACCGGAGGAGGGGATCCCGGAAACCTGATCGGAGGGGGGGTGTTAGGGGCTGACTTGAGGGTAAGTTATTGTATCCCTTAATCCACACTTTACCCGAGTTAAACAAATGTGAGTTATGACGGGTGCATAACCGCAAACATTTAGGTATATTAGGGGTATCTGTGGCAATGGGTCTAAATGAGGGGTTCATTTGCAAACACGAAAGTTTGTGGGGGTATATTTGTAAAAAACTGTAAACTCTATATTGTTCAAAATAACGAGAAAGGTGGTTTACTAGGGAAACTGTCAATAGGTTCCTGAGAATTGTCAACAGTTCTTCACCTAATTGTCGATAGGCGCTCAAAAATAAGTCGATAGACGAAGAAGTATGGTTCTAGAAAACTCAACCTGTCAAAGGTTCCCAGTGGATTATCGACAGCTTACATATTTCAAGAAACATAAGATTTACCTAGGTTGCAATTGTCGATAGGCATAGTGTAGCTATCAACAACTGACCTAGAAACATGGTTCTCATGCTTCACCTGAAAATCTATCATTTGCTAATAGCAATGTTCAGTCCCATCGAAACCGAAACCACGTAGACTATGATGTAACCATCAAAACAAAGAGAAAACAAGATATATGTACCACCTACAATAGAGTATACAATAGGACACAGGGAAAATGTAGCAACAATCTAACTTTGTAATCGTAGTTTTGGGGTTGAAAATTCATGAATGCCTAGGAGGTAAAGCTAAGACTAAGTGCTTAAGGCTACATTCTCAAACTGGTCAACATCAAACCATACCTACCTTGACAAGATCTCAGCTAGCTCTCCAAGAGGAATCCTCCTCCTCCTAGTAGAACTCCATAGTAATACCCCTCTTTCAGTGAGATTCCTTTATTTCTTCCAGCAAAGGTCCACAGTTAGCACTTCCTTTGGGCAAGATCTCCGCCCTCCTTCTTTCTCTTTCTTCTCCTTAATTAGTTTTGAATGGGAAGACCTAAAAATCTTGGTTAGTGGGAGATGGGATGTTATTTATAGAAGATTAGAATGTCCCGGAGAGTCCCACCTATTCATTGAGTTGTCATTCCATTTGAATGTGGAGCTGCCACCTACATGCTTAGGTGTCTTCCTCCCATGCATGGTGTGTAGACAATTTGCCACCTAATGCTTGAGCTGCCCACTCCTCATTCATTTGGTTTGTGGTGTTGCCACCCACACCTTTAGGTATCACCATCTTTTGCAATTGGAGTAGAGAATTTGCCACCTCCACCCTTTGTCCACTTCTCTTTCAATTGGGTTGTTTTGCTGCCACCTATACCATTTGTTGTCAACTTCTCCTTCTTGGTGTGTAATGGATTACCCACCGATCCCTTGATGTGTCAATTTCTCATCCATGGTGCGTGAAGGATTGCCACCTGTCCCTTGATGTGTCACCCTCTTATCTAGTTGGTTTAGGTAGCCACCACCTCAAAGAGAATGGCCACTTCATGCTATCCCCCATGGTACCCGCACTTTCAACCAAAAATATCCAAGTTTCTAACTATTCTCATAATACCCCTATGCTGCTAAACCACATATCTCATCATTTAAATGATAATTTGATATGGTTAACCTAATATTCAACCCTTTTATGGCAGATCCAAGGTTTCTTTTGTCTGCAGTTAATGTAATTTTGGTGAGTTTACCTTTTTTGTGTGTAAACTACCTAAGGTGTCTTGAGAGAGTGCACACCTCTTCAGAGAAGAGATGTGTTCCCACTCCAAAACAAACCTTGATGGGAATATTATTAATAAGAAGGATATGAGTTTACCTTGTATTAGTAGTTTATTCATGACATTTCATGCATCTAATTACATTTATAACATTTTAATTATACACTAAGCTAATGAAAATAAATTGTAGAATTTAGGTTCCAATATATGTTTTAGATCTTAATTAATAAAGTCCAAACACAAAAAATATTTCTATAATAACCTAAAATATCGGATATTACACTAGAGATGTAACATTAGGACTGGTGGATGGTGTTCTGGTTGGAAGGAATAACCTCCAATTAATACATCTGTTATTTGCTGATGACACTGCTGTTCACCTCTGGGATTGAAGAGATTATTGTGAAGATGAGAAAGCTGCTTTTGTTGTTGGAAGCTGTCACAGGGCTTAAGACTAATTTCAATAAATTTGATTTTAGGTTGTATGAACCAGCAAGAGTCAAGACAAGGCGGATTGTCTTGCAATTTAGGTTCCAATATATGTTTTAGATCTTAATTAATAAAGTCCAAACACAAAAAATATTTCTATAATAACCTAAAATATCGGATATTACACTAGAGATGTAACATTAGGACTGGTGGATGGTGTTCTGGTTGGAAGGAATAACCTCCAATCAATACATCTGTTATTTGCTGATGACACTGCTGTTCACCTCTGGGATTGAAGAGATTATTGTGAAGATGAGAAAGCTGCTTTTGTTGTTGGAAGCTGTCACAGGGTTTAAGACTAATTTCAATAAATTTGATTTTAGGTTGTATGAACCAGCAAGAGTCAAGACAAGGCGGATTGTCTTGCAAGTATCATGGGTTGTAGGGTTCCAACGTTCCCAATCTGTTTGTTGGGACTTGGGACTACCCCTATCTGATGGTCCTATTAAAGTTAGTGATTGGGAAGATATTGTCAAGAAATTTGACCAAGAATTGGAGGGCTGGAAAGGTAAACTAAACTGTTATTTGCTGGTGGAAAGTGGATTCTGTCCAAATCTGTGCTTTGTGCCTTGCCTATATGGCCGACAGCAGAGCTAGAATTATGATGGCCCATATATCATTGCACCCTCCACCAGGACAAACATAAGCCAAATTCTCAAAAGGCTTTAGGCGCTTTCCCACCTATTCCATGTTTATGAACAGATCTGAGAAGGACTTTCCCAAGAGTCTCAGTGATGTTGCAGTGACAAAATAAGTGGTATAAAGTCTCTTCTTGCAGTCCACAGAAAATACAAGTGGAAATCAACTCCAGCTTAGATCTCTTGACTCTATCCACGTAAGGGCATCTCCCCACTGCTATTTCCCACAAAATAATTTAATCTTATTTGAAAACAGTTTAGACCAGACCACCTTCTTCCACCACACTCTAGTGCCACCATCCTCAAACAACTTCACAAAGCGCTTAACAGAAGAGAGCCCACTATTCTGCCATCTCCAATGTTTTCTATCTTCAACTTACAAGTGCATCTGTACTTGACAAAATATCTGAATAAGCATAATATATTCCTGAATTTCAGTATCCATTGAATCCCTCCTGAGTTGAATGTTCTAGCAAAAATTGGATCCATTAGGCCGGAAGAAACAGATTGGTTTGCCTTTCCCTTCAGAATGCCAAACAAATGAGGAAATTTGAAGGCTAGAAGTACCACGGAATGCCAATGGTCCTCCCCAAAAAGAATGCACCTGCCATTACCAAATGAAAAGCAGCGGAGGCTTCCAGAAAGTGAGCAGTACTAACAATTTGATTCCAGAGACTTCACAAAGAGCATAAGCAGGTAGGCCTGAAGAACCATAAATTGTGAACACAAGTCAATAAACTAGGATTATAATTGTATTGATTTGACAATATACATGAAATTACAACAATCGGATAACAATTCATCATTTACAGAAATTTGATCAAGCACTGTATGGGGCACAACTCACTAATTAAGTCTGATTGACCGGGTCACATTGGCTACGGTCCCATTAATCAGATCAATTAACCGAGTCTCGTTAACTATGGTTTATTAATTGGATCAATTGTCTGGCCTGTGTTGGCCACAGCCTATTAATCTGGTCAATTGATTGGGTTGAGTGGACCATGGTCTATTAATTGGGTCAATTGATCAGGCTAAGTGGACCACGGTTCATTAATTGCGTCAATTGACTGGGTTGAGTAAGCCGCAGTCTATTAATGGTGACAGTTGACCAAGCCGGCTGGGGTAGTATGTTAATTGGATTGATTGACCAGGATGAGTAGGCTGCGGTCCATCAATTGTGACATTTGACCAAGCCAGGTGAGCCGCGATCCATTCATACATGGTCAATTAATTAATTAAAACTATAACATTAATGGTTGATTAATTAATTAAGACATTCATATATTTGGTCAATTAATTATCTAAAATCATGTAGAATATGGTTCATTAATTGACATCACTTAGACATGGTTCATCATTTAAGACATGACTAAGTCAAGATAAATGTTTTTTGGAAAGTGGATAGTACCATTGATTATAAAAATGAAAAGAAATTACAAGTATAGAGGGAGTGCTCCCACCAAACTCCCAAGGACAAACAATGGCAGACAACCCTCTGCCCCGAGAGCAAGCAAAAGAAAGAAAGAGAACACCTCACCCCAAGCATCCCCCCTACAACACGACACCACCAACCGCCCAAAAACAGAAATCTACCTACCTCAACCCTATCCAAAACCATCACCAACACCGCCATCGACATGGCGAGCTCTAAGATTACCTCAACAACTGCCAGCTCCAAGAACAACCCGAGCTATCCCTCTTCTTACTCAACTTTCCCCTCTCCCAATCTCTGCAACTACCTTATGAGAGCATTTTTCTCTGCCTTGACATCCCTTGCCACCTTCGCGTTCCATCTTCTCTGAATTTTGTTGAGTGCTGATTTGATATCCTTGTCCACTCCTTCATCGGAAACCTCAAACAGGTTAGTCACCTCTTTCACCTGCTCGCCCATAAACCTCGCAACCTCAGATAAGATATCCTTAGCCTCCTCCATTCTCTGCCTTGCTTTCTTCTTCAGCGCAAGAAGTATATCCTCCACCAGGGCATCCTTTTTTGAGACCGAACAGGACCCGCAAGCTCCCCAGCCTTCTTCAGCATTGGTCCATATGGGGGAGTCAGAACAGTTGCACAGGCATCCCCTTGAGATCCTTCTTGCAAAGCCTCAGCATTCCTCCACAGAAGGAGGAGGGTACCGCACACCGAAGCCACTTCACCGTCAACGCCGCCGACAAAGGGATCACCGAAAGGAGACGCCGCCGCCGGGGGTGAGTTGCCTTGCTGCGCTTCTAACTATTGTGTAGCGTCTATCTCCGGGGCTCTCCCCTCGTCATCGCCGCAGGACACACCGGTTGGAACAGGTCTGCTGCCTCTGCACATGCTCGAGGAAGCCACTGCCGCCGCTACCATGGCAAGCTCCTCTCCCCCACCTTCGTTAGCCAAGCTCCCCTCCTTGTCGCTGTGGCAAAAAGAGACTCCACCTGCTACAGTCTGTACAGGACGGCTGCCACTACAAACGCTTAACGGAAATGAAGTAGCCGCCACTACCATGACAACACCTGCCTCCTCCTCCTCTAGCTCGACACTGTTGCAAAGAAGAGGGGGAACTCCCTCGGTCCCCTCCACACTGCCAACTTGCGCAGACTGCTGACGGGAAAGATAGGAGGCAGTTACAAGGCTTGCCTCCTCCTCCGGCCCTTCGCTGCTCCTGTTGCACTGGGGCCCCTGAAGGGAGGAACCTATCGCTGAGAGAGGCCGAGCCATCGGCACGCCGGCCTGGCCACAGGCCTCCGCCATCATCTTTCTCGGCCCATCCTCCAGCCTTTAGAGACTAGCGGCCGCAACATCATTCCTCCAAGGCAGTGCGAGAGTAGACCCCTGCCATCGCGAAGAGATGGGGGCCAGTCGCGTTGTGCCAGATAGAGGAAGCGGGGCCACACCGGCGCTTCCTGTGCAGAGATGCAAAGGTAAACCACCCGCCTGAGCCTTTGTCACCTCAGAAACCACCACCGACAGAGTGCCGGAGTCGGAACAGCCGCCAACCCCGAGCTTTTCAACCAGCGCTGCCGTCGACAAGGAGTGCCCTAATGGGCGAAGGAGACGCTCGCATCCGGGCCCAGGCGAATCGATACATGCTAATGTTGCAGATTCTGGTAAGTTCTCGGGTATCGCTACCTGGATCGACATGTTTTCGCCACCTACAACACCTGGCCCATTCGCCTGCGATAATTGGGCCAAACCCGACCAAAAACTGGGTGAAACCCAACACCAGATCCCGCACGGCCCACCGGTTCAAAATTTGAATGGGAGCCTGAGGGACTGCCATGACCCCCTGTGGACACCAAAAATTGCACACCCAGATATCCTGTTCGGCCCGGCATCAACAACAGAGTCGAGTGAAGAAGCCCCGGAGAGACTGGTCATCCGGATTCCCCGAACATGCACACACTGCTGTGAGGCTGTCTCCGGAGTCACGACAGTGAAAAGAAATCAACCACCAAGAGCCCCACAATCCATGGACCTCGGAGAAAATCAAAGGGGCCACAACTCGCGCTCACAACGGGCTCAGAACCGCCCAGCCAGCCCTTCAGCGGCACGCCCCTAACGGCCTTCAGTGGCACGCCCCCAATGGCCTTCAGCGGCACGCCCTTGGGGCTTCAGCGGCACGCCCCTTTGGGGCTTCAGCGGCACGCCTTTTTGGCCCTCCTGCGGCACACTTATTGAGCCTGCCAGCCGCACAGTGTGAAGGCGTTTCAACGCTCGAACGACGTGACGCCCATGCCCTACGTATCCTTGGCGCGCAGTGAGCTGTCCGAGGTGTCAACCAGATGTTGGGCCACGCAGACTACTCCCCTGACATCCAGGACGGGGGAAGTCAAACCCCATCATGACTAGCCGCTTCCTGCCTCCGACTGCCGTGCTCGAGGGCTCCCGCTGCTGGGAGTATAAAACCACTCCCATTCCGGCGAAGAGAACGGACCGAAAAAAGAGATACAGGGAGAAGAGACGAACAGAAAAAGCCACCTACGAGAAGAAGGAGAAGAGAGAAGAGAAGGGCGAGGGCTCCGGCGTGGAGTCTTCCGACGACCACCAGGCAAAGAAAAGAGAGTAAGAGAGAGAGAGAGAGTTTGATGTAGCAGGGGAGGGTGGGGGAAAGAGCAGTGGACGATCGTCCCTGCTTCGATCCCCAACACCTCCTCTTCTTTTGTTCTTTGTTTTCTCTCACTCCGTTCTTTTGTTCTTTGGTTTTCTTTCTTGCCGGTAGCCTTAGCTCGGGCATGCTTTGTAATGTGTATGAACGGCTACGACCCTTTGCTCCCCCATGAATGAAGATCGTCCCCCTCAGTGGGTTGCCTCTTCGTCTTGTTGGTTTTGAGCCACAGTGCGTTCGATCGTCTTTCCCTTCACTTTCCGGTATTTGTGTTCATCCCTCATGCCGACGGTTTCCTCCGGATCCTACGTCATCTTGAATGGTTTGAGGTCACGAACCTCCTCCTGTAAAGCCCAATGCCTTCACCCGTGCCTGCCCCCGTGAGCCTTCTCCCCTCCTGCCAGGGGTCTCTGCGAGTTTGATCGGTCTAACACCCCGCCCCATTAGCAGACCACCCCCTTTCGGAGCCCTGTCCGGTGCACTTGCACTTTTCCCCAGCGGCACACCCTTCCGGTATTTTAGCCAACACACCCATAGCAGCCCCATGGTTCACTTTCCCTTGGTGCCCCAGCGGCACGCCTGGACTCAACCTAGCCCGGTACCCCCCCCTTCAGACGCCCTGTGACCATCCTTGGCCGGCACGCCTTGGCTAACCCCCAGTACACTCTGTCCAGCCTTAGAGGTTTCCCGGTTCGTTGTTTTCTTCCGAGTTTTCCGAGTTTTTGTTAAGGTGTTGCCGCTCTCGGGCGCCCACCTCCAATTGTCGGGTTCCGCCACTCCATGTGGGCGTGTTCCCTTTATCTCCCTTACGCTCGGGTCAAGGGGAGATGTTGTCAAATTTTCGTTAGAAATAATAACGTATTGAAGAGACAAAATAAAGCAACAAACAAATAGAATGATAACACGTAAAAGGGCAAAAGGATGCAGCAAACAGATGGAACAATAACATATAAAGGGGCAAAAGAAACTAACGAACGAATGGAAAAGGAGGAAAGACTTGTATAAAACTGCAAAAAAACCAAAGACGGGAAGAAAAGAAATGCCTTAAAATAAGTAAAGGAGGAGTGGGCCTTCATCGGCACACCTGTTCCAGCCTTCGCCGGTACACCCTATCAACCCTCCAGCGGCACACTCTAACAGCCCTTCAACGATGCACCTTTTTGGCCCTTCAGCGGCACACCCCTCTCACCGTCTCACTCTCTCTCTCATTCTCTCTCCACCGTCTTTCTCCCTTGCCGGTACACCCCCCTCTCACCGTCTCACTCTCTTTCTCATTCCCTCTCTCATCGTCTCTCGTGCTCATTCTCTCCCTCACTGTCTCCCTTTTTTCTCTCTCCACCGTCTCTCCCATCGTCTCACTCTTCCCCTCACCGGCACACCTTTCTTTCTCCCTCTGTCTCTCCCTTTCTCTCCCACCGTCTCTCTCTCTCGCCGGTACACTTCCCCTCCTCCGTCTCTCCCTCCGTCTCTCCTTTTCTCTCCCACCGTCTTTCCCTCTCTCCGCCGGTACACTCCTCCCTCCGTCTCTCCCTCCGTTCTCCACCGTCTCTCCCTCCGTCTCACTCCCTCTCCCCGCCGGTACACTCCTCCCTCCGTCTCATCTCTTCTTCCACCGTCTCTCCGAAGTGGAACCCGATGTACAGACTTGGCAGGTTGATACACGAACACAGCAACAAGCAATGTATAGACTTTGAACTGCAGCAAATGGACGATGTGCAGACTTTGAGCTGGCCAACGTATAGACTTTGAGCTGCAGCAAATGGACAATGTACAGACTTTGAGCTGGCCAACGTATAGACTTTGAGCTGCAGCAAATGGACAATGTACAGATTTTGAGCTGGCCAGCGTATAGACTTTGAGCTGCAGCAAATAGACGATGTACAGACTTTGAGCTGGCCAGCGTATAGACTTTGAGCTGCAGCAAATGGACAATGTACAGACTTTGAGCTGGCCAATGTATAGACTTTGAGCTACAGCAAATGGATAATGTACAGACTTTGAGCTGGCCAACGTATAGACTTTGGGTTGCAGCGAATAGACAAAGTACAGACTTTGAGCTGAAGGATGTATAGACTTTGTGTGCTGGTTGTATAGACAATATACAGACTTTGAGCCGAAGGATGTATAGACCTTGTGTGCTGGTTGCATAGACAATGTACAGACTTTGAGCTGATGGACGCATAGACTTTGTATGTATGCATCCATCTGATGTACAGACTTGATGTTGCAGCAACCAGCCAGTGTATAGAATTTGGGCTGATGGGCGTACAGACTTTGTGTGCATGCAGCCAGCCGATGTACAGACATTGTATTGCAGGAACCATCCAATGTGCAGACTTTGAGCTGATGAATGCAGCCAATGTATAGACTTTGGGCTGATGAATGTACATACTTTGTGTTGCAGTGACTAGCCAATGTATAGACTTTGAGCCGATGAACCAGCTAATGTATAGACTTTGAGCTGATGAATGTACAGGCTTTGTGTGTAGCAACCAGCCGATGTACAGACTTCGTGTCGCAGCGTCCAGCCAATGTATAGACTTTGGGCTGAGCAACGTACAGACTCTGCGTGTGTGCTAGCAGCCAATGCACAGACTTTGAGTTGTAGCAAATGGATAATGTGCAGACTCTAGCAGGCGATGTACAGACTTTGAATTGGCCCGGCACACTCCTCTCCTCCATTCGCCGGCGCTCTTTGGAATGTCTTCATCGGCATGCCACCCCCCCCCCCCCTTTTCCTTCACCGGTACACTATCTGCGGGCTTCCCCGGCACGCTCCAAGCTACCCTCGCCGGCACGCTACCTGTTGTCCTCGCTGGCACACTCCTTCAGCCCCGCTTAACCCCCCAAACGGCCCACTCTTCACCCAAAAAAAAAAACATGTAAAAATATATAATGATAATGATAATAATACTAACAAAAAAAATATAACAAAAATCATGATAAATAAATAAACCTGAATGCATAATAAATAAACAAAAACGTGTAAAAAAATAATATAGATATATATAATGATAATAATAATAATAAATAAAAAAAATCACCCGAAACAAATGCGTAAAGGAGAATAAACAACACAAGATTATATGGTAAAAAAATCCCAGATAAAAAAATGGTAAAAATCCATATTGCAGCCCTGCCTCTCTCCGTGACTCGACGCAGAAGGAACAATAATGCCGCCCTCTCATGCCGGGTCCGAGTCTTGGGAATCATCCTGACATGGCCAGGCTCCGACCTAGTCTTGGGCCGACATTCCAATCAGACCGGATTCGTTTCTCGCCCCGGAACCCTTCCGAGCCGTTATTAAAATTGTCGTGCATTCGGCAGACATTTGAACGGGTCCACCCCGGTTTCCGTCGCGTTTCTATCACGGACCCGTGTCCGAATATGAAAAGGTCCACGAGTGACCGACATGGCTAATGGCTCGTATCCTGATGCGGACTTTAGTGTGATTTATTCATGTCCCTTTCTCGCGCAGTTAGTATTATTTCTTTCGGCCGCAGGGCCCCTAATTTCGGCAATTAATCAAGGGTGTTCCCTCGTATGGGAGATGTAAATGACGTCATGACCTTTATGGCATGGCGGGATCTGGTCCCGACACGAACCACACAATCGTCTGACGAAGTCAGATCTAGCGCACCATGGGCTCTTCGGAGCCCGAACAAATCGTCACTTCGGTGACTGGCACGTCCACGCACTTAATAGACCCTCCACCTACACGCCAAAAGAGAAAAGAGTCGGCGAATTTTAAAAGTGCGTCCACACCCCCCAATCTCGACTCGTCTTCCACCTCGCGACTGGGGAAATGTTGCCCTAATTTCCTTGCTTGGTGACTGTCCCAATCCGCCACCACCAGCTACTGCTCTGGCTTGGCAAAGAGTCTCACTAGGAAAACGTCGCCGGCGAGATTGACGGTGACCATCGTTGGGATCTGTCGCGATCCGCTGACCCATATGAGAACTTCGAGTACTGCTAGGTCTCCTCCTTTGGCGAAGTCCACCGAACTAGGCACGACACACCCAACTCGTCGCAAAGCACTAGGGGCACGCCGACAAAACGAATCTTGACTCACCTCACCCTGGGCTCCAGGAAAGTCCCTGAGCGAAGGGTCCACCGATGGAGCCGGAAGAGGGCTCCTTCTGCCCCCGTAAAGACTTTCTTAGCCCAAGCTACAACTTCCTCCTTTGACTGTCCCACTGTCAGGAATCTCCTCAGGCTAGTTTGGTTGACCTCCCACCCATCCCCCGAGCTCGGGCCCCCATCCAACACCGCCTTGACTCCCACCGGAGGTATATTTCTCTCCACCGCATCCACTATCAAGCAGCAGGAAAGCCACCACAATCTCTCCTACGCCACTTTCGGCGGCAAGGGGATTGCCTCCACACAATCCCCTCCACCTCCACCCAAAACTGTGTGCCTAGAGGCAGACCTGATGACATCTCGAAACGACCGAGTTGAGATGGTCTTACCTTCGAGGCTTGTCACCAGAGTGGTACAGAAGCACACCAGATGGCCCTTCCCTCCACATATGAAGCACCTCCTACCTCCCAAAGAGGGTCCGCTAGCCAACCATCTTCCCTCTGTGTTCCAAATTGTCGCCCCCTAAGAGGCACGCCTGGAGAAAAGCCCTTGTTACCTCCCCACAACATCCCCGTCCGCTCGTGTATTCCTTGACTAAGGTTGCATTTGGAAACGCGGTGGATAGTGCTTCCAATCATTGGAAGCTCTGACACAGTGGAAAGCGGTTTCAAACGAAACGCTCACGTCTCGGTCTTCGTGAAGAGAGGGCTTTCGGATGAGAGAGAGTGCAGATGCATAAAATTTAAAAACTTGGAATCCGTAAAAGCTCGGGCGAGTGAGCTTCTGGGGCATGGTGGCAGCTTCCGGAGGTCATTTTTTGGAAATGCCCTCACCCTCACCCCGCCCGCAGTCGCCGCTGCCCCTATCTCCGTGTTGAGTCTCTCCAGGTGATTTTGATGATAACAAAACCCAAGTATGGCAAACGTTTTAAGTACATCCCGTTTTACTGAAGTAAGTACTCATATAGGCTCACAAGTCATTTTTCTATCACTAGAATACGCTCAAAAGGATCGCATTTCAAAAAGCTCAGAATAAGTCAAAACCAACTCAAATTGATTGGAACAAAATATGGTTTCAAAGTATATTGTATAAGGATATGATTTCTGGACTAATAATGTTATTTTTGCAGGTTTTTCAAAGTCTGGTCGACCTGTCCAGTTGGGGCGGTTGACCTAATTCCCAGAGTTCAGAACTCTGTAATTTTACAGAGTTTGATCGACCGCCAGCCCTGGCCCGGTCGACCGATTCTCCCAGCGCTCAAAGCTTCAGAACCTGTAAAAGTTAGGTCGACCGCCCAGTCGTATCCGGTCGACCAAACCCTTCGAAGCCTCCATTTTTGACTTTGTTTTCTTCACGAGGGAAAATCATCTATCAATGATTTTTTAATCCCAAAAGTCTCCAGACATCCCTGGAATTGTGGATCTGTGTCTTGGCTTGTCCTTGACCATTCAAGGCTTATAAAAACATATCTTAGGGCAAAGAAACCATAATAACTCAAGGAAGATCAAGGAGGATATCAAGGGGAGAAAGAAGGATGCTACTGTAGCTCCGTGAACAGTACTTCGTCCAGGGTTTCTTCATCCATCTTCAAGTTTTTCAAGATCAATCTGAGGGCAATCAACCCCAAATCAAGTGGAGATTCAAGCTTCATCCAAAATCTACATCACCTACTCAAGGGGAGCTAAAATCAGAATTTTTCTTTTGTATTTCTCCCTTCATATTCTCTGAGCTTCAAGTGTGTGTTATTTGTAATCCTTAAACATTCATGTGTGTGTGGATCTTCTTAGATCCATGTGTGTGTGTTTGATTTCTGTTAGATTTGTGTTTGTTTCGGTGTGATTGCACCTTCGTGGGAGCTCCCTTCTTCCTACGAGTGTGTGTGTGTTTAGATCTTGTAATCCTTTACAAGATAGTGTGTGAATCCTCACAGTTTGTGAGGAGTGGACGTAGGTTGCCGTCGTTACATCCGAACCACCTAAAAATCCCCGTCTCTTGTGTGGTTTGATCCTTTTCTTCTACCCCTATTCTGTGCTAGCTTTCTAGTATATTATCTCTATTGTTTTCTTAGTTCAGATTTATCCTAATTAATCATTTTCACGTTAGATCCTTGGTATATCAAAAGCTGGGTTCAGATTGACAAGGTCAGTCTTGTCAGGATGATAGCACCTTGCGTGAGTAGAATCTTCTGATTCACAACTCCGCCTAGTACCAAAGAATTATCGTGGTGATTAGTTTTGACAGATTTATCTTGCTTTGCATCAGATCTGAACTTGCATGTTGCTATTATATCATACTTGTTTTAAATCGGCCAAAGTTTTCTTAAAATTTGTTATCACCCAATTCACCCCCCTCTTGGGTGTCATTGATTGCGGGACTTTAATTGGTATCAGAGCTAAGGCTCTATATTTTTCAGATCTAACGATCTAGAGTAAGATCCAGATCAGTGGCCAACAAAGGGATGATGCCTGAGGGTCACTCAATCCACCGTCCTCCATACTTTGACGGCTCGAACTACTACTATTGAAAAAATAGAATGCATGTTTTTCTGAGAGCCCAAGAGTACGAGATCTGGAGGGTGGTGGACAAGGGCCCATATGAGCTTTCCAAAAATGAAGACGAGTGGAACCCTGAGGCTATTAAAAAATCCACAGTGAACTTTAATGCTATGAACATTATGCAATGTGCTATTCATCCTAACGAATTTTCTCGTGTATCCATGTGCAGTTCAGCGAAGGAGATGTGGGACAAGCTGCGGCTCATCTATGAAGGAACCTCCGAGGTCAAGGAGACCAAAGCCAACCTTCTCGTCAGGGATTACGAGCTATTCAAAATGAAACCCGAAGAAATCATCTCTGAGATGTTCGCAATACTGACTGAGATCACTAATGGTCTCAAGAGTCTTGGAAAGGATTACACAAACTCTGAGCTCGTGAGAAAGGTGTTAAGATCTCTTCCACCTTCCTGGCATACAAAAGCCACAGTCATTGAGGATTCGAAGAATCTGTCCACACTCTCCTTGGACGAGCTCATAGGGTCACTCATGACCTATGAGATTAACATCAAAAGAACTGCGGAAGAGGAATCCAAAAAGAAGAAAACCGTGGGCTTGAAAGCCAACCAGTTTTATGACGACTCCCAAGAAGGGGAGTCCAGCGAGGAGAGTAATGAAGAAGAAGACTTGGCTATGTTGACCCACCAAGTGAAGAAATTTCTGAGAAGAAAGAAGAATTTCCAAGAAAATTTCAGAAAAGGGCAAAGGAAGCCCTTTCAAACCAAGGGTGAGCCGAGCAAGCCTAACAATGTTATTTGCTATGAATGCAAGAAGTCCGGGCACATGAGAGGAGAGTGCCCAAATATGAAAAGAAAGTTCAAGAAAGAAAAATTCAGAAAGCCAAAAGCTATGGTCGCCACATGGAGCGACGAAGAGGACGAGCAGTCTGAAGAGGAGCTAGAACAGCTCGTGGAAAGCCTTTACCTCATGGCACATGAAGATGATTCAACTGAGGTAAATTCTGATCCTGATTTTATCTCAAATGAACAATGTAAGTCAGAATATGAAAAGATGTATTTGAAATATAAGAAAATCAGATCTGAAAATAAAACTCCCAAAAAGAAACTTGAAGATTGGACTCTTCTGTTAAAGTTTGAAAAACTTGAATAAGAATGGTTTGAATTAACAGAAGAAAAAGAAAGCTTGCTTCAAATAATTTCAGATATTGAGAAAATCAAAGTTGAATTGGTGTGTAAAATGTCTGAAATGGAAAAGAGTTTTGAAAAATCGAAAAATGAAGAAGTTCTGAAATCCACAAATTCAAAACTTGAAAAGAAGAATGTGAGCTTGAATGAAGAGGTGGCTGAATTCCAGTCCACCTTATCTAGGTTTTTTAAAGGCAAACAAAACTTAGATAATTTGTTGGGAGTTAAGGTTAACTTCCAAAAAGAAGGTTTGGGGTACATTCCCGAGAACAAAAAATCCTTTGAGCACAAGATTACTACATCTTACGTGCATGAAAAAGAAAAAGATTGTGCTTCATGTACACACACCAAGCCCAAACATGTTCAATTTAAACCACACAAATATCAAAGAAGATTTTCAAATGTCAATTGCTTTCATTGTGGTAGATTTGGTCATATTATTGCTAACTGTTGGTTCAAACAAAATAATCAAAGAAATCATGCTATTTGGACCAGAAAAAGATACATGCAAAATTGGACTAACTCTCGTGGACCCAAATTAGTTTGGGTATCAAAATCAATCGGATGAGAATTTTATTTCTTGCAGATATGTCTTGAAGTCAGGGGGAGCAAATGGTATCTGGATAGCGGCTGCTCAAGGCATATGACAGGGGACAAGAAGGTGTTCTCTACTCTGCAAGACAAGGACGGAGGCTCAATTGCCTTTGGTGGAAAGGACAAAGGTAAGATAATTGGAATTGGCAACATAGGTAAGAATTCTGAAACCCTGATTGAAAATGTCCTTTTAGTGAAAGGCTTGAATCATAACCTGTTGAGCATAAGCCAATTGTGTGACAAGGGTTTTAAAATTATTTTTGATGAAACTCACTGCCTTGTCATGAATAAAATCTCTAATGAAATTAGATTCATCGGCAAAAGGAATAACAATGTGTATATTATTGATCTTGATGATGTTTCCGGGGATGATGTGTGCTTGGTAGCAAACAACCATGACAATGCATGGCTATGGCACCGAAGACTAGGTCATGCTAGTTTTGGAGTAATCTCCAAATTATCTAGACATGACTTGGTAAATGGTTTGCCTAAATTAAAATTTGAAAGTGACAAGATCTGTGAGGCTTGCACAAAAGGTAAGCAAACACGCATCTCTTTCAAAAATAAGAACATTATTTCTACCGCTAGACCTTTAGAACTGCTCCACCTTGATCTTTTTGGTCCGACTAGGACATCCAGCCTAGGAGAAAAATCTTATGGATTTGTAATTGTTGATGATTACTCCAGATTTACATGGGTGTTATTTTTAGCCAATAAAAGTGATGCCTTGATGGAGTTTCAAGTGTTTTGTAGGAAAATCCAAAATGATAAAGGACACCTCGTCACCACAATTCAGAGTGATCATGGTGGTGAGTTTGAAAATCATGAATTCAGCAGTTTTTGCCAGGAGCAAGGATATACGCACAATTTCTCATCACCCAGGACACCTCAACAAAATGTAGTGGAGAGGAAAAACAGAACCTTGATAAACATGGCACGGACCATGTTAAGTGAGAACTCCCTACTCAAATATTTTTGGGTTGAGGCGGTAAGTACAACATGCTACATCATCAACAGGGCAATGGTAAGGCCCATTTTGAAGAAAACACCATATGAGCTCTACAAGGGTAAGAAACCAAACATCTCCTATCTTAAACCTTTTGGATGCCCATGCTTCATCCTGAATAATGGTAAGTCTAACCTAGGTAAGTTTGATGAAAGAGTGACAAAGGAATCTTCCTAGGTTATGCATTAAACTCTAGAGCTTATAGATTATTTAATAAAATGACTTTAGTTGTTGAAGAAAGTCCTCATGTTATTTTTGACGAATCTGAATTAAAACTGACAAATTAACTTGCTCCAATTGTGGATGTAGATGAAGATTCCGAACGCTCAAATAATGCTAAGGCAAAGGGTGAACCAAATGAAGGGACTTCCAGTAAGGCTGAAAAGGATGAAGATCCATCAATTGAAACACTTCAAGAACAGCAAGTGCAACACCTCGACTTGCCAAGTTCCTCTACGTTCTTAAAAGATCACCCTGTTGAAAACATCATAGGTAATCCTGAAGATGGGGTAAGAACTAGATCTTCACTAAGGTAAGTGGAAGAAGAGGATTTGATGTCCCTAATCTCATAAGAAGAGCCTAGGGATGTTCATGAAGCTCTTCAAAATGAATCCTGGATTCAGGCTATACATGAAGAGCTACACCAGTTCGAAAGGAACGAAGTGTGGTCTCTCGTGCCTCATCCCAAAAATCATCCCGTAATTGGAACCCGTTGGGTTTTCAGAAATAAACTAAATGACACGGGATTGGTTGTTAGGAACAAGGCCCGACTTGTAGCCAAAGGGTATAGCCAGGAGATGGGCATTGATTTTGATGAGTCTTTTGCACCGGTTGCTTGATTAGAAGCAGTCCGGATTCTATTGACCTTTGTTTGCTCTCTCGACTTCAAATTATTTCAGATGGATGTTAAATATGCTTTTCTTAATGGGTACATCAAAGAGGATGTTTTTGCAGAACAACCTCCAGGTTTTGAAGACTCAAAATATCCACAATACGTGTACAAGCTGCAGAAGGCCTTGTACGGATTAAAACAAGCACCAAGGGCCTGGTATGAAAGGCTCACTTCATTGCTAATTCAAAATGGTTTCAAAAGAGGTAAGGTTGACCAAACACTCTTCACGAGAAAATCAGGTAAAGGCATATTAGTAGTTTAAGTGTATGTTGATGATATAATCTTTGGAGCTACTAATAATGTCTTATGTGATGAATTTGCAGAATTAATTGAAGGAGAATTTGAGATGAGCTTAATGGGTGAACTTACATTTTTTCTTGGATTGCAGGTGAAGCAAATGTCTGAAGGCATTTTCATAAATCAAGTTAAGTACACATTGGAGCGGTTAAAGAAATATGGGATGGCAGAAGCAAAACCCCTGTCAACTCCGATGGCCACAACCACGAAGTTAGACAAAGATGAAAATGGTAAAACAGTAGATCCCACACTATTTCGAGATACGATCGGATCACTACTGTATCTCACAACATGCCGTCTTGACATTCAATACAACATATGTGTATGTGCTCGATTTCAGTCATGCCCTAAAGAATCTCATTTATTGGCTGTTAAACGGATTTTTCGATACTTAATTGGCACAATAGACTTTGGCTTGTGGTTTCCCATCAGTAGTTCATTTGATTTGATTGCATATACCGATGTGGATTATGCCGGATGTATTGTTGATCGCAAAAGTATTAGTAGGTACTGTCAATTTCTCGGAGGGTGCCTAGTTTCATGGGCCTCCAAGAAACAACATTCAGTAGCTCTCTCAACGGTCGAGGTTGAATATGTAGCCGCCGGAAGTTGTGGAGCCCAAGTACTATGGATCAAAAATCAATTGCTTGATTTGGATGTTGAAATGAAATGTGTTCCAATCTTGTGTGACAATACCGGTGCAATCAGCTTGTCAAAAAATCCTGTACAACATTCTAGGACAAAGCATATTGACATTCGAGTCATCGACATCACTTTCTGAGAGATCATGTAGGAAAATGGATCTTTGAATTGAATTTCATTGACACACACAATCAGTTAGCTGATATCTTTACAAAATCTCTAAACCAGGAACAATTCAGCAAGATAAGAAGAGAACTTGGGATGTGCAAGGGTGAGAGCATACATATCTAGGTTTGCGCTTAGGGTAAGAGTTGCACTTATAGAAACTCATTTGCATAAAGAGTAGATTGCCATGCATATTGTATGTATGTATTTTCAATACCTTGTGCATGCTTGAATGTATTTATACATACAGCCCTCCTTGAAGCTTTTCTAAGGATGAATATTCCTTGATTAAATAAGCATGGACCCAGAGACCTCGGGATCTGAGGCACTGTCTGAGGGGGAGCTAGAGAATTTTCTCTATACTCCATCTCTTCTTACCTTAAGTCAATCTTTCTCATTGCCCTAAGGTGTTGGTTCAATCAAGAAGGTTGTTGAAGTGTTATTTAAAAAAAAAAGGGTTTTTAGGGCTAGGTCGACCACTTTGGTCGACCGTCGCCCCTGGTCCCGTCGACCGTTTCCGGCGAACCGGCCCGACCTAACTAACAACCGAACCACTACTTAAGTGGTGCCTTCGCCCGACCGCCTGCGCCGTCCCGCTCGCAGGTGAACGGTAGACCACCGCTCGGCCACACCGCGGGTCAACATCGTCGGCCCCTCTTCCCCTGCGGAGTCATCGTCCACCCATGTCGACGGTCCAACGGCCACCATCGCCACCACCTGCAGCCGCTCTCACCCGCGGTGGCAGCGGCAGAAGAAGCCGCCCATTCCAGCGACCCCGACGCCATTGCCGGCGGCTGCCCGCCCGTCTCCCTTCTCTCACGGTCTACCGGGCTCAATTTGATCCTCGCTCTTCAGCGAGTAGGTTAGTGTGGAAAGACCTGCTCCTTTAATCTGCTTACTTAGTATCCATGTCAATTCTACCGCCGTTCGTGAGTTAGGACGCCTAGCTCATACTTGATTATCCTGTCGGTTGTGAGACTGTGAGTGTTTTCCTATCCTGAGCGCGCCTATCTGAGTTCGGTCTATGTGCGTGATTGATACCCTAGGCCGTGGTAGTTCTACCTATTGATCGGTTCGACGTTTCCCGCTGCGAGGGACGGTTTCTTAGTGTGTAGCTATTGTTATTTGACGTAATTTATCTCTTGGCATTCGATTGCACGTCGGAATATTTGTCGGCCTATCATAGCAAGTTTGCTGATCTCATTAGTCGCCTAGTCGGACTCGTTTGAGTACACTATCCCGCATCAGAGATTATTGAGTCTCTCTAGGTGATTTTGATGATAACAAAACCCCAGTATGGCAAATGTTTTAAGTACATCCCGTTTTACTGAAGTAAGTACTCATAGAGGCTCACAAGTCATTTTTCTACCACTAGAATATGCTCAAAAGGATCGCGTTTCAAAAAGCTCAGAATAAGTCAAAACCAACTCAAATTGATTGGAACAAAATGTGGTTTCAAAGTATATTGTATAAGGATATAATTTCTGGACTAACAATGTTATTTTTGCAGGTTTTTCAAAGTCCGGTCGACCTGTCCAGCTGGGGCGGTTGACCTAATTTCCCAGAGTTCAGAACTCTGTAATTTTACAGAGTTCGGTCGACCGCCAGCCCTGTCCCGGTCGACTGATTCTCCCAGCGCTCAAAGCTTCAGAACCTGTAAAAGTTAGGTCGACCGCCCAGCCCTATCTGGTCGATCGAACCATTCGAAGTCTCCATTTTTGACTTTGTTTTCTTCACGAGGGAAAAGCATCTATCAAGGATTTTTTAATCCCAAAAGTCTCCAGACATCCCTGGAATTGTGGATATGTGTCTTGACTTGTCCTTGACCATTCAAGGCTTATAAAAACATCTCTTAGGACAAAGAAACCCTAATAACTCAAGGAAGATCAAGGAGGCTATCAAGGGGAGAAAGAAGGCTGCTACTGTAGCTCCGTGAACAATACTTTGTCCAGGGTTTCTTCATCCATCTTCAAGTTTTTCAAGATCAATCTGAGGCCAATCAACCCCAAATTAAGTGGAGATTCAAGCTTCATCCAAAATCTGCATCACCTACTCAGGGGGAGCTAAAATCAGAATTTTTCTTTTGTGTTTCTCCTTTCATATTCTCTGAGCTTCAAGTGTGTGTTATTTGTAATCCTTAAACATTCGTGTGTGTGTGGATCTTCTTAGATCCGTGTGTGTGTGCTTGATTTTTGTCAGATTTGTGTGTGTTTCGGTGTGATTGCACCTTCGTGGGAGCTCCCTTCTTCCTACGAGTGTGTGTGTGTTCAGATCTTGTAATCCTTTACAAGATAGTGTGTGAATCTTCACAGTTTGTGAGGAGTGGACGTAGGTTGCCGTCGTTGCATCCGAACCACCTAAAAATCCTTGTCTCTTGTGTGGTTTGATCCTTTTCTTCTACCCCCATTCTGTGCTAGCTTTCTAGTATATTATCTCTATTGTTTTCTTAGTTCAGATTTATCGTAATTAATCATTTTCACGTTAGATCCTTGGTATATCAAAAGCTGGGTTCAGATTGACAAGGTCAGTCTTGTCAGGACGATAACACCTTGCGTGAGTAGAATCTTTTGATTCACAACTCCGCCTAGTACCAAAGAATTATCGTGGTGATTAGTTTTGACAGATTTATCTTGCTTTGCATCAGATCTGAACTTGCATGTTGCTATTATATCACACTTGTTTTAAATCAGATGAAGTTTTCTTAAAATTTGTTATCACCCAATTCACCCCCCCTCTTGGGTGTCATTGATTGCAGGACTTCACCCCGCCCGCAGCTACAGTCGCCAGCTCGTTGCTTGCCATTCCCCACTCTGCACATAGCTGTAGTGGCCCAGATCGCAAACCCCTGGCCCGCCCTCGCCCACTCGTCGGCGCCCCCCCAGCAGCGGATGCCGTGGCCAATCGCCCATGGCCGCATCTCGTGCATGCGTGTGTCGCCACAGCTCGAGGAAGAAGATAAACAATAATGTGACTCAAAAATTCAAATGTTGCTACAGTGCTGCCATATTGGCTACAGTGTTTACCATAGCATTCCGAAAACACTATTCATAAAAAAGCAACGGTCAAATGAGGGTAAAAAGATAATTGAACTCCCCACTCCATCTCACTCAAAGCTGCCTCATCCCATGCAAATGAAATTCTAAAATTTCAAAGGAAAAAACTCTGACATGTTGTACATGGTATGGTTACGGGGCTTTTGAAAATTACCTAGAGAGGCAACGCGTTTCCAAACGCAGCCTAAGTCAAGTTAATTAGTTAATGAAATGCAATATCCATTAATTAATTATTAACTAATGTCACATGATGTATGATTCATCATCATTAATTACTTAACATGATGCATGATTCATTATCGTTCATTAATTAATTAACTAATCAGCATTATTAAGTCCAGGTTCATGGTTTTATGGACCATGAGCCATATGGGTCATGAACCATGACCCATAGAGGCCAATGGCCTGGAGAGAGAAGGGTAGTTGACGCAACGGCGACGTGGAAGACGGATCGACGGCACTCCGGGACGCGAACAGGACGGGACGGATAACTGCTATCTCATACAGCTCGGCCTCACGCCGGACGGTCTCACACCGGGCGACGCTCAATCCTCACAAAAGAGAAGAGAGAGAAGGGAAAGGCAAGAGAGAATGACTCTTACACAAAACAACACTTCATTCATTCATAACATCATATCTCTCGTAACAAGCATTGGCCTCCTATTTATAGGAAAGGCCTATTACATCCATACCTTCCTCATTTCTTTTATTTGCATATCTATCCTAACCTAATAAAACAAAGGCCACCAACCCACTATTGACTTAGGGGTTTAACAAGATTTAAAATACAAATAACTTTTGACCAACCTTGCCTAATAAAACAAAAGTAAATACATGTAGTAAAATATGTATTTTACACACGTACAAATACTCAAAATACAAGACAAAATAAGTATAATACACACAAGTATATCTACTCAGTACGCCGGGTCTTCAGTCGAGTCTCCGAGCCATAAGCTCGGTGTCGGGGCAGTGCGGCGTCGGCTCCGAGTAGTGGGCCCAGTAGTGGACCCGGTGTCCCCACCAACCCTCCCGGGGCGGCTGGAACTCGACTCCGTCGAGTAAGGGGGGACACTGCTGTGGTAGTGCTCCAGCAGATCTGGATCGAGGCGCTGGAGATTGTCCCGGCTGATCCAGGAATCATCAGAAGGTGGACGGTCCCGCCAGCGGACAAGGTAGCGTTGGTACACCCTGCTCCGTGTAGTGGTCACCTGCTCATCCAGTATCCTCTCAATGTGCTCGCGCGGTACTCTCGAGGCTGTGGGACGCACAGGGGTGGGCTCACTTTCAATGGGAGGAGAAGGCTCGAAAGGGTCACTAGGAATCGCTGTGGGTTCCTTGTAGGCCACTAGATCTGCCACATTAAAGGTCGAGCTAATCCCATATTCGGGAGGTAAGTCCACAACATAAGCATTGGAGCCAATCTTCCGCAGAATTGGGAATGGTCCATCACTACGGGCCTGCAACTTTTTAACGGCTCCCGAGGGGAGTCGTTCGGGTCGGACCCGTACCATAACCAAGTCACCTTCTTGAAATTCATGGTGACGCCTATGCGAATCAGCCAATTTTTTATAAGTCTCATTACTGAGGTTGATTTGCTTGCTAATTGACTCATGCAGACTTTTGACATGCTGTGCAAATTCCTCAGCTGATTTGGACGTTCTAGACTCGAGGGGAAGGGGAATGAGATCCACAGGTTTCCTAGGTTTGTAGTCATGCACGACCTCAAATGGACTCATGCCTATGGACCCATTGATAGAGCTGTTGTATGCAAATTCGGCTCTGGGCAAAAGAAGATCCCAAGTGCCGGAATGTTCCCCTACAAGACACCTCAACAGATTCCCTAAACTCCTATTGACGACCTCAGTTTGCCCATCAGTTTGGGGGTGATAGGCAGTGGAAAACTTCAATTTGGTGCCAACTAGGTGCCAAAGTGTCTTCCAAAAATAGCTAGTGAACCGGACATCCTGGTCAGACACGATGGTTTGGGGGAGACCATGCAGACGCACGACTTCATCAAAGAATAAATGGGCTACTCTAGATGCATCAGATGTTTTGGAACATGCAATGAAGTGGGCCATCTTAGAGAACCTATCAACGACAACAAAGATGGAATCATGCTTGTGAGCAGTGCGTGGTAATCCAAGGCTAAAATCCATGCTCACATCAACCCATGGTCGATCAGGAACGGGGAGAGGAGTGTAGAGACCAGTGTTCTGTTTGACCTGTTTGGCCATCGTGCATGTCCTACACTGGGCTACAATCTTGGCCACATCTCTCTTCAGGCCAGGCCAATAGAAGTGCTCCTCCACAGAATGGATAGTCTTGTTACGGCCAAAGTGACCAGCAAGACCTCCAGCATGCATTTCCCAGACTAGAAAGTCCCGAACAGAAGTCCTCGGGACACAGAGTTGCTGCCCTCGAAACAGAAAACCATCCTGGAGTAGATAGTCAGCAAATGTTGTCGAGGATCCAGCAGACAGAGCAGAATAGGTAGGGCCAAAATCAGGACACTCTCCATAGAGTTCCTTCATGCGATCAAATCCCGTGACCTCTACCCGAACAGTGGAAAGAAGGGAGACCCTTCGACTTAAGGCGTCGGCCACCTTATTGTCCTTTCCGGCCTTATGATTTAGGACAAATGTGAAAGACTGGAGGAATTCTACCCACCGACCATGCCTAGGGTTTAAACCCTTCTGAGAGCTAAGGAATTTCAAAGCCTCGTGGTCCGAGTATAAGACAAACTCTTGTGGTAAGAGATAGTGTCTCCAGTGTTTGAGGGCTTGGACCACGGCATAAAACTCCTTATCATATGTGGAGTATCGAAGCTTTGCATCAGAAAGCTTCTCACTGAAATAAGCCACAGGGTGGCTCTCCTGGCTAAGCACTCCACCTATTCCTACGCCAGATGCATCACATGAAACCTCAAAGACTTTGGAAAAGTATGGTAGGCGGAGGACAGGGGCTTTGGTCATAAGCTCCTTTATGACAAGAAAAGCTTGGGAGGCGGCTTTGGTCCACTCAAAATTTCCCTTACAGATGCAATCCGTAATGGGTGCCATAATGGTGCTAAATCCCTGGATGAAGCGTCTGTAGAAGGTGGCTAGCCCGTGGAAACTTCGAACGTCATGGACATTCTGGGGCTCTGGCCAGTCTACTATGGCTCGGACCTTGGATTGGTCCACAGACACTCCATGACTTGAAACCACAAATCCGAGAAAAGTGACCCGGTCTGTCATGAATTCACACTTTGTCAGGTTGGCAAACAGGGTTTCTTTCCTCAGGGTCTCGCAGACCTCCCTCAAATGGTGAATGTGGTCCTGAGGGTTGTGGCTATAAATAAGGATGTCGTCAAAGTAGACGACAACAAAGCGACCAATGAGGGGGCGAAGGGTTTCAGTCATAAGCCTCATGAAGGTGCTAGGGGCGTTGGATAGCCCAAACGGCATGACAAGCCACTCATATAGACCTTCTTTTGTTTTGAAGGCCGTCTTCCACTCATCCCCTGGTCGAATCCGGACTTGGTGGTAGCCACTTTTCAAGTCAATCTTGGAAAAGATGGTGGCTCCACTCATCATGTCAAGCATGTCGTCAAGACGGGGAATGGGAAATCTGTACTTGATAGTGATTTTGTTGATGGCGAGGCTATCAATACACATTCGCCAGGTGCCATCTTTCTTTGGTGTGAGCAAGGCAGGAACAACACATGGGCTCTTGCTCACCCTGAGGAAGCCCTTTTGAATAAGGTCCTCAACAATTCGTTGGAGCTCAGCATGCTCCCTGGGGTTTAATCTGTAGTGGGGGAGGTTGGGTAGGGTGGACCCAGGGACAAGATCAATGGCGTGTTGAACATCACGCATGGGAGGGAGTGTTGAAGGTAGGTCTTCCGGGAAGATGTCTTGGAAGTCCCGCAGGATTGCCTGGACTTCAGGTGGGACGGAGACCTGGGACTCCTCAGAGGTAATGGTGACGACAACAGCCCAAACATGGGCACCCTCGGCAACCTCTCTATTCATCTCACGAACACCTATGAAGTTAAGGCGCCTAATCGGGTCGTGGTCAACCTTAGGGGCCTTAGGGATGGACATGACAGGTGTAGGAGAGGAGGGAATGGGAAGCTTCCCTTTGGTGGGGGTTGGGACATTCTCCCGAATTTTGGGGGATGCAGCGGGTGTGGAGGTAGGACTCTTTCCCGTGGCCACCTTTGGGAGTGTTGGGAGCAACTGAATCCTCTTCCCATTGTGGGAGAAGGAACACTCATTGGACCGACCGAATGTAGTAAGGTCTACATCGTAGATCCATGGTCGTCCTAGGATGATGCTCCCGACCTTCATAGGCACTACATCGCATAGGATTTGTCCTTGGTAGGACTGGAACTGGATGGGAATGACACATGTAGTGGTGACTGGGATAGACGTGTCGTCAACCCAAGCCACGTTGTATGGCCTCGGATGAGGATGGGTAGGTAGACCTAGACGGGATACAAAGTCTGAAGAGACTGCATTAATACAGCTTCCGTTGTCAAAGATCACCTTGCAGGGTTGAGTTTTGACCATGATGTGGGTTTGAAAGATGGAGGTTCGACGCCAGTCGTCCTCCTGTGGGTGTGCCAGGATGCTGCGGACCACACTCAATCTTTCATGGTTAGAACTCTCGGCAATATCTCCCACTTGCATGTACTCGACATGCGTGCCATTATATCCTGCATCTAACTCCTCAAACTGGGTGATGAGGTCGGGATCGGCCTCATATCTCTCAAGAGTTTCTCCTTCCTGAGGTGGAAGCTCCATGAACTGGGGGTCGGTGATAACCAAGGCTCGGGTTGGGCAATTGGTGGCAATATGTCCTAGGTTATGACATCTGAAGCATCGGACTCCCGAGACAGGGGCTGGTTGGGAGGTGCTAGGGACGACTCCTTTTCCCTTGTCATCTCTCCTCTCAACCGGTGGAGTATACTCCAGCCTAGGCACAGCTGCGGGTGCAGGTAATGGGTTCCGTGGGAAAGGAGCCGTAGGGGCAACGGCCCTAAGTGGGGCAGCAGTAGGGACGTAGGAGGTGGAGGGGCCAGCTCTCTCAGTATAGCGGACTATGGGGTTTCGGGTTTCAGGTTGGCGGTAGATGGGAACCCGCGGTGGGGCCACCCTTTGAAACCTCTTAACATCACGTGCAACCTGGTAGGCATGCTCGAGGGTGTTAACCTCCCGCAAGAATAATTCCCGCTGAATACTCTCGTGTAAGCCAGCCCTAAACCGAGAGAGGGTGACAGAGGCATCCTCCATGACTCGACTCCGAAGGAAGTAGTCATCAAATTTGGTGATGTACTCGTCCACGGACTTTCCATCTTGGGTGAGTTTCTGTTATTGGTCTAAAAGACGCTGATGGTAGGAAGGTGGCAGATACTTCTCCCTCAATTTCTCCTTCATTTCTTCCCACGTGCTAATAGGCTCCTCTCGTCTCCGTGCTAGGAGATTCTCAACATTGCAGGAAACAGTAAGTTTTGGCTTGACCCAGGAGTTTCATTTTGGCAAACCTCACCCTTGTGGCAGGGGTCATGCGGCGATGCCAATCAAAATATTGGTCCATCCTGGTCTCCCACTCAAGGTATGTAGCGGGGTTGAGGGACCCATCAAAATTTGGAGCGTCAATCTTGACGTTCCGTAGGATGATATTTTCATCGTCGTGGTCTCTCTCTCGAGGCACACGGGCCTCTTGCTCTCTACCTTGGGGAGCCTGATTTGGGCGGACTTGCTCTCTTTCCTCCCTAGGATTGGCTACGGGATTGCCGTGGCCATTCATTCTTCCTTCCTCCCCTTTTAATCGATCCTCTAAGGCTCGGATCCTCTTATCGAGTTCCGTCCGTAATTGGCCTATGGATTCTTCAAAGTGGGCCACGAGATTATGCTCGAGCTGGACTAACATAGCAGTCACGCTCTCTTGATCCATGGGTAGCGTTGAGGGACGCTCTAGACGGCCAGATGAATTCCTAGACCAACCTGGCATGCACGACTTCGGACCTAAATGATGCAGTCCTGGGACTGAAGAATTTAGCAAGCAGTGGACCCGGCTGATTTGCAAAGGGTCAATCTGAAGGGACCGGTCGGGGAAGTTGCTCGCCCGTAGGCGAAGGAGTTGTGAAACTACCTCCTGACAATTAGGGTGCCCTAATGTGACAGTGTAGGGCCTAAGGATGGGTACAAGCAAGCACTCTCTCACCGTCCACAGCGATGCACTCAGAAGACTGGCTGCATGGATCGGGCTCTCTCTTACTTCGCGCGGCAATTGAAAAGATACTAAATGAGTAAGTGAGGGGAGCACGTACCTAGCTAGACTGAAAAGTCTAACGCCGACCGGAGACGAAGGCGAGCGGGGACGTGCGGGCCCGCACGGCGTCGACGAAGCTTGAGCGGTTACAAAGCATTCACTCCACGCAGGGAGGATTGAATTATTACAAATCGCTTAAATTTCCCGCACAGGGGAACAAATCAATCCAGACTTTCTCCGCGCAGGGAGACTTAGGGGCACTCACACTCCGTGAATGACGGACTATGTGTCAGCGATCGGACGGCTCAACCGTTGATCGAGCCGTAATTGTGGACTTCGGGTGCCACCTCAATAAGTTAAAAGATATATAAATATATATATTCAACTCTCTTTTTTTTAATCAAATAATATATATAGATATATATAACAATATATATATAACATTTTTTTTTCAATCTCCCCTTTTTTTTTTTCAAACTTCAACCTCCTTCTTTTGACTTTTTAAACACCTCTTCGCTCTTTTCCTTCAAACTTCTCTTTCTTTTCAAACTTTAACCTCCTTCTTTCTTCTTTCAAATCCCCTTTTGTTGACTTCTCAGATCATGGTGGTGGCTGGCCAACCCGACAGTGCGGCGGCCAACGCGGAGGGGTGCGGCCGGTGTTGACTGGCCGGCGGGCGTGTGCGCCGCGGGCGCCGAGGGCGCGAGGGGCCGGGGCGCACGAAGGCGCAGGGCGGGCGGACGGCTTCGGCCCAGCGGGTGCGCGTCCGGGCGCGGGCGGGTGCGGCCGGCCAGCGCGGCTGGGCGCGCAGGCGAGGCGGGTGCGGCCGTGGGCTTGGCCAGGTGGGCTCGCACGGGCGGTGGCGCAGGGGAGCGGGCGCCGAGGCCACGCGGCGCGCAGGGGAAGGCGGCAGGCGGGCGCTGGCGTCGAGGCGGCAGGCGGGCGCACTGGGAGGCGCCAGGTGGTGCTCCGGCGCGGGGCTGGCCGGGGCCAGCGGTGGGGGGCGCGGGGCGCGGGGCTGGCGGGCGCTCGGGCGCACTGGGCAGGCGTAACTGGCGCGGCCGGGCGCAGTGGCGGGCGTCGCGCGGGCGCGGCTGCTGGCGGTGCTGGTGGGCGCCGGGCGTGGCGGTTTGCGCTGGGGCGGTGGGAGGGGAAACGGCCGTTGCGGCCGCCCCTCTTCTTTGAAACGGGCACGGGCGACGATGCCCGTGCCGCGAACCCCCTCTCTTTTTTTTTCCTTCTATTTTTTGTCAACCGAACTCACTAACTCTTTTCTCTCTATTTTTTTTTCACTTCTTTCTTTTCTTTTTTTTTTTCTTCTGAGAGAGATGGAGAAACGTAGGGGGGTTTCTTTGATACAATTTTTTTTCCTTTTTTTTCTCAATTTCTTCTAACAACTTAGAGAAAGAAAGACTGACGACGGGGATGCCGGGGTTGAGGGAGACGCCGTGTTAGGCTCTGATACCAATTTGACGCAGCGGCGACGTGGAAGACGGATCGACGGCACTCCGGGACGCGAACAGGACGGGACGGATAACTGCTATCTCACACAGCTCGGCCTCACGCCGGACGGTCTCACACCGGGCGATGCTCAATCCTCACAAAAGAGAAGAGAGAGAAGGGAAAGGCAAGAGAGAATGACTCTTACACAAAACAACACTTCATTCATTCATAACATCATATCTCTCGTAACAAGCATTGGCCTCCTATTTATAGGAAAGGCTTATTACATCCATACCTTCCTCATTTCTTTTATTTGCATATCTATCCTAGCCTAATAAAACAAAGGCCACCAACCCACTATTGACTTAGGGGTTTAACAAGATTTAAAATACAAATAACTTTTGACCAACCTTGCCTAATAAAACAAAAGTAAATACATGTAGTAAAACATGTATTTTACACACGTACAAATACTCAAAATACAAGACAAAATAAGTATAATACACACAAGTATATCTACTCAGTACGCCGGGTCTTCAGTCGAGTCTCCGAGCCATAAGCTCGGGGTCGGGGCAGTGCGGCATCGGCTCCGAGTAGTGGGCCCAGTAGTGGACCCGGTGTCCCCACCAGTAGTGCATACGCTACCCTTGAGACATCTTGCCGTGGATATCTCATCGTCACTTTCTTTTTTTTTTCCACCCCTAGGGGGCTTATTTATATCCTTCGTGGTCCCCACACCAACTAGGTTGGTGGTTATTCCCCGCAAGTGGGAGAATTTGAAATATGGCCCAGGGGAGATTGGGTGCACTATACATTCACCCAGTGGGTCAATTTTTTTCATAGAATTTCATATACAAATCTCTTAAAAAGTGGACTTCTCTGTCCTTAATTCTCTTCAAAGGGGGGGATGAGAAGGCTGCAGCCTCTCTTGTGTATGCCGCATAGCCACCGAGTGGAGGTGGGCAGTGTCACCATTTTTTTTAACAAAAGAATCCTATTTTTTTTCCATTTTTTGTGCCTTTTCAACTTAAATGCTTTTCTGTGTTTCATGCCATTGGAGAAGATGGGGACGGTGAACCAGGTGGGGCTTGAGGTTCCAACATTGACCGGGTTAGTTTCTTTCTAATAAGAAAACCCCTTGAAAATGTCTGATTTTCAGTTTTTTTAAGATCATTGGGTCATTTTCTGCAGGACAAAGGGGGTGCGGTCAACAACCCTCACCTGGTGGGTTTTAAATGGACCCTGTGGTGTCCTTTCACCTCCACCGGGTGGACCCCCACCCTGTGGGGATGAATGGACTCCCTCACCGGGTGGATGTACTCCCACTGGGTGGGTCATCCTCGCGGGGGGGGGGGGGGGGCGAGAGGGAGTGAAAGAAAGAAACGGGAGAGGGAGAGAAAGAGAGAAACAAGAGAGTGAGTGAGAGAGCACGGGAGAGAAAAAAATAGAGTCCGATGGACTCTTTTCTTCTCTCTTGTTTCCCGTGCAGGAGAGAGAGATTTTCTCTCTCTGGTTTTATTGGACTCTTCCTCAATCCTCTCTCTCTTTTTTAAATATTGTTGCACAAGAGTCTGGTGGACTCTTCTCACCTTCCTTTTTTCTGTCCACTCTCTTCCTTGCTTCCTGCAAAGGAGAAGAGTCCTGCTGGACTGTCCCTTTCTCTTCCTTCTTTTCTTTTGCTTGCTTTCCCCACCCCCCCAAATCTTGTTACACAATGAACACTTCCCTGTGCTGGAGAAGAGTCCTGTATGACTCTCTCTCCTCTTTCCTGTGCACAGACCACAGGATGGCCTCTGTTACTGCTGTTGTTGCTGTGCGGCTGCTGTTCATGCTCTTCTTCCCCGTCTTTTGTTTCCTGCTAAGATGTTCCTTCCCTCTATCTTCCACTCCTTTTGTTTTAATCATCTTATCATCCTGCATTCTTCTCCCTTCTTTCTTTGGTTCAAACTGTCCCAGATGAAGTTTACTGATTATATTTTGTGTTCCTGCAGAGTTTGCTGGAATGGGATATAGGAAATTACCATGGCTCATTAACAGAATGCAATCTCAGATTGAACGAAAATGCATTTGATTTGCTGAATGTCAGTTTAACAAATTATGAACTCTACTGCATGACTGTCTTTTTGCACTTACTTTTAATCATGACAAACTCATTCTTGTCTAGCTAAAAATGAGCATACGACCAGGATACTGATATGTACTGTTTTTTTAAGTGTCCACCTTTGTTGGGATACTAATACAACTATGCTTCTCATTATTTCAGCAGATCTATGATGGCCGCAGCTCCATTATTTACTATAGTAGTATGCCAAGATTTTGTCCACGCTAGAGTGAAATCATGTTTACAGTTTGAAAAGGGAACAATTGTTGAGAATCTGTTTCCTTCTCAAAATGTCTTTGGATGTTTCTCATCATGCAGTTTGTTCAATACTAGAAAGAGGTGGCTTGCCTTATCCAGTCATACCAAATTATTTTCCATGAGAAGGATGAAGAAAGGAGATGATGGTTTTACAGTTAACAACATGTCTGTGCCCTTTCAAAGCTTTACAGAAGTGCACTCATGCAACAATTCTGCCTTGGATAACCATTTAAAATCTTCTTCAAGTGACATTTCTCCAATAGATAAACTCTTTTCAGAGCCCTACTTGTCAGCAACAGGTTGTAACGAGAGACAATTGAAGTCACTGGGTTCTTATTTGAGCAAGCTTCATGATGGTATAAATGAAGAACGAACCTCTTGTATGCCCACAAGTGATTTTGGGACCATGCCTGATAGCAGAACAGGCCTTACTTCAAGTTTGGGGAAGCAAAAAAGGTCTACTGATGAAGTTGACCAGCTCAATGCAAAGACAGGATTGTGTTCTCTTGAAAATTATTTTGACAAGCTTAGTATTGGTGAATGCTGTACCATTTTAACTCCAGTCTTTGACAAAGCATATGTTTTAGATAAGAGCCAATATCATGTCTACGTGAATTAATGCAACACATATGGGTGTTATCGTTTTATTATCACTTCATTTATCAGTCAACAATAGATTTGTATATTTTGTAACTGATTATTTGAATGTTCATGATTTCTTGTGCATTCATTCAGGTCCTTGTGTATTTCTCAATGCCAATCATTTGCTCCATACATTGCCATCATTTTGACTATTTTATCTTTGAAAATGATGTTCCTGACATTTGCCTTGCCTTTTTGTAAGCTAATATTCTGATTTCTGGTTGCATATACACAGCACATTGACAAGATTCCTAGGTGCACAATTCATGCAACAAGTTTGGCATTTGGCTTTCATTTCCACACTTAACGAACTGAACTGATGTGTGCAAGGATGGTTGGGGGGTTATGAAAAAGTAAGAACTACTAGTGCAGACGTCATTAACCATCATGAGAGTGGTTTTGAGTAATAGTTGTGTACGTATTATGATCTAACACAGTAGGGTTATGTTTTGGGTCCAAATTGTAACTGTTTTCCTTGAGCATCATCTGTCTAAGGATCCACATAAGATTCAGTGGATCCCAGATTTGATGAGTCAAGGCTCATGAACTATTGATGTAGATTTTTGGTGAGCTGTGTAATACATGAATGATGAACGAAGACAAGTCACATGACCACTTGACTGATGGATGAGATGTGGTCACATTCCTCCTTCAGAACTACACCGAAGTCTTCACCTTTTCATATTTGTTGTGGATGTGCTAGGCTAAATAGAGATATCAAAGGAAAACGGTTTGGGAAATTTCTTGAACCAGTCTGAACCATCCAAAAATTTAGATGAGACAGTTGTATTAGCACAAATTTACTACAAAAAATTACTATATGGATAAGTTGTTCGTTGTTGGTATTTTGCTGACATATTTCTGGCATTCAGCACTTATGTATTTCTGAAAAACTAATATTTTCCCTTCATGGTAGGATTGCAAACAAAAGAGACAACCTCCCCACCCTCTACCAATGATGACTCTGAAAGCAATCTAATAAGATTAAATGACATTGGTGAAGCTTACCACGAGGAAACTGCAAATAAAGTGAATACACATGACAATGACATGCCAGTAGATATAATGAATGATGAGACTGCCCCTGCAATATTTGGTGAAAAGACTTTCCAAGATTCTCGTACATATGATGAAGCATCTGACTTTTATTTGATGTAAGGTTTACTACTATGCAGATACAGATTATTTTCTTCTGCTAATCCTTTCTTTCTGCATGTTCACATTATTTGGCTGCTTCCTAACTTCATCATTTGAAGATAGCAAGGATTTTTTTTTAAAAAAAAGGAAAAATCAGAGATCAGAACTAAATTTTGTTTGTCTGCATCCCCCTGGGGAAAATATCCCGGTCGATGAATCCAGGAAAATGGTTATGATTTCTGGATCTGAAATCCATATTTAATATGTTCTTGGTTAGTGTTTATTTCTTTTATGTGTATTTTTGATAATTGTGAAACAACATGAAGTCCAACATGTTTAACTCTTTGTTACATACTAATGCTGGTCTAGACTTTTCTTCTGTAAATGCAGAAATATGCTGGCATCAATAGACATTGCAGTCTTCTTGTTTGAGATTGCGAGTCCCATCAGGAGCTCTGATGTCGAGCAGTTGTCACTCCCTTTGATTTATGGTGCTAAGATTAATGAACTAATCCTCAATGGAGAGTGGTGGAGGATTGTGACGCCAATGTTTCTGGTACAAGATTGAGATTCTGTTCGCCTAGACATTTTTATATTTTATTCATGTGCCAGTCTAACAGTATTCCATTTTAAGATAATCTGGTATCAAGAGTAAACTGTTGTATGATCTTCATCCCGTCAAAAGGGGAATGCTTGTCAGAGCCACAAGATTTATATAGAAGCCTTAACATGCTAATGAGATGCTTTATATATTATTTTCACACTTCTACTTATGTACTCTGGTGGGAAAAAAACACAATTGGTGGCTTAAATATATATGAAGCTGCCATATTTTCTTGCCCACCTTTTATTTTCTATGTTGATTGAGGTAGTGCGGGTATATAGCAAGATTTTCCACTTAATTTTGCACTTTGTTTCCAAAATTTCACAGTGAAGATATAAGGTTACTGATGCAACTTCCAGGGCTAGATACTATGTGAATGACAATATACAAAACTGAATTTTTATCTCCCTACTATCCAATAATTGTTGATGAGGTAACTGTAAAGTCACTGCTAATAATAGCAGTTAGAGAGATGAATTATCTCCTGCCTCAGTAATCATTGATGAGGTAAGAATATAGTCTTTGCCAATGCAGCTGGACTTTATTGGCTTCTGCTTCTGTTGCCTTCCAATATGGAAGTGTGTTACTTCAGCATGTTTCATAATGTTCTCTTTTTTTTCTGGGGGGGGGGGGGGGGGGGGGGGTGTTCTATCAATGTTTAATTGCTAGCGTCTCCCATCCTTCACCTTTTGATGCATTATCTCATCATAATATCCCTTTAAGGTATTCTTTTCCTTTGTACTTTCCCCCCATGTTTACTTCCCCATATCCAACCATTGTCTTCTAGGACTTGTACACAATGGCATGGTTCCTTTGAGGATTTGTTTTTTCAAGATGTCCTTTATCTCTGTTATTGATAGAACTCCCTGTATATACGTTCTTTTATTTTTTATTTACTTCTGTTCTCATTATATTGTGGATTTTGATAATATCCTAAACGGGATATATTTTGTGCAGCATTCTGGATTTCTACATATTGCTCTTGGTTGTTGGGCACTTCTTATGTTTGGCCCTCAAGTTTGCAGAGGATATGGTCCCTTTACATTTTTTCTCATATTTATACTGGGGGGAATTTGTGCAAATCTGACAAGCTTTGTTCACACTCCCGAGCTAACTGTTTGTGGAACAGTATGTCAAACATATTTTTTCTAATTATAATTGTTCGTATTTCTTCGTTACACAACATTAAGTGACATACAACATTTGAATCAAGTTGTTTCTTACCTTTCATTAAAAAATTCTTAATTGTCTCATTAATTACTTCACTGCTTGCATTTGCAATTCTAAATTGTTGTTCTTTTCTAGAAGTGTGATGGCTTCCCGCAATAATTGTTTACATGATATTTATAGTTGGCAAAGGAGCATTACTCAGGTGCCATAAGACTACTGCCTTCATCAGATGTGGCCACAAATGTGGTGACACCTTTATTCCATTTACATGGGTGATTAAGGTGAGTCCCGAGTCAGGGACATACGTATGATTAAAGAAAGGTCAAAGATACAACACCTCTCAGACACCATGTTTGAACCAAAAAAAGATGAGAGAGAGAGAGAGAGAGAGAGACTGCACATAGAAGAAGGAAGAGTCCTGCATGAACTCTTCCCTCGCACAGGAAACAAAAAAAACAGAGAAAAAATAGGGAGAGAAGAGTCCAAAGGCAAGAGAGAGAGAAGGAAAGCCAAAGGGGGAAAAGAGTCCATCAGACTGTTTCTCTCTCATCTGATCCTCTCTCTCTCCTGTGTAAGAAACAAGGGACAGAGAGAGACAAGTCCAGTAGACTCTCTCTCTCCCGTTTCTCTTTTTCTCTCTCTCGTGTCCTCTCTCTCCCTGTTTCTCATTTTCTCTCCTCTTGGTGGGAAACCCAACCGGTGGAGGTGGGATGAACCATGCATGGTTCATCCCACCTCCCTTGGGTGGACCCCTACTCGGTGAAGGTGGAGGTGGCACCCGTGGGTGTCCTCCCCACCCCCACCGGGTGACTCCTCACCCGATGGAGGTATGAGGAGTCCATCGCGATGGCCCCTCTCAAACCCCCACCGGATGGGATATCTTTGTGGGGAGAGAGAGAGAGAGAAGAAGAAGAAGAAAATAAAACAGAAAAAATATATATTTGGCCTCATTGGATATGGGTATATCTATAAAAAAAGAAATATATATAACCCCCTTACTAGGCAGGGGTATAATATGACAAATATGTAGTCAAATGCGGGAGGCGACCAGGGGGTCGCCTGATGCCTGAAATGCCTTTATTAAAATAATATATATTATTCAAAAATTAAAACATGTCTAAATATCACAAAATGTATTTTTTTGAAAAATAAATATCATACAAATGCATATATAAAGCCAATAAATTTCTTAAATTCATTCATTCCTAAACAAGAATAACACTCATATTGTCATATAGAGAGAGGGTGAGAGACAGATTGATTGTGAGATTGTGAGAGACAGAGAGAGGGTGAGACACAGAGGGTGGGTGAGACAGAGAGTGAGAGAGGGGCTCGCCCCCTTCTCTGATTGTGCGTGCATGTGAGATAGTAAGAGGGGCTCGGCCCTGTGTGAGACAGTGAGCGAGAGTCCCTCTATGTGTGCGTGAGAGACTAGAGAGAGAGTGTGTGTGTGTGAGTGAGTGTGAGAGAGTGGCGTTCGGCCCTTGTGTGTGTGAGAGAGAGAGTGAGATAGAGAGTGGGAGAGGGGCTCGACTGCTTTGTGTGTGTGAGAGAGAGTGGGACAGAGTGGGAGAAGGGGTTGGCCCGTGTGTGTGTGTGTGGTGTAAGAGAGAGAGAGAGTGGGAGAAGGGCTCGGCCCGTGTACGCGTGAGAGAGAGAGAGAGTGGGAGAGGGGTTGAGCCCCTGTGTGTGTGTGTGCATGAGAGAGAGAGAGTGTGTGTGTGTGTGAGAGAGAGAGAGAGAGAGAGAGAGAGAGGAGTTGTCGGGCTGGGGTTGTGTGTGTGTGATAGAGAGAGACAGAGGGAGGGAGAGGGAGATTGAGAGAGAGGGTGCGTGCGAGAGAGAAAGAGAGAGAGGGGGGAGACAGACGCTTGTTGCTGTCGGCCGCTTGCTGCCGTATCAAGCTCGACGTTGTTTGCTCGCTGGTCACCGCAGGGGGGAGGCGCGACAGGGGCTGCTGGGGTTTGCCGTTCGCTTCGAGGGAGGAAGAGACGAAAATGGTCAGTGGATCGAAACCCTAGGGGGAGACGACCATTTATACCACGGATCCCCTTATCAAGTGATCATGGGTCTTGGACGGTTTGCGGGTGGGCTGGCGGGCCTAGGCCGAGATAGGCGAGGCGGGCAGGGTGTGCCGAGGCGCTTAATGCGGCCCAAAAGCGCTTGAGGCGATCGCCTCAGCGACTTGGGCCGACGCGAGGTGAGCTGTCACCGCCTCGCGTCATCTCAGTGCCTAGGCGAGCACCTCAGGCGCTTTTGATAACACGGGGTATATTTGCATAATAGGAAAAAAATCTTGACTCCACTGGGTGGGGGTATATCTGCAAAAATAGAGAAAACATATTTGACTCCTATTGAACAAGGGTATATTTGGAAAATAGAAAAAGTATGTTTGATCCCCACTAGGCAGGGGTATCTTTACAAGAAAAAAGATGTTTAACCCCCATTGGTGGGGCTATATCTACAAATCAAAAAAGAGAAAGGGAGAGAGAGAAAAATAGGGTGCGTCCCTTTCTCTCCCAAACCCTCATTGAGTGAGGTTTTGAAATTCCTGCCTTTGACAGGTAACTTCTACCCCGATGGGTGTGGGGCCTGCCATGCCTATAAATGGAACCCTCGGGATTGGGAAGATATGAAGAAGATTCTAGGAAGAGAATCAAAATGGTAGGTGTGCCCCCTCCTCTTGCGCCATCGACCCCTATTTGTTTTCCTGGTTAGGGTGGAGTTAATTACATTCCATGCCATCAGGAAGGTGGAGCTAATTACATGCCATGCCATCGGAAAGGTGGAGTTAATTTACAAATGCTGCCACTACATCCCAGGGTGCCACTTCACCCCATGGCGGAGTTCATTACAAATTCTGCCACTACATCCTATGGTGGAGTTATTTACTAATCATGCCACTATAGCCCCATAGCGAGATTATTTACCTATCATACCATTGCATCTCTGTGGCACAATTATTTGTTGATCATGCCACTACATGTCTATGATGCACCTATTTTCAGATCACGCCTCAGTCCTAATTAATTAATTGATTGACTCCCTATCTCCCACTATAACCGGACCATGGCTTTGTCGTTCCAACCAAATGTCATAATTGACGAACCACAATCAACATGGCTTAGTCAATTGACACAATTAACGGACCGTTGACTACATGGTCCAGTCAACCAAGTCCAATCTACGGCCTGTGGTCTAGCCAACTTGGCCAATTGACATGATGGACGAGCTACCATCAATGTGGCTTTACCAGTAAGCCCAATTCATAGATTGCAGCCTACTTGGCTTGGTCAACCAACCTAATCCATGGACTGGCCTATGTGGCTCGGTCAATCATCCCAATTGTGAGGCTGCGGCCAACTTGGTTTAGCCTTAATTGGTCAATTAGGGCCTACATAGCTAGGCCAAATCTCTGTAAATTACGGATTGCTATCCGGACTTTGTAATTATAGACATGTTCATGTGAATATAATTAAAATACCTGACTCCGCTGTCCATGCCATTTGCATGTGTATTCATGCCATGACTTGTACACGATGTGTTACTTATTACACTTTAATTACAAGACTTAATGACTCGAGTGCAAGAGTCCTAATTTAGACTTGATTAGGACTTGCGAAGGATCCAATCTAGACTTGAGCGAATGAGCGACGGACTACGAGCTAATTCTAATGGCAAATTATGTAGGGTATTAGTCATGTAGTTAATCAAGGATTTTCGATCATCGGACCAATGTAATTAACACCGATTGCGGTTGGTGGGGAATGAGGTCAAGATTGCGAATCCATAGCCAAATCCAAAGGCTCTGGAGCACACAATTATGTTATATTTAAATCTTTTCAATGCGATGTTGCCATGTCACTTGCATAATCAATTATATTTTTCCATATATATACATTTATATATACAACAAATGTTCTAACACACCCTTGTTCAAACTCATACTAAATCATAAATTGAGAATTTGCCAAGGCACAATTGTGTGCATCTTGGTGAGGATGTTAGGGAGTTGTTCTAAAGAAGGTATGTAAGGATGAGTAAGTGACTAAGTGTGCCAGCGATAGTGATGACAGAAAAAGTGGTAGCCAATCTTAACGTGCTTCATCTACTCAGGGAACACTAGATTGTTCACTATCTGAGAGTGCCCCAATGATCACAATATAAAGGTTGTAAGCGTTAGAGAAGCAAGCACCAGCATCATGTAGAAGATGTTGTAGCTGGACATATTAGAAGCAGCATTGGCCGAAGCACAATACAAAAACTAATAGTAAAATGGCATGTTGTAGGATCGCTTGCCTAGTTCAGCATTAGAGAGCTCATAACTCAAGGGAAAGTGGCAAACATGAACAAAGACCACAAAATAGTGCCATGAAGTAGCATAGAGTACACAAGAGAGCTACATAGTAAGTGGAGGTGGGTGCATTAGTTGACTCACTATACGGACTATATGAGCAATGTCAAGGCACGGGATGGTCAAAGAGTCTAGAATCCTAGCAAGCTGCTAAAAAAGTTGTATTTATCAGAGGCTCACCTTTTGTAGGATGAAGCTTTAAATGAAATGGCTGTAAAAGGTGAAAGAGTCCACTGTGGGTGTTGATAAGGATGTGAGTCTGTCTTTTGCAGAATCCAGAGAAGATGGCAAGTGGATAAAGTTAGGAAGGCTAAGGCAGGTAGAACCAATAGAAGAGGGGATGTGGAGAGGGAAGAGGAAAGGAAGGAATGGCAGAGAGGTAGGAGAAGGAGAGAGGGGCTGAGCTAATAGTTTGGGAGGAGGGTGGTCTACACTATTCATGGAGGGTGGTGAGGGTGATTATGTGGTGTTGCTAGTTGTGCTGGGGAGGTTTATGGTGTGTTTTAGTCTCTTGACAAGGCAGACTGGTAGAGTAGATAGTTCGGTTGCTTGTTGGGCCATGGCATTCCTTTTTGCATTGGGTGAGGGGTCAGTTTTGGTGGCCAGATTCTTGTATTTCTTTTCTTTTCCCTTTGCTCCAGGGGCAGTGTGCATCCTGCCGCCTTTTTGTATTTGGGAGCTTTGTGGGAGCACTCCCTCCTTGTATATTCTCATCTTTTTCTTTTATAATACTTGGTACTATCCACTTTCAAAAAAAATGAAATGGTTGTACATTGAAGAATGCTTGAGATATACTTTTTGAAAGACAACCTTTATGGCTTAGAACGTAATGAATTGGGCTAAGGTCCATTGAATTGCCAGTGAGGATGGTGGTTTAAAGAAGTGATAGTAGTAGTGTGATTATGTCCTTCACCTGGAGAAGAATGGCATAACCTTGCAAGGAAGCCTGGACAAAGCATGCATAATATTGAGCACTCTTAATGGAGCCAACATCAGGAACCGCACGATAAAATTGCTCAAACTTGCTATATAGCACCTAATTTAACCCATACATGGCTTAACAAAGGTGACAAATATGCTGTAATGGGATAGAAAAACCAAATGGGGACTACATATACACTTCAGGCAGATCAACATAAAGAACGGTGTTAGACCCCTGATCATTAAGTGCCTCATGTTGTGTAATGACAAAATTTAGGCAAAACTAATAATACATTCAATTTATCAACTTTAATAGGCGTTAGAATAGGTGAACCCTTCAACTAATATGTCCTTTGTTTCTCTAGCAAGTGATTTCCATCGTCTTTTGCTTTATCAAGTCTTAGAATCGGTTGGTATATTCTTTTCTCTCTATAGGCGTTATCTTCAGTCATTTGGATCAACTGATATTTTTTATAGGTGATATGCCTTTTGCCTGTCTTCTTTCAACTAATATATTATGCCTATTACTTTAGTCTTAGTCGATGGGTTCGACTGTTATTTCTACAGGTTATAAGCCTTTAGTGTATTGCTTTACCTGATTAACAGTTTAAACCTTGCGCCTAACAACAGTCGAAATACCGACAGTCCATTGCCTTTGCCTACCAGCACCAGTCCATAGCTTTGTGCCTGAATGCTTAAGTCGTTGCGATCGCCTATGGTATCAATTGATACCTTGTACCTCCGGCAGCTGATGCTAATGCGGGACGGACCACGGACTCGACTCCAATTGGATATGCAACCCTCGGATTCTAAACAAGCTCGCGATCGTCCCTTTTCGAGGGAAGTGTCGGACGTGCGCGGTTGAGAAACCGGCAAGAGCTAGGGTGGTCAATTCTCTCTTGTGCCCGGATCGGGTCACGGGACGGTCTCGCCCTCTCTCGCAGCAGCGGTAATGTAATAATATGAAGCGAGTTAATTACCCTATCATGCTCTCTAGCAGCGGCATATGAAATATATGCGAATAAAACAAAGTGCCAAGTAAGGAGCGAATACGATACCTCCACGCTCCCGGTGTGGGGAAGACGATCCCGGCCGAATTGGTAACTCCCGGTAACAGTAATGAATTAAATTACAGCTATGAAATATCGCCCACTCCACGCAGGGAGGTAAAAGGGCTACACAAGTGGGCCCGGGAGGACGATCTCGGGTTGACGGGCTGCACTTGATCACCCCGTCGGCGCGGTTCGGACGGCGTATGCTGCTGGTTGTGGGGCCCACGTGCTGGTCGGTGGGACCGGGGCGGCACCACTGTGGTGGAGACACCTGGAGGGACGCTTCCTGGGAATCTCCGATCGGCACCGGTCGGAAAGAGTGCCCACGGATCTGTTGCTTCTGTTTTCAGGCGCGCGCTCCGGCGAGATCGGCTGGTGCGATCAATCGTGATGTCGGATCGAAGCACATGAGATACCGTTGGAAAGCTCTTTCGAAGTCCTTCAATCTAGGACCAGAGAGATGAACTGGATCTGCACGGATCTGGTCTTTGTTGATTTTTGAAGTTGCTGTTGGACAGTTCCCGAAATCTCAGAACAGCAGAGCAGTTTCCTGAGAACTGCCTTTGGCCGCGGAGTAGACCTCAGATTCAGATCTCGATCTCTTCATGAAAGTTGTGGAGGGGAAAGAGAGGAAAACGGCAATAATTTTTGTGAAAGGTTTTGTTGAGATTTGGGTGGGGAAAAGTATTTTAGACTGGTGGGTGGTCGGATCTGGACAGAGGTAGGCAGAACTATAGAGGGATCTGAAAGTGAATTTTATAAAATAGGTGGAGACTTGTGGAAATTCCACGAAAATTCTTGGGTGGAGGGGATGGTGGGCAGAACCTCCAGTAATTTTGGGGGTTCCAGCAAAAATCAAAAAGGGGACCAAGAAGGCGAAACTCAGGGTGGCTGTGACTGGATCTGAACAAAAGGCAGAACTGGTGGGTGGAGATACACGAAAATGGAAAATTATAAGACGGGGCTATAACTTTTTTTCAATTTTTCTGGAGGGTTATGATGAACCCTAGAACGTACCCTGAAAATATCAGCTCCAGAAGATGAGAGAATTTGGAGCTAAAATTCTCGGAGTGGCCTTTTGTCCAGCAAGACAGAACATAGACAGAACTTCCGACGGTGGCTCGTGGCGGCACGAACGGCGGCGGCGGCACCAGAGATGAATTCCAGAAGTAGAGGGGAGGAGATAGAAGGGATGAACACTCTAGAAATACAGAGGATGGAGGAGGGAACCATAGGAGAGAGGAGGGGGGCACAACTAGCTTCAAGCATTCACAAAATTTCTTCTCTTCATTAATTTACAAATAATAGAAATTCATGGCTTATATAATAAATGGAAAAAGACCATGAATACCCTCAGATCTAGGATCTGGAGGGGCATTTAAGGGACATCACATTTGGTCCAAACAAAATAAAAAAAAATCAATTCCTAATTAATTTTAAAGGGGGGGGGGGGGCGCCCCCTTGACCAAGGGGGAGGAGGGTAGGTGGCCTACCCTTGACCTTTTATTTTAACACACTTGTCTCCCATGTGGTCAATTGGCATTCAAACCTTCTAGATGGCCACCTAGGATGGTTGACCAGCCCCACATAGCTTAGGTGGCCCAATGGGAAAGGAGAGAGGGCCCCCTAGCTGGACCTACTACACATTTGCACAAAAACCCAAAGAATCCAAGGGAATGACACATTGGCTTACAAAGCCTTACAATTGTACATATACTTTCCCAAGGATATAAAAGCAAACTAAAGGACACAAATGCAAAATAAAAAGTCAGTACTCGGCGTCGATTCCCATCAACTCTCCCCGGGTGGGAGGAACTCGACCCCGTCGAGTAGGGGTGCGGCTGCTCGTGACGCCGACGGATCCGTCATCCTACCTGGAAGCGCGGAGTACGCTCCACTCCGAGTAATCGACACCTGCTCATCCCGTATAGATTCGATATGCGCACGCTGCCATGGGAAGGAGGCTAGAGGTGGACACTCCGGGGTGGGGTCACTCTCAAAGGAAGGAAGGCGGCGCGAAGACTCACTAGGAATCACCGCTTGTCCCTTGTGTGACTAGATCCGATATAAAGTAGAGCCGATCCCAATAGTCCGACAAGTCTCGAACTCGAAAGGGACTAATAACCCGAGCATACAAAGACCGACTCGACTCAACACATACATGTACAAACACACGACGGACAAACGAAACCAAGACCCACAAAGACCCTAAACAGACCTAATGTTAGTCCGACCCGTACATGGGTGACGGTGGACCAGGGCACCCGAATATGTGCCATGCATGCATGTTATGCAACCGGGAATGGATGGCATGGGGAACACCTAGACGTCAGGTGTGGTCATGCATGGGCGGCCCTTTGGATTTGGAAGACTTGAGAGGGCCATGAGAGCCGGGTGTGGAAAAGCCGGGTGTGGGTGTATCAAAAATAGGCTTGGTGAAGGTAGAGGACCCGGTCCGTGGGGTAGGGGTGTGGTAGTGGACTCCCTCGAAGAAAGGAAGTATATATGGAGGGTCTAAGGGTCCACTGGGGAACGGGTCAAAGGGATCAAAGAAGGTATGACCCCTTGTGGTGGGTTCCCACAAGTCACGGTCCCCGATGTAGAAGTCTCGAAGGTGTGGATAGTCACCTCCATGCATTGTAGGTGGGACGGTGATCATGTGTAGGATGAATGGTTCCTCCCTCGGGCGAAAGGGTATGAAGTCGGGTTCGGCCGACATGGGGAGGAATAAGAGAACCTCCATGGTGAGACAACCCGCGGTGCACACGGAGGTAATGGACCCTAAGGCCGGATGGGTGAAGCTACGGCTAGTGGGTTGGTCGAAGTTTCGGGCCAATAAATGCGTCAACTTCCATTGCACGTCTAATCTCATAATAATGTCATCCAATGTATCAACATGGTGACTAGACAGAAAGGTAGTGTGGAAGGAGTTGACGGGCACTATAGGTAAGGTGGGGTCCATTGATGGATATGGACGTGGGACCAAGCCATTCTTGAGCCAACTAAGAAGTGGCTCGGCTATGTATAGCGTTCCCGTAAGAAACACGGGTAGCTCGGGTTTTGGTGGCTCCAAATAAGATGGTTCCGAATAAAGTTCGGAAGTAGATGGCAATGGAGCACTCATGGATGGTGAAGAAGCACGTGTCCTTTCCAACCAATCCCAAAACTTTTTCTCGATTTCCTCAAGGGAGCGGGTTGGAGTGGGGACCTCGGAGTGGACTTGCTCCTCGGCTCTCGGCTCAGGTGTGGACCTAGACTCGACTAGAAGCGGGGCTTCCACTTGGTTGGAGGTGCTTGGGTGGGATTGGACGGGGAAGCCAAGGGGAGGTTGGTTGGAGGCGACGGGGCGGACCACTTGAGTGGGGTTGCTTTGGAGGGCTTGGATGGGGGTGAAGGGGCGGGGTTGGTTGGAGGTGTGGCCCACTTGATTGCGGGTGAGTTGGTAGGGATGGCTAGTGGTATGACTCCCGTAGTTGGAGGTAGATGGACGGGGAAGGTAGACCCTCCTAAGCGTTCTCTTCATATCCCACCATGACTCGATGGGCCTTAGCCTCCTATCTTCCCGGAAGTACTTGATGTCCCTCCATGTTTCGGCGGCCTCATAGAAAAGTCGCCTTTTGGCTAAGTCGACTTGCGCGGGACCGGACATAAGATAACACTCAAAGTAGTCGTCCATAACGGCTTCCCACTCTAAGTAGTCACTCGGGTTTTCGGAGCCATAGAAGTCCCGGGCTTCGGGCCTTTTGGGGTGGTTCGGGTGGTCCTTCCATTTTAGATAGTATCGCCACCATGGATAAGATACGGGTGTTCGGTAATCCATGGGACACGGGGAAGCTAGTGGATGGCCATGCCGACACTCGGACAAAACACTAGACACGACCCTAAGTAATGCAAAGTTGGAATGCCGACTCGACTACCAACCTATACACGACCAAGATTCAGTACGTGGCGGAGTTAATCGATCCGAAGATCACTCGCGCAAGTGTGCGGCCTTCCCGATAGGTGTAGCCTAACGTTCGGACAACACATTTTTATATACCGAACAATGGTATGCGGATGCAACCTTAGACTGACTTAGACGATGACTAGATGTAAATGACACTTTTTTTTTGTTTTAAACACCCTAGACTCAAACCTGGCTCTGATACCAAATTGATGCAGGACAGACCACGGACTCGACTCCAATTGGATATGCAACCCTCGGACTCTAAACAAGCTCGCGATCGTCCCTTTTTGAGGGAAGCGTCGGACGTGCGCGGTTGAGAAACCGGCAAGAGCTAGGGTGGTCAATTCTCTCTTGTGTCCGGATCGGGTCACGTGACGGTCTCGCTCTCTCTCGCAGCAGCGGTAATGTAATAATATGAAGCGAGCTTACCCTATCATACTCTCTAGCAGCGGCATATGAAATATATACGAATAAAGCAAAGTGCCAAGTAAGGAGCGAATACGATACCTCCACGCTCCCGGCGTGGGGAAGACGATCTCGGCCGAATTGGTAACTCCCGGTAATAGTAATGAATTAAATTACAGCTATGAAATATCGCCCACTCCACGCAGGGAGGTAAAGGGCTACACAAGTGGGCCCGGGAGGACCGATCTCAGGTTGACGGGCTGCACTTGGTCACCCCGTCGGCGCGGTTCGGACGGCGTATGCTGCTGGTTGTGGGGCCCACGTGCTGGTCGGTGGGGCCGTGTGGGACCGGGGCGGCACCACTGTGGTGGAGACGCCTGGAGGGACGCTTCCTGGGATGGCGGCGCGCTGGTTCGTCGGCCGGAGGCCAGGCGGCTCCGATCGGCACCGGTCGGAAAGAGTGCCCACGGATCTGCTGCTTCTGTTTTCAGGCGCGCGCTCCGGCGAGATCGGCTGCTGCGATCAATCGTGATGTCGGATCGAAGCACATGAGATACCGTTGGAAAGCTCTTTCGAAGTCCTTCAATCTCGGACCAGAGAGATGAACTGGATCTGCACGGATCTGGTCTTTGTTGATTTTTGAAGTTGCTGTTGGACAGTTCTCGAAATCTCAGAACAGCAGAGCAGTTTTCTGAGAACAGCCTTTGACCGCGGAGTAGACCTCAGATTCAGACCTCGATCTCTTCATGAAAGTTGTGGAGGGGAAAGAGAGGAAAACGGAAATAATTTTTGTGAAAGGTTTTGTTGAGATTTGGGTGGGGAAAAGTATTTTAGACTGGCGGGTGGTCGGATTTGGACAGAGGTAGGCAGAACTGTAGAGGGATCTGAAAGTGAATTTTATAAAATAGGTGGAGGCTTGTGAAAATTTCACGAAAATTCTTGGGTGGAGGGGATGGTGGGCAGAACCTCCAGTAATTTTGGGGGTTCCAGCAAAAATCAAAAAGGGGACCAAGAAGGCGAAACTCAGGTGGCTGTGACTGGATCTGAACAAAAGGTAGAACTGGTGGGTGGAGACACACGAAAATGGAAAATTATAAGACGGGACTATAACTTTTTTTTCAATTTTTCTGGAGGGTTATGATGAACCCTAGAACGTACCTTGAAAATATCAGCTCCAGAAGATGAGAGAATTTGGAGCTAAAATTCTCGGAGTGGCCTTCTGTCCAGCAAGACAGAACTTCCGACGGTGGCTCGTGGCGGCTCGATGGCGGCACGAACGGCGGCGGCGGCACCAGAGATGAATTCCAGAAGTAGAGGGGAGTAGATAGAAGGGATGAACACTCTAGAAATGCGGAGGATGGAGGAGGGAACCAGAGGAGAGAGGAGGGGGGGCGCAGCTAGCTTCAAGCATTCACAAAATTTCTTCTCTTCATTAATTTACAAATAATAGAAATACATGGCTTATATAATAAATGGAAAAAGACCATGAATACCCTCAGATCTAGGATCTGGAGGGGCATTTAAGGGACATCACATTTGGTCCAAACAAAATAAAAAAAATCAATTCCTAATTAATTCTAAAGGGGGGGGGGCGCCCCCTTGACCAAGGGGGAGGGTAGGTGGCCTACCCTTGACCTTTTAACACACTTGTCTCCCATGTGGTCAATTGGCATTCAAACCTTCTACATGGCCACCTAGGATGGTTGACCAGCCCCACATAGCTTAGGTGGTCCAATGGGAAAGGAGAGAGGGCCCCCTAGCTGGACCTAATATACATTTGCACAAAAATTCAAAGAATCCAAGGGAATGACACATTGGCTTACAAAGCCTTACAATTGTACATATACTTTTCCAAGGATATAAAAGCAAACTAAAAGACACAAATGCAAAATAAAAAGTCAGTACTCGGCGTCGATTCCCATCAGATGCCCCTTGATTAATATTCTAGTTGATATGTTCTGCCTACTAGTTTCTTCTTGACAGGCGATTCCTTCGCTTATATCCTTTGTAGACGATAGCAGTAATAGTCGATAGCTTTCAACTGTCTCTTTCGACCACTTGCTTTAGTTGATAGCTTCCAATTGACTATTCCAACTAATCAACCTCAACTGCTTGTATCAACTGTTGCCTGGTGCCTATTGTCTTGCGACTGTGTTACATTCCTAATTTTAATTCATAGAAGGTGTGATAGGAATTCTTAGAATTATTCTCAATAGGTGTTAGATTGGGAAACCTTCAATTATTAGAGCCTTAGTTGTTCTAGTAGGCGATCCACATCGCCTATTACCTTATCAAGCCTTAGTATTAGTCGTTAGCCTTTTGCCTAACTGCTTAATTCTACAACAGGTATTATCATCAGATGTTAGAATCAACTGATACCCCTTTCACTTGTTGTCATCGATGCCCCTTTCACTTGTTTAGTCAGTCAGTAGCCTCTTTCACTCATTGTCAGTCGATACCCTTTCACCTGTTTGGTTAGTTGAAGCCCCTTTCACCTAATCAGCTAGTCTGTATCTTTTCACCTCTCTGTCCAGTTGATGCATTTAATGGGTGCCAGTCAATAAGTGGTAGTCGATAGGTAGAGTTAGCAGCTGATAGTAGCAGTTTGAGTTAGCAGTTGATAGTAGCTGATGCGGGACAAATACGGAGCAGTGTCATCATGGAAGGAGAGACGCTGTCGAAGACTTACAGTGCCGCTGAATCATGGCACGAGGCTGGGCTGCTGGGGCTCTGCACTGCTGCAGTAGCTGTGGCTGGACGGCTGGTGGCCCGTAGCACAGGCCGACCCTGGGGATCACTGGTGGTCGCGACAGTGGAGGGTGGCCATAGTGGTGGCGCAGAGGGCAGCTGCTGCTGCTGTTGCCCGTGCTGGAGGAAGGTGGGAGGCGGCCGGCGGGTCCTCCCAACAACTACGGCTGTAAAGGAGGGGAAGGAGAGGTGGTGGGACGGGAAAATGGGCAGGGGTGGGGGAAACAGTGGTGGGTCGAGGGGGGAGAGGCGTGGAGGATGGGGGATGCGGCTAGAGGGGGTGCTCGCGGTTGCGGAGGACCTTTGTATAGGGGGGGCGGGGTGGCCGCTGCGCACTTGGGTTTAAGGTTTGGACCGTACACAAGGGGGGGAAGGAGGGAGGAAGAACGTAGAGGCGAGAAGAAGGGGAGGCAGAGGAGTGGGCGGCTTCGCTGAAGGTAGCCAGAGGAGGGCTGGATCGTCTGCGGAGCTGTGCAGGGGTGGGGGACGGAGGCTGTGGCCGGTGGTGGCGGCTGTTGGATTGCGAGGGCTGCGGCACTGGGAGTGGCCGATGGTGAGCTCCAAGCGCCAGTGGAGGGGACGATCAACGGTTGGGCTTCCCTTTGCGGCTGCGATTGAGGGGGGGGGGGTACTGTGGGGGAGGGAGGGAGGGGCTGGAGATGTGGGGGTTCGGGTTAGGGTTCCGGGGGGTGTGGGGAGGGAAGAGGTGTCACGGTGGACGAAAGAAGGGGGGTTAGCTGCATGCAGGGATGCAGGGACAATGGAGGGGAAGGGGAAGGAAGAAAAAAAGGGGACCAAGGGGGGTCGGAGGTGGAGTGTAGGCTTCGCGTCCTCCCTCTCGCAGGGACACCTCAGATATTCACTTCTCTCTCTTAGAGACTCACAAGGAGACAACGACCAAGGGGTTTCTTCTATGGCATTCTATTCTATCAAAAAATTGGGGTACAATACGTTTATATATAGGAGATCTAAATCTCCCAATGATCAAACTAACGCAGAACAAAGCAAAAATGCATAGCAACACAAAATGACTTTGCCCAAACCTGTGAGGCCCATTAAACTTCAAACCTAATAGAAAAGGCCCAAAATAAAAATAACAGACCTTTTTTTTCGACTCTAAAACAAGACTCAAATAATAAAAATACACAACAAATTAAAATGACTCGACTATCGTCTTTCGCTGTGTTGTTGTCACAAAGTCCGTTGATAAAACCTCCTTTTTAATGACGCCGATCTTGCTTCTGCATCAATAGCAGTCGAAGTTAGCAGCTTATAGCAACAGGTGGACTTAGCAGGAGCAAGATCCTTACAATGGATATTTCTGCAGTTTTTGACCCTTCTGAGATATTTCTACAATTTTGGACCCTTCCTGGGTATTTATGCAGTTTCTCACTCTTCCAGAATATTTATACAATTTTGGACCCCTTTTGAGTTTATTTAAGGTTTTGAACCCTTTATGAGTTTATTTACAATTGTAGGCCCTTTCTTTTTTGGGGGGTTTATTTGAAATTTTGAATCCTTTTTGAGTTTATTTGCTATTTTTCCTTGAGTAAGGGTTTTCTTGCAATTTTTTGAAAAGTTTAGGAGTATTTATGTAGTTTTGGACAAACTATGGGTATTTTTATAACATCCGGGCTGAATAGGAGTTTTTGTGCAATCTTGGCATGAGGCAGTAGTCCCTCCTTGGGGGAGGCTCGTCGACCAAAGACTCTTGGGCGATTGCTTCTCCTTCTTGAGCTCTTATGGGTTGCAGTCCAACTTCATGCATCCGTTAGTGCAACGCCGAGGATCAACCTGCCCGATCAGGTGGATGGGGTCAAGGGGGCAGCACCCCTTGCGGGGGGGTTTCCATTGGGCGGAGCCCTCCAAAAGAAAGATTTCTTATAATCTCTCTCTAAGGAGTGGCACAAGGGGCATAACCACAAGGGCATCTATGCAGACCAAGGAGTTACACATGGCACAACCACAGGGACATATATGCAAACCCAAGGGTGTATGTGTAACATACCCTTGTTGGGTGCACACCCTCTCTAATGGAGGCACAAAGCACAAAGCACATAAAGCACAAAGGGCCTCCGAGTGTTGCCTTCGCTTCTCATTTCTGGGACCCATGAGGGGTATTTATAGAGGGTAGGGGGTCACTTCAGCCCGGTTAAACTCTTTTTGAACTTGTTCGTGGTCAAATGGCCTATTAGGTGGGCAAATGACCCCGAATAAAGTTTTTTCCCTCCTTTTTTTTTGGGTTTAACGGGGGTCATTTGACCCTAGAAAAATGGGGATCGACCCCAATTAAGCTCATAATCGGGGTCAATTGACCCTGGTATGAAGGGGGGGTTAACCTGGGTCAATTGACCCCGATATGAGGGGGGTTGACCCTGGTAACTGGAGTTAACTGGGGTCAATTGACCCTGGTATGAGAAGGGGGGATGGATCCTAGTTAACTGGAGTTAACCGGGGTCAGTTGACCCCGATATGAGAAGGGGGGATTATCCCTGGTTACTCCTTGGAGTTAATCGGGGTCAATTGACCCCGGTAGGCCCATTAACCGGGGTCAATTGACCCTGGTATGAGAGGTGATTGACCCCGCTAAGAGGGGGGATTTACCCCGGGAGTTAACTGGGGTCAATTGACCCCAGTAAGAGGGGGGGGGGGGGGTTGACGCCGGTTACTCCTTGGAGTTAGCCGGGGTCAATTGACCTCGGTGGGCCCCTTTTCTCCTTTTGTTTTTTTTTTTCAAAAATTTTGGCTCCAACACCGGGGTACTGCGATAACGTAGCAAAGACACGGGAAATAAAACTCACAAAACGTGTTCTTGTCTCTTGTCCTTGGCACATTATTTTGAATCCATTTTTTCTTCTCAGCTAAGTAGGGACCTGCAAGGGAGAGTGGCAATGACTCTGGAGTGCAGACCTTCAACACCACATTTCCTAAACCTTTTACCTCACCTGATGTGTAGGCAGGATGTGTGGGAGTAAGGCTGATGAAGAGGTAATGAAGTGCTTTCTGTTCAGGGCCTTCACTTTGCCAAGATGTCCCACTTTGATGCCATTTTAACACATGCAAGTAAAAAAAAAATACAAGGAGAGTTCCTAATACAAATCGAACTACATCAGGGAGTTCTAATGCAAATAGGGTGACAATCACGTAGTTCCTTTGAAGCATCAGATAGATCATTACTCAGGAGATTCCAGCAAGATTCAGCCATTCGGATGGGCCAGCTAGATTTTTTTTTCTGTGAAGTTTTTACATAAGAAAATAGCCTCAAGGTTCCCTAAATGGGGGCATTTGTCCCATGTTTGGAAAGCTGACTCTGCTGATAGGGATACATTTTCATTGTTCTGGCAGAACCACAAGAAAACTAGAGTAACCTGTGGAAAAGGAATATTGCGTGTGAAGAAGAGTAGGCCATGTGTGGAGGAACTGTGGAAACATGAGGAGCATCTTTCCTTTGACTTCCTGCCGGTGGGTGTTGGAGAAGACTATCAATGTTGGAAGTGGTGGCAATGGCAGAGATCCATTGACTAACTTCATCGTGTGAGGCATGGAAAGAGGGGAGAGCATCCTAGGGAAAAGCTTAGATCATTACCTGCCACTCCTTGTTATGGAATAGTTGGAGGGCAAGAAAAGCTAGAATCTTTAAATGAGATTCTTCCTTTGGTTCTGAAGGTTCACTGGTAGGCCAAAGGTGAAGCTTCTTGGGCAAGACACTGCAAAGCTAGGCAAAAGCATGATCTGTAGTATTTTGGGTTTAAGAATTAACATGGCATCCAGAGTTCGGCTGCCTCTTCTTGGGTTAAAATTTTAACTGATGGGTTATTTTGTTCATTCTCCGTTAGTGGCTTTTGTGGCTAGTTCTTTTCTCCAGAACTAGTTTTCGCGGGTGTGTTTTCACATATTTTTTAGGTGACTGGGCTTTTTGTTGTTTTTTTTTCTTGGTGAGGGATGGCCTATTCATCACGGGTTGTATGCTCTCACTGGTTATTTTGAGGATACAAATGTGCCATTTCTCCAAAAGAATTAAGAAAAAATTATATTGGCATGGCCCAAAATATCAAGATTGGACATCGGACATCTTAGTAGATTGCTGACCATGAAAACATATAGTACTCTGTGCATCAATGTTAAGAGTCTAATTCACACGATTTCTATATATGATTGTGATTTTAGGATCTTCTTGCTGTTCTGACTGTAAAAGGATTAAACTTTCATGAATCAGGCAGAAGTTTTAGGGTAGTGTTTCCATCGTTTAGAAATTTCTTCAGTTTACTTATTATCTACAGAGCACCTTTTATTATCCAAAGAGCTTTGGATTATAGTTGCAGTACAGCTTTTGTTACTACACAACCACTTGATTGCCCATGCAAATTCAGGGCCCTGTTTTCGCCATAATTGGAGCTTGGCTCATGTATCAAGTACAAAACAAAGAAGCAATAGCAAAAGAGGTCTCAGAGAATATGTTCTGGAAGGCTGTGATTGCCACTGCCCTTAGCTTTGTGATTAGCAACTTCGAGCAGGTTGATGAATGGTTGGTTTCTATAATTTACTTAGCACTTTTATCATCAGAACTGATAGTGACATGGCCGTGGATCCTCTCCCCCCTTCTCTCTCCCAACCCCTCCACATCATCCATGCTTGTTTGTTGGAACAAAATCATATTATGTTCATTGTGTTTCACTTTGCTGTCTTTTAATGCATTCATCTTGCAGGTCACATGTGGGGGCAGTTTTATCAGGTTTAATCTATGGATTTCTGACATGTCCGATCACACTTTTGGACAAGGCACCTTCTGACAATAGTCAGAAAGAGGGCATTGCACTGTTAAAGCAACAGGCAGATCCTTGTAGATCAGCAGCAATTTTTACCCTCTTCATTTTCGTTTTGTGTTCTTTGGTTTTCATGTTCGAACCTGGGCTTGATACATTGCCACTTGATGATCTCTTATAAAAGAGAACACAAATGATGAGAAACTGGATATCATTCCAGCATTTTGCTATAAAAAATGTGTAATAATGGGAGTGAAAGCTTTTCTTTCCTTTTTCTCGTACATAGTTAGATTAGGAAGTTATCACAGATGTAGCAGTTTCTACATCTCAAAACTTGGCATTTTACTTGTTCCCTGCAAAATTTGGTTTTCTAGACCAGAATGTCCGGTGTTCCTCTTAGGATGTCTGGTTGCTGTCAGGAGTATTTTGCTTGTTTCCTCTTAAATCCAATACCGTCCCACAAACAAGGATGGTGCGTAAGATTACTGGCCTGTGCCTTATCTACCATTTTCTTGAAGAGAAGCATGGCCTCGTTCAACTGCCAGCTGTTGCACTGGCAATTTATTAAGATGGAGTACTTGAATTTACTCGATTTATGAACATTAGTTGTCATGCAATCAAATAACTTATATCCATTGTGCAATTGGCATTGGAAATAATACAAATGCATGAATGAATCAGATGGAACAATTAACAGTTTCTCACTTCATTGACTGTGTAATGTGGATGCCGAGGATGGCAGTTTCTGTTTCGGACCCGGTTTAGTATCGGTTTCGATTTGGAATATATAATAAAATAATATTTTTTAAGAGGAAAGTTGGTGTTCAGTTTCGTCCGGTTTTGAGGGTATGGTTTCGGATCGCCCAGATTCGAAATCGATATGTTTCGGTCAAAATGTATAGATTTCGGTCGAAACTGTCATCCATACTCGATGCAGAGGAAATCATGCTATATTGTTCCATGAGAACCGGCGTCGTGCGTTGACTCAACCTCATCCACCTAGATTTATCATGCAAAGAATTGTCCTCTATTTCCATTTCTTCATCTCAAACTGCCTGGGTGCCCACTTTTGTGATTTTTAGAAAGAAGATCTAGAGTTATTGACATGTTTTTCATCTAGAATTTTCTTTTGTTAATAAATCATAATTTCTTGGAGACATTGTTAAAATTGCAACAACTTCAAGAAGTCATGATTTATTTCTGAGTTGGCCACACATTTCAAAAAGTTCTATGCTTCAGAAATTTAGCTTATTAGTATGTTACAGATTTCTATTACTTAAATTATATATATGACTTAAATTATGTGTGTATCGTATAAACTGGTACGATTTCATTACAACTTGTTCATTCATTTTGTTTCATAATTTGAGGTTTACTAGACATTTTCTTTGAAAATCGGACTCGGTGACATTGTACAGACCTACTCACAATCTTCTTTTATTGAACCTTACCCATAACATGTGCCAAGGTGCTACCCCTAGCCATCTCTTTAGATCTCTGTGGATTCTAGGTCCGGCAAATGTCAAACCTTGGGTATGCACGGTGGAATGGCGGGTGTTTGAACACCTTCGGGTGTCCTTTATGGGCCGATTGCAAAGTCCACGGTAGAGAGTAGGCCATTTGTGGGTAACTGCGGAAATATCACCAGTGTTTGGTGATTTTGACGAAGGTTTGCTGACACGGGGATCCTACTTGTTCGGATCCCCGTTGATCCGGATCTTCTGACTTAGACCCACTTAGTCTAGTTGTATGTTTGAGATCTTTTGTTATAGTTTTATGAAATTAAAATTGCTCATATTTTTTGGATTGTTTACCCTATATTCTTAGTTTTAGAATTACTATTTCATCAATCTAATGTATGTATGTATTATCTAGTCTATTTTAGTTTTTAAATAGTATATAATTATTAGATGATCAATAAATGAATAAACTTGACAATATAATTTAATGTTCTTTATCTATGAAATGCAAGATTTATGACTGATGTTATATCCATGGTTATTCGACTCGATCTGACTCGTCACGACTCGGGTGACTCGAATCTTATTTAGATGAATCCAATATTTGATCCACATAGGATTGTATTAGTTATTATAAATAAATTATACATTAATATATTATCTAAAAATTACTTTATTTTTAAACAATAGAAAAATATAGTGATCATATAGTGATATAAGATCTAGTCAGGGTTCATCGACTTAGAGATCTGCATTGGATTGGATCCATGTTTAGCTGGTATGATACGCCCGAGTTGGACTCAAGTCACAAATAGAGACAAAATATGTGCTACATTAATCAAAGTTTGACCCTAAGGATACTTTTGACACGATTCTAACATATGAAAGTTTTAAAAAATAATATTAAACCAAAAATGAATTTTTTTTACAAAGCGACTCCTATAGAGGGCATATTTATAATATCCCTAAAAATTAATCACGTCAGAAGTGAATATTAAATTGGCCGATTCCAGGGGGACGTATCAACGGAAACCCTATCATTAATAGAAGGGATCCATGGCTAAGGTTTGAAGACACACCTCCGCTTCGTTGACATGTCTTTCGTTTCTCTAGAGTGAGAATGAGCATCTCTTGTGGAATGCAGTTGCATGCTCCACGAGACCTCTAGCTTTAAAAGGTAAAAAATGTTGCAGCCTGGTTGCAGGAGGGAACGCAAGCCACCATTTTTGGAGAGGCTGCAACTGCATACTGTACACGTCACTTGTTAAAAGCCATCCATGCTTGTCACACGTCAACAGAGCCAACCAATCGTCACATAAAAATATGCCAAAAGTGCTTTTGACAAGAACAATCCCTACATTAAAGATGTCCAATGTACCAAAGTAAGGAGGCATGTGATGCACAAGAACAATCATCAGTATGTAATCAATCAGCATATTGGCAATCATATCAGAGATCAACCGCCAAAGGTGGTCGTACCACACATACACCGAGTGTAAGAACTATCCATACATGAAATGCAATAGCCCAGATGGGGAAACATACTGCTACAGAGCAGACAGAACTGCTAAATTTGGCAATTTGTCCAACGCGAGGAGAAAGTACGGACAGCCTTTACAGGACCAATTTCTTCTGGTTTTGGACAACATCCAGAAGAGCATAATTCTCTAGTCCAATGAGGCGGCGATAAGCCGATCACCTGTGGATGAAGCACGGGCTCCTGGAATGTAACAAGCTCCTCGAGACTGCTCATTGACCGAAGCATCCCAGAATGAACCTTCTTTAGATGTCCAACCCAGCCCAGAAAGAACCATTCTTCAGATTTCCAACCCAGTCGATATGGGTAGAACCTGTACTAGAGGTTCATTCACATCAGATTTGGGAAGAAAGTTGAGCATTGTTTTGACATGAATGTAAAAATAACCCGAGACGTTGAAATCCACCTTTGAGAACTCCGGCTTTCCTTCAAAGTCATAAGCTCGAATTTTGTTGAATTTGGATGCAGCTCAAGACTTTCAAGACAAGGTTCAAGGATATCCTGATGTCAGGCAAGAGAATCCTGATGACAAAAGAATCCTAATGTCACGCAAGGTTCGAAACAGTCAGCTGAGGTAAAAATGGGATTTAGATTATAAAACAGATACGCATCCCATTTAAACCATAGCAGATCACGCAGCTTACCCTGTCTTACAACAGATTGATCAACAAACAGCAACAACATGCTGTCAACCAACTTAAAAGTCTACAATGCCCAGAAACAGATTTCCTGCCAAACCAAGATCGTTAAAAAGCAATTTCAGTTTATAAACATTGTAAAACCAAATTTCCAAGCAGTTCAAATGCTCACATGATCCAAAACCCAAGTATCCACACTTCCAATTGCTGTTGAGGAAAAAAAGTCTGCATATCCCAAATTAGTAAAGAGCAAGCAAGGCCTAATTGATGCAAAATGATTTGCAGAGACAGCACGGGACTGCTGATTACCCTCTAAAACCCAAGTAAATGAATGTTCTAGCACCATATTTCACCAGTGAGTACATGAACTTACGTACAAGTCAGTATTTTACCTTTCAACTCCCCTTCCCATCATTTCAAGCACGAGCGTTCGAGTCACAGGTGATGCTCGAGGTTCACATCGTGATGAAAGCTTTCAATTGAGTTGTATCAGCCAATACAGTAGGGTTACATGTTGGATCAGCAGGAATGTTGAACTTTTTCTGCCCCTCTCTCTCCAAAGCTAAGCAATCCTGACTCTGATCCCATGCTTTAAAAAACCTTGACCCAAACCTACTAGGTTTGGAGGAATAACCAATAGTACTGCATCTACCCTGCACACCATCCCCTATCCCCACTTTTGACTCCAAAAAAGAAAGGGTCTTTCACTGCCATACCCTTCAAATCTTCAGTATTAAATTCACAGCCCTGAAATCATCATATTAACTACTAAACCCCTGAAATTTTAAAACAATTACATACACATCTTTCTTGTTAACAACCATCCACTTTAAAAGAACATTCTCAAATATATTATCAGAATAGCTCCAAACAGTGTTAGGAGAACCAAGATGTCATATTTCTACCCTTTGTAAAAATAAATAAATAAATAATTTGATCCTCTCCTCTGCTCACACTCCATGAGCGTTTTCACTCTCTCTCTCTCTCTTCCTTCTTGCTGTGAGATTGTTTCACGGGGATCCACTTCTCATCTCTCCCCCCCCCCCTTCCTGTATGTGATGGGCCAGAATCCACTCCTCATCCCTCTCTCTTTTTTCATGTGTGTAGGATGTGGCCAAATCCCACTCTTCATCTCCCTCTCCCTCTATCAGTCCATGTCTCTGTGAGCGGCCTCACAGGATGGACTCACTGGAACCTCCACCCCTCTTTCTATCCCTCAGCAGGCTCACGGTATGGGTTTCCACTTTCCTGGAACCCCCACATCTCTCTCTCCTTCCCTTCCTCCCCCCCCCCAAAAGCCTCTCTCTCTCTCTCTCTCTCTCTCTCTCTCTCTCTCTCTCTCTCTCTCTAATCGGAGCCCCCTCTCTGCATGATGGGTTCACCGGAACCCAGTTTTAAACGAACCTCCCAATGCTCTCATCCATCAATACCACGTAACCAAAAGCCCCATCAACTTTCATGAGATGCACATGATCCTTCTTTGGGGTCAAAATGAAGAATGGTATTTCAATTGCTCATCCTTCTTAAAGCCATTGATCATGTGCATCTATTGTTTTACCCCATGCTAGACTATTGGATGAAACAACATTTTTGAAATCCATCTCTTAGGCAGCGTTTGGAAACAATGTTGAAAGTTTAGATTTTCTCAAAATCACTTTCCCACCATCCCTATAAGAAAAAAACTGATTTGTACTCGTTAAAATCTGTACCCAAAATTTTGTTTGGAAAAATTGTTAGTTATAAAGGCTTCGGGATGAAATTTCCTTAAAAGCCCATCACCTCTTATAAATGTCTATCTTTTTTAGAACTCCTAAGAATGGGCTTAAATGTCTTTACCTTTAAAATCAACCCAAAAGTTCTCTTGCGGCTGCTTTTTGGTGAAACCAGGAGAGAGATGAATATGTGTCTCTCTCTCTCCTCTTAATGAGATTTTGGAGAATCCATGGCATGACAGGTCCATTTGGAGTTGCATGAAAGCTTGTCAGGGATTCCTACCATGGGAATCGCTGCAAACCATGTACCCAAACGTTGCCTTAGCCAGATCACCTTACCCCACCCTAAGATGTTTTAAGGTTTAGTCCCACATTGGATAATCCATAGGCACCTTCCATCTATATATGTGGAGGATTCCCTCAACTCAATGCCTAGGTTTTAGATTAGAGTTTGGACCTTAACATGATACCAAAGCTGGGCCTACTCGTTGGACCATCCATTTCAGATCATACTCTGCCCTTCCCGTTCAATAGTGCTACTTATACCGTATCCATTCAGGTTCAGCAATAGGGGGCTGTTGAGGATTAGTCCCACATTGGATCATCTGTTGGCGCTCACCCTCTATATATGTGGTGGATTCCCTCAACTCAATCTCTAGGTTTTGGGTTATAGTTCCAGACCTTTAACAAGATGAAAGCATTTCTAGAATGATGTCCTACATAAGCAGTCATCATTTTGTTCAGGTGAAAACCAACCAAGGCATGCTGTGAACCTATCACACCAAGGGTAAACACAAGTTTTGGCAAATGTTCAGCTCCATAAGATATTGTCAATGTCAACTAGTTTTTTTTTGAAATTGGGTAATACCACTGACTCATGTTGGAGATGTGACAAATCTTAGTGGATGCTAATAAAAGACCTCGAGGAAGGCCTAAAATGAGATGGTGCGATGTTATCAGGAAGGACATGAGTTCCTTGAGTTTAAATATGAATATTGCACTTGATAGAAATCTTTGGCGGAACAGGATTCATGTAGCCGACCCCAATTAATTGGGATAAGGCTCTGATGATGATGATGATGATGATGATGGGTAATACCACTGATTGAATAAATGAAAAAGGAGTGTACAAGTGTAAGAAAGCTCCCCAAAAAAAGACCCAATACAAACACACCAAGGCAGTGTATGGCCGATTACCCTCCCAACAAAGCAAAAAGGGGTGAGTTAAGGGCGTTCACATTAGTCAATGTCAACTAGTTAATCAACAGAGAAAGATAAACTCGAAAATTCAGGCAGCGTGGTTCATAGTATTGGCTGATATCCATCCAGATACAAATCAGCGACATTTGGATCAGAGCAACCACCTCTGAGCTTTCTCAGGAGGAAGAGGGGCCACAAGGCCCAAAATGGCCCATAACTAAGCAAACTGGTGAGGATGTGGACCTATTTTCTTCGATGCTGGACCATCCTAATCCCACTAGAGCACAGAGGAGCGAAAGATACCAACCACCCCCATTTAGAAAATTTTAAAAAGAGAAATTGAGTAGCTGTCCCCCTCCATGGTGGCTTTCCAGATCCACCAGAAATTCAAAACAGGAGATTAATGATGATGGTAGCAGGAGACCATAAATGAAGTAGATCTCTTTTAATGTATTATTTTTTATCTTCCTTACTCAGATAGGCATTGGTGTTATCCATGTGTTGTGGCCCGAAATGGGAACATTTAACTTTGAAAGATATAGATAAGTTAAACTCCATTGAAGATCAGCCATTGCAAAGGTAAAACTATATCAAAATGAATACAGCTCAAAAGGAGGGTGCAGAAAAAAAATCACGGATAAGGTGTATGAAAATGATAGTTCAGATAGTTCACAACGAAACAAAAACCGAGTGCAGCAGTTCATGTGGACTATGTTAACCTAGAACCATGATCCGGTTCCAGTGAAAGATCTGAAGGCATTAAGAAAAACCTGAGGAGAATGGATGTAATGAAGAGAAGACTTCATAACACCAAAAAAAGAAATAAATTCAGTGACAACAAAAAAAAAATTGAATGATGATAATCATGAGAGACAAACTGAAGAGCCAAAACTAATACATGAACATTGAATAATTTGGCAATACGTACCGTAATATTAATTTATGCCTGCATGTAAGTTTCAAGCAATAGAATACACAAATATGCCCCCTGAGAAAACACAACATATAGGAAATCGAAGCCTTGTAAGGATGAACAGGATAAAAGAGAAATAAAAGATGACATGCACATAAATAGAGGCGATCAAATATTAAAAGCATATAAAATTGCCAAAAAGACATTAAAGGATAGCCAGTGAAACTAAGTTAAAGGCTTTTAAGTAATTATACAATAAACTAAAAACTAATGTGGGCCAAAAACACATATTTAAGCTACCCAAACTGAGAGAAAGAGTAGGCATTTAGATCTCGTTTGATGCACTAAAGTGAAGATTAAACATTTTTATGGATTTTTTTTTGTAAATACCCTGCTTACAAATTTAGTTGCAGAATTGTCTATCTTATTTTCATATTATTTTTAATAACTTTGTTATATAAAAATAGCTCAAAAATACCCCTTCAGTTCATTTCCATTCAAGATGCATATTACATTCCCATCCATGAAATTGGGTTTTCGACAAAAATACCACCACAAAAAGGAGACTTTTACAATGCATTCCTTCAAAGAGAGAGGGAGAGATAAAGACTTAGACATGGAGAAAGAGGGTGTGTGTGTTTTTTTTTTTGTGTGTGTGAGAAAGAGAGAGTAGAGGCATTGTGGACATTTTATAAATCTAGTTTTCAAGTTAACTGGGGTTAAATGAGAAATTTTAACAAAATGCTAACATCTGGTGTTGGCAAGGGTGTTTCTGCAAATACTGCAATGTAGTCAGGTTATTAAAAATAACATTGAAATAAGATAGACAAGTTTGCAAATAAACTTCTAAGTGGGGTCATTTTTGCAAAAAAAAAAAAAACTTTAGTCAAATATTAGAGATTAACGGGATGTAGCAAACATATTTTCAGAAGTTGTTAAACAAGGATTACTCTAGAGACCTATCTTTACAAGTAGTTGAAAAGTCAACTAGGTGAAGAAACTATTAACACCTTGAGTGGATTAGAACTTCAGAAGTGGAGGATGCTTTAGGAAAGATAAAGAGTAGGTAGGTAAGACCTTATGACTGAGACTAAGCAGCAAACCTATTTGAAGAATGGAAAAGTGTAGGAGACACTGGTGCAAGGTAACCAGTAAACTTTTTAACATAATTTTGAAAAAGAGAAGGATACTGAATGATTGGAGGAAAAGTAGAGCAGTACCTTTCATTAAAAAATTTAGAAAGAAAAAGAAAAAATGGATACACATTCATAATAATTGTCATGGAACAAACTTGAACCATGTTATGAAACTTTGAGATAAAGTAACAGAAAAGTGTCTTAGGTTTTTGACTAGTGTTTAAAAAAAGGTCCAAGTTCAGGTGAAGTAGATCTACTATAGACAATATATCCCTTTCTTCTGTTTTTTCTTAAAAATGGATAGTACCACAAATCTAATAAAAAGAAAATTAAAGTGTATAAGTGTAAGAAAACAAGAACACCCAAAAGATCCTCCTATTCAAAATCACACCAAGGTGGTGTGTCTCTCAAATACCCCCCCAAAAGCTATCCTCGTCACACAAAATGGAGGCCCACTTCCTAACTTTCTACCCTACAAAAGCAAATCTCGCAGCAATCAAGGTTTCTTTCCTGAAAAGTTTCATGTTCCTCTCACCCCAAATCACCCATAATGTGGCATGCAGCATTAACCACCACATATGTTGGTCCTCCTTAGGCAAGCTAGGCAAGTGCCAGGCATGGAGTCCTGTCACGGAGTCCACCTGAGGGGTCTAGCGCTGGATCACGTTAAAAATAATCAGCCACAACTCCTGAGATTACACACATGCAGTGAAGATATGATCTGCTGACCTCTCTCCAGTCCTACATAAAAAACAATCGGTGGGCAAACCATCCAAAAAGTGAGCCAACCTGTCACAAGTGGGGAGCCTGCCATAAGAGATCCTCCAGATGAGGACTTTAACCTTCAGAGGCCTATTTGGAGACCACACATGCTTCAACAAGAGGAAACGAAGCAACCCCTCAGAAATGTGCTCACTTGACAGACAAGACCCCTAAAGGCTCCCAACTCCACTCCCACTAATTAGCGACAATTCTGAAGTCCTGTGACAAAAGGAGACAGTCACTGAAGTCTATCTCGTCATCATGTAGTTGCCTCCAAAAGCATGGGTACCATCCTCCACCTACTTGAGTAAATCAAAAACATGTGCTACCATAGCTCATGGGTCCGCAAATATAGCAGTGCCTGGGAAATTTGTCATGGACAGTGGTCCCCCCACACCACCTGCCATTTCTGCCCATCACCAAGAACTATCTGAACACCTGACTGAACTACATTCACAGACTGAAGGATACCCTACCATAGGTGGGAGTCACCATTGAGTGATGTTGGAACGATGTCTCATAGCCTCTCTCCTGTAATACTTCCGCCTGATGATATCCAACCACAAGCCAGAGTTAGCAGTGCCCAGCTTCCAAACCCACTTTGAGAGGAGTGCTAGGTTGAAGTCATTAATGTTCCTCAAGCCTAGTCATCCATTCTCTCGATTTTTGCAAACTCTGCCCCAACATATGTCACACCCTCCCCTATCAGGGTCCCCACTATCATGCCAAAAGAAATAACATCGTATGGCATCTAGTATCCTCACCACTATCTTCCGAATCCCGAAGATGGAAAGATAGTGGATCGGAAGATTGTCAAAAACTGACTAACACAGCACCAGTCTACTACCATAGGAAAGTACTCTACCCTTCCACTATGCAAGTCTGGACTCGAACCTGTGGACCACTTTCCACCAATCTTTGCACTTAAGCGCCCCAGGACTAAGTGGGAGGCCCAAGTAATGGGAAACTCACCAATCTCACATCCTAAAATCAATGCCGCTCTCCGTTAAGGCCTCATCCCCATATTCACCCCAATTATATGGCTCTACTAGAAATTAACCCTCAACCTTGTGACCTCATCCAGCAGCCCCAACATGAATATGGTCATAAATAACTGCTACTTATCCTCTGATAAGAACAAAATGGTGTCATCTGCATATAGTAGATGTGTGATCGGTCTGCCTTGACTGCTGACCCTCAAACCAGAGATAAGACCAGCAGCTTCTGCCCTATCCCACATTCTACTCAATATGCGTGCAATAAAGACAATGCAGTCCTCTGCCACTATGGTAGTAAGTAGAAGGCTCTTCATTGATAAGGATGGCAAAAGTAACAGATGTGAGCGAAGCTCCGATCCAACCAACCGAACGCTCTCTTTACCTCAACATTGCAATAAGCACTCCCACTTGACTTTGTCCTAGGCCTTTTCAAAATCAAGTTTCAAGACCTAGCGTTTCCTCTACCACTGCTTCAAGGAAGAAAGACATTCAAATGTCACTAGAAAGTTCTCTTAGATCTGCCTTCCTTTAATGAAAGCACCCTGATTGCAACTAATAATTCTATCCACCACCTCCTCCAACCTTAACATCAGAATCTCAGTGATGATCTTGCATACTCCGTTGAACAAGCACAACAAAGGGAAGTCATCAAGTCTTGGAGCTTTTTCCCCTAAAAGAGTAAAAACGGCTCTCTTTACCTATCATGCACGTCTCCTACTAAGGTCAGGCTGGGTGATAACCTGCTCCCCATCTTTCAAACTCCTAATTTGATTCAAACTTCTCCTCCCAAAAGCAATCCTCTGAAAATAGGCAATGCCCGGGTCCCCTTCTTTGACCCACTTGTCCTTGGACCTCTACTTTCAATATATCTCTTCGTTGAGAAGAATCTCCTCATAGTCCTTCTTAAGCTTGTCACTAGCCTTTTATCTTCCTCAGCAATCTTGCCTCTTTCAATGCATCCAAACCATCAATGTGCTTCAAAATTTTACCCTTAGTTGCCTTCCCTAGAAGACTCTTAGGGCCGGTTTGATAAGTGAACTGTTGGGGGGTTGTCGGGGCTTCGTGAGGAGGGCCCGCCTCCCCCCCTCACACACATCGCCCTAACCGGCCTTGTTCGACCTTGTTGGTCGAACAAGCCGATTCTAACCGGCTTTCAAAGGGGGCCTTAGTGGCTCCCAATTGAGAGAGAGAGACCCAGCCAACTCTTTCAGATTGAGGACTAGGTGACATGTACGAGCTTCCCTGCCTATTATTGCTCCAAAATTGCCCAACGACCTCCATAAAGCCTTCATCCTTCCGCCAACACCTCTCCATTTTGAATCTAGATCTTCTAGTAGACCTACACAAAGTTACAAGGGAGATTGACTTGTGGTTGCACATCATCATCATCATTAGAGCCTTATTCCAACTATTTGGGGTCGGTTACATGAATCTTGTTCCGCCAAAAATTTCTATCAAGTGCTATATTCATATTTAAATCCAAGAAACTAATGTCCTTCCTAATAACATTGCACCATCTCATTTTAGGCCTTCCTCGAGCTCTTTTACTAGCATCTACTAAGATTCGGTCACATCTTTTAACTGGCGCTGAGTTAGGGTGAGGAAGCACATGTCCAAACCACCTGAGTCTATTTTCTCTCATTTTACTATCAATTGGGACTATCCCCAAGTCCTTACAGATGCGCTCATTCCTAATCTTGTCTTTCTTAGTCTTGCCACATATCTATCTCAACATCCTCATCTCTGCTACACACATTTTGTAAATGTGTTCCTTTCGTACTGCCCAACACTCAGTACCATATAACAAAGCAGGTCTCACAACCGTTTTATAAAATCTCCTTTTGAGTTTCACAAGCATACGACGATCACAAAAAAAAGACTTGTGGTTTCACATGACCAAAAAAAAAAAAAGATTCTGCTTGGAGGCGGGGGTATGGTCCTCTTAGTCCACTGACACTACGAGCATCTCCAGTCTTGAGCAAGTAAGATCCTCCCTAAAATTGGACCAAAGGAAGAGAGCACTAGGTGCAACAATGTCGATGAGGGCTGCATCAATAATGAACTCTTGAAAGTTCTCCATAAATCCCCTAGACGAGAGCTGCTCCGATCTCTCGTAAGGGGAGATTGTTGCATTGAAATCGCCGGTGATGGACCAAGGTTTGCCTAGTAGCTAGTGATAGGCCAGGAGATCATCCCAAATAGCTTTTTCCTCCCTCCTATAAGGTGCATAGCCACCAGATAAGTCCCAAATGAAACCATCATCCAGAAACCACACAACATGCCTCCCCACCTTTCATCCCCCTACCACTTCCTCCATAGCATATTCATTCCACAACAACATGATACCCCTTGACCTCCCCACCACTAGCAATAGCACCCTTCGGACAATGTAGCACCTCCAATTTCCCTCATCAAACTTCTTCACATTTAGTCTCTTGAATGCAGAGGATGTCAATTTTTACACTTTTGGACCAGCTCCTTAAGAACCACCCACTTATCCCTCCTCCCTATACCCCTCACGTTCCAGAATACTATTCTCATGGGCTTCATGTCCCTTCTCCTTTCCTCCCCCAAGAGAAGACCCTTTCCCCTCCTGATGTCCTTTTAACTTCCTAGAACTTCTCGCCGAGCCTATTGACCATCTCTCTTGAATTTTAAGGTAGGCCATCGAAAGACACTCCTATCTTCTCAGCCACTTCCCTAGCCTGGCCCTCAGCCAACCCTTCAACTCTAGCTAAGAGCTCTTTAAACTCCTCTCTTTCTACTTCTCCCTCTTTCAAATTCCTCATCCTCCCTCCACTCCCGTTCCCACAGTTTATCAGATGGCAGGGGTTTACAAACGTCATCACCCTCACAGCCACCCACAATATGATCTTCAGTTGGCCCAGAGAGAGGTTCTGAAATTTAAGGAAACCTTGACAACCAAGGGGATGATACAAAAGCCAAGAAATCCCTCCCCCTGCTAATCCACCATGTCATCTGACAAAGCAGGCTGGAGCAGGTGAGAGGGGGGGCACTTGCCCTGTCAGCTTTTAAAGCCCATCGAAGATCCCCATAAGAAGATGCCTGAAGGAGGCCCCCACAGGCAATGGCCCCACCACCAGAGAAAGCTATAGGCAGTCTACCATCTTTCAAAGGCAATGGGATCTTCCCACTTCATTCTCCACCTCACACTATAGAAATGATAGGCCGGCGAAGCTGTGTCCAAACAACCGCTTCGTGATTGCCAGCAGATGGTTGGGATGGCCGCCATCAGCACCAGTTGAGACCATCCTGTTGAGCCCCATGTGCCTTGTTGGTCGATGTGCCCGCCATGGGAACCAGCTAGGACTAGGCAAGGGGCTTTGGCCCTAATCAGGTCAGGAGGGAGGACCCTATGTTGCCCGGAACATGCCCCGTTAGCCCCTGGCAAACAAGGTAAGTTGTGGGTCACTTGATGAAGATCAGCTCCGCCCAACCACCCACTCATGCACCCAAAAAGACATGAACTGCTGAACCGGCAGGGTCAAGCGAGCCTCTGATGCCCATGGGATTTGAATTTGAATCGCCCGTCCATGAGCCGGCCTCCAAGTCCAATCAACTACAACATAACCCCCTGACACCCTAGCAACAGATCCTCTTCCATTCACCTCCTGTTGCCTGGGAACTGAGACACCACCATGGGAAACACATCCTCCCCCGCCTTCACCTCCAACACTCCAAGGATGCATACTGGAGAAGATGTAGAGATCAGCCCTTCGACAGAGATGAGCCCCCCCCCCCCCCCCCCCGCCTCCAAGTGGATAGTGAGAGCATCGCATCAGACCCCAGTGCACCGAACTCAGACACCATCAACTCCATGCCCACCCGATCATGGAGGGCTAGCAGAACTCCTTTAGGATGCATATGGGCCTTCGACATCCTCAGATCTGGGTAGACACCCATTCTCTGACCCCATCTTGCTACTCGGAGAAGCTTGCCTTCTACAAGCATGAAGCCCCCAGTTGCCAGTTCTTCTGCCTCCGTTTGTCTTTCCCACAGCCACAAGGTCCCCCTCCCCCAATTGGAAAACCAACCAATTACCAAAACTCCCTCCCTCTTTATCAAGGGCATGTTTGGCTTCGACCATCTCTACCTCTTCCTCCACCAGCGACATGCAAACATATCTTTTCATCCATTTTGGCCGAACAGCCATAAGATCACTAGGGATAGAAATGGAGATCAATGAACTCTCGCTTGTTCACTTGATAGCCTTGCCACTGCCCTTGAGGCCTTAGAAGACCACTTCTGCAAAACTCCTAGTCCCTCATCCATTGGTAGCTCAACCTTCTTGCCCCTAATAGCTTCTCCAAACATCACCCTCTCCTCCACATCGAAGACAAATCACCGGAGCAGAGCACCTCCTATGGGTATGTCCTAGTTGGGGGCAGCGGAAGCAGTGACAGCCAACCCCTTTGAACCCTAGGAAGTCTACAAGGTTGGCTGATCGCTAGAAAAGACTCGTGCGCCCATTTGAGATGTCAAAGCCAGACCTGATGCATGTAGAGTGTAGCAACCGCTCTCGAGAGGAGCATGGTACACTCTTGAGGGAAACACCGACATGCTCCCGAGCTCCATCTCCCTTCGTACACCATCCTCTCTTCCCAGGTTCTCTTACCAACTCTATTGTAAGCTAAGATAATACATGTAATGTTGACCTAAACTCAGGTGGACTGCCTAGCATTCGAGAAGATATTTTGCAACATTGACACTATTTTCTTATTGATACAGATGATAGAGAAATATGGAGAAATAAAGAAATAAGGGAAAATTTATGTATGATTAGCATTCATTTAGGAAAGCCCTATGGTTGAGAACCCAAAGAGTTGATTTAGTGAGAACATGACAAATGTTCTCTCTTTATAGATGGGTGTTGAATCAAAAAATATATAAAAACAAAAACAAAAACAAAAATTGGGGGGGGGGGGGGGGGGGGGACTTACCCGGGCTCACCCACCTCTCAATCCATCTACTGGGCCCAGATAAGTCCCCTTAGGGCCTATCTGGTCCAGATAGGTCTTCTTGGGACCTATCCGGTCCCATTCTCCCTCTCTCTCTCCAGCCTTTCTCTCCCTCTCTATTTCAAAAAAAGGGAGGGAAAATAGGGGGAAGGCCTATCCGGACCCGGTAGGCTCCCCAAGGAATCTATCGGGGCCCGAGTAGGTTCTCCCTCATACGGACTCTTATCGGCCACGGAATTTTATCATAGATAAAAATAAACATAAATGTTCTTTTTGAAAAGAAACATCCCCCTATATGTGGGGAGTCATTCCGCGGGTGCGCATAATATCAGACGATTTGGGTTCGAGTGCTGGACCTCTCCCCACTGACCGCAGTCAGTGTTGATTTATATCGGCCTAACGTCCAAAAACCTTTGTTTAACTGTCAAAGAAATCCCAAAGTCCTCCCCATAGGTTCCGATGTAGAGGGCAGGCTCACTCGGGTAACTCTCGATGACCACTCATTTACCACCAACATGTTGATAAGATTAGGGCTTCATTAAAGGCCTCTTAAGTTCAGGTAAAACCCTAAGATTTAGGAGTATGAATGCAAATGTGCGAAAGCCGAAGGCATTTTCGAAGTGGAGGAAAGTTTCCTGAACCCTGAGAGTACTTTGGTAATTTTACCTTCCCAAGGGTATTTTAGTAATTTTCCCAGGCCAGGGGTATTTCTGATATTTCTGGGCTGGAACGAAAGTAGGGTAAGGTTCCTGACTTTCCAGGGCGTTGAGGCCATTTATGGAGGGTTTCAGAGGTCGACTAGGCCATCTCTAGATCGTAGGGGTATTTTGGTAATTTTACCACACCCTACATAAACCTAGGGTTAAGACGGAATCCAAATGTGGGACTAGGCTGACACCTCCTCGAGCCGAAGGAGTGACGGAAACTTCATAGAAGGCGCACATTCGTCTATTTTGCCAGAGGAGGGGTATATATGTAATTTTTTGAAAGTCAGGGGTTTTCTTATAATTTTCCCCGATTGGTGTACAGAAGAGATTTGTGGAATACACAACTTCATTTATGGCCCAATTAGGTACAAGGGTTGTCGACGAGTTGTCAACTGAACAAGGATCCGCCCTAACGCGAGACGTAGGGGCGTAGCCCAAATTACAAGAAATTACAGGGTATAACTGCAAATAATAGGACATTTGTTTCTCGCGGACCCGGGGAGGATATTTTCGCAATTCCCCCGTTATATGGGCGGAACTACTTAATTTAGTCGTCGCAGGACGTAGAAACTTACAAACATGACCCACTGAGGGACATAATTACAAAAAATACCCCTTGGGGGCATATACATAAGACACGGAGATTTGCCCTTCACGGGTGAAAACAACGAACAAACTCCGAAATGTTGGATGCTTCAAGTGTGTAGGAGATACTCCGTAGGTTGCAGATGTCGAATAGACTCTTGGGGGTCTATTTATATAAGTGAGAGGCTACTCGGGGGTGTTTGAACCCGTACGGGTTAAACAGGGAGGTCATTTTCCCCCTTTTCCCTTTTTTTTTCACAGGGGAGAGAAGGCCGGGTCATGGGACCCCGGACCCGTCCGGGGTCGAATGACCCCGGGCAGGTCCTCCCGGGGTCAAACGACCCCGGGCAGGCCCTCCTGGGGTCATTGGACCCCGGGGAGGTCTGCCTCGGGGGTCACGTGACCCCGGGCAGGGGGCCCCACCCACGCGTGGACCCGTCCCGAGTAGGGCGACCCCGTACGGGTTGGCACGACCCCGAACGGGTCTTTGTCACCCCGGGGAGGTCCTACTGCACTGCTGCTACTGTTGGGGAGGTTTCACCCTGCGGAGGTCCTTCCTGGCAGAACTCCACCCCGGGCAGGTTGCTTCTCCACCCCGGGCAGGTTCCATGTCACCTGGACGGGTTCTTTTCACCCCGAACGGGTTCTTCTCACCCCGGACAACAAGTTTCACCCCGGATGGGTGTTGACGGGAGGTGTTTTTGCAGGCAAACTTTGCTTCCAACAACTCTATAAATACCTCACTAGGGGTCCTCATTTGAGACGGATGGAAGCCCATGGAAGCGGGAGGATGAGAAGCAATCTCCTAATTTTTGTGCCTTATGTTATTTTTGAAACCCAACAAAAGTGTGTCGCTATGCCCCTTGTGCCATTTCTTGGAGAGGGATCATATTATAATTTTTCTTCCGAGGGGGCAGACCGAAAACTCCTCGCAAGGGGCGCTGCCCCCTTGACCCCTGCGACCTGACCATGCAGGTCGATCCCCGGCGGTGCGCTGACAGACGCATGAGACTGAACACATGGAGAACCGGGAGAAAATCCCTGAAGCATGGATTTGTGCCTTATGCTTTGTATACCTCCATCAAGGAGGGTGGGCCTGGTGCCTTATGTGCCTCCACCAAGGGAGGATTTGTGTCTTGTGTTATTTTTGAAATCCAACAAGGGCATGTTGCATGTATATCCTTGTGTTTGCATAAATACCTATGTTCAGTCTAGATATTACCAAAATACCCCTAGTCCTAAATTACACAAATGCCCTTGCTCAGTCGAGATATTGCAAAAATATCCATGGCTGTCCAAAATTGCAAAAAAGTCAATGTTCAGTTCAGAAATTACAAAAATGACATGGTCTGTCCAGAAATTACAGAAAAACCTATGTGGTATCAAAAAATTACACAATTACCCTTGTGTTATTCAAAAATATCAAAATACCTTTGAACCTTCCAGAAATTACCAAAATGCCCTTAAGAGTTCAAAAATGATCAAAATGCCCCTGAGCTTCCCAGAAATTGCAAACAAACCTTGGTCCGTCTAGAAATTACATAAAAACCCTAAACTTTGCAAAAATTGCACAAAACTCCTGTTCTGTCCCAAAGTTCCCAAAATACCCTTGTCCAATGTCACGCCTCATGCACGACTCAGTGGAACGGGACCATGGCACTTCCCTGAAACGGTGTGCGCTCTCTTGAACTTTACTTAAAGCGGATCATGAATTATCAAACCAAAGAACCATGATGCTCAAGAAAATTAAGGGAATACTCTTGCTAGTGAAAAATTACAAATAAACCTTGGGAAGCCAAGAATTGATAGATAAGCCCAAAGAAATCTTGAAATTACAAATAAACTCTAAAAAGTCAAGAAATGACAAATAAGCCAAAGAAAATCTTGAAACTAAAAATAAACCATAGAAACTCACAAAATGGCAGATAAGTCTAAGGAAATCCAAAAATTGCAAATAAACCCTAGACAGTCAAAAAATAACAAGAATGTCAAAAAAATCTAGAAAATTTACAAATATATCCTAAAAAGTCAACAAATGACAAAAATACCCAAAAATGTCAAGAAATGATAGAAATGTCCTAGAAAATGAACAAATGACAGAAAGATCCAGAGAAATAAGAAAACTTATAGAAATATCCTAAGAAGTCAAGAAATGACAAAAAAGACTAGGAAAGATAGGAAACTACAATTGTGAAATGACAGGAATGCCCTAGAAAGTCAAGAAATGACATGACTACTTCGAAATGTCAATAAATGATAGAAATACCTAGAACGTCTAAAAATGACGAAAATACCCCAGAATGTCAATAAATGACAGAGATACCCCAGAATGTCGAGGAATCACAAAAATGTCCTGGAGAGTCAGAAAATGACATAAGCACCCCGAATAGTCAAGAAATGACAACGAGTCCAAGAAATCAAGAAATTATATAACTATCTTAAAAAGTCAAGAAATGACAAATAAGTCCAGGAGAACCAGAAAACTACAGAAATATCCAGAAAGGGTCAAAACTGCAAAAATACCCGAGAAGGATTAGAAACTATAAAAATACCCAGGAAATACCCAAGAATGGTCAAAAATTACAAAAACAGCCAGAAAATGTCAAAAATTATAGATTTACCCAAGAAGGGTCTGATCATAATGAAACTCAAATTCAACGGCCCGATCTTGGCCAAAAGTAAATTCAACGGTCCGATCGTAGCCAAGAGTAAATCCAACCGTCCAATTGAGGACAAAAGCAAATTCAACGGTCCGCTAGAGGCTAGGAGCAAAGTCTAATAGTGACCAGAAGCAAATTCAACAGTCTAGCCGTCAACGGAAGCAAGCAAGAGATCCAAGTGTAAATAGAGGCCTACTCAATGATCAAATGACGACCAGATGTAAATCCAAAAATCCGATTACATAATCGGTGCTAAATGTGAAGGTCTCAAGAGACCAAGGAAGGCAAAATCGGGTATCGGAATCGGATCGGCCGCCCCAAACCCGATTTGGATCAGTGAAGTCGGCCGATCCCACCCGATCCCGAAACGATCCTTAAACGATCCAAATGTTGAGGTTAATTGTATGTTCACAATTTTACAGGGGGTTTTATATAAATGTATTCCACTTTACTCTTTTACCCATTTACCCTTTTCTCCACTCCACAGACTCGAGAGCCCCTTCTGCACTTCACTTGTTTGAGGAGAACAAAGGCCCGAGGAGGTAGAGGAGGCGGGGGAGGAGGAGGTCGACGGCGACAGGTGGTCGCGATGGTGGCATTGATGGTGGGGCTCCTCTCTCCTTCCAGAGCAGCAGTGGCGGCGGAGTCCGAAAAAGCCTCCCTTCTTCCGGAGCTTCAGCGGCAGCAGGGCGTCGACAGTGGCAGGGCGACAGCGGACGAGGAGGAGGTCAACGACGGCAGCAAGTGGAGGCACCGCCGGTGTCATCAGCAGGTACGTACTCTTTTTTTTTGTTTTTTCTCCCCCGATCTGCTACTTCTTCTTCTCCCCTCTGTTTTTTTCTTTTAAAAAACTCTGGGATCAATCCAGATCGGTCGAGATATGCCGATCCCGCATGGGGATTGGCTGATCCAGTCTGATTTCTGTCTGATCCCTCCACTCCCGTCGACTCCCAAAGAAGAATCGATATCAGAGGGCTCGGGATCGGGTCGGTTGGGCCTAAAACCGATCGGATCGGCCGATCCTGACCGATCCGATCCGATTCTTCCTTCCTTGCAAGCAAGAGACCAATTGTAATCCAAATTCCATATATTCAAGGGATGAAAGTCTTTCGAGCTTCATACAAGAGTATGTTTAATGAATGATCATCAAAGATCATATCCATTAGACAAAACCCATAATATCACAACAGATATTATAGAGGCTAAAGGTGTTCTTTGACAGTTAATCAAGAGTATTCAAACTTTATGCAGATGTAAATAAACAACGACTGCAATCGGTGGGGAAATGTCTAGTACTTGAACCCTAAATCGTCTGATAAACCAAATATGCAGAATTAAAAATATGTATGTTATTTAAATAGCTAACAAATGTGCATTTATGTTCAACAAATAAACAATTCTTTAAAAAAAATTCCGTGTTCAACAATGGGTTAAATGCCAAGGTTGGAATGTCATGAAATGCCATAAAATGAATAGGTTTTAGGATTAGTCAAATTAAGTTAGAATATACTAAACATAATCAATACTATGAGGCGAGGGAGAATGGGAGAAAAAGATTAGGTGTTGATTGAAGCATGTTTTTACTTTTTTTTTTGGCATATTATTCCATAAAGTAGTGAGTTTCAATATTTAGGTTCTATATTCAAGTAAACAGAAAAATCCAATAAGATGTTGCATATGGGTTAAGGTAAGATTGGCTGAAGTGGAGAGGTGCATTTGAAGTCCTTTTATCATGATCAAAAAATAACCTTGAAGTTTGAAGCTAAGTGTCATAAAAATGAATTTGTCGTCCAACATGCTATGCTATATGAAACTGTGATAAGCAATGAGGAAAGAACACAGAAAATATACATGGCAGAGATAGACATGTGAGATAAATGTGTGAAAAGACTAGAAAAAAATAAGATTCAGAATAAACATATATGCAAAGACCTAGGAGTGGCTCTATTTGACATTAAATTGAGGGAAAGAAGCTTAGATGGTTTACATAAGTGTACCGCCATCCAAGTTTGGCACTAAGATAAACGATCACAGTCAAGAAAGATGGTAAAAGCACTCCAAGGAGGCCTAAAATTAAATTATTCGATACAGTTAAAGGGGACAGTTTTTCTATGTCTAACTAAACTTTGAATATGGCAGTGGCACTAAACAATAAAGTGGTGAGACAAGATTCATGCAGCTAACCTTAAATAAATGGGATGAGGATGGTACAAAGAGACAACAAACTGTAACTTAGAAGAATAGTGGCTCCCTTCCTAACTTAACCACCAGTAAGCATACCTTGTCCAAGAATCATAACTGCATTTGCAGTGAGAGGGACAATATCCTGAATCCTTTCATTCGTAAAAATTGCTTGAATAGCTAAAACATGAAATGGAGAAAGTTCAGACAAAACAAGATGCACAGAACTAATGGCAACAAGACACTACTAGTGTAAAAAGAAACATATGCTTAATCCACAGTGGGTCCGGGGAGGGTCAATTGTATACCGCCTTACCACTGCCTTTTGTAAAGAGGTTCTTTCTGGTTTTGGAAACATGAATTCCAGGTAACAATGGAGCAATCTTACCATTGCATCAAGGCCCTATGTTTCTGGCTGAGAGGATTAAAAAAAATTATAAGCCATGTATTGCTTCTTACAGACCTGATACTTGGGCTAGATTTTTCTCACTGTTGCCTTTATCATTTTCAATAACATCAGCCAATGGAATAATGTGAACAGAATGGAATGCGTCTGATATCCAAACAATTTGCATCCCTGCGAGGCCGAGAAACTGTCCATGAAACAGACTTCAACTATGCATAAGAAAATAATAAAAGGTAACTTACTCATAGATAAGTCAGGAAGAACAGCCAGCATCTGTACTTTCATAGTATAATCCAAGCTCATCATGCGTGCATCTTTAGGAGAGCCTGAAGTGTTAACGGTGCTTTCTGAAGCCGGAATAGGATTACACAGGCTCAACAGATGCAAATGTCCAGCCGAGTCCAAGATTAGAAATCTTTCGTGTGATAAAGCATGGATTGATATTGCTTTGGCAGGCAGTGACGGCAATGATATCCTTATGGTGCTATCAATCGCCACAAAATATGACCCAAGATCACCGGAATTCTGCCTCAGTTTCACCGTCCTGAGTTTAGCTGTGCATGAAAGGTATGCACAAACTATGATAAACGTATGAGCAACTGATATCATGATTCAGATAATCTCATGTCTCCTCACGTCTTAAAACAAATACCACGCCACCATTGGATACCAATAATTTCAGAATGAAACTAAATACTAGGAGAAATAATTTTGACAAAGCCATACATCAGAGCAAAACTTTAGGATGAAAAAATTGATCCTGCAATCATGCTGAAATAGTGGAGCAATAAGCAGTTTAATGTATAAAGTTGATTACACTTAAAAAAAGAAAAATGTGAAAAGTTGATTAATATGTCAGACTTGGACAAGCCCAATAGCCAAGAAGGCAATAGGTCCTTGATGTGAATAGCATAATATCTATTGTCCTAAATCATCAATCTATTGCCAGCAAGATATAATGATAGACTCACAAATGTGAAAAGGTTTCTTGACTGGCTAACCTATCATCATCAACATCACTGGTCTTATCCATTTAATTAGGGTCAGATACATGAATCCTGTCCCACCATTTTAATCCATCTAATGCCACACTTGTGGTTAAAGGTCGGAAGGTCAAGTGGTTTCTTACTACATCCAATCATCTCATTTTATTCCTTCCTCAAGCTCCTTTTACCCTCCACTCAAATTTGAAAACACCTTCTAACCGGTACCAAACTTAGACAATGGTGCACCTGACCAAACTATCTAAAGCTTCTCTAAGCTTAGTATCAATCATGGATGGCAATTTCGGTTTCGGCCGAAACCGGCCGAAACCCATTCGAGTAATTCAAAAAAAATCAGAAAAACTCGAAAAAATCAGAAAAATTATAAAGAATCAGAAAAAAAACAGAAAAAGATCATTGGACGTACATTTGAGTGTGAATAAATTGGATTAAGTGCTAGAAGCAGGCATTGGATATGTTAAACTAATATTCGCTACATATTAAACATGGAGCAAGTTCAAGCAGTACAATAAACATTACAAACATAGTAAATGTTACAGAAATTAAATGATCCCTACCCAAATAATGATGCATTAATCTGCATAATAGCTGGAAGAACTTTGCCCCTCATCGTCTGGCTTCTACTGTTGATACCCATAAAAAGGTTGCATATATTCTATATATTCACTGTAACCAAACAATGATGCAGCCAAGTCGTGCATCCCTCTTTGGATCTCTTTTGGAATATAAGGTTGTTGGCTTGATTAGAATCCAGAATCAGCATAAGAAGCAAAACTTTGAGGATTAGAAGAGGATGCTAACCCATAACTGCTATTGGCTGGAACTGGATGAAATTAGAATCCTGGTTGATGACCCTACTCATGCATGCATGCTTCGTGTTGACCACCTCCATAACCTGATCGATGTGCATATTGACTCTGTAAATCATATCCTCCTTCAGTATAACTGTATTCTCTACCCGTGTCAGCGTGGAAGAAGGAAGTAGGTGCATACATGCCACCACCAGTAGTAGCACCTACAACTGCACCGGGATCATCACTTGGTGCATCATCATCATCAGTAGCATAAGAAAGCAATTGCCTTCTAGCCTTTGGCTTTGTTTTTTTCTTTTGCTGTGACTTTATCCTTCATCTTTAATAGCAATCATTTTCCCCGTGGCGTGTGTCTCACATAAACTTGCTTCATCTGCTCAATTGTCGGGTCCTCTCGAGCAACAGTACTAGTCCTCTCAGTCATCTCATGCACTGATGTACTTCTTAAGGATAGAGGTGACTTGACCATTCTAGGAGTGACTGGCCTACTACCTGATTCTGAGTATCTAGCTGGCTCAATCTCAGACTACTGCTCAGTGTCGTCAATAAACAAAGGTTTTTCCTCTCTCTGGTGCTCATGAGTCACTCTTGGCCTCTTTGTTGATCCTATGAATTCTAGATCCCTTGGCTCATCTTCGTTCAATATAACCTCTGCCCATGTTTTATCATCAGGATCAAAAATGGGCTCATCAACCTAAGCTCATACCCTAACCCAAGACTACAAGGGATTGTCATCATCAAATAATGCGTCCACATCAATTTGACCAGCTGGATCGTCTGCGACGCTTTTGTCCCTCAATTGGTGTCTCAATTTCATGTTCTTTATTCTCAACCTCATGTTTAGTAAACCAATTTTTCTAGCCGTTCAACTTTTAGCCGATTGTGATCCTTTGAGTGTATAAAGTTGAACGTGCTCCAATTCCTTTCACATTGACTTGCTGATGTTGTTTGACTCAGCACCATATAAATAACAGGTACAACGCGAAATAGGAGCAACACAAATAAAAAACTACTCTCAATGGCCATCATCCCCAAAATAGAAATGACAAAAAATAGAAACCATTTAAAATGGCAATCATCCCTGAGCCAAAGTGAGGACAGAATCGGACTCAGCTCAACTCGTCTCTACCAATGGCACACCCATGCAGGGTCAAATTGGAATTGGGTGTCCCCACCAAAACCCTTGCAAATACTAAAGGAGAGAGAATATATATATACATATATATATAGTCCCAAGGATTGGTTCCTGCCTCACCTTTGCCTTATGCTAAGATGAATTATGAGTTACCCTTATAGTTGATTTTTATGGCAGAGTGACATGAGGTAGTCCTACAGTCAATATTAGAAAAGCAAACTACAAGCTTTCCCCACAATTTGCTTTATGATGCAGCATAACATGATGTTACAATGTTTGCTAACACCAAAGATGGACGGGAATGCCAAACAGTTGGTTTTGCATTGCTACATTTAACAGAGGTCCTTCACTATCCCTTCATAAGAGGGATCAGCAAAGGGCCTTTCCATTTCCTTTATTTGAAGGTTAACAATGTGACCTGACCTCCTCACCATTTGATTTATGCTTGAACCAGATGGTTTATCCACCATCTCAGTTGTATGAGTGAACATTGAACAACGGAAAAGTGAGAGAATTCCATCAATGAGGGTGAATTATCTAATCTTAATCAAATTATACATTAGAATGCCATACTACCATCAGCTATTCTCAAACAGCATATATTTCTGGCTCTTTTCAACCACTCTGAATGCCCTCCACACTGAAAACTGGCAGCAGATACATTACTTGCAGTAGCATTTGGGAAGGAATTGACATCGATATATGGAGACAAGAAATTAAGTCGAACTGTTCCACGAGATCGGTATCTTGGGAGCATATTTCTGCTCAGTTCAGCACAGGCCAAAGGCAACTACTTTTCTAGTTGCCATGACATTAAGAAACAAGATGCAATGGGATTCAGTTTCAGGCAAATCATGCATATCTAGCAGCATTTTCAAATGCTATCTAAAAAACAACACCTGAATTTAGCTTTACATTAAACACATGTTGCTACCATAAACCAAGCAGGAGAAAGAAAGGAATACTTTTGGATGGAAGGGTCTAGAATCTAGTGCCAATTATGTCCACACTTCGCATGCTGCAAACTGAGCTTTCCCCTTCACCAATTCATCCTTTCAAAATAATATAAGGCAACCTTAAAAATTAAAAATGTATCTGATTCTCATTTAATATCAAAAAAATATCTATGAGCACTTTCAACTAATAATGAATTAACAAGTATAAGATCCCTACAGCTGTACCTCCCCCATGAAAGTTATCCTCGTCTCATTGTATGGTATTATTTCAAGGCAAAGCATAAAAGTCACGCTTCCAATTAAGCAGCCATCCAAGAAAACAAAAGAAAGTTGACATAAATGGCTAAGAATAGAAACTCGGCCACGGAGGGATATGGTAGTTGGGTCTTTTTCCTGGCATGAGAATGTGAACGACAATAAGAACAGTAAAGAAGGAGACTAACCACAAGCCCTCTCAGCACCATTATTTCCACCGGAAAGAGCATCAGGAGCAACGTGAACTTGCCCTTCCACCGAACGACCACATTTACTATTGCATAAAAAGCCCGTAGATTCAGAATGGGCACCAGAAGCATGAGGAATGCCATTCTTTCCAGTAAACACGTCGGCCACCACTCCATTTGGGAGCTTCCTCCACCGACAGTCCAACGGCTCCTTGTTCAAGTCCTGCTTTCTCTCCTCGTACCTTCTCCACCGCGAATGCTTCCGCCTGCCCGGCCTTCCCTTGACGAGTGGCCTCAGAGGGAAAACCCTAACTCCGCCCACCTCTCCCAGAAGCAGAAACCCGAAAGAGACCCGAATCGAGAAAACTGGCGACGTGCACTCGATCGACGCGCACTTCATCATTTCCACGGCTGAGTCGCCCTCCCCCGCCAGCAGCCTCGCGGCGTAGACACAAATCCTGCTCTCCGCCGACGAATGGACGACGAACGCGTTGACCGAAGCCGCCAGCGTCACCGAGAAGCCATGGCGGAGGTCGAGCACAATCCCAAGCTTCGAGCGGTCCTGCCTGTAGCTCAGCCGGGCAGGAGCGAACCTTTGGCCGCCGTTGCTGCCCCCACCGGAGAGGATCCAGGCGCGAAGGAGGACGGAGGCGCCCTCGGAGGCGGCGGAGAGGAAGAGGACGCGGCCCATGTTAGAGTCGGGGCAGGGTTGGAGCCGGAGGAAGCAGGCGGATGTGGAGATCGGGGGAACGACGGTGGGGGACGGGAAGTGGGGCGAGGGAAGGGGCAGAGGCAGGGGAGGGTAGAGCAGAACGGAAGAGTCGGAGAGCATGAGGGCGAGAGAGCGGGAGGAGTGCTCGACGAGGAGCGAAGAGACGACGACCAGGGAGGAGTGGTCGGTGGAGGGAGAGGAGGAGCGGCGCCGGTGGTGGAGCGGGAGGTCGAGCTTGTAAGCCTGCATAACCACCCTGCCTCAGTTTGTCCCCCTGCTCTCCCAGGGAGCGGAGCGGAAGCCTAACTAAGCCATGTCATTGCCATCCAATCTCATCATGGATTCTGGTCCCGGTCGGATCAGGACACTCGGATTCTCTCTCTCTCTCTCTCGATTCTATCGGCCCCTCGGCGGCGGTCGCGCATCACGGATTACATGGATCCAGGAGAAAGGGGGGTGGCCTTTGCTTCTGCCTGATCCGTTTTTATTAAAGTTTTTTATATTAAAATTATTATTAGAGATATTATTATAAATATATTGACAGATATATCGTTCTGTAAATTTTATTTGTACAAAAATATGATATTTATTTATAAATATATCACTTCTTCGTATTAAAACTTAATAAAAAAATGTTTAAATGATATTTATGTATTATTTAAATTAACCTAATAATATGTATGTTAATATATTTTTAATAATAACTTTTTTATAAATTCACCTCTACTAATAATTTTCATGTAAAAAATATTTTTCTTAGTACTATTGTTATTATGAAAAATAAATTACAATCACCCATTTATTTATTTTTAATCTTTCACCCCTATACATCGACCAACCAACAACACACCCAACATCTGCTCCCTTATTTTCTACCTCAATTCTATAAACACTAACGACGTATCAACGTATTAAGTACTACATGAACATGTTGACATATTAAGTAATTAGCCTACGCATTATGTAAATACATTAACATGTTAAACATATTAAAGAGGTTGTTAACATATTGACATACTTTTCTCTTCAAAATCTAGCATTGGACTTTGGGAGAATGCACAAGGGATATGTTCTCAATCCATCAAGACCATCCTAAGAGATAATTTTATTAATAAAGAATAAACAAGTAAACCATCAATGGGGGTATACCCATAACTGACCTTGGGTATGATAACCCTATTACCAAAGTTTGTTAAGGGCGAGTAGGTAAAATAACTCACCTTAATTGGCATATATTCAGTTATGAAAGTAAGTATTTTAGTTTGAATATAAAGCGGCCTTCATGATGTAGGGTTAAACCCTTTATTATGGGTTAACTCATTCAACCCTCTCACATAGAATGTCCTACCCGACCACAGTTAAGTTGTCGAATCTAAAATTTAAAAACTTAGGGTGACTTTGATAACAGAATGAGGGGCGAATAACATGAGTTATTATGCCTATTCGCCCTTAACCGAGTTTGATATTAGGGTTAAGTTATCTGGGATCGGTTAGGATTAAGGTCCTTATTCTAGAAATAACGCATTCTACTATTTCACATGGAAAGAGTTATTCCAAGGGTAAAAGTAAATTATCAAACTCAACAATAGAAAACCCAAATAATAACTTATCCGGACCCACCTCGGATAATTTATCATAACTTGCCATCCTAAGAGATAATTTTATTAATAAAGAATAAATAAGTAAACCATCAATGGGATATACCCATAACTGACCTTGGGTATGATAACCCTATTACCAAAGTTGGTTAAGGGCGAGTAGGCAAAATAACTCACCTTAATTGGCCTATATTCAGTTATGAAAGTCGGTCTTTTACTTTGAATATAAAGCAGTCTTCATGATGTAGGGTTAAACCTTTTATTATGGGTTAACTCATTTAACCCGCTCATATAGAACGTCCTACCCGACCACAGTTAAGTTATCGAATCTAAAATATAAAAACTCAGGGCGACTTTGATAACAGAATAAGGGGCGAATAAGATGAGTTATTTTTCCTATTCGCCCTTAACCGAGTTTGATAGTAGGATTAAGTTATATGGGATCGGTTAGGATTAAGGTCCTTATTCTAGAAATAACGCATTCTACCATTTCACATGGAGAGAGTTATTCTAAGGGTAAGAGTAAATTATCAAACTCAAAAATAGAAAACCCAAATAATAACTTATCCGGACCCACCTAGGATAATTTATCCTAACATGTTATCAAAGTGGCCTTTGAAGAATAAGTCACCCAGACCCGCTCCGAATAGTTTATTCTAACATGTTATCAAATAGACATGCCATTGTGCGCCAACGGCAAAAAAACTCATTGCCTTTAGTGTTGCATGCATGGTTCGCCAATGCATCCACTACCTGATTAATTTTGTGAAAAATAATGCATAATCAGACAAGTAACTAACTGTCCAGCACCAAAAGATCCTACCACCATGAAATGACTGTCCAAGATGCCTGAACTAGTTTGGCTAGAGCTTGAACTAAAATATGAGTCAGTATAAACTATCGTTGATGAAGATGATTCACGATTGAGGATGTCAAAAATATTTGTGAATTTGATTACCCGCATCACTCGACCCGTGATGGGTCTGACAATACCCGAATAAACGGATATAGATTTGGGTTTAGATATGTTTAAAATATATATTTCATATTCAGATAGGGTATAGATTTAGTGCACCCGAACTCATATCCGATATGAATCTGCTCTTAATAACCCATTGTGCATGTTAGGCCTATGATTTTAACATGAACTCAACCCATTACCCGTCTTGATGAGTTTGTGAATTTGGACTTCTTGCTAAAATTGTAAGGACATTTTTATAAAACATAAAAAAAAATTTGGAAAGGAAAGAATTGACCGGATTTCTATTTTTCTAATTCTCATAAATCTCACATTTCCTTGGATATGCATGTGGACTCATGTTTTAGGGACGGATACGGATATCTGCGGATATATCCATACCCGTGACAGATATACATGTATATATACCCACAAAAGTAATAGGATATATTCGAATATGGTATTTGTAAAAATTTCACAGATAGGGTATGATATTAGTCTACCCAAATCAAATCCGATCCATTTACATCCCTATTCACAAGAGCCAAATGGATGCCATCAAGTATTGATCGAGTCCCTTCAACAAAACTCAAGCCAATGCAATATAGATTGGAGAAGGCTCATAGAATGCAACCATGATTGTCTCAGATGCAACCTCTGTGAGGAAATCTTGGGGTTTTGAAATGCAACAAAAATTAAAAATTTCAAAACAATTTCCTTGCCCATATCACGTTGGGATTTTAATGAAGTAAATAATAATAATAGACAAAAATCTTTACTACGCAAAGCTTGGAGTCTCCCTTGCTCGATGTAATACTCCCTGTGAATCATCTTAGCTATGCGGTCACTCAGCCTCTAGTGATATCCACACGAGCAAAACAAAGATAAGATCTCTCTGCTTAGAGCCTCCACCACCACCACACACAGAGAGAGAGAGAGAGAGAGAGAGAGAGAGAGAGAGAGAGAGAGAGAGAGAGAGAGAGAGAGAGAGAGAGAGAGAGAGAGAGAGAGCTTATTTATAGAGGAATCAAGTGGGTTTCTGCTATGAGTAAGAAGAGCAATATTTTGTGCACTAAATCCGATGTATAAAGTCAACTCAAATTGTACCCTTCCCTCTGGTACTTATTTATAGAGGAATCAAGTGGGTTTCTGCTCTGAGTAAGAATAGTAATGTTTTGTGCACTAAATTCGATGTACAGAGTCAACTCAAATTGTAACCTTACCTCTTAATGACTCAAAAAAAATTGAAATGACCATTTTCATAAAAAAAAGGACGCCTCGCGTCAGACACGTACAGCCCCCTTTTTCGCTCGACAGAAAAATACATGAGTGAAATATTTCGTAGGACTGAAATATTTTACTATATGAATGAAACATTTAATATACAATTGAAACATTTTGTTATATTTTAATTTTATAATAAAATATTTCATTTTCTAGTGTTTTATCTTTATAACAAATATTTTGTTCCTATAACAAATGTCTATTTTCTACAAAATATTGATAGGGTGCTAGGCCCGGATACAGAGGGGGGGGTGAATGTAACCCTCTAGAAAATATAGCCCAAATTAGAACATTAAAGCTCAGATATGCGGAATAAGACTAATGAGCTTTCCAAGATGAAACGATAAGGCAACACATGGACAAACAGTTGGACTGCAACAATGCAGCCACCTGATCAACCAGAAACGAAGGCAGAGCTAAACAACGCAAACACACTAAGCAGAATATAATGCTCAAAAATTAACTCTCTAGATAATGCAACTAGCCAAGCATGCGCAACCTGTGAATGGGAGGTAGAAGATATGGAGCTAACGCAAGGCAAACCACTGCACAAATAGTTTTAAGGTGGTTCGGTCCTTCAAACCTACATCCACCCCTCACTCCCAACCGGAGTGAGGCTTCACTAGCCAAAGCTAGAACCAAGCAGACTCAGTCTGCAACAGGTGCTGACACACAGCTTGACCAGGGGAACAAACTCCCCTCTTCCTCCCAACCGGAGGGACACCCCAAGTGACTCCCAGTCACTTGGAAACCAGAGACGCAAGGTCTCTCTTCCTCCAGACCAGGAGGGAACCAACCAGTGACTTCCAGTCACCAGCAAACCAGAGGTCGAAGACCTCTCTTCCTCCAATCGGAGGGACCCCTGGACTTGCAACCCGCAAGCCCAGAACCGGAGACAAGTCTCCCTTCCTCCAACCGGAGGGAACCCACAAGTAGCTCCCAACTACTTGCAACCGGAGATCTGATCTCCCTTCTCCTGATCCACAGGAGGTACCCGACCTCACTACTGAGAATCGGAAGAACAAGGATAACCAAACAAAAAGGGGAAAAACAGAAACACGAAATGAAAATAACTTCAGCAAACATAACGCTGAAAAATGAAATGCACAATGTGGCTCTCAACGGAGCTGACTGGCCTGGATCTGATCCACGGTCCAGTAGACAGATCTTCAGGTAAGCTTCTCTTCCTTTTCTCTTCTGTCTTACTTTCTTTTTCTCTTAAACCTCACGAGCTCTCTCTCTCTCTTTCTCTTCTTCCTCTTTTGTAGGCACTCTCTGTCTCTTCTCTTCTCCTCCTCTTCTGCTCTTTTTTTTTCTCAATCTCTGCTCCTCTATTCTTTTTGGCTCACTCTCTTTTCTATTCTCTCTTCTTCTCTTTTTCTTCCTCTTTTCTTTTTCTAGATCGAAGGACTTTCTGCTCTTCAGGCTTCTACATCGATCACCTTCATCTGTTGGATGAAGGCTTCCTTTTATAAGCAGCAGCCGACAGGAGGGCAGCACTGGGCGCGTGTGGCTTCCTCATTTCCCGCCCAGAACTTGTGGCCACGTGTCAGTCTCTCAGCCAGCTTCAGCACACGTGTCACAATCCTGTCTGCCCTTCCAGCCTCGGATCACGTGCCTCCCATTCACTGAGGAATATTCTTCCTCGGACCACCTTCTTCTTTTTGTTTTTCTTCTTCTCCTGCAAAGAAATAAAACGATTAAAACTCAGGGCCACAAAAACTAAAACTGCATGAGGTATGTGATAGCAATACGAGATGCACTGTACTGAGAACGACACGAGATACACAAGATTACTACAGTACGAAATAAAGAGAGAATGACACGAGGTCAGATTAAACCAGCACGAGGTAAAAAGAGAACGACACGAGATACATACTAATAAGGCTAACACTACAAAGAGAACGACACGAAGTATCACTGTAACAAAACAGCCACTACGAAGAGAACGACACGAGATACACAAGCAACACGAAGACACGAATACAAAAACAACACGACATAACAAACAGCAAAGAGAACGGCACGAGGTGAAACGACACTTTACTAAAAAGACTTGAATACACACGAAAACAACTCGAGTATTAAGTTGCTCGAACGTACGAACGACTCGAAGACGAGGACGACACGAAAATAACATGGACTGAAAATAACTCGAAGACGAAAATAGAAACTGACACGAAGTGTGGTCACAAAACAAGAAAGACACGAGGTCTAGGAAAAGTAACACGAAGACAGAAATAACAAAGAAACGACTCGAACTAAGGACGACATGGAGACAACACAGTCAGACTCGACTTGAGACACTTAAAGCTTGAATTAAGAGAAGAATGCACGAAGTAAAATCAACACGAAGACAGAAGACAGAAATAACACGAAGACACAACAAGAGACGGTCAACGAGACGCTGACTCGATACAGACTTAAGCTCAAGCAAGACAGTCGATGTATAGACTTGACAGAGATCTCTGCAGCGAATGTATAGACTTAGAATCATGGAGGCAAATGTATAGACATCTGAGGAAATGAAACGAGTCAGTGTACAGACTTCAAATTCCACCGACCAGTGTATGGACTTCAACAGTGAACAGCTGTACATACTTCATGTGAAAAACCTAATGTACAGACTTCACGCTGTACAGACTTTCCAAAGGGAACGTAACGCTGTACAGACTTGAACTGAAGACCAATGTATGGACTTCATAACAGATGCTAAGGCCAAGAGGAGTGTATAGACTTTCACGATGTATGGACTTGGTGATCTTCAAAGCACAATGTCCAGACTTTGCCACTGGATGGACTTGAAGAAACAGTGCAACGTATGGACTTGATCTCAAGAAATGTAAGCGATGTACACACTTAGCCAATGTGTAGACATTTCCTTAGACGCTAAATGAGACGCTAAAGTCTGTATAGACTTAGCCTATGACAATGCATGAACATATCAGTAGAGAAGCAATGCACAGAACAGAAATCAAGCACAAGCCAATATATCACAGCATGACTCAAGCATACACATGCGTTCTTCACAATTCAGACATGGCACACTTATGCAATCTCCCACAGAAAAGGTCAGACATATTCAAGACAATGTGGTGACTCATTCATGTTGCTATCATTAAAACATCACATCATCAACAAAGCACAAGGGGCACAATAAATATTTCATCCATTCATTTTTAAATTCAAACAAAATGTTTCATTCTTATAACAAAATATTTCATTCATGTAACAAAATATTTCACTCATGTATTTTCTCGTTAAGTGAAAAAGTGGACCGGACGGGTATGACGCGGGGCCATATGGATATGACGTGGGACGTCCTTTTTTGGACAAATCATTTCAACTTTTGTTGGGCCAATGAGAGGAAACGTTGTAATGTGAGGTGACTTTGTGCACCTGATTCGATACACAAAACATTACTATAGTAGGAACAATGATCTCTTGGCCAAATCCAAGTCGCAATTGGACCTTAGCCCAATGCAATTCCCAATTAGACTTCTTCATTGATCGTGCCAGTTGTCTAAGCCCAATTTCTGATTACACTTCAACTCATCTCCCATTCTACATGGGACTTACAGAATTGACCCTTTAAAAATCTCATATTTATCTATATATCCATATCTTCTTCTTGTTCTTATACATGTGACTCTCTGGGTTCAATACAAGCTTGTAGTAAGCCCGACAATATTAAAACCCCTTTAATAGAAAATGCACGGTGTGCAACACGCCCTAATCACCTTCCAAACCTTCATCGGATTGGGCCAGTGCACGAGGTGGCCACTATGTAGCAGCATTGGCGGAGCGCCATCATGGTCACGATTGGGTCTTGGTGCGTTTGGAGGGAAAATCTCTTCTTTGCCCTTTGCGCACATTAGAGTAAGGCAAGGGCACGGGAAAATGATTTCCCCCTATTTCCCCTCAACGACGGCGCATTCCATTTCCACCCCTGCGATGATGCGAGCTCCATTTCCCCCGCCCCAAACAAGCCAATGCTCTCCATTTCACCCTCCACCAACACACGCCAGTCCATTTTCCCCTTCTATGGAGCACGACATATCCATTTCCCTCACTAATGATGTGAAGCTTCCATTTCCCCCTCCGCAGATCACAGCAAATTCATTCCCCTCTGACGACGACGCGAGGCCCCATTCCCATCCGTGGACAACGCAATCGCATTCCCCTTTGTTGACGGTGTGAAGACTCACCCTATTTCTCTCTGTCGACGATGCTTCGCCCTTCGCACTTCATGCATGGTAACTACCAGAAGAAGGAAGCAAATGATGGTACAAACGAGGTCGAAGATTGAGGCGACGACATACGTGGAGGAAGTGTGTAGGGTGCCCTAGATGAGATCAAAGAAGACTGAGGCTCAAGTGTGATATACGAACTGCTGTAGAGATTGCTCCGAGTTGAGATTTCCATCACGAAGTTGACCACAGCTAAAAACTAGGGATCATTTTCTAACTGGCAGACGAAGAATAGATAGATATGAGAACAGGGAAAGAGAAGTGGAAGAACACTAAGAAATTCTATTGGCTAAATTTGTGAAATACTAGGGGACAGCTCAGTTTGATATTTTTTGATGATAACCTCTCTGGCCCTTCATTTTTCTATTTATATCCCCACAGTGCTCAGTTTGTTTACAATTCGAGGTCAGAGCTGCGCCACACCATCATTTGGCCAGTCTCCAACAGTCTGTAACAACATTTCTTACAGAAGAAATGTAAACGAAATTACAGGAAAAATACTACCAAAATTACAGAAAATGCAAATGAGCTACAACTATATAAACCGCCATGATCCGCACCCGCTCGCTACTGTTAAGTCAGCCTGACGGCTCTCGACCCCACTGTCCAACCGTTACAAATTCCTCCCCTACTTCGAAGACCTTGTCCTCCTTCGAAGACCTTATCCTCAAGGTCGAACGAGGGAAGTTGAAAGCGGTAGAAGGCTGGCTAATGCTGTTGCGTAGAAGCAATAGAGAGATAGGGAAAAGGACGACCAGTAAAGTAGAAATCCATGGCAGCATCCTAATTAAGCAAACATCTAATTAGTCTTTATCCTTTTTAGCATTCATTCCCACTAGCAATAACACCATGACTTAAATATGGTAGAAATCTACATCAACAGCAATAACTCTAATTGATACGTGAAAAAACCACAACCATGTAGTCGTCGTTATTAAACATTCTGATGAATATAACATAGATTAGAGCGAAGTATCAAGTTAACATGAGTAGAGTTTAATCTACTCAGTTTCTAGACAAGTTTAGTTCTACATGAAAGAGTACATAGAGGCATAAAACAAACATATGAGAAGTTCCATGGCTATGTTACCTGAGTGTAGGTACAAGAGCATGTCCAAGATAGGTCAAGTATAGAGAGCCTTTAAAATAGAGAATTTTGAACCAGTCATAAGAGATCATATCATATCTAGTAAGGGATATATGACATGTCTTGTATAGTTATGGCGTTGAATGATCTCTCTAGATGCCTATAATTGGCATGCTTGCTATCATGTTGTTCTCAACTTTTGGTGGTAAACAATAATCTGTAAGGATAGTAGAGAATTTCTTATTAATCTAGATAGGTTTAATAAAGGTTCATATAACAACCTGCAAATCTTATGACAATAACTTTTCATGAACGAATTATAGCCACATATGTTTCATTCTGGAGTAGGGTATAGTAGGTGCGTGAAGAATGTGAACTTCATTATTTTCCTCGCAATAAAAGTTTGTTGATTGCTAAATTTAGAACAATCCCAGACAAAAATATGAAAATAAAATTATAAGGGAAACAAACAAAGGCGATGAAATATGATTGCACAAAACCACCACATACATTAAACACAAAAAAAACTAACCAGAACTAGTATACGAAGCCAATCAAATGTATTTAAGACCTAGAGAAAAAACAAATGAGATACATTATTTAAGTCCATGTGCTATTATGATGCTTTTGTCTTCACAAGTAAGACATAAGATGTGTAACTTCAAGAACCAATAAAAGAAACAAATGAGGTACATTATTAAGTCCATTGCACTATTATAATGTTATCATACTCCACAAAACTTAACATGCAATATTAAGAGACTCAAAACTGAAAGTTATTTTAATTCTATTAGTAGAACTGTTAGGGAAGGAAATAATGAAATTTGTTATTTCTTACATGTACTGTTTTCCTTCACCAATAGTATCTCAATGATTGTGAGTTAATTCATATCCCAATAGTATCTCCAGCTATACTTCCTCTACTATCAGGTTTCTTCTCCTTATGTCGCCCAATATCCTTGTCTCTTTCAACTTGCAAAGCCAATTCTTATCTCTACAAAGCCTATTGGTAGCTCTACAAAGGATGTTAGGCATGTCTAAGAGAGCATACCCTTTATAGTTCACCAACTCTATCTATACTTGGCAAGCCCTTAGATCCATATACCTCTCAACCATAATTGAAGGTCACAATACTTGATGATCGCAGAGCTAGCTTTGCGTCTAGATTATTATAAAAAATTTATTCTATCCACTTTTAAGAAAACTTGTTGTATGTTTTATGTAATCATCTTCCTATGAATAGTGATTTCATAATTATCTATCCTTATAAAGATTCATTGTGCTTGTCCCAAGCGTCACTTATTGTTCTTAAGTGGCTAAAGCTTGAGCCCAAGCCTAACTTATTGTTAGTTCAGAAGAAATTGTATATCATTCGAGATTGTTAGATTCAAACTACTAACTATATACTAAAATTATCTAAACTTCTCTACATATCTATTTATATGTTTTATTATGTTCATCTGTCCAATCATTCGTAGAAGTCGTGCTTAATCTGATTTTTCATTGTTATAGGATTTTTTTCATTCTTAGTGACATGGATCATGTTTTTATAAATAATGATTTAGTCACAAAGGAAGTATCATAGAACCGTTGTTCCAAAGTCGTCCATGTATGTGTATGTAAAGGCAAGGGATAGTCTTGGCTTTGAAGAATGTCACAAGGCAATTATAAGACGAACTCCATTTAGAGTGTATGTGGATAACAAGATTTTTTTTTTAGATACTCATTTGTTTCAAGAAGTCCTTTGTTGTCACATGCTTAAAGAAGTCCTTTATTGTCACCGTGAAACTAATGATTTTTATATTATGATCAGTTTGAAAACGGGGTGGGGTGGCTTACTCGTGACCCACCGCGCGAGTAAGTCACTCGACCCCGGTTAAGGAGAGAGAGGTGTGAGGAGAGTGGATGGGGCCCGTTGCTCTCTCTCTCTCTCTATCTCTCTTAAGGTCTATTTGATAACGGAATAAGAGAGAAATAAGATATCTTAACTCGAAGAATAATAAAAAATGCCGTTTGACAAGGCGGATATGTTTATCGCCTCTAATCTTAGTTTTTTCTAGAATAACTCATTAAAATCAAAATATAGAGTGAGATGTTCCACCTTAACCCAAACATGTTTCAAAGTAAAAAAAATAAAAAGTAAGAATTAATTATCTGAGTTTAAAAGAAATTTAATTTTTTTATTCCGTTATCAAAGGAGACCTTAGGGAATAAGGCATTCTGAAAATACTCTTTAATAAATGTACAGTTGGTAATAATTCTGAAGGGTATCGACACGTGTATGGTTGCGTTGCAGCCCTCTGTGTAAGTTTATTCACCTATTTTTTTTCGTATTTTTTTCATGTGACTTACACGTTGAAATAAATGTTTATAGGTGCGGGTGCTTGAGCACACAAGACTTATATCCTTTCACAAATCTATCATAAATGTCATCATCGACATTGAACACATTATGCATCACACTTTTTTGCCACCAATATTAGTGTTTCTTTTAATTACAAAATCTATTGCAAATTATCACACAAATTGTCACAAATCTATTACAATAGTTGACAGCAAATTATCAGATCAGTGACTAATTATATCATCGAGCATAAAATTAGTCATAAAAGTCTATCATAATCTTCATCATTCAAAATAATAACTTGTGAAATATTTTATCATATATAAATAGTCGCATATCATATCCCAACATTTATCATCAGTCATAAATTTATCACTAAGTAATGATCTTAATTTATTATAATTTATTTATTTTTTATCAAATTTCTATCACAATTCCGTCACAAGTTTTAATACAATATTACAATTTATTACATCATATATTATGGCAGATTAGTGACAAGGATATCCCATCGATCACCAATTCTATTACAAACTTTTATTCATACGTACAATATATGTTATAAATCAGTCGTCAATCAATCATAGATTATAACAATTTTGTCATAGATTGGTAACAATGTTTATCAATATTTTAGTTTTTATGACATAAAAAAATGTGTATGATCAGTAACCGATTCTTAAATCGTACGTCACAAATCAATCACAAAATCATTTCACCCGCATTCATAGCATATGACATAGATCCATCATAGATTCCATTAAAATAGTAACATATATTTTCCATCACAAAGTTTCGATCATTAAGAGTTAGTTTTCATGAAATTAATTTTGTCACGACTCTATCACAAACTTTAACATCACATTATAATCTATTGGGCCGCATATTTTGACGAATTAGTGATGAGATATTTTTCGTTAATCATAAAATCCTTTACAACTCTTTGTCTCCTCATATCTCTTTTTAATTACAAAATATGTCACAAATCTATTACAAATATACTATAGATCGATCTAAATATTTATTACTATTTTAGTTTCCATAACACAACAGTTTATAACAGATTAATAATAGATTCAATTATTGTCTATCACAAAATCAGTCATAAAACTCGTCACACAATTCTTTTAGTTTAAATCATGAATTTTGTAAGGCCCACTTTGAAATCGGGGTAGGGATAACGTATTTGACCAATTGGATTCGAATACGTTACCCGACCCTGAGTATCAAGATTGTGTGTGAGAGACGCGTCTTGAGGTCCACATGCTCTCTCTCATCGGGTGACTCACCCCCTATCCTATTTAGATTTTAAAGTGACGTAACATATCTGTCAGAAATTAATTCTATCAAAATAGTGACAAATATTGTCCATCATAAATTTTGGATCACTAATAACTAATCTTGTTATAGATCTCCTTGCAACCCACCCATTTGTGCATGATTTGCGTGGACATATAAAAATTTTAAATATAGTCGAATAAAGAAATAAACTTATCACATATAAGTTTAAAAATAATTTTCTCAAGTTCAATATAGACTAACAAGACAAAGCATACTGAAAAGACAAAAAAAAAATAATGTCACATTTTCATTGCATTTTAATGGGACATGTAATGCTAAATTCTCAAATGACAACGTCATATTTGAAATTATAAACCACATAATTTCACATATGCTCTTTACTTTTGTTACTTTATTTTGGTGGGCAAGAAATGAAATATAAATATTTATTTGAAAAAAATTGTATACATTTTAAGTCTTGAGCTTATTAGCATGCACACTCTTTTTGTATAATAATGCTCAAGTAACTTTCATAAATAGTGGTTGACTATAATTTGTCATCTTGATGTTACTTGAGTTGACTTATACGAGTCGAACTGTATCGTAGTCATATCGAGTTGGTCGAATCGACTTGAGTCAAGTTGAGATAAATTGTGTCAAATAATGCGATCCATATTTGAGTTGGACCAAGTCTATTTGGTCACTCAAGTTGGCCAACTGTGGATATGACACAAATATAAAAAGAAATTGATAATTAATTAAGATCATGGCGAAAAAGATAGTTTCATGATTTGATAAATATTTTAAAACCTAACCCATTCTTTGACCCATCTAGGTTATTGGGTCACCGATTAATAGTTTAACCATTTAGGTTTACCGCTGACTCATAAGACTTATATCCATTGAATTTTAATATATCATAAGTAGTAATTTAGAAATATGAAAGATACAATAGAACATATATTGTAAAAATAAAGAACAGTTGCATTAAATAACCACTGAGATAATCTAAAAAAAGAAAAAGTATATTAAATAAACTTTACATATGATCATTTATCAACTACAATTAACATCTCTTAAAATCTAAGTTTCATAGTGTGTGAAACCAAATTTCTTCTTCATCTAAACTTTCATCTATCATTGGGCCTTCATCTAAATTTTCAATTATTAATGGCCAGTGAAATCCAATCCTTCAATGATATGGTTTTATGTTAGATCATCTTTCCCTCAAAGAAACCGTGACGAGGTTATAGTGGAATTTTGCTCGAAAGAAGACGTAGTAATCTAAATATTATATGCTAAATGTAAATAATCACGTAGAAAATAAATGCATCAAATAGTCAAATAATGGGAATTCATGTGCATAGTAGCATCAATTGGCAGTGGTTGATGTCTTCTCTACAGTTTTAAAATTAGTTCAACGAACAAGAAGAAAATGTTGACTTGAAGGTTGCCAGGGTGCTGCTACTACAGAGCCACTTACTTATCTGTAGTTACAATTTTGCACTCTATGGTACTATCAACTCTAAGGTTAAGGCATTGTCTTGAGACTCGAAGGAGATATGGAAGTTTGAATCTTTTTGATTTTCTCGTTTTCCTTTCTCCTTTGAGGCTTATAGGTTGCCCCATGAGACGGCCGGAGTTCACCAAGTTTAATCTTAGATTCTTATGTTTTCTTTATTTATGTAGGGAAGAAAAACTTAAAAGTTATAATCCAAATCTTTTTAACTTTTAAAACATGTGTTAATACCATTAAATGGTAAGGTTACAAGGGATATAATTTCAAAATGACTCCTCATCTTCTATATTTCTTTGCATGTTAAATTAAAGCCTAAACTAATTATGATGAAAACTAAGAAAATATGAAAAAGGTATTGGACTTGGTCGGGTCACATTAGTTTTACGAGATTGGGTTGGGTTAGTTGGGTTGAGTTGGATTAACTAAATTTAACCATATTTTAGGTCTTGACCAGTTTAGGTAAGATTTCAACCTAATTTTGAGACTGGATCACAAGTCAACCGATCAGATCTGTTGGTCCAGTATGGGATTTAAGATAGTAGACTTGACTTGATATTCACCGTATAGATTTAATCAAGATAAAATACAATATATGCACATTGTTCTACCTTTTGGACACGTGAAAATTCATTTGCTTCTCAATATTCACTTCAAATTTAGTGGTTTCGTTTGATTTTATGTAATAACATTATTTTCTAATATTGATGCATATATTGGCTAATAGAAAGATTCAATATTCAATACTTTGGTACACATTATATGAATAAGTCACACTTAAATTTATGAGTAAAGAACATTATATAAAATTGGTAACTAAAACAATCATGAAAGATCATTGTTGTTGAAAGCTCTAACTCAACTGAAAATCTAGACATTGAGTTTAAAGAATCCTCTACATATATAGAGGTGAGTTTTCCATAGATATCTAATATGAGACTATACTATAACATCTCCCTTGCACTGAATCAACCAATTCGGATAGTATCATAGTAAGGCCAAGTGTCCACATATGGATGTAATAGATAGGTTTGACTTTGATACCATGTTGGAGTGTCAAACTTAACTTAAAATCTAGACATTGAGTTGAGAAAATCCTATATATGTAGAAGTGAGTCTTCCATGAATATTCAATATAGCATTAAACTAGAATAATTGTACATCATCTTCTCATTATAAGTTAATCATCTACTTGAGTATCGCACACATCAAGGGTTTGCATGAGAATCAGTATATTTAAAGGGGTATAAAAGGTCTTATATATATTATTAAATTAGCAAACTCATCTCATGATATATCTTAGGAAGTCATTAACGGGTGCTAACATTAAGAGAGTAATTTGGACGTCTCTCATTTCAATCGTTAGATTTAAAGATGATTTTCATAAAACCTAACACTCGCAATCCTTCAAAAAGTGAGAGGTTTGTCTTTCACTTGAATCTAACCAATGACCTCAAACAAATCGCTCTCGTAACATTAGTGGTAGTGAAGTCTGATGAGATTTCTAGTGTTTTACATTTTCTTTCTTTTGTCGAAGTGGTGGGTGGGGAGGAGTAAGTCTTTTGAATTATAGTAATCTTAATAACATTGAGCAAATTAACAAAAAAAATCAAAATTTCATTGTTGCCTTCTCTTTTGTCTACAAAGGAGGAACCATTATTCAAACATTGCCAAATTCTCTAGGTTGATTTAAAAAAAAAGATACTATTTGCGTAAATAGCCATTTAATAGCAACTTCTTATTTTGCTTATCTATAAAAGATATTAACTTTACACATTCAAATATCAAGAAAGATATTTACCCCATGTCGCAACTACCGACATGTAGGTGCATGGAGCATCCTGATTTGAATCAACTTTATGTATGTAATTTTATATTTTACTGATATTATTTATCTAAAAAAATCATTTTCCAATTGTAGTTGCAGAAAAAAATTGCCAGTTGTGCTAACCGTTTATGTTGGTGAATGGGCCAAAGCCCATGGGGTGCCCATTTGACACGTGGCGGCATCTGCTGCCCATGTGCTGGCCACGCCGATGGGAGAAGGGCTGCGACCTTTCTTCATTCTTCATCCTCTTCCGCCACTTGTTCTCTCCTTGCTCTCCTTTCTCTCCACAATGCCGTCGCCTTCTCTCATTGGAACCGCCTAAACCAAACCCTCTCTCCACTCTATAAATAGCCCCTTGGGGGCCTTCAAAAGATGGTGGTACGGTTGTTGGGCTATTATTGGGAGAGGTGCTATGATGGATTCTGACCAACTTTGGCTATGTGTGTAGGGGGCAGTAGAAGAGAGAGTGTGTGAGCTAGTGCAGTGTGTGCATGTGAGAGAGAGGGTTACTCGAGAGCACCCCTCTCTATCTCTCTCCACTCCTCCGACACCGAGATAGTACATCTATGAAGAGATGTTCGGACACGTGGAATGGCGGGAGAAAAAAATAGATGTAATTTGGGGTTGATGATGGTTTTGCTAGGTATTTTTTGAGTTTGTGTGGGTATATATGTTTTGCCGGCGTGCTAGTTAAGTTTTGATAATTGATGCGGAATGGTATTTCAACTGAAATGTGTCTCCGAGACACGACACATATGCGTGGGCATATGGGCGACACGTGGATAAATGCATGTGTGCATGTGATAGCTCTTCAGGTAGCTAGCGCAGGTTTGATTCCGTCGGTGAAGGTGTATCAGACGATGTGCGGGTTAGAGTGCAGGACATTTCCCCACCGACTGCAAGCAATCGAAGTTTATTTACATCGGACATAATCTAAACACCTTTGTTTCTACTGCTGAAGGAGGAGACTTAGGGACCATGGGGGCTGCAACATCAGGAAGGCTTGACCCAATGTAATGACAGTGCAACAGTAACACAGCAGAGATGAGTGGAGATAGGGAGAGTGGTCTCGGTGTAGGCATTAGAGAGGATGCAGACTCCGGGTTTATGGGAGCAAGGCACTGGCTCGGGAAGTGGAGCGGCAAATATTGGCTCGACATGGAGCAGGTGATGGGGACATCACCTCCCATGCCCACGTTCACAGCTCGTCTCCTCCCCCCGATTGCATCCGGCATGGTCTAGTTATTTAATTTTGAGTCCTATATAATTTTTATTTGAGTCATTTGATGTATTTTCCCTTTTATTTGAGTCATGTACCTAGGTTAATGAGTCATCTACCTAGGTTAAGTGTCATTAGATTGTTTAGAATGGTTATTGGGCCAAATTCTTTGGGCTAGGCCCAGGGACGCCCCTACCCCCTTGGTCTTTGGTCATTGTAGTAAGAGTCAGGGACTTTTGTAGAAATGTGGGTTGCCCCATTTCCTCCATTTGAACTAATGAATCAATGAATGAAAATTTACCATTTTGTGAGTTCTATCTTTATTTTTATGGTGGAGTGAATCCATTAGTGAGGTGAGAAGCCTTAGGGAGAGAATCTCACCCATCCCTCTCTTAATCTCTCTCTTTCACTCCCCTTTCTCTCTCCTCCACAGCCAATTTCAAAAATTTTCTCTCTCCTCCCTTCCCAACCACCACTCTCCCACCTACCCCCATTAAAGGCCACTCCCCTTCCCCACACATCCCATTACTCCACCCCCTAGTCCCAAGGGAGCATCCCTAATCACTAAGCCACCCTCCAACCACCTCATCCCTTTCCCAAGCACCCTTCCCTCTCTCCCATGCAACCCTCCACTTCCCTAGACCATTTTGAATTTGAAAATCCCTCCCATCCCCAACCCTAGGTCGCCCCCCATCTCCTCCCATGAGATTTGGCCGCCCCCCCCTCCTTCCCTCCACTCCCTACCACTCATTCCACCCTCCACCCTCCTCTCACCTTCCACCATGGCTGAACTATGAGAGACCTTGCGCCCTCCCCCTCTCTCTCCACCTCCACACTACCCTAGTCTCCCTTCCATACCTCCCACACCTTCCCTCTTCCATTCCCCATCTCCCCTTCACCATATACCTCCTTCTCTTTCTTATTTCTTGGTCATTGGAAGCTATATCAAAGTTGCAGCTTACAGTACAGAAGTTGCAGATGTGCCAGCAGCTTACAGAGGTGACCACGGCTTCCTCCGAATGTTTCTAAAGGATCAAGAGGCATCATCGGAAGCGTCTCCCAATCATCTTCGCAATGGCGGTGGTCCCGTCCCATTCTGAGTTCGAGATCGACCAGGAGAGCCATTCTCCCACAACTGCGCAGATCCCCCCTAGCAGGAGACCAGAGCCGGATTGGAAGCTCGACTGCGATGATCGTGTTGGGAATCGAATCGAGAGTTCTTCTTAAAACATCTTCTACTACTAGTCTTCTAACATCTCCAAGAAGCAGAGCCCCATTTGGCGACCGGACCTGAAAGTTATCAATTTTCTCCCTCGGATGCTCGGTTCTGCTTCCACTCAGTCTGCACCGACCCCTCCTCAGTGTTTAGAGCCTACCGGACGACCCCGACATCAGCTGGCATCCCTGTTAGTCTTGCTTTGAATAGGACTCGTCAACGGTTCCAACGACTCCAGTGGCACCTGATTCTGACCTTGGGAGCGATCGTGGCAACCTCTGCTTCCTGCTGTTGGGAACCTGAAGCTGTCAGATCCGAGGGTCTACCACCCTGTTCAAGCCCCTACCCCGACCAGCAGCGGTGCCCGAAGAAATAAGAAAAATTCAAGCATCATCCCAATCCAGCTACGAAGAATCTCCAAGTAATCTCGTCTGCAACAAAATTCGGTGCTGGCCACAGCGTCCAAAAACCTGACTGTCTGTCCTGAGACGCAGGCAGCGGGCAGAACCTGCTTCGGTGTCCTCCTTTGCTTATAGCTCGAATTCCCCTCCCCGCTTGGCCGGCTGAAGGCCCCTCCCTGCGTGGAGGAATATTTTGGTTGTAATTTGAACCCCCACCCCTAGTTCAACCCCCTTACAAGGGGCGTAGTGCATGTAAATCTAAAATTTCAGGATCGAAGCTTCATCGACGCGGCGTGTGGGGAACACACGCTTCCCCGCTCGCCCACGTCTCCGACCGGAGCCGGTTTCTTCAAACCGGCTAGGTAAAATCTCGTCACTTGCTCTCAATTATTCTTGTTCATTTAATATTCTCTAATTGCGCCGTCGGTAAGGAAGAGAGCGCCCGATCTTAGGCTCCACCACACTTTGTGCGACCACCGTGGGTGTGAGTGAGTGATCCACGTCCCTCGGCCAAGGCCAACACATTGAGTTGAGTATCCGCACCTCAAGGGGAGGTTTGCCTTAGACTTTGCTGGCCCTCTACCAGCAAGGGGCTTGTCCCATTTCCTCGACTCGGCATCCCCGAGTTACCCCCGGGTTAAAGTGTGTGCGCCATACGAAGGTCAGCTTACGTAGGCTTCATAGCCTTGTGGTTGTGCTTGTTAATTTAGGTCCGAGGATGTGTCCCATCAGCAGGCATTTGCTAACTCAGGTGTGGAGCTGTTGGCGCTGGCTCGGCTAGGAGCAGGTTTTAGCTTGTGTGTGGAGCTACTGACGCTGGCTCGGCTAGGCCATTCTGTTGGCCAGGTAGGGACCGAGCTGTAAGGCAGGTGATAGTCCAGCGGACAGTGTTGAGACTGACGACCGGTGAGGACGTGAGTCAATTCCCTGATTGGACTTCATTGGTACATGCCGTGAGAGGCTTCATATGGGCCGTTGAGAGTCCGATTACAAGTTGCGCACAAGCCATGGGATAATTTTGTCATTTATGCGAGTCCTCGGGTCATTGCGTTGTTACATGGGTGTTTCTGCCTTTGTACATAATGTCCGTTGAAGGACTCTTGATTCGGTAAGACACCGCTTGAGGGGTGTGGGGATGTACCCTCAATACGTGATGACGGGTCACCCAGTCATGAGAGAGTTTGGAGGTTCCTTGATGTTCACCTTACGGGTGTTGTTGTCTGTTGTCGCGTGCCTTGCTTGGTTGAGGAGCTGACGGTCGCAGCTCGTGTGGAGCAGTCAGGCATGGCTCATGCAGAGCAATCGGGCACAACTTTGGGTGAGCTATTAGGCACCGGCTCGGGGCGAGCTATCGGGCATCAACTGGGGGTGAGCTATAGGGCACCGACTTGGGGTGAGCTATCAGGCACCGTTGAGACTGAGGAAGTTAGGTGCCGTGGGCACCATTGTGATTAGGGTAATCGGGTGCCGTGGGACACCGCTGTGACTAGAGCAGTCAGGAGTCGTGGGGCACCACTATGACTGGAGTAGTCCAGTGCCATGGGCACTGTTGTGACTGGAGCAGCCGGGTGTCATGGGGCATGGCTATGTCTGGGGTAGTCCGGTGTCATGGGAACCGCTGTGACTGGAGTAGTCCGGTGCTATAGGGTACGGCTGTGACCGGAGCGATCGGGTGTCATGGGGCACTATTATGACTGTTTGGTGCCATGGGGCACCGTTGTGACTAGAGCGATCGGGTGCTGTGGGGGATTGCTGTGAGTGAAGCGGTCGGGCACCGTTGTGAGTGGGGCACGTCAGGCATCGTTGTGACTGGGGCAGTCGGGCACCGTTGTGACTCGGGCAGTCATGCGCCGTACGGCACCGATGTGGCTGGAGTAGTAGGGTACTGTGGGGCACCGTTGAGATCAAAGCGATCAGGTGATGTGGGCACCGCTATGACTGAAGCAGCCGGGAGCAATTATGGCTGGGGTAGCTAGGCACTGTTAAGACTAGGGCAGTCAGGTGCCGTGGAGGACCGCCATGGTTGGTGGGGTCGAGTGCCGTGGGGCACCATTGTGACTAAAGCGATCAAGTGTCGTGAGCACCGCTATGACTATTGTGTCCAGGCATCGTTGTGACTGGAGTGGCTATGTAACGACCCGAGATCCGAATACCGGGAAGGCCCGATAACCCGAATATCAAATCGCCACCCACGAGCCCGAAGACTCAAAAGGGTTAAAGGGATGGCGTGAAAATACACAAGAATCTAAAATAATTACAGAACTATACAATTAATATGAATAAGTAAGAAATAATAAAAAACATTAAATAAATTACATGGTCCACAATCTAACAGTAGTATAAAATATAACAGTAGTCCACAACTAGTATAGTTCAGAAAGAAAAGGTATAACTACACGGGACATATCCTGGCTCTGGCAACTGGCAACTGGCAACTAACCCAGGGCACTAGAACCACGTGGAGCCTCTGAAGCGCTCCCCTGAAGCCTCGCCTCACTTGAAATTACGGAAAAACGCAGGGAATGAGCCTCATAACAAAAGGCTCAGTAGGGATCACCCGGACCCTATCTCGTAAAACGAGAAACAGCACGGAAGCAGTCAAAGGCTAACAAAGTAAGTAAACAGGAAAGCTCAGCCACGTCAAGTACCGACCACACGGCATAAAAATCGAGACAACCCGACGAAACACCAAGAGTCACTACCTGACAAAGACAGGAGTATCACCCACTAGAAGCAAGGACGGATACGCCCACTAGCGTCTTAGACAGCGTCTCAGGTGGCCCCCACATCGCACCCTGGCGAAATGGGGATCCTTACAAGTAACCACAGAACAAGGACTGGTCGGGGTCGCACTCGTCAGCACAGGTCCACCGCCCCCGACCACGTGTGCACATATAGACCATGCGTCCTAGGTCAAGTCCTCTGACTGGTTTTCCCCTCAGCCAGACTCTGGCTGCATGATGTGGGGCCCTACGGTAACCAGTCTAAAAATCATCTCTCGAGGTAGCCTCGCCACCACTCCATGGTGGGATCACTCGCGTGTCGGAAGGCTACGACTAGTGGAGGGTCATTGAATGAGTAGACTCTCTAGCCAACAGAAAATAACATCTAAACCGGACAAAGTACAAGGACTACTCCTCGTACCGACACCGACTCACAGTGACACCAGCCGATACATACCACTCTCTAGGGTCCCCACGACACCCACGTACGGCCCCCACATGATGCCTAGCATCAGTCAGACCGCAGGTCAACACGGGGATCGAGGTCCACTCGCCCGGGATTTGAATCGGCAAGAAACGAACTCCGGTTGGACAAAAGACAGGTGGCGGTTCACTCTGGACCGCCTCTGGGCAAAAACGGTCTAATGCTGGACCGCCAGACTCATCGGGGAAGAAACGGTCTCCCGCAGACCGCTTGGGACAAAAACGGTCCACCGTGGGACTGCAAGGCAGGGTTAAACGGTCGCCCCACAACCGCTTGACTCCGAAAATCTCCAACGGTCAAATGCCAACGGTCAAAACGGGAAAAACGATCGGCCGATAGGCCGCCACTAGGTCTTAGCGGTCTGTCGCATGACCGCTAAGCCCAACCGACACTTGGGGCTAGAAACGGCCTACCAAGGGCCGCCTATTAACATAAACGGTTCCTGGTAGGACCGTTTTCATTTTGAAAAATCAAGAACGGCGGGAATGGCCCAAAAATGCCATTCCACGCCCCATTCACCCCCAGGTGAAGGGAAAACAAAAGGGGAACCCTTCCCATGCCCCATGGCACCATTTGATGCCCACAAACCACCAAATAATGCAGTGAATCTCTAGATCCGACGCTCAAACCCCAAATCATGGTTTTCCCTTCCCTAGCTAAAATGAACCCCTCTCGACCTCTCCTCGGCCTAGAAATCGTGGGGAAGATGATAAATGAGCTAAGGATCCGTCACCCTACCTCGGGGTCGCCCGAAACGCGGTGGATCGCCGCCGATCTCCAAAACCTCGCTTAAAACCCATGAGCTCCCACGATCCACGGGCACCTCCGTGATCACCACACCGCCACCGTCGTCACCACGCCGTCACCTCATCGCCGTCTGTAGTCGGAGGGGAGCACGCCGCAGTCGCCGCAAAGGAGACGGGGAAGCCATGGTCGGCGCGCTCACGGGGGAGGAAGAAGAAGGAAGAAGAAGAAAGAAAAAGAAAAGGAGGGACATTTATAGAAAATCTGGATTTTTTGAAAAATATGAAAAAAAAAGAAAATACATTTCCTCGATCGTCGGAACACGCTGGACGCACTGGTACTGTCCCGGAGTAGGAGAATGTAACGGTTTGCCCTACACTGTGTTCCGTAGGTTCGTCAGGGAAAAACACATGTAAATCGTGAAACACGTTCCAGGACTCCCAAAACTGACCCGAAACCCTCGGATCCAGATCCGAAAAGTGTCCACAAACTCATGGCATTATAGCCCTCCCCCCTTAAACAAATTCCATCCTCGAAATTCAAAATAAAGCACGGGGGAAAAGAAAGGGAGACTTACTCAGATAGACACGGGAAATGCTGATGCATCTCGTCCTCTCGCTCGCAAGACGCCTCGCCGCCAGAGTGCCGCTACCACACCACCTTAACCAGGGGAATAACCTTGTTTCGCAGGTGCTGCTCTCTCCGATCCTCAATACGAATGGGGAACTCCGGAAGAGACAGATCAGGAGTCACCTCGGGCCAAACGGAATCCTCCAACATATGAGAATCATCGGACATGTACTTCCTCAGCATGGAGACATGGAACACATCATGCACTGCTGCTAACTTTGAGGGTAGCTGCAACCAATAAGCAACATCGCCAATACGTTCTACAACGAGAAAATGGCCAACATAGCGGGGACTCAACTTCCCACGCCGCCCAAAATGCATTACCCCCTTCATAGGAGAAACCCTCAAAAATACTCGGTCACTGACCGCGAAACTGAGGGGCTACCTTCTCCGATCGGCATAGCTCTTCTGCCGACTCTGCGCCGCTGTGGACACGGATTTTATTTTATTTCATTATATTATTTATTTATATTTTATTTGGATTTTTGATTTATTAGGCGTGCCAGTCACCGGGGTGACAATTTTATTATGCGCTCGACTTGACTTGGTCAGCCGATTGTGAGGTCCGAGTCGGGACCAGAAGTCCGTCATACCATAAAGGCTATGACGTTAATTACGTCCTTCCAAGGAAGGACAACCCTTGATTAAACGCCAAAATAGGAGGCCTCGAGAGGCAAACATGTATTCATGTGCGCAAAATGGAACTTCATACCAGAGCCAGGAAGGCGGGCAAGATAACAACATCAGCTGTAGAAGCAGACGGTATCGTTAAGTCAGCGGCTCAGTAATACAATTTGGGTAGGTTATCGGTGCAGTTCAACCGTGCATAGGTTCCCAGCGCAAAGGCAAGATGGCCAGGGGATTGCCGGCGCGCAGGCAAAATGGCCAAGGTTCCCGGCGCAGGAAGGGGGGTTCCCGGCGCGCCCAGGAGATGGGGTTCCCGGCACGCCCAAGAGATGGTTCTCGGCGCATAGGGAAGCCAAGGGGGGGGGGGGGTTTTCGGCGCAAGGGCCAAACGGCCAGGGGTTCCCGGCGCGCTAATAGCAAGGCTCTCGGCAGGAGGCCAAGGAGGTGGGCTTCTCGGCGTGGGGTTCCCGGCGCGGGCCGCGCCGGGAGCTATGGCGCCGGCAAGGTTTGACGATACTCTGTTCTGGGGTTTGCTGGCGGGTCAGAGGATTTCCTGGAGATCCAGGTCAAAGTGGATGGGCCCTGGGTGATCAAAATGCATCTATTCATCGGGCTTTAACTGATTTTGGTTTGTGTTTCAAAAGAAGGCCAGAGGCTGAGAGGAACTGAGGAAGACCAATCCAGCATAGAGGACCTCTTTCACCATTGATGTGCAGAGTCCCGGGGACAGTTCAATATTGTCTTTCATCATCCCGGGAGAATTTTGGCAGCACCTCCCCTGGACTTAGCATTTTGCCAGGGAATGATATAGGCTGACATCCACGGAGTGCCGGGATGAAAGTCGGAAGGTGAGGGAGCACTAAGGCTCAAGGAGAATGTACATGTCTCTAGCATCGGTCACTATTCCCCTTCTCGGAGACTGACGAAACCCTTGTAAAGACAAGGTCCACCGAACCCGCGGGGTCGCATGTGAATCCAATTCGGGACATAGGAATGTGGGGGAGATCCTCCCCATTACTGTATCTCCTCGGGGCGTATGTGATGGTCTCTGAACATCCTCTAGACAGATGTGTGGAGAGATTAAAGGGATTGGAGGGTGATGGTGCGAAGGTGGATCTTGGCCTGGGTTTTATTGGCCAAAGAAGGAGCCTCGGCGTGGGTTTTATTGGCCAGGGGGGAGCTCTCGGCGTGGCTTTTATTGGCCAAGGGGGGAGCTCTCGGCGTGGCTTTTATTGGCCAAGGGGGGGTTCTCGGCGCCAAGGGTTCTCGGCGGGCTCGTCACCGCGCCGGGAACCTGGCGCCGGGAAGCCCCCGGGCCGGGAAGGGTGCATTGCAAAGGAGTCTTCTTGGGCAGTGAACAGGATCGAGGGTTCTATCAACATGCTGAAGGCAAAAGGGGGAAGCCCTCTCGGCGGCATAGCTCTCGGCGTGGCAACGGCCGCGCCGGGAACCATTTACCCAACGCTTGCGCCGGGAAGGTGGAAGGGCTCAAGGCCAGAAAGGGTTTATGGCTTGATTACGATACTCTGTTCTAGAGATTTCTAGGATTACATGAAGATTTCTGCTGGAGGGATGTCAAGGGAATTGGAAGGCGAAGTCAGAAGATGAAATAAGACCCTCTCACAACGTCATGTGGAAATTTTTATCTGTTTGCCGCCAGCCGTCCGAGGAGATCAAGGGATGACTGCCTCTGATCACCTGACGAGCCCAATGGCATCGAGGAAACAAACCAGCGATGGAGGAACGACACAACCCTCGGCACTGGAATTCTAGGCCCTAATCATTCAAGAGTTAGAATGGAGGGCCCAGGGGTCGAGGTCATCACTTATCAGAACCTCGTGGGGTTGCATTCATCTGTAGATTAAGCATATATCTCATAACCAGCAGTTTAGGGAACCGAGAGATTGACGTATCTGGTTCCTGAACGGCATAAGGGGGGGGCCTTGAAGGAAAACTCGAATGTATGTAGGGGATCTGCCATCGAGACAGGAGGGGAGAAGGAAACAGAACCCAATAACCCATTAGATGGGGGTAGGGGCCCTATCTTCATTCCTCTTCGAAGAACAGACTCATAGAAACGACTCTGAAAGCCGAAGCGTCTGGACTATTGGACATTTAGATAAAAGATATATGCATAGAAAGACGGAGGGCAGCGCTTCGGTTGAGATAAAGATGAAAACATATAAAGGAAAGACATGGCAGCAGACGGAGAGATAGCTAGCAGATACTTCAATCACCCAGCGCCCAAACGGGCCATTGGAGCGTTTCATTTCATAATATCATTCCCAGACTCAGACCAATTACAAGGAGGGAGTGAGGGAAAGGAGATAAAACAGAGGCCGGGATATCCTGGTTACATCCGATGCATCGAGATAGAACTCGTATAATTACATGAAGAAGAAAAGAAAACATGGGGGAGGGCGAAGCATTGACTCCTCTCCCTCCCCAGCTGCCCACTTGGAGCTTCTTCTCCTTCTCTTTCTCTTCTGATTGATCTCTTCTCTCTTTTCTCAGCGGAGGAGGCTCTCTCTCTCTGTTGGTCTCTTTATCTGGCTATCCTTTTCTTTTCCTTTCTTTTCGATCCTTCCCGTTTTCTCGTGGGAGAAGAAAGGGGTTATATAACCCTGTCCATCGCAAGGGATTCTCGGCGCGCCTATAGCAGGGGTCCCCGGCGCGCTCCCATGGAGGGGCTTCCCGACGCGCCTGTGGCCATGGGGAGGTTCTCGGCGCGAGGGGTATCAGGCCCATCCTCAATAGCATGTTAACATGCCCATTCAACAGGACCATTTTTTTAAAGCCCATATTCTGTTCAGCCTTATTGATTTCCTAAAACATATCAGAACCGACGAAGGCCCCTTTCTTATGGTGACATGATCTCCCCGGAAACAAATCCAAGGTTCTCATTAGTCGGTAGACCAGCGCTTCATCAGTATCGTCGTCTGGATGATGATAACACCGGACATCAGCCAGGCCTGAGAAGGTCCTGGCCGGGCAATTAGTTGGTAGTGAGGGTCCTCCCTCAATCCTGACTTTACAGGCATCTTCCAGTCTTCGTTGCTGGTCTGGTCCCATATTTATCTTTGTTCATATTTTAGTTGTCAACATCCGCTAACATGTTCTGACGGACCAAATGCACCACATTCATTCACTGCTGCACCAGCTCTGGTCCCGTCATAACACGCTCACCGACCTCAAACCAATCGAGTCGAGTCCGACACGGTCGCCCGTACAGTGCCTCATAGGGAGCCATCCCAATGCTCGAATGATAGCTGTTGTTGTAGGCAAACTCCACCAATGGTAGATGGTGAATCCAACTCCCCTGCCACTCCAGGCAACATGACCCCAGCATGTCCTCTAGCGTCTGGATAGTCCTCTCTGACTGACCGTCCGATTGGGGATGGCACGTCGAGCTAAAAGCTAATTCGGTGCCTATAGCTCTCTTGAAACTCCTCCAGAATCCAGAAGTGAAACGCGGATCTCGATCTAACATAATGGAAATGGGAATTCCATGCAATGGTACGATCCACTCCACATAAAGACATGCCAACTTGGGCACACTCCAACTGACTTTGATCGGTAACAACCGAGCCGTCTTCGTCAACCTATCCAACAGTAACCATATACTATCCTGCCCACTCGAAGTCCTCGGCAATCCCACCACAAAATCAGTGGTCACGTGATCCCATTTCCACGCGGGAACCTCCAAGGGTTGAAGCGTACCACCAGGTTGTTGATGTTCCGCCTTCACCTGCTGACAGACCAGGCACCTGGCCACAAACTCAGCAACATATCGCTTCATGCCAGGCCACCAGAACTGTCTCCTCAAGTTCCAATACATCTTCGTCGCACCCGGATGTACGGTGTACCTACTCCCATGAGTCTCTAGTAACACTGCACGTCTCACCTACTCCTCAGTCGGGACGTATAGCCTACATCAGAATCTCACCGCTCAGTCCTCACCGAGCTCCACATCGGCCATAGCCAAAATCCGGGACAACTCAGGGTCTGCATGCTGGGCCTCTGTCACCTTACGACGGATGGCTGGTGTGACAGTCAAGCTCGCAAGAACAGTTGATCCTGGCTCTTGAGGAACCTTAAGCCTAAATGTCACGACTGGCACTTATTTTTAGAGCCTCCACTTCCTCAACATCATCGCACTGACCATGACCTTCCTACTCAAGGCATCAGCAACAATGTTCATCCTGCCCAGCTGATAAGACAGGGTGAAGTCATAATCCTTCATGTACTCCATCCATCTCCTCTGCCTGAGGTTAAGGTCCTTCTAAGTGAACACATACCTCAAACTCTGATGGTCAGTGAACACCTCGAACTTCTCACCGTACAGGTAATGCCTTCAAATCTTCAATGCAAAGATTACAGCCGCCAACTTAAGGTCATGGGTAGGGTAGTTCTCCTCATGTGACTTCAACTGCCGCGACGCATACGCCACAACTCTACCGTGCTGCATCAGTACAGCACCCAAACCGATCCTGGAAGCATCTGTACACAATACAAAACCTCCTGATCTAGAAGACAACACCAATACCGGTGCTGAGGTGAGCAACCTCTTAAGCTCCATAAAGCTCAGCTCACACTAATCAGTCCAGACAAACGACACATCCTTTATCGTAAGCCTGGTCATTGGGGATGCAATACGAGCAAAATTCTGGATGAATCTCCTATAATAGCTTGCAAGCCCCAAGAAACTTCGAACCTCCGTCACGGACCCCGACCTCGGCGACTGCACCACTGCCTCGACCTTGGCTGGATCCACGGAAATGCCATCACCAGAAATCACGTGCACCAAAAAGTGCACCTCACGAAGCCAGAACTCGCACTTGCTGAGCTTCGCAAACAACTGGTGATCTCGTAAAGTCTGCAACACAATCCTCAAATGGTACACATGCTCCTCTGCATAATGTGAATATACAAGGATGTCATCCACAAACACGACCACAAACTAGTCCAAGTAGGGACGAAACACCCTATGCATCAAATCCATGAACGCTGCAGGGGCATTGGTGAGCCCAAACGGCATCATCAAAAACTCATAATGCCCATACCTTGTCTTGAACGCAGCCTTCTCCACATCAGACTCACAAATCCGCAGCTGATAATAACCGGACCGTAGATCAATCTGCGAGAACACTCGAGCAGACTGAAGCTGATCGAACAAGTCATCAATCCGTGGCAACAGATACTTGTTCTTAATGGTCACCTCGTTCAGCTGCCGGTAGTCAATACACAACCTCAGACTACCATCATTCTTCTTCACAAATAATACTAGCGCACCCCAAGGGGAAAAACTAAGACGAATGTACCCCTTGGCCAGCAACTCCTGCAATTGCGCCCTCAACTCTCTCAGCTCAGCGGGAGCCATACAGTAAGGAGCCTTCGACAAAGGCCTCGTACCAGGCACAACCTCGATAACAAAATCGATCTCCCGCTGAGGAGGTAATCCAGGTAAATCGGGGAACTCACACGCCACCGGAATGTCCTCCACATCTGACTCCGACTGGTCCACCACGACCACAGAAGCGAGAAAACCCTGACAACCCGCATCGAGCAATCGACGAGCCCTAATAGTCGAAATAAGAAAGAGGAAAGAGGAAGACCTGATACCTTGGAAATAGAAGGTGGGTCCCCGAAGTTGCCGGAAATAAACCTTCTTAGAGCCGCAATCCACCAAGGCATGATGGGCCTCGAGCCAATCCATGCCCAAAATCACATCAAAATCCTGAAGTGGTAACGCATAAAGTATGGCTGGCAAGCTCCGCCCTTCCACCCACACAGGCACCTTCTCAAAACAATACGGGGTGATCATAAAATCACCAATGGGCAACTCTACTGTCAAATCACAGGACATCTGGGTCACTGGCTTCTTAATACTCAACGCGAAATCCTCCGAAATAAACGAATGGGACGCGCCAGAATCAAACAAAACTCGAGCTGCGCAACCCAAAATCATAACAGTACCTTCCACAAGCTGCGACGACTCTGCCTCTGCCCTGGTCATGTATGTAATCTTGCCTCGAGACCTCTGACTGTCCACACTCGCTGGCCGGGGTAGTGGTGGATACTGCCCTTGCTGCTGATGCTGCTGCTGCGGCCTCTACTACTGAGGGTACTGTTGCTGCTAAGGATATTGCTGCTGCTGTAGCCTCAAAGGACAGTCACGCGGCATATGCCCTGCCTGGTCACATCTGAAATAGATCACTGGCGTCATGTACTGCCTGAGCGCGTGAGAATCGCCACACCAGGGACACGACCCCCGCGAACCACCAACTGATCCCTGATGCTGATAAGGAATCGGCTACTGAACACTGCCTGCAAACGCCTGCCTATGATCTCTACCCTCCTTGCGCTTCTTACCAAAACCTCTCTCAAAGAACTTCTTGACCTTCGAGCCAAAAGATACAGATCTTGTCGCTGATGCCACTGGCGCCGATGCTCCCGAACTACCCGTAGCGTGCTGAAAGGTGCCATGCTGTTGGGTAGCCGTCTGCTGGCTGCGGCCTGACTGGGACTACCCCTGGCCAACATGTCCATGGATCTTCTGCATATCCAGCTCCAAGGATGCCGCTACACGGGAAGCCGTCTCCAAATCAGTGGCATGTTTCGCCATCAAGAGGTGCCTCAGATCCTGCCTCAAACCCTGGACGAACTGCTCGGTCTTCAGCTCCTCATTCTCCATGATATGGGGAGCATAACATCCTAACTCAACAAACCGAGCCATGTACTGCAACACTGACATGTCACCCTGAACCAGCTCCAGAAACTGACGCATCTTCTGCGTACCGACATAGGATGGGCAGTAAGTACGCTCGAAGACCCTAACAAAGTCCTTCCACGCGACCTACTGAAGGGAACGTGACTGAAAGGACGTCTTCCACTCTGAAGATCACCAAGCTCGAGCCGAACCCTGCAATTGGTTACAAGCCAACATCACCCTATCCTCTTCGGCGCAGTTCATGGAACTGAACACTCTCTCCATCTCATAAAGCCAGTCTCGGGCCACATCTGGGTCTGGCTGGCCGCCATAGTAGGGTGGATGGAACTGTAAAAAGTCCCTCACTGCACGGCTAGGCCCACCCCTAGACGACGAGCCCTCACCAGTATCTCCGCCGAACTGCTGAGTCATGAACTGAAACATACTCCGAAAGAAATCCTCTGCCCCTAGAACTCTCGCTGCCCCCGAAACTCTCGATGTAGGATCCCCCTCCGCTCGCGTTTTCATTGTTGTACCTCTCCATAGGAAGAAACCGCCCACTTTTTGGCAGCTCGATAGCTCATTATGTCTGGACATTCTTTGCCAGCTTTATGGGCAGTTTGCCCTCCCAAACTCTGCCCACTGCTAGTACTTTGACTGATGTCTTTAGCACCATACATCCCACTTCGACACATGGACCCCTTGTAAGGATCATTTTCCTTTATGCTCTTTGGGAAATCTGAATAGCCGGAATGCTGCCATCTTTGAGGGACGCTCCATGGCATTCTATATCATCATTCACAAGGCGCTCGATAATGTCTACCTCTGGGGTTATCACTCAAGGGTAGTCCTCTTTCTACCCAGCACCTTTAGCAACTTGTAGCTTAGTTTCTCTCTCCACCATCTCTTATCATGAAGCCCGCTAAGGTTGTTAAATGGCTGCCTCTGTCGGCGTTTGATCTAAAAATAAATGTTGACGGCACCTACAAGTATAATTTGGGCTTGGCCGGTGGTGGAGGTATTCTTCGCAGCTCTACAACTGATCTCCTTTTCGCTTTGGCCGCTCCACATGCCACTTCATCTAATCTTGAGGCCAATGCACTTTCGAGATGGTCTTCGGTGCTGCCAGGAACATGGTTACGTGCATATCTTGGTGGAGTCGGACTCAGCTAAGCTTGTGGGTATCATCAATGGTCACTCCCCATGCCCCTGGTGACTGCTCTACATTCTTCAGGATATTGCTCAGCTCCCCTCTAGCTTCTATGACTTTTACTATTCAACATGTCTGTAGAGTGGCGAATTAGGTGGCAGATGGCCTCACCAATTGGGCTTGTTTTATTTCTAATTTATCTTTATAGTCATGCCGGGCTCAGCTCCCCTTGCTTATTAAAGGGACATTCAGTCTTGATAAAACAAGATGCCCTTCTATTAGACTTTAGCCCATGCTACCTCGCTATCTTGTATGCTACTCTTTTTTTCCATTAATAATATTTGCTTAGTGGTTTTGACTTGCTGGAGCGGGTTCCACATTCCTTCTCTTCTTTGAAAGAGTGTGCGCTCTCCCAAACCATATGCTAGGTTTATTTGATATCTAAAAAAATGTTTTTTTTTTGGAAATATGCCATTACTAAAATTGAAATGGAAAAAAAACATTCGTAGATTTGCATTAGCAACATGTTCGATTCGCGAGACTTTCATCCGCGACGTGACACACACTCGCCTTTTGGAAGGCCGAGATGGGTCGATTTGACACGCAGGCTTCTGGGGGTAGTAGCATGGAAATGCAAAGAATGATAGAAACGCACAGGGGTGAGTGGCACATGGTTAATCATTTTAGGAGCGCATGACACACGTGAAGTGGGTCAACCAAACGACACTGACGTGCAAGAATGACTGGATCAGGGGTAACGGGTTGGAATGCGAGTGTGCTAGCTGATTTCTCGACGATCACCTACGGAACTAAGTTTTGACAGGAAAAGTGCCGCCAAGGCACGGCACGTGGGCACAGAATGTCAAGCGACACGTGGATAGGAGATGGTTCCGCTGGTACGAGTGAGGTGATTGTCGTGGCTCATGTACTGGATGTCTTTCCCCACCGACCGCAAGCAATCAATGTTTATTTTACATCGGGTGGAACCCAAACACCTTTATTTCTACTACTGAAAGAGGATCGGGGTACCCTAGAAGCCGTGACATTAGGAGGGCATAGTCCACACTGCCATCAGAATGTGACCATTAAGCCCAACAGACTGGGTGGGATACATGGGTTTTTGGATTGATTGGACGAGGTATAGGCTCGAGAAAGTGCCGCGGACACTGGCTCAACAAGAAGCAGGCATGTATTGGCTCTAGTGCTCGGCAAAATCAGGAGTTGGCAGGTGAAGCCTAAGATTGTGCCAAGATGGGTGAAGAAGCGGGTTTTTGAGTACACTTCACTATAGGGTGCCATAAAAGGTTTTACAGAGGGGCACTAAAGGCCCTAGTACACTAGAGGTATGCGACGGGACAATTCTATCTCGAGGATCGGTTCTCGGGTTATTGCATGATAAAGTGGATTTTTCACTATTTTGTAGGGGGTTCCCCAAGGGACTACAAATGCTATGGAGCTATCATGGCTGGACTAGACATTGGAGTGCTGGAGCTGACTGACAGAATGTAGGCCTGGCGTGGCTCAGGAAGAGCAGTCGGGCACCGATTTGAGGGTGAACGTCGGCGTGTCCAGGATTTAGGACCGAACCTCAGAAATGTTACTTCCGGGCTATGGTCAGGCTAACTCGGGTCAGCGGGCGGGATAGTCGGTTGTCGGCTCGAAAAGAGCGATCGACGAGCGGTCTCATAAGGCTGGTGGCCCCAACATGAGGACGTCGATGCCGTTACTATGACACACCATACGCAGGCGAATTCGGTGTACGGGTGTTCCCGTCGTTTCCATGGCGCTCCATACTAAGCAGAGGAGGCTCGTGTGAATTGGCTAGACGCCATGTGAGGGATGTTGATATGACATACCCTCGGTGTGTACTTAGTCAAACACACGAATGACCACGCCAGGTTACGCTGCTTGCTACTTGTGCTTCAGGTGCTCAGTGGGTTGCCTTCAGATTACTCCAGATCGATTCCAGATGATGCCTTGACCCTTGGCCTTCCGGGGAGTTTTATCGGCTAAGGGGTTAAGTGGGTGTGGAGTACCCCATGTAAAGGGTTGAGGGAGTTGAAGGGTTTAGGTGGGTGTTGTACCCAGACATTATCCCAACAAAAATACCAAGAAATAGGAGCTCGGGAATTTCCCCGAACACCTTTAAGGCATTGTCTGCCTAGCCCTTTCTATGCTACACCGGGCCCAAGCAAGGGTCCCAACCAGTTCACCGTGACCAACGACATCATAAAAAGTTGATTGGGGCCACCCTCGATCACCCAGCTTGCGGGTTTACCCCCCTTCAACCAAGCCGCCCGGGTCAACCCAGGGGCGCCCTGACCATAAGCCACAACTCACAACACGTCGCACCTAGCAACGAGGCCGGGATCTACCCCCAAGATGCCTCCTTCTAGCCCTCTAAAGTCAAAGGAAGACTTATTTCAGTCAACCACAGGCTTCGGAAACCCATAGCATCCATATGCGGCCCATACACGTGTGTCGGGAATTCTCTCGAACACCTCACGGGCGCGCATATTCCAGCCATCCTACAACAATTCGGGGGCCAACCCGCGGCTATAGTACCATAGCCGTGCTCCACGGCAACCCTACAGCAAGTCGGGACCACCCCGACCCTCAGACAAGCGGCGATGAGCCGTTCGCACTCAGCTCCCGGGCCAACTCGAGGCTGCCCCGTCAATCTGCCTTACAACGCGGCATAATCCACGGAGGCTGGGCCCCGCACCTGAAAGGCCTTCTCTCAGCTTCTACAAGCCCCTAACCCTAACCCGAGACCTAATCTAAGGCCTGCCAGTCAGTTACCCGAGCTGTTTGACAACCCGAGATGTGTTGGGAATTTCCCCAAACACCTTGCAGGCAGCTATGACAGCACCAAAGGATTGACCCCCACGGGCCAATCCCGACACTCCTTCGGCCCAAATCCTTCAAAGGACACCACCAAACGACCACGGGAGGTCACTCAGGCCAACCCCACGCGACGGCCACCCCACCTAGGGAGGTTTGCAGGCGCGGCCGCGCCCCAGGGGAGGCGAACTCCCCTTGGGGGCCACGCCCTCTACACTACCTTGTGGGCCCCGCCACCATCCCATCCCAGCCCCAGTCTGATGCAAAAATGGTTCGTGTACTAGCTCGGGAGTGCGTGGACAATAAGATTCGAGATCGTGCGAAGTCTGGGTAAACCCTCGATCAACCTGTGCACGCGGCCAGCCAACCAGTCCAAAACCCGTATCATTTTGTCCTCTTACAGTCAATGTGGGCCCAAAATAGGCAAATTGGGATTTTTATAGACCATTGGGAAAAAAACCCTTGGTCCACCCCGCATAAACCCCCCAAGGGGGGTGGGGTGGGGGGTTTACGCGGACCAGGCTGGCCTCCCCCAGTCTGGTCCGCGTAAACCCCCTAAAACAAAAAAAGGTTTTTTAAATAAAACCCCCCAGCCCAACCCAGTTCGCGTAACCCCCCCAGGGGGGGTTTATGTGGACCAGGCTGACCTCCTCAGCTTGGTCTGCGTAAACCCCCCTCCCCCACTCAAAAACAAAAAAAAATGTATTTTCAAGGGATTTACGCTAACCAGATTGCACCCCCCATCCCGGTCCGCTTAAACCCCCCCTGACCCTTCAAATTCCCCTATAAAATCCCCATAGAAACTCAAGGGGCAGAAGGGGCATGCTAACTAGCACTTGGACATCCACAGGCAGTCCAGCAAGTGTTGTGCATCCCTTGGTTTTGATGATGACAATAGGATATGTTTGATTAATCACGTTCTATCTTGTTTCATAACTCATGACTATTTGATGATGACAAACAATGTTTTTGATTAACTCAATATAAATCTGATAGTTTAAGTTACTTCTGATAAGTTAAGTAATTTCAGGTCCACTGAAATCCAAGTGGAATCAACAAATCAGAAGAAGTGTCAAAGGCCGCTTGTCGACCAGGGAAGTGGTTATGGTCGACCAACGAACCCAGCCAGAAACACTTCAAGTCATCCGTCTTCTGCATGTGCCTTGGCTGTCGACCAAAGCCCCACTTCTGGTCGACCACAGAACAGACAGAGCATCAGACAGAACTGACGGCCATCTGGAATTTGCCCCTTGTCGACCAGCGACAAGGCTGTGGTCGACCACGGGACGCGAGTGTCAGCCAGAATGAAACCGCCATCAGGACACTGCTCGTTGTCGACCAGGGACAGTGTCATGGTCGACCACGGGTGTTATAGCGTCCAGAACCGAACTCTAACCGAATTCTGTTTTGGTTCCTTAAAACCTGCAGATTGTTGTTGCAGGTTGTTGGGCAGTTCAAATGATGAGATTCCGCACGGGAATCAAGGAGAGAATCTTGCTTAGAAGCGGTCAAACTCATTGTAGTGATCGGATTTAACCGTCTCCCTGCTTTCTAGCAGATTGACGCTCGATCTGGATTTTGAGCGGGAAGAGCTTCAGGCTTGAAAAAGAATCTGCATAAAAAGTAGAAGGCAACTGATCGCGGAAGCAAGCACACAGAGAGAGCATAGAACAGAAGCTAAGAAACACACCTACATCACAGGACGAAGTGGCTCTCCATCAACCAGAAATCTGCAGAAGACTAAAGGCATTCTCATTGCTGCAGAAGGAAGACTGGGCTTGAAGCTGTGCGACCTCCAGCAGCAAAGCAGCTGAAGGCATCCGATTGGAAGTTCTACAGGGAGTCTACTCTTGTTATTTATGTGATTAAGTCCCAGGCTGAATTCTTTACTTTGTTACAAAAGTCTATATTCAGTCCTGTTGCATCATCCCACCTTCTCATCATTTCTATTCATCCTTACACCAAGTGTCAAGCTGTGAGGCAGCGGATTCAAGCTGTGTGTCAGCTGGTACAAGCTGTGTGTCAGCAGGAACAAGCTGTGTGACAGCGGTGTCTTGTGTTTTGGTTGAGATCAGAGGCTCTCATAAGTGTAGCCTTGCTTGAGTTAAGCAAGGGGTGGATGTAAGTCTCGGGAAGAGACTGAACCACCTTAAAAATCCTGTCTTGTGGTTTGCTTATGTGTGTGCGTGCTTCTCTATGTGTTTGTTTTCCTCATTGATATCAACATTAGTCCTGTAATTCGTCAATCACCTACAACTCATTTAGTCAATAGATATTAAAAGGAAAAAGGGGGAAAGATCTATTCACCCCCCCTCTAGATCTATTCAGTCCGTACTCAACACGTGGTATCAGAGCCAGACTCTCCAAAAATGTGGTCTAACAATCAGGAGAGGCCTGCCGGACTGAACTCTAGAAGTCTAATGGCTGAGGGACACTCAGTAACTAGACCACCATATTTCGATGGAAATGATTTCTCATACTGGAAAAATCGTATGCAGGTGTTCTTGAGAGCACAAGATCATGAGATGTGGAGAGTAGTAAGCCGAGGACCCTACGAGCTGCCCGAAGATGAGGATACCTGGACCAGAGAACAGGTCAGAAAATCAACCATCAACTGGGGAGCCATGAACGTAATGCAATGCGCACTACACCCCACGGAGTTCTCACGAGTTTCACAATGTGCAACGGCCAAGGAAATGTGGGATCGACTAGTAGTAATCTATGAAGGTACTTCAGAGGTAAGGGAGTCAAAAGCAAATATGCTAGTTTCAGAATATGAAATGTTTAGAATGAAAACTGACGAAAATATTTCTGAAATGTATGCTAGACTAGTGCAATTAACGAATAGTTTAAGGAGTCTAGGGAAAACCTACAAGGAACAGGAATTAGTGAGGAAGATCCTAAGATCCCTCACTCCTATGTGGCATACCAAGGCCACAGTAATTGAGGACTCAAAGAACCTCACCACTATGACTGTGGATGAACTAGTGGGATCCCTAATGGCCTATGAGGTCAATCTGAAAAGAAAAGAAGATGAGGGCAAGAAAAAGAACCAGCTCGCCCTAAAAACTAAAATAGGCACCTCTGAACTATCTGACACTGATAACTCATCTAGCACAGGTGAGGAAACTGGTGAGCTAGCCATGTTAACAAGAAAATTCAAAAGGTTTCTGCGGAAGGAAGGTAAGGGATTCAGGAATCCTAAGGGCATGGTAAGAAAGTCATCTCAGTTTAAGTTTGATAAAAATAAAACTTCATCTAACAAACTTGTCTGCTACAACTGCAGGAAACTAGGACACATAAAGGCTGAATGTCCAGAGACTCCTAAGAAATCAAGCTTCAAGTGGAAAGGCAAGCAACTAAAAGCAATGATAAGCACATGGAGCGAGGAGGAGGAAAACAGTAAGGAGGAAACAACTTCCGAGGAAGAAGAAGGAAACATCTGTTTGATGGCCAAAGGAGATAGCGATGATCTTGAGGTAATCCCTCCGTTTCAAGATTTTTCTAGCTCAGATTGGGAAGAAGTCTACTCAGACTTACTTGATGCTTATGAAAGAATTAGAAAGGAAAATAAGAGTTTGAAGAAAAAGCTTAATCAGGTCAATAATGACAGCAACCCATTTGCCAACAAAACTGAACTAGAATCAGAAATCACCACCTTGAAAAATAAGCTGAAACAATACGAGACAGATGAAGAAAATGTCAAAGGGCTGTTAGAAGAAAATGAGTCACTGAAAAACACAATTGATGAGGTAAAATTAAAGACTCAAGAAAGTGAACAGCAAACTAAGGTAACTCAAGAAAGAAACAACTCACTCAAGGAGGAAAACTGTCAACTTCTGAAAGAAATAGAAAGAATCCAGAGTGAACTGAAAAACAAACAGGAAACCTTGGAAAAAATGACTAAAGGTCAAGAAAACTTAAATGCTGTCTTGGGAATAAAAGTAAACTTTCAAAAAGAAGGGTTAGGATACAATCCTACGGCTAAAAAGGAATTCCAAATAAAAACCGTAACTGGGATTGCTAACTCAAAAGGAAAAGGGCCCCTAATCAATCTATATCAAGACAAACAAGAGGATGTAGCTGAATGCTCCTCCAAAAGGAATAATGTCACCAAGGAAGAGAGAAACATTAAAGAGAAAACAGTCAATCAACATAAGCTTAAAAATAATAGACAAGAAACTCAAATTCACAGAAATAACCAAACAAACCAAGTACTAAATCAAGGTAAAAGACATAAATCTGGAAAACAAGGTGTCTGGAGACAGGCTGGTCGACAACTGACCCCTCCTCTGTCGACCAGAGGATCTGCCAGAACAAGCGCTGGCTTCTGGAAAAGCAATGGTCGACCACAGACACACCAGATGTCGACCATGACCAGACACGCAAGCAGAAACCACAGATTTTCTCAGGTGAAACAAAATGAAAATTGGAAATCAAAAAGGTGGATTCAGATTAAAGAAACATTAGAACAAAAGCCACCCAATCTGAACAAGTTCAGAGACGAAAAATTAAACTGCTCTAACAAAATCTGGGTTCCCAAAGGATTGTTACAGCAATTTCATAATTTTACAAGTTATCTTGGACCCGGGTACCATTGGGGTCCAAAAATTTCTGTGTAATTCATGATGCAGGAATGTCTGGCAGCCATGCACAATAAGTGGTACTTAGATAGTGGTTGCTCAAGACACATGACGGGAGACAAGACCAAGTTCTCCCAACTAAGCTCAAAAGATGGAGGTTATGTGACCTTTGGAGGAAATAACAAAGGTAAGATCATCGGGACAGGTAAAATAGGTAAGAACTCCTCAAATAGTATTGAAAATGTATTGCTGGTAGATGGACTGGAATATAACTTGCTGAGCATCAGTCAGCTTTGCGACAAAGGCCATAAAGTAATATTTGACTCCAAGATCTGCAAGATTATTGAACCAAATTCAGATACAGTCAAGTTTATGGGCCAGAGAGTAAACAATGTCTACATAATAGACTTGGATGATCCAGCCCACTCCAACCTGTGCCTAACCGCCAAGAAAGAGGACCTGACCTGGCTGTGGCACCGAAGGCTAGGGCATGTTAGCTATAGGGTGTTGCATAAACTTGTGAAGAATAAAATGGTTCTTGGTATGCCTGAAATTTCGTTTGCTCAAAATGTCAAAGTATGTGAATCATGTACCCAAGGTAAGCAAACAAGAAAATCATTCAAAGGTAGAACTGAAAGTCAATCTTCTAGACCACTAGAACTTGTGCACATGGACCTATTTGGCCCAACAAGAACTGCTAGTCTTAGTGGTAAGAGATACGGTTATGTACTAGTTGATGATTTCTCTAGATTCACATGGGTAATATTTCTATCTCATAAAAGTGATGCTTTTTCTGAGTTTCAGGAATTCTACAAAAGAATGAAGCAGGATGGCAAGTCCAAAGTGTGTACAATCATATCTGACCATGGGGGAGAGTTTGAAAATTCTGACTTTGACTTATTCTGCAGAAACAAGGGCATAACCCACAGATTTTCCTCACCAAGGACTCCAGAACAAAATGGAGTTGTGGAGAGAAGGAACCGCACTCTTGTTGAGATGACTAGAACCATGCTGGTTGAAGCTAAACTTCCAAGGAGATTTTGGGCAGAGACAGTCAACACAGCATGCTACATTGTAAACCGAGCAATGGTAAGACCGGCTAGTGAAAATACACCATATGAAATGTTCAAAGGTAAGAAACCATCCCTAGCTCATTTTAGAATTTTCGGGTCAAAATGCTTTATTCATAACAATGATAAAAGAGTCTTGGATAAATTTGAACCGAAGAGTGATCCAGGTATATTCTTGGGCTATTCTGACCGATCAAGAGCCTATAGGGTTTTCAACACCAAAGATCAAATTGTTGAAGAATCCCCTCATATCACATTTGATGAAGTTAATGATCTGATTAAAAATGAACAGGTCAGCAAGGAGGAAGAAGATGGAGAATTTCTGAAAGATAAAGAAGAACCGAAGGAGAATGAAGAAGCACAAGATCAAGAAACAAACCAAGGTAATTCTAATGATCAGACCGAAGGAGAGATCATCTCAGGTAACAATCTTGACAACTTGAGACTTCTTAGAGATCATCCCTTAGATAACATTATTGGTGGAATACATGATCCTAGGAAGACTAGATCTCAGTTAAAAGAAATCAATGAACTAGATCAGCTTGCACTTGTGTCCCAAATAGAGCCCAAATCAGTAGAGGAAGCATTAAAAGATGACTCATGGATAAATGCCATGCATGAAGAACTAAATCAATTTGAAAGAAATCAGGTGTGGAGTCTTGTCCCTAGACCTTCATCTCACCCCGTTATTGGAACCAAGTGGGTCTATAAAAACAAGCTAAGTGAAGAAGGGGTTGTAATGAGAAACAAGGCTCGGCTGGTGGCTAAATGGTACAACCAGGAATTTGGGGTTGATTTTGAAGAATCATATGCTCCAGTTGCTAGATTAGAAGCCATCAGGATATTGTTAGCCTTTGCAGCATCTCATGGAATCAAACTACAACAAATGGATGTAAAAAGTGCATTTCTAAATGGAATAATAAAAGAAGAAGTCTATGTGGAACAACCCCCTGGATTTGAAAATGATGAACTTGCTAATCATGTTTTCAAATTGCATAAAGCTTTGTATGGATTAAAGCAGGCTCCTCGGGCCTGGTATGAAAGGTTGAGCTCCTTCCTCACCAAGAAGGGATACATAAGAGGTAAAATTGATCAAACATTGTTTTCAAACTGCTTCAAGGCCAGATATTCAGTTTAGTGTATGCATGTGTGCTAGATATCAGTCTAGCCCTAGAGAATCACATTTAGGGGCTGTCAAGCGTATCCTTCGATACCTTGTCGGCACCCAAGAATTGGGTTTATGGTATCCTACATACTGCAAACTAGATTTGATTTCATATTCAGATGCTGATTATGCTGGTTGCAAAATTGATAGGAAGAGTACTAGTGGTTATTGTCAAATATTAGGTGGATGTTTAATATCATGGGCTTCTAAAAAGCAGCATTCTGTGGCACTCTCCACTGCTGAGGCTGAGTATGTCGCAGTAGGGAGCTGTGGTACACAGGTTATGTGGATAAAACATCAACTCCAAGACTACAATGTAGACCTTGGATGTGCACCTATTTTCTGTGACAACACTAGTGCTATTAATTTGTCTAAAAAGCCCATTCAACACTCTAGGACAAAACACATTGAGATCCGTCATCACTTTCTAAGAGATGAGGTCTCCAAAGGAAATTTTATGCTTCATTTTGTAGAAACTGAAAAACAACTGGCAGACATTTTGTGTTGCAGACCACAGGTGACTACTCATCAGGCAGCTTCTGTGACAGCACAGAGGTCGACCAAAGGCAGCTCTATGGTCGACAGAGGATCTGAACAAGGGAAAATGGATCTAAAAAGGCTGCTGGCTCTGCTAGGAACTCCTCTGAACTAAGTGAACTTTTGTGCTCAGATTCTTCACTCATTCATCCTTATCCATACTTCCCATCCCTTGTGTCTCTATATCTCTTCATGGCCAACATTTTCTTTATCTTCAGCAAGGACTCACAAATTGAGGGGGAGAAAAAGTGTAAACTCATTCCTTGATAAAACATTGAAAAACCTAACCATATCTTTCAATAAAATCACCAAGGTAATCATTAAGAGTAGAGGTTGAGTGTAGTAATGAGAATTTGAACTGTACTACTGCAATAAATTCAAACCATAACTATGACTCTGTCACAAGTTTTTGAGGACTTATGATTTTTAGTAATGAGACTATTTCTCTACCTGTGCTAATACTGAACAGTTAATATAAATTCAATAATATAGCATGAATGCACGTGGAATACGCCATAATTCTGTCCTCATGGTAGAGCAATGGATTGGATTCTGAGAAACTACTGCCTCCCATTTTAAAGAAAAAATTGGATGAAAAATAAGTGAGCGGCATGTGTGTCATGAAGAATCAATCTATCTCTGCTGCTCTCAAAAATTATTGAGATTGGGCATACTGAGTAACTGAGGATATTGGCGTCTGATAAACGTATATCCTCACGGATAAAAGGTATGTCCCAGTCATTAGTGGAATGGTTAGACATGCTAAGTAGCCGGGGTTTCTGGCGTGTAAAAAGCGTGTCTCCTCGTGTAGAAAAGCATGTGATAAACCTGACCACAGCTCTCAAATGATTCAAAAAGAAAAATTTAAAGTTATCACAAAGGCAGAGAAAATGGTTGACCTAAAGCATAGCATGTAAATAAAAGTACAAAACACTGTTCAGCTAGCATAGTTAGTAAAATTATCTCTTGAAATATATTATAAGTTCAAGAAGCCATGTGTAAGAAATTGGATATGGGGAGTCAATTTATTGGTGCAATACTTTCAAATTCATTGAACCACAAGACCCACTCTATTTGGTCACAAGGTGGTCTTTGCATAAGGATGGAAAGGTTCCATAAGTGTTCTATTAAAGAAAGGGAGTACACTTTAATATCTTCCAAAAATTTGAGTTATGCTGATTAAATCCTGACCGCTAGTTTTCTGCATCGTGATGGTTCACTATCCTTTTTTTTTAAGACCCAGCCCTACTGCCCTACCCTATAAATTGCCACATAGAGTTCACAACCAAGCAGAATGAAAAGTATCACAATGCTACTATCTCCGAGATCCAGAAGCTCAGGCTCTCTTATGCCCATATTGTTGACAAGCTGGATCGCATGGAAGAGAACGTGAAGCCAGAGACCTCCTCATCCTCCTCAGAGGGATTGTTTAAATAATCTTCTTTTTGCTGTTGACAAAGGGGGAGATAGGACTTTATGTGTCATTGTGTGTCTAGATGTGTGTCTAGATGTCAAGTTTACTTTGTCTACGTGTCCTTAGTGTCTTTATCCTTTTTGAGTCACTCCTGTAATTAGTGCTATAGTTTTTGAAAGGCACATCAAACGAATTGTCTGAATGAAATCTGTGCTATGATAGCCTTGAATGCAATATCAAATGAATTTTATAATCTGTTGTTTGTCACAATGACTCATGGTTGTCATCATCAAAAATGGGGAGAATGTTGTGCATCCCTTGGTTTTGATGATGACAATAGGATATGTTTGATTAATCACGTTCTATCTTGTTTCATAACTCATGACTATTTGATGATGACAAACAATGTTTTTGATTAACTCAATATAAATCTGATAGTTTAAGTTACTTCTGATAAGTTAAGTAATTTCAGGTCCACTGAAATCCAAGTGGAATCAACAAATCAGAAGAAGTGTCAAAGGCCGCTTGTCGACCAGGGAAGTGGTTATGGTCGACCAACGAACCCAGCCAGAAACACTTCAAGTCATCCGTCTTCTGCATGTGCCTTGGCTGTCGACCAAAGCCCCACTTCTGGTCGACCACAGAACAGACAGAGCATCAGACAGAACTGACGGCCATCTGGAATTTGCCCCTTGTCGACCAGCGACAAGGCTGTGGTCGACCACGGGACGCGAGTGTCAGCCAGAATGAAACCGCCATCAGGACACTGCTCGTTGTCGACCAGGGACAGTGTCATGGTCGACCACGGGTGTTATAGCGTCCAGAACCGAACTCTAACCGAATTCTGTTTTGGTTCCTTAAAACCTGCAGATTGTTGTTGCAGGTTGTTGGGCAGTTCAAATGATGAGATTCCGCACGGGAATCAAGGAGAGAATCTTGCTTAGAAGCGGTCAAACTCATTGTAGTGATCGGATTTAACCGTCTCCCTGCTTTCTAGCAGATTGACGCTCGATCTGGATTTTGAGCGGGAAGAGCTTCAGGCTTGAAAAAGAATCTGCATAAAAAGTAGAAGGCAACTGATCGCGGAAGCAAGCACACAGAGAGAGCATAGAACAGAAGCTAAGAAACACACCTACATCACATGACGAAGTGGCTCTCCATCAACCAGAAATCTGCAGAAGACTAAAGGCATTCTCATTGCTGCAGAAGGAAGACTGGGCTTGAAGCTGTGCGACCTCCAGCAGCAAAGCAGCTGAAGGCATCCGATTGGAAGTTCTACAGGGAGTCTACTCTTGTTATTTATGTGATTAAGTCCCAGGCTGAATTCTTTACTTTGTTACAAAAGTCTATATTCAGTCCTGTTGCATCATCCCACCTTCTCATCATTTCTATTCATCCTTACACCAAGTGTCAAGCTGTGAGGCAGCGGATTCAAGCTGTGTGTCAGCTGGTACAAGCTGTGTGTCAGCAGGAACAAGCTGTGTGACAGCGGTGTCTTGTGTTTTGGTTGAGATCAGAGGCTCTCATAAGTGTAGCCTTGCTTGAGTTAAGCAAGGGGTGGATGTAAGTCTCGGGAAGAGACTGAACCACCTTAAAAATCCTGTCTTGTGGTTTGCTTATGTGTGTGCGTGCTTCTCTATGTGTTTGTTTTCCTCATTGATATCAACATTAGTCCTGTAATTCGTCAATCACCTACAACTCATTTAGTCAATAGATATTAAAAGGAAAAAGGGGGAAAGATCTATTCACCCCCCCTCTAGATCTATTCAGTCCGTACTCAACAGCAAGGACTCAAGTCCCAAGGCTTCCGGCAAGAACGCGAGGAGCTAAACTCGTTGGTTGGCTTGTTGATCGGCTCGTATACGCCAAGGGTATGTCGCACGTACTCCCCTCACATGGCGTCTAGGTTGTCTCACTCAAGTCTATCCCCCGCATGTAAGGCGTCGTGATAATGGCGAACACACCCGCATTCCGGGTCCACCCATTGTAGATTATAAGAAAATTCACTTAGGGAAATTAGAATAATAATAAGCTATGAAAAGAATGGGGAAAGGGATAGAAAGGGGAGCATGCGTAGGATGATAATAGAGTGTGATCGCCATAAGGGTTACCTCAAAAGAATAGGATGATGAAAGCAAAGGAGGGATCGCGAAGAATACCTTGAAAAGTAGGGGAGATGTGAGTGTCAACTTCTCTTTCTATCGGCCGGCCGATGAAGAGAGTTCTTCTTGTGCTTGATTACCCTTGCAAAGAACACAAACAACAACCAACAAGAAAATATATTGATTTGAAAATCAAGTGTGTAGTACCAAATCCATAATATGAACGTAAACATGAAAGAGCATGGAGTATAACACACCTTGTTGGGTGTTGGCCCTTAAATCCCTTTGCAAAAGGGTGGGTAAAAAGTATGATGTATGATGAAAATAGGGAGATGTGCAAGTGTTGCACAATTGGGAGGTGTGCTAGAGTGCACAAGTGAGAGATCTCAATATTGAGATGATAAGAAAATAAAAGAAAGAGGTAGGATGATGATGCATGCAAAATTGAACTAATGAAATAATAAAGAAAGGGGATAAGAAAGACTTATTGATTGATTCTCCAAAAGGGGCTTCAAATCTTCAATATGCTCCAAGGAGGAAAAATAGCTCCAAAAGATGTAGCTTTAGGCTTGGGAGACTCCTCCTTGACTCCTTGGTCCAACAACACCTCCCCTTGGATTAGTTGAGCAGCCTTAAACATAAGGGGGAGAAGGGTCCTGTTTATAGGGCCAAAATTCAGAGTTTAATCTAAGGAAAATTAAAAAATCAAGTTTAAGTTGGATATGGGAGGAGATATACATTGGCCATGTGTCCTTTCAACCTTAAAAACCTTTAAGATCCTTTCCCAAGTGAAAAGGAAGCTCAAAACGGAGAAACAAGGAGGTTCGGTTGGAGTTCGGAACTCTGAAAGAGATGGCGACCACACAGACGGTCGCTATTTAAAAGGACGGCATACGGAAGCGTTGCCAATTCCAAGGTATTTCAAGATGGATTAGAACTTTCCGAAATTTTAAAAAGAATTGGCGACCCTGAGGTTGTCGCTAATTAGAAATTAATACGAATTTCGGATGGAGTTAAAAGCTCAAAATATAGCAAGGAAATTGACGACTTTTCACACGGGCGCCCATTTATGAAATGGCAACCTTCCAAACAGTCGTGGAATAAAAAATAATCCGATTTTGGCTCAAAATATGAAGAAAAGAATTGGCGACCTTCCGAACTGTCGCTATTTAAAGAATTGGCGACTTTCCGGAGTGTCATCAATTCTTGAATTTTGAAAACTGGCCAAAAGGAAATCTGCTGGGAATTGGTGCCCTCTGGGCTGCCATTAATTAAAGAATTGGTGCCCTCTGGGTCGCCACCAATTTCAAAAGGCTCCGAAAAATTCCAAAAAAATATCAAAAAAATCCGAAAAAAATAGGAAAACTTGTGGGAAAGTTGGAAAAAGCCAAAAATCCAAGAAAAATAAAGAAAATAACTCAAATAAGTTGATTTGAGGGTCAAATTGGGGCATCGTAATGTGATAGGAGATATGTTTAAAATGATGTCAATTTTGGCGTGTCTACACCCACGTGTAAGGCATTTTGATAACAACGCCTGCGTCATGATGTCGAATTCGCCCCCGCCACGGGACCGCATGCCCTTCGCTCACCACGAGCTGGCCACCGACCGTCCTGACCGCTGACCTGAGTTAGCCGGACCCTGGCTATGAAATAACATTCCCGGGATCGACCTCGCTCCCCAGCATGAAGACACTCACCTTTTGAGACCCGTTCCCGGCTGCTCATCCCGAGCCGCGTCCGGCCTCCCTCAGGCGCCAGCCAGCGTCCACCCCTGCCATCCAGTCTAGCCCTCCCTCGGCGATTCGGGCATGCCCTTGGCTCCCCGAGGAGAGTCCCTGTAAAACACGCGGATAATATGCTTTATCCTGCAACAACCCACGGACCAACTTACGTGTCAGAATTGTCCTGTGACTTGCACCAGTTGTATTTTGGCCCTTTCGGCCCCTATGTAATGCCCACGTGGCACCTATAAAGCATGAAACCAGTTGAATATGCATACTTGTACCACAGGTCCCGGGTTCTTACCCCCACTAACCAATGTGCAACCTGTTTTCCCAGGTCTCAGTCCACCAGTCCCCCAGCTGCGGGATATATCCGATCCCCTACCCTTGGCTTCAGAATTATTCAGGCTCTTCTTCGATACTGAACAAAGGTGTTTGGATTCAACCGATGTAAATAAACACCGGTTGCTTGCGGCTAGTGGGGAAAGACGTCCCGTACATGAATCCCCATAATCGCATGTGCACTCGCACCCGTGGAACCTCCCCTTCTCTCCACGTGTCGCTCAATACCCTGAGCCCATGTGCCGCGTCCTCGCGATGTTCCCAAATCAACCCTTGGTTCCATAGGTGCTTGTCGAGAAATCGATTGGCACGCCCGCACCCTGTTGAGCAACCCTGTCTCCTAGCCACCCCTGTCTCATTCGTCCCAAGTGAGTCATCCCACCGTTCGTAGACCGTCGTTGTCATCTAACAACTCTCAGAAATCTCTCGTGCCATTCAACCCCTCTCAGCTTTCTGTAAAGGAGAGTGCCTGGTGCCGTCGTGAGAGGCATACAGTTATGAAGGAGAAAACCCTGAGATACATCAAACTCCCATGTTTTCCTTTATTGCTTTATTCCTTCGCTCACGGCAGCCACCAATATTCTTCCGCGCACCTTCCCTACCACCCCCTCACGGGTTGGGACAAGGGGAGCCACCGCATGCGGGATCGAACAGTGGGGAAGGGCATTGGCCCGCGTAAAGGTTAAAGTGTCTGGGGGTTTAGGCAAGGAAGTGGGCTGGCCTGCCTAAAGGGTAGAGAGAGTGGGGGTTTAGGTGGGGAGGTGGACTAGTCTGCCTAAAGGGGAGGTGGATTAGTCTGCTTGAACCAGGGGGTTTAGGCGGGCCAGGTGACTGCCCTGCCTAAACCCCTGGGTTTAGGGGGGTAGGCTAGGTTATGGGGGGTTTAGGCGGGGCTCTAGTTGGGAGAGAGAAGATAGAGGTGGTTGGGCCCCATGGGGGTTTAGGTGGGGAGCTAGAAGGGAGAGAAAGAGAGCACAAGGGGTTTAGGCAGACTTCTTTCTTCTCTCTTAATTCCTTTTTTTATTAAAAGGGTGTGGGCCAGGGTTTAGGCGGGCCACGTGATTGGTGTAGAGAGAGAGGGAGGAGAGTATAAAACCCCCCCAGGCCCCTCTTCACATCCCACACGGTTGGCTTTTGGACTGGGTTTTGGACGTTTATGGTCTAGTTTTGGATGCATCTGGATTGGTTTTGGATTGACTTGGACGCCTGGAAGGCCGAGTTGCTCGAGCTTGCTCCTCACGCCTCGTACCTCGTCTCGAACAATCCTCGAATGTTCCTCATAGTGAGTTGACCTTTCTTGGACTAGAATTGAACTGGGTTGAATGTTGGGAGGGATTTGAAGGGTGCGACCTTGGGCCCGGGGCGATCCAGAGGTGAGGTGCACCCCTGGCCAAGGGCCATGGAGGGGTGGCCCTGGGGTTGTCCCCTTTGCCTCCCCCCCCTTTTGTTGGCTGGTAGATAGCTAGAGTGTACGCCTCGTAGCTTGTATATGGGCATGAGCTCCAAGATGGGGTTCAAACGGGGTCTCCTCTAAGGAGTTTGGGATAATTACCCAACCTTGTCGGCATGCCGTATAGGTTGGCTAGCAGCCCGGGTGTCCCATTAGGACTTGAAATCCACGCTTGGCGTTGCTTGGGCAGCAAGGGGAAGATGTTGTAGGCGTGGGATCCCTGCCTTCATAAGAGTGTGTCATGCTACATGGCGAGTTGGTACTGTAGATGTGGAAAATGTGGATGTGTATATGCGTGCCGATCCCACAAATCACATGAATAAGCATGAAGGCATATGTGCACCAATCAAGTGAATAACATGAATATGTGGTTATGTAAACATGGTAGCATGATCATACAATCAAGACAAAGGCGATAAAAGATGTAAAAGAATACTGTGATCGCCACCAAGGAATGACAACGCCAAAAGAATATAAAATACTAAGTGTGTTGTGTACCTTGGAAAAAGAGGATGATCGCGCTCAATATCAAGATGCGGGGACTATGTGGATTATCTCTCCTTGCCTTCCAGCCGGCTAGAAGGTAAAGGCCTCACTTTCCATGCTTTACTGCGAAACAAACACAAAACAAGAGGCAAAACCCATTAGAAAATACTAAGTGTAGAAATCTGCCCAAGTGCATAAAGTAGCATGAAAGATTGAGGAAAAACTTATCGGGGGAGGGTTTTTAACCCCTATGGAAGGGTGCAAACAATAGGTGTGTATATTGTGATGAGAATAACATGAAGAAATTGATTTCATATGACATGATGAACATAGATAAACAAGGTGCAAAAGTACATGCCACAAGAAAAACTATGCAAACAGTGTAAAGTGGGTGCAAAGACTGATGCAAACAGTAGGGTAAACGAAGTCAAAATGGGGAGAAATTTGAGATGATAGAAGACTTGAGTGTTGTAAAGAAGCAGGAACAAGAATCACTCAAAAAGGAGGTCGGGACAGAAAGTTATGACACCGGAGATTTGGGAAAAATATGGACTGTGCAGAAAATTCAGAACAGTGCACAAAATGGGCTCAAAGAATGATGAATATCTCACAAGATAGAACACCAAAAGAAGAAAGAGTGGATGCTATAGAAAGGTGGGAGTGTTGTGGTGAAACTAGGGTAGAAAGGAGAGTTTAAAACGGGGAAGACAGCAGTGAAAAATGGTGTGAAAAACTAAAGAAAACAGAAGGGTGCAGAACATGGGAGAAAAATGACTGTGTAAAAACAGAATGAAAGTGCAAAACTCATAGACAAAAATATGAAGGAAGATGATGAAGTAATGAGCCCAAAACCAAGGAACACAAAGATTATACTTCCCTCTAGAGTCTGGAGTTGAAAGGATGGATCAAGAGTGCCCCACGGCCTCGCACCGGTGATGCAAATATGCCCCCGTCGCAAGAAATCTGAGTTTCAGCAAAGTGCAGAATAGTGTGGTGAAACCTCAAAAGTAGGGGCTTGGAAGAGGGGGGGAATATATGAGAAATAAGGCAAACATATAATCAACGTGAAGCTAATACTCCCCTCTTCAAGATGGAGTTGAGGGAGGATGAAAAGGATGAAGCATGACTCCGCACCGGCTTGATGAACAGGCCCCCATCGTGGACTTTGTAGCAGAAATCAGCAAACTGTGATGATTTGCCAAAAGTAGGGCGAAGTTGAGAGGGCAAACGTTGATGAAATTGAGCAAACAATGAACCAAAATGAAGCTTATACTTCCCTCTTCAGGCTAGGGTCAAAGGGTTGAGTCAACAATCCAGCATGGCTTCGCCGTTGCCTTGGAAACGCACCCCCGTCGCACAGGAAATCTGGGCAGGTTTTTATAGAAAAAGTGGTGAAACCCCCAACTTTCTCCCACGATTTCAGAAGATAGAGTCCACCAAATCTCAAGATCTCTAAATCATTCTCGAGATAATAGTCAAGATAAGGCGTAGGAACAAACGGGACTCTTTTTGGTTGAAGATTGTGGAAGTTATGCCTCTTGGAAGAAGCCTCTGGAATCTAATCTGCAGGGGTTTTTGGTTGCACGAAAAGTAGAAAAACTTGATATTGCGGCCACGATTCCAGGAGATATAGCCCATCAAAATTTGATTTCTATGAACCAAATTAAATATAATACAAAGGGCTAGAAGTAGGAAAAAACGGGGATCAATTTGGATAAGTATTTTATAAGTTATGGCCGCCGCAAGATAGACACATCGCGCAGGTTCGTGGAGATAGAGTCCAGAGCAGGCTGGACTCTTATTGGATAAACGGTCGGACGACCGACCGTTATGGGTTAAACGGTCGTCAACCGACCGTTTGCAACAATGAACGGCCATTAGCACGACCGTTTAAGGTAGACCTTGCGCGACTTTGGGAATTGGATCATATCTCCCAAATGGTGCAGAATTAGCAAAAGTGGTAGAAGATAAAATTATAGATAACTCAAAAATGAACAACTTTTATCAAGAAAGTAAGATGAGAAAATGATCATACAAGAGGGAAAATATGGCTAGAAGAGAGAGAAAGAATATCGGGACATATGTGAACAGTGCAGTCTGCCAAAAAATGTAAATAACTTGAAATAGGTGCAGAACTGGCCAATGACGTAGAAGAAAAAATTGTAGGGATTTGAAAGATGAACAACTTTGGTGCAGGACACATTTTGAATGGAGGAAAGGAAGGGGGTGAAAAAGGACCATTTTCAATGCTACGTAATGAAAGGGGGCTGGATGCTTGAGGGAAGCCGGCCTAAATGGGCCGTAAGTTGACTTTGAAGGCCGGAAGGTGACAAGATAGGCTCCAGGGCTCTATGAAATAATGATCTCCAAGGTTCAAAGGGAATGGAATAATGAAATGAGCTCGAAATCCATCCAATAAAGGCTCCAAAATAATGGGTAATTCGGGGCATCAAAATGATGAATAAGAGAAATGACTCAACTTGCAGGCTAAAAACGGGTGTCAACAGGTACGTAGCCTCGGGTTGTCCCGACAACTGTGAAGAAAGTAGTTCATTGCCGCGTGTATGGGAGTCGAGGGCAGTCCCCCTCCTTTGTAGTGTCACTGCATAGCGTGGCAAGCGTCCCTGAGCCATGGGTTGGCCCCAGATCATAGTGATATGGTTGGAAATGTGAGGGCCCACAAGGTGTCTCGGAAAATTCCTGACTTTAAGTTGCGGGTCATATGAGTTGGCTAATGACCCCCGGGGCCCAAACTTGGGTGGGCGACCGGGTCCACTAGTGTTGGTTGGCTAGAAGAAGGCATTTTGAGGGTGATCCTCGGCCTCATGGCTGGTGCCGCATATCGTGGCGTGTTGCTGCGAGTCCCCGGGTCGGCCCGAGTGACTAAGTTGTGGGCGGGCCAATGCTGCTATTTGCTGTGAGTGGGAATTTCTAAATTTCTCCGCGGCGTGACATACACTCACCTTTCATAAGGTCGAGATGGGTCAACTTGGCACACGAGAATTCTGGGGTTATTGACAGGAAAATACAAAGAAGGATATAAACGCATAGAAAGAGGTAGAGTGTAATTAATCATTCTTGGTGACCGAGACAAAGACAACTAGGTGGAATGCGGGCGTGCCAGTCAAATTCTCGACGATCACCTGTGGAACCAAGTTTTGACTAGGGAAGTGCCACCAGGGCATGGCACATGGGCATGGTATGTTAGGCGACACATGGAGAGAAGGAGGTTCCGTTGGTACGAGTGTAGGCGATTGTGAGAATTCATGTACAGGAGGTCTTCCCCACCGACCGCAAGCAGTCGGTGTTTATTTTACATTGGATTGAATATGAATACCTTTGTTTCTTTAGTGAAAGAGGACCAGGATGCCCTAGAAGCCGTAACGTAAGTAGAGGGCCAGGTACGCACTGCAGCTTGTCTATAATCATCAAATTCGATAGGCAGGGTTCACCATACTAAGTTCTGGGGGATGGGTCAGACATAGACCGAAATGAAGGTCGCAAGAAGACACTGGTACGGATGCATGGGAAAGACTGGATTTTTGGCTATTCTTTCCTTATAGATGCCATAAAGGCTTTACAGATAGGCACTGAAGGCTCGAGTACATCTGGTGTAAGTCACGGGACAATCTTGACATACGTGTCGGCCCCTGGGTCATTGCAGGATAAGGTGGATGTCCGCATATTCTTTTACAGAGGGTCCCTACAAGGAACTATAGGCGCGGTGGAGCTACCGAGGGCTGGACTGAATGGCAAGGACTGACATTGACTGGCACATGAGGGAGGCCGAACATGACTCGAGGTGAGTAGTCGGGCACCGGCCCCGAAGGCCAAGTGTCAGCATGCCGGGGAGTTAGATCCAGCCCTGGGAATGTTACTTCCGGTCCAAGGTTCGGCTAACTTGGGTCACCGATCAAGATGATCGGTGGCCTGCTCAGGCCGGGAGAGCGATGGGCACATGGTCCCATGGCAGGAACAAATCACGCATGATGGCATCCGCGTCATTACCATAACAAGCCATACGTAGGCGAACCCGATGTGCGGGTGTGACCACCTTTACCATAACGCCCCATACGCAATGAGGAGGGATGTTTGAGTGAATCGGCTAGACGCCATGTGAGGGGTGTTCGTTCGACATACCGTCGGCGTGTGTTAAGCCAAACAAGTCAACCAACCAATGCCTTCAACGCGCGCCTTGCGCCTTGCGCCTTGTGTTGCTGGAGTGCTGGATGCCTTCTCTGCGTCTATCTCACATGCATGCATGTCCCTTGAGATTCTAAGGGGAGAATTTATAGAAGAAGTTGAAGGGTCAGGGGATGTTTACTCGGGCTAGGATGGCAAGGGCAACCTGGTCCGCGTAAAGCACCTCATTACACGGGCTAGGTTGGGGTTTTCTTCCTTTTTTCTATTTTTTTTAATTTCGTGAGAGGGGGAGGGAGGTTTACGCGGACTAGGCCGAGGAGGTCAGCCTAGTCCGAGTAAAGAGGGGCAGGGTAAGTAGAGGTAGAAGAGAGAGAATGTGAGCTAGTGCAGTGTGCATGTGAGAGAGAGGGTTACTCGAGAGCATAGCATCACCTATGACTGCAGTAACTTTGTCTGTCTCTCTCCATGTCTTCGGCACCCAGATGGTACGTCTATGAACACATCGTACTTGAGGTGGTGATCATGGGTGATCCTAATATTGTGACGGTTCTCGATTGCATCTCAGGGAAAGATCACCATAGTCCCTATAAATAGAGCGTGGATCCATGGAGCCTATTTTGATAGTTGACTCCGCGATGATAAATAAGTAGGGGTCAACTCTGGTAGTTGATATCCCATCTCCATGAGAGTCCATGTGCGTGTCTTGCTTTTGATAGTAAGGCGTCGTTTGGTAACACCCATTGGCGATGCTTTCGGAGTATAATCTCCCGACAGCCTTTAATTGTTATCGAATGGAACGATGGGTATGAGCTTTTGAGCCTTAAAAAAAAGTCATAGGAGGGAAGTGTAGACACAAAACTTCCCTCATCAGATAAATCTCAGAAGTAAAGGTAAAGTGGATCTGTGAGATTTTAAATTATTACGAATCCTTAGTTTCTCTACCAGTTGTACGGTTGGTGAATTATGTGAAAAATGAAAAATCAACCGCAATTTCCAAACACGGCCTAAGTGTGGATGTTTTGATTCTACTATGTACTTAGACTCTGAATTTTATTTTAACTATATATATATATAGGGTTTTTTTGCATATTAGTCCCTATAAACTTAGTGAATTACCGATTAGTCCCTCCATTCTGAATATTATTTTAATAGTCCCTATAATCTTAGTCGTTACACGTTTAAGTCCCTACCGTTCATTCAGTTAACTAAACTATAGTTACCTCATACTAAAGGTAATGAAAATACTAACTTGCCCCTGGGTTAAGTGTGAGAGTGTGAGAGAGAGATAGAGAGAGGGGTGCCTCCCCCCTCCCCTGCGACCTCCCCCATCCCCCTCCGGCCGCCCTCCCCCTCTGACCGACGTGACCTCCCCCCTCCCCCTCCGGCCTCCCTCCCTCTCCACCTCCGGCCTCCCTCCCCCCTCTCCCGCGACCTCTCCCCCCCCCCCCGGCCTCCTCCTCCCGGCCACCCCTCCCGGCCTCCCCCTCCCGGCCTCTCCCCTCCAACCGCGGCCGCCTCCCCATCATCCTCTTCTCTTCCCCCTCTCTAGACGCCTCGTCGCCGTTGTTGATCCCCCATCCTAGACTCCTCCCTGTTGTAGTACCGCCGCCGTACGGAGAGGAGGCCCAGAAGCAGTCTCCGTGGTGGAGGTGGTCGGAGGTGTGTGGAGGTGGTGAGGGTGGCAGGGGGCTACCGCGGTGGCATGTGCGACGTGGTGTTAGAGGAGGAGAAGGTTGTCAGGGGTGGGTTGGTGGCTACGTGGCCACAACCGGTGGCGGAGTGGAGGCCGGAGGGGAGGCTGCGGGGTGGTAGCAGGAAGAGGAGAGGCGTGAGATCGGCGACGTGGTGTGGGGTGAGAGAGGGGGAGAACGAGAGAGGGTGAGGGTGGGGAGTTGGCCGGCGACGTGGGGAGAGGGGCGACGGTGAGGGAGGTCGGCAGTGAAAGGGGGGTGCAGGTGGAGGGGCGGTTGTGGGTGTGGCACAGGGAGGCCGTGGGCGCGGTGGAGTCGCCGTTCGCGATGGGGAGGGGAGGAGGGCAATCGCAGCGAGGAGGTGCGGGGGTGTGGGGAGAGGTCGACCTCTCCATCAAGGAGCGTCGACACCACGGACAATCCAGCAAGCAACACCTTCTATCTAGCCATGAAAGGTCGACCTCTCCATTAGGAGGTGTCGACACCTCACAAGGGTCCTTCAACAAAACAGTATTCAAGCATAAGCATCTAATTGTTTCAACAGAAATGAACCAAAATTACTACAGAAGACATTATGTTTGAAAGTGAACTACAGAAGACATTAAACAAGCAGAAAATATATGAACTGATAGAAATAAAAAGGGCCCCAATGCATCATCTGATTTATCACTCAAACCCTCACCTTCAAGACTAAGACAATAGACGCCAATTAGTTTTCAAATTAACTAATACGTGCATTGGCTATGTATTGAACAGATCAATGACTGTCCTCCCCTAGTCATCATATATTACATTAACTTGTATATTTCTTGCAGTGACCGGATATAACAGTTCGGCGTTTTTGTTGGAAACATGCAACAATCTTTCCCCAAGTCTCTCATTTTCTGTTCTTAAAATTGTAGGAGGTGTTTTACCCACCAAATCCTTCACATTTGTGAATTTCTTATTGGAATAAAAGATTGGCGGGGTTCCTTGAACATGGGTATTTCATATTTGTGGATTTGGAGCAGTGCTTTTCTACCCTTCCTGGTTTCTGTGTCTTTAACTTCAGTGCTCACTCGCCATCTTATGATGCGAATATCTATAAGATTCAGTCTGACGTCTGAAACCATCCATTCTTGGCCTTTTTTACTCCACTGGGAGTTACTGATGAGTTTTTCGCAGAAGTGGTCTTTTGGCAACTTTATGATTCTTCAGGGTTACAGTTCACTAGTAGAATCTTCGAGCTTCCTGGATCTTCATCGTTTGTTACCTAAGGAACCCTGCTTACATTCTTCGAATTACAGTTGGTCCCATGAATGGGATGCCCATGTGTACAGTGGAGGGCTCTTCTTCACGTTGTTCGGTCCTTTGATATACAAGCTATGTGGCAACTCCACTTTTCGTTTCATGTTTTCATATTTTTTTGAAACTATCTTGAGCCTTATGTAGTATATGGTGTATCAATGGAGTGTTGGAGATGAATAAATTGCTTAATATGGATATTTATGCCATCCTCCATCAGGCAGAGTCTAGTTCAGGTTGTGCTGAAGTATCAATAGAAAAGGGAGGCATTAGAATGCACAAAATCTGTTTGCAATGGAAGATTAACCTTCTACGTTAAGATTCTATTTGTCGAGACTTATGAGCAGGGTTGTTGTTATGCAGATGATATGCAACCAACCGATGTTGGCCTAACTCAGAACATGCCATATTTTAGGAATGTTGGGAACACAGGAAGGCCTACGATAACGTACTTACATATCTATGAGTCTGACAAATTCTCGATAACCACCCTTCCCTTAAAAGAATGTAGCCATTTGTGGTTGTTTGAAATTCTACTTATAACCATCTGTCAGATTTCTTACTTGAATTCGTGCAGATCGGCATCTTCTGCTTGCCTCCATCTGTTGTCATCCCCTTACACAATCATCCTGGCATGACTGTTTTCAGCAAATTCCTCTTCGGCTCAATGCATATCAAATCTTATGACTGGGTCGACAGCTCTCAGCATGCTGACGAGTCTTCGCACTGTTAAGTCTTTTCATATGCATCATGTTGTTCTGGTTCTATAAGTTTCTCCATCTCACTTCCCGTTGTTGCAAGCTGCAACAGTCCGACCTCCTGGCGTGTGCTTGGCAAAGGTTAAGACGGACAATGCCTTCACAGCTCCATGTGACATTTCCATCCTCTACCCGACAATAGGGGGCAACATGCACCGGTTCAGTGCATTGACGTCATGTTAGAAGTGTCGACACTTCCAGGCTTCCAGAACCAATTGATGTTGTAACCTTTTGATGAAACTTTGGTACTACCAGTACAAAAGCAAAACCATTGTGCCATTTTCCAGTCGGAGGAAGGACCTCTGGTGGACGCCCGGCGAGCGGCGGAGCACTAGAGAATGGCGGGGAGGCGCGCAAAGATGAAAACAGGGGATCGTTTCTACCAACAGTCCCATCAAGTACAGTGAAGGGGTGCTCAGCACCGTGGAAGCAAAGAGGAGGCCGGCGAACAGGCAAAGCGACCGTGGAGACCATCAGCTGGCGCCGTGGAGGGGGGGGCAGCAGGATCCTCGCGTGCCGGTGGAGTGTTGAGGTGGAGGCGACAACGGCGAGGGGTGAGTGTGTGCGTGTGCGTGTGCGTGCGCGTGCGCGTGCGCGTGCGGTGTGAGGGTTAGAGAGAAAGAGAGTGAGACGGAGGGGGGGGGGAGGGCAGCCGGAGGGGGAGAAGGGAATCGGAGGGCTCCCCTCCGATCCCCTCTCCCTGGACCTCCTCCGATCCCCTCTCCCTCGACCTCCCTCTGAGAGAGAGAGAGAGAGAGAGAGAGAGAGAGAGAGAGAGTCAACGTTCAACATGGAGTATTTTAGACTTTTTACACACATTTGATGGAATATTCTATTCTGTGGATGGCAACAAACTACAGGGATTCATTTGTAAAATGTTAAAAATTATAGGGACTTTTAAGATAATAATCAAATTTGAGGGACTAATCGACAATTCACTAAGTTTGTAGGGACTAATATGCAAAATATCCATATCTATATATATATATATTCGCGGGGTTATCCGGCTGTTTCTTTGTCTCCGGTCGTGGAGTTCACTGGGGCCGCACCTTTCCCCATTCGAACAAGATTAGAGAGGAGAGGAGATGGGACGAAGAAGATTTTAAACAAGGGAAGCAGGGGGGGGGGGGGAAAGACAGAGAGAGAGAGAACAGCCGCAGCAGCAGGGCAATGGCCACGGCACTACCGCCGACCGCTCGTACCTCCGCCGGAGGAAGGATCCTGTTATGCTTCCGCGGGGTGGTGTTGGGATGGCCCCGGCCGATTTTGGCAACTACGGGCGTTCATCCTGTTAGCCGTGGGGGGCGGGGGTGGAGGAGGGGTGCCTTGCTCCTAGACGCTGCTCCGGGAAGGGGTCCCAGCAGGACCGGTCTCATTATCGTGGCTAAGGCTGTGGACTCCACCCAGCCGTCCGCCTCTGCCTCCGCTTCCGCAGTTTCAGACACGGCTGTTGTTACCGACGACGAATTCTCCCTGGGCAAGGTATCCCCCCAATCCCTCTGCGGTATTGGGGCAGAGTGGAAGTGCTTTCTTTCTCCTTGGCTAGTTCAGAGTTTGTGGAATCCCAGCTGTTGGGCATGCCATCCGTCACACTGGTGTGTTTTTAATTTTCCTTTTCTTTCTATTTTTGCCTTTGTGGCAGTCGTGGGTGGAAATGTAGTGTCACCAATGCGGCATAGTGAGGCAAAACAATCCTCTCTCTCTCTCTCTCTCTCTTTGGGTGTGTGTGTGGAGAGGAGGATGACGTCCTACCAAAGAGACGGGAAAACCACTACGAAGGAGAGAAAAATATCGGAGCCATCCATGTATTTTTCACACTCTGATGGCGACATCAAGTTTCTACAAATCCTTCAGCACCTCATCAACATCCATCTGTTACGCATATACATCAACCGAATGCGCAATAATATGTACCCAGTCCATACACTTGTTTGCCTGCAAAAGGAGAGAATGCAGAAATCTTACTGGTACTAAAATTGCTCCAGGTTGTTGCATTTAAACTTTAAAGGCAAACATCATTAGTGGTGCCTTTCCTCATGAGCCACTTGGCTAAAACCCTGTTGGTAGAAAGGCTGAACCTATCGAGAAACTTATGTCCGTGGTGTTTGGAGCTTATGTCCTATCTTCTCTTTAATTTGTTAGAGAATATTTTCGTCATAGGTTTGAGGTGTGGGTTTATAAAGCTCAGTTCAGGGAGAACTGGTTAGCACAAACAAAAGAGAAAAAAAGAAAAGAAAGGAAAAGAAAACGAGAGATTGTTTAAACATCAATTCTTGTTACTTTCCCAAGGCTACGGAATGGCAACATGGATATGACTACTGATGATATCTGCACGAGACACATTCTTCTTCCGTAAACCTGTAGCTGTTACAGCATCATGCAATTATAAAAAACAATGTTGTATGCAAGTACTCCATCTCATCATCTTTCTTTCCGATGGATTTGGATTCATACAATGGTCCACCGATGGATGCATAGTTTATTGTGTAGACTATTCTCTCTCCTCCAGATTATAAGGTGGGTTTAGGTGGATACCTACTGCCTAGTCCCTAGGTCTATGCTTGGTCAAGTATTCACAGATAGTATTCTAGATTTTTGTCGTGAGATTTGGAGACCGTGGTGGCAAAAAGAAAGAGTTGGGCCTATATAGTAAGAATCGCCTACTGAGTCTGCAACCCTGGGAACAGATAGAGAATCAAGATTTATTAGGGCTTTGAATTGTAGTACTGAAGATCTTTCAATCCAACAATGATGTTTTATACTGTTCTTCTGAAAAATTTCAAATCATTTGTTATTCTAGGTTAATATTTGTTGTTGTTAGAGTGACCACCCAAAGTGCACTATCCAGCCAATGGGATTCAATTGCCAAGAACCTATAACATGCGTAAGACAAGTCCCATGCAAAAAACCATGCAGCTAATGGATGTCATGCCCTTGGCCTGATCCACAGGTCTGGGTTGAGGGGACTATGCATGTACATTAGTGGACGCACAATCTTATTGCATGCCCATCTATCTTGATGTGTAAGAAGTTATATGTCCATGTATACAGACAAATAACTCCTGAAGCAGAAACCTCCAGAACAGCCAATTCAGTGATTTGGCTTGGCTGCGGATACACACACAAAAAAAGAACCTCCATGAAATCACTGAGTACCATCCAATTGACAATGTCTAACCACAATTCACCCTCAATCTTACTCTGACCTGACTCGTTCATGAACAAGGAAAATAGAGTAACATGCTAGATTGCTAGGTTTCCAGGTCAGAAGCTTGGTGTGTTACAAATACACCTCAGCCATCACAGCAAACGGCTTGATCTTTTCTCGAGCCTCTGGCCTACTCCTTGGAACTCAGCATTCTTCCCTAGAGACTTGAAGATTTTTGCCAGCTGCCTATGCTTGCTTCATGTCTTCTATCTCCATTCTAATCTCCCTGATCTGCCATTCTGCATTCTTAGGCCATTACCCTTTAAATTGCTTCTGGGTCTCCTCCTACATCTCCAATGAATCTCAACTGGCACACATGCCTCCAATCTCCTTTCAGTCTCCA